>CM051355.1:53186109-54386109 GCA_028015215.1 Gynostemma pentaphyllum
AACATGGAGAACTTCATGAATGTCGTGTAAATGAAGCTTCCGGCTAAGCTGACAGATAACGCTCTGCAACTTTGAACGCCAATTCCTGACAAAATGATGACCCATTTCAAGAAGAATCGCAAGAAAGCGTGATGACCTCACGGTCATATAAAAAAACATTGTAAAAACGTGGTCTTCTTACCGTGATACAATTTTTTTCTTTTAACGTGAGCAAATCTTGGCTAAGAAAAAGAAAAGCGCAGTGTTAGAAATTGAAAGAAGAGGAGAAGAAAAAGAAAATGGCCAAAGGAAGCCATTGATGAAATTCTTCTAGTATAATAAATGTAAATGTAGAATGCATAGAAGGCGACAATGATGAATAGGGATGAGTACGGCAAGGCGAGGGACTGCAAATCATCTTTTAGGTTAAGTTTCTTAATCCTTAAATACGGATTCCAAAAATCAATGAAGATTGATTTTGAATTAAAAAAAAGTAAATTATAAATTAAATGATAGGTAATTAATAAAATATAGTTATTAGGAGAGATAAAAGGATAAGACGGTAAACTATAAAATCGAAATCACCGGATCACCACCATAAAAGTGTTTTTTTGGGGTATATTTGATATTGATCGTAATTTATTATTAATTTTGAAATTGAGTGAATTAAAATATTTATATATGTAATTAGTTCATATATAATAATACAAAGAAGAATGAAAATGAACATTAATAGAAAACTATTGTGATGACATCATATCCTAGCTATTCTCTTTAGTTAGTTAGTTGGTTGGTTTCTAACTAATTTCTTTAGAGCTTATAAGGCTCATTAATTGTACATATCAAAGTTTAGTTTTTGTAAAATAGAAATATACATTTTCACTTTTCTTAACTCTCTCTTCCTTTCTTGTTCATATGAGTTTCCGAGGCCAGGAGGATAGAGATAGAAGAGAAGAACGAGAGTGCATTGATAGTGTTTGACAAAAGTTCTTGTTGAGAGTTATTAGATTCAACAATTGGTATCGGAGAATTGTGATTGATTCAACAAGAACTCTATCAATCTTGATAGATCCTGGTTCAAGAAAAATCAAGAACCTCGAGGGCACGATTTCATAGGCGCCAAATTTGAGATTGAGCGTTTCAATGGGAAAGGGGATTTTGGTTTTGGAAGAAGGAGATGAGGCTTTGTTGGTACAGATAGCCAAAGCCTAGATGATCCCACAACCTTACCGCTACATTGACCGGTAGGAAGAGAGGAAATGTCCCAAATCGCCTATAGTTTGATTATATTATACCTTTAAGACCTCGTATTAAGACAAGTTAGTGAGGAAGACAATGTTACCAAGTTGTGGGAGAAACGAAAGATCAGACGAGACCAAATCGCTTCCAAACAAGATCTTTTGAAGGAGCAATTTTTTGTTTTCGAATGGATTCATCGAAGGTTTTGGAAGATAATCGGATGAATTCAACAGATCCGTATGGATCTTGCAAAAACTTGGGAAAGATTGAATGATGAAAACAAGGCTGTAATTCTTCTCAATTCTTTACCAGAAGGTTTGAAAGAAATCAAGACGCCATTAAATATGGCGGGAGACTCTCACTTATAAAATGGTGTTAGATTCTCTCGGATCTAAAGATCTAGAATTGAAAAGTGAAAGAAAAGACACGAGAGGCTTTGTTTGCTCGAGGAAGACAAGAAACCAAGTGGTAAGCATGATAAGCAAAACAAGGGAAGATCCAAGTCAAAAGGAAAGGGGTATAGATGCCATCACCTGCAATAAAGAAGGCCATCTGAGAAGGAATTGTTTCTTATTAAAAAAAAAGGGAATGGTGTGAAGAATCAACATAATGATGAAGATCAAGTTGCAAATATCCTAGAGGGTATGAATCTGCGAAGTTCTTGTTGTCACAGTTATGAGTTAAGTGAGGAATGGGTTCTTGACTCAGGATTTTCACACCATATGAATACTCATTCACACTACTTCACCAATCTGAAGGCGATAGAAGGTGGAAAAGTAAAGATGGGAAACAACCTGACCTTGTAGTGTAAAAGGTATTGGTTCGATCCGGTTGAAATTGAGTGATGGATTGGAAAGAATACTTCTGATGTAAGGTATGTGTCTACCCTTTCAAGAAATTTGATATCTTTGGGAACTCTTGATCTTTGTGGCTACACATTTAAGTCAGGGATGGAATCTTTAAAGTATACAAAGGTTCATTACTGAAATTGAAGGGAACCTTGAGAAATGGATTGTACTTTCTCCAAGGCAGTGCAATAGTTGGAGAATCTAATGTTGTGTCTGATAGCAATCTTGTAAAGTCAGAGTTTTGGCATGAGAGGATGGCTCACATCAGTGAAAGGGGCCTTCAACAATTATGTAATCAAGGGTTGCTAGGCAATGACAAGGTAAATGATTTACCTTTTTGTGAACACTGCATACTTGGAAAATCCACCAGAGTGAAGTTTGGCAAAGGGGTTCACAGTACAAATGAGATTTTGGAATATATCCATTCTGATTTATGGGGGTCAACTAGAACTGAAACACATGGAGGGAGCAGATATTTCCTATCAATAATGGATGATTACTCAAGGAAATTATGGGTGATATTGTTAAAAAGCAAGGCTGAAGTCTTCACAGAGTTCAAGAAATGGAAGAAACTGATTGAAAATCAGACAGGCAAGTGCATAAAGACATTGAGAACAAACAATGGGTTGGAGTTCTTGAGCAAAGACTTTAAGCAATTGTGCGATGAAGCTGGAATTCGAAGGCATCTGACTGTGATTTATACCCCATAGCAAAATGGCTTAGCAGAAAGATTTAATAGAACACTGCTAGAGAAGGTGCGAGCTATGCTGTCATATGCAAGATTACCAAAGTCATTTTGGGGAGAAGCTCTCTATATAGCAGCTTATGTCATCAATAGAAGTCCATCATCTGCTTTGAATTTCAAAACTCCACAAGAATTATGGACAGGTAGACCTCCTAATCTGTCTCATCTGAGGGTGTTTGGTAGTTTGGCCTATGCACATCAGAAACAAGACAAGTTGGAGCCTAGAGCAAAGAAATGCATCTTTGTTGGATATCCTATGGGAACTAAAGGGTATAAGTTGTGGTCATTGGAAAAGATGGACCTAGATGCATAGCAAGTAGAGATGTAGTGTTCAATGAGTCTAAAATGGGATGGAAAGATAGTGGAGGCTCAAAGGCGAGGAAGGAAATAAGGCAAATGGAAGTAAAATCTGTGATAAAGAGACAACGGAGGTTCAAGCTCCGGATATCGCCACTACACTGTAGACATCTCTAATCTAGACATTCCACAAGATCATTCGATTCCTGGTTGTCTAGGGATAGAGAAAGAAGGGAAATCAGACCCCCAACTAGATTCAGGCAAGAAGAACAAGATGACTTTGAAACTGAACTAGCGACCATCTGGCCCGAACCGGCAGCCATCCGGCCAACCCAGTCCTATGAAGAAGCCATCAGCTCAAAAGACAAAAGTCTGTGGCAGTCTGCTATGCAAGAAGAAATACAATCTTTGCATAAAAATGAGACATGGACACTAACACTTCTTCTTGAAGGGTACAACACTGTAGACTGTAAATGGATATACAAGATCAAACCAGGTATTGCAGGGGTTGAGAAACCTAGATACAAAGCAAGACTAGTTGCTAGAGGTTTCACACAGAAGCATGGAATTGATTACAATGAAGTTTTTTCTCCTGTGGTTCGACATACTTCTATCAGATTGTTGTTGTCCCTTGTTACTCATTTCAATTGGGAGCTACAACAACTTGATGTAACCACTGCCTTCCTACATGGAACATTGGAGGAAGAAATCTATATGAATCAACCAACTTGGCTTTGAAGAACTTGGCAAAGGGAATTTGGTTTGTCATTAAAAGAAGTCTATCTACGGGTTGAAGCAGTCTCTAGGCAATGGAACAAAAGGTTTGATGTTTTTGTTGTAAAGCACGGCTTTATAAGGAGTAACTTTGACATTTGTGTTTATGTCAAGAAAGTTTCTAAAATCGTATCGGTCTTCTTTACTCTCACGTGGATAATATGTTGTTGGCATCTTCGATTTGAGTGAAATAGAGAAGACCAAGGTGTTTTGAATAGTGAATTTCAAATGAAAGATCTTGGCAATGCAAGCAAAATGCTTGGAATGGAAATTCTCAGGGATAGAAGAAATAGCAAGATGACAATAACTCAAAAGGGTTATTTTGAAGGGCTGATAAAGAAATTTAAAATGTTTGATGCAAAGTCAGTTAAAACACCTCTGGCATCACATTTTAAGTTGTCTTCTAAGCAAGCACTGATAATGATGATGTAACGTCCGTTACTTTTGGGGGTAATTTTATTTTATTTTATTTATTTACTTTAATTAAAGTATTTAAGGTTAATAAAAAAAAATAGTGATTTCGATTTTAGTAGCTATTTTAGTCCGAAATTCATTTAAATCGTTTTAATACTTTAAAATTGTTTCGGTGACATTAATAATTATTAATGGGCCAATTAATAATTATTAATCACCTTTAAATTTATTTAAGAGCTTCGGGTTTCATTTTTAAAGTAAAAACAAAATAGGGACGTATGCGTCATTTTCCAATTTCTTAAATATCTAAATTTACTATTCATTTATCTTTAAATATCACCAAAGTTGACAAAAATCATTTCATCTTCTTCCTTCTCCTTTGTCTTTGCCGTGAGCTTCCATCCACCATGGATGAGAAGTTTCTTTTCTTCGTTTCTCATTCGTTTCTCGGTGGATCATCGTGTTTTCGGTTGCGTTGGATTGGTAGGGACGAGGGCTACCTATCCAACCTAGCTTTTGAAGTTTCTCGTTCATTACGGGAAACCCTAAAAAGTAAGTTTTCAAAACTTTTTACATGGTTTTGTCCGTTTTTGATTATAAAATGAGTTTTGAAGTTGAAATCATGAATTTCCATCAATGAATTTGACGATTTTGAGCCCGGATTTTCGAAATACACTATTCATCCGAAATCACTATTCACCCGAAATTGCACACTTGTTCGCATATTAGTTATGAGTTGTAATATGTTGTGCAATTGGTGAATTGTAGGTGCGATTGCTCGGTTGTTGTTTCGTGGAAAGTGGAGATTGGAGTTATTTGGCTAAGGTGAGTTTAATGTGAAAGTTAGTGGTTTTATGAATTTAGTTTCGTTATGTAATTGTTTATCGATGTAAAGAGGGAGATAACTTCTTAGGATTATAGTTTGGTTGGAGACTTTAACCTGGAAGTGTGTGTGGAGAAAGTTTGGAGTTATAATGAATTCGATGAATAGGGAACATCGGAGTGATTTGGAAGTATGGTAATGTGATTTGGAGATGTTAGATGAAAGTGGAATGGAAGTTACTTTGATGGATTTGAAAGTTACTTTGATGGATTTGGAAGTAAAGTAATTAGAAGATGCACTTGAGTAGTAACTCGTGTAATCTAGTTGGTTAGGTTTCTAATTAACTTAGTAGAATTCTTTGGAGTTTAGCTAACTTATTGGAGACCTAGGGTTTGTGAAATAGTACGGGCTTAGTATGTGATATTTATCCATATGGTATAACTGGTACGATGGTTGTGATATGGTAATACCGTACGGGCTTAGTATGTGATATTTATCCATATGGTATACCCGGTACGATGGTTGTGATATGGTAATACCGTACGGGCTTAGTATGTGATATTTATCCATATGGTATACCCGGTACGATGGTTGTGATATGGTAATACCGTACGCGCTTAGTATGTGATATTTATCCATATGGTATACCCGGTACGATGGTTGTGATATGGTAATACCGTACGGGCTTAGTATGTGATATTTATCCATATGGTATACCCGGTACGATGGTTGTGATATGGTAATACCGTACGGGTGATATGGTAATACCGTACGGGCTTAGTATGTGATATTTATCCATATGGTATACCCGGTACGATGGTTGTGATATGGTATTATCGTACGGGCTTAGTATGTGATATTTATCCATATGGTATACCCGGTCGATGATTGTGATATGGTGAAATTCCTGAGACCTATATGGTGAAATTCCTGAGACCTATATGGTGAAATTCCTGAGACCTGATATGGTGAAATTCCTGAGACCTATATGGTGAAATTCCTGAGACCTGATATGGTGAAATTCCTGAGACTGATATGGTGAAATTCCTGAGACCTATATGGTGAAATTCCTGAGACCTGATATGGTGAAAGTCCTGATATCCGATATGGTGAAAGTCCTGATATCCGATGATTTGAGATATGGTATGACCGTACGTGGTATGTTGATTTCGATCCATACAATAGCACGATACGATGAAACTTGTTTGGTAATAAAGATAGTTAATGTTACCTTTACATATTCTTTAGAATTGTGTAGTAAGACTTAGTAGTGAATGTTACTTTACTTTAAGTCTTTATATCTATCTCTTGGTAATGAATGATGAATACTGGTAATTTATGACTATCGAATGATTGTATGGAAATTGGAAGTGTGAATGTGGGTAGTATTGAGCATTATAGGCCTTTGGACATGATTTCGATTATGAGATTTTGTTCATAGGATTACTTGCTTTCGTTTTACTCTCACTAGCATGTTATGCTAATGGTGCTACACTTACAAATTTTCGGGTAAACCTCGAGCTAAGAAGCGTGGTAGAGGAGGTGGAGCCGCGTGACTAGTCGAGATGGTGTATGGACAATATTAAGAACTCATTTTGGTTTAGCATTCATTGAATGCTTGTAAATTATTCCATCTTTACATACTTATGTCTTTTTGAGCCCGAAAGGGTATTTGTGTAAAATATGTCTATTTTTAATGATTTAAATATCTTTTGGAATGCGGATTCCCGATTTATCGTTTTTTCTGAATTTGGGTTATAAAACAGGTTTTGGCTATTCGATTTTTAAATGAACCCACGCCGTTTTTCTTTAAAAGTCGAGTCTTCCGTGTGCATTTGAATTTAAAGAATTTAACGGGTTCGGGTCATTCTGGATGAAGACAAAGAAGAGATGAAGTTCATACCATACTCAAATGCAGAGGGTTGTTTGATGTATGGTATGATTTGCACCCGTCCCCGATCTTGCTCATGTTGTTAGCACTGTGAGCCGTTTTATGGGGAATCCAGGAAAGGCTCATTGGGAAGCTATGAAGTGGGTGCTGAGATATGAGAAGGGTTCAATTGACAAGGGTTTAATGTATATGTGACGACTCGACTCCTTTTAAATAATTTAAAATCGATTAATGACGGAAGACTTTAAATTTAATAAAAAATTTGGCATGGATATGTTTAAAATTCGGACTATCCATAACCTGTTTACACTTTTCACAATAAGAGAAATTAAAGACAAGGAATTTCATTTCCTTTTTGTAAATTTTAAAGAGTTTATGACTGAATAAATCAAAACGAAAAGCTCTTATGAGCATATATACAATTTACATCTCAAAAGACACAACATAAACAAAATGAGACCATGGTCTTTTTAAAAGGTATCTAGTCCATCTCTGTGTCATTATTCTCTCGATCAAGCAGCACCAGCTCCTCTCTCATGACCCGAACACCTGAAAATGTTTGTAATATCATGAGCTAACAACAAAGCCCAGTGAGAATAAATAAAATAAAAAATAAAGTTAGACTCCAAACCCGCATCCGGATTTGTGTCCAAGTAAACTCACATTCTCTTACCTTTCAACCACCAAAATGGTTTTACATCAATATTTCACTTTTTCTTACCAATTTTCCCAAATATTTGAGGAACCATCTTCCAACCATTAGGAGGATATGTTTCATAACATATATATATATAACATTTGAATCTCGTTCTCTTTAATACCTTATACTATACATAAGGTTTACATCAAATCTTATTCTCCAATTACGAGATCTTCCAATTTATTGAGAAAGTAGTTCTCATACATGTCTATCACATGATAATTATACAAGGTTCAATACACCCTTGTAGTCTTTCATTATCCAATTCAATCTCATTCCTTTTTCCTATAGCACTCGACTATACATCAAATTCATTTATTTTCTCTCTAGAAATGAACGTCTTACATAATCCTTTCTATAGTCCTCTAAACTCTAGAAAACTACTTTTCATAATCTATAAACTCTAAAGGATGATAATACTAGCACACTTAGTCTAATTCTCATCCATTAACTCGTTAAAACAATTGTAAGAAAAAGTAAATAAACCTTGCATAAGCATAACATCTCAATTCTTTCTCCATGATATAATTCCATCGATAATATGCATGAAGGTAATGAAGACATCTCGTAGGATTCACATTCACCTTTTATGCATGAATGAAGGTAATGTGGGCACTTCCCGTAGGATCCACATTCTCCCTTATGAATGAATGAAGGTAATGTGGACACTTCCCGTAGGATCCACATTCTCCCTTCTTTCTCTCTTTCACTTTCTTTTCTTTTTCACGAAGGTAATGTAAACTTCCAGGTAGGATTTATATTCTCCCTTCTTTTTCTCTTTCACTTTCTTTTCTTTTTCACTGAAGGTAATGTAAACTTCTCGTAGGATTTACATTCTCCCTTCTTTTATTTTCACTTTCTTTTCTTTTTCACTTGAAGGTAATGTAAACTTCCCATAGGATTTACATTCTCCCTTCTTTTCTTTTTCACTTTCCTTTTAGAATCAATGATGCGAGATGTTATGGTTTGCTCGCAAAAGTAAATAAACGTAAATATGAATGGAGCGTAAAGCAAAGGGTATAAGGTAAAGGACATAAAGTAAATGGATCATAGATGTCCTTATGCATAAAGTAATAAATACAATTTCGGAAGAACAATAAATAAATTGAACTTCCGATACTTTCATAAAAGTAAGTTCTTATCTTAATGAGTAAGTCTCCACTTTCAAGGATTCTAAACTCCCAAATAAAATCCAAGGTTCTAATTTCAAGTTCCTTTAACCATTCTATCTAAAAGTTTGGATCCTTTAACTTCCAATGATCCATTCTAACCTCCGAAACAATTCTAACTTAGAACTTTAAAAAATTCAATGTTTCCCTCGAAAACTCCAAAGTTTTCACTCAAAGAACTAGCTTCTAATCCTAAGGTCACTAGCTCACTTTTCTTTACTCTTAGATTCAAATCTTAAATCTCAACTTCCGATCCTACAAACCGTTCAACTTATTCGGTTTTTAAATCTACTTTAAATCCTATTTATTCTCACCTTAGCCAAAGTAGTATCGCTCTAAGTCTCCGAAAGCACGATCAATCAACGATCCAAAACACCTACAATTAAAAGTATATCTAACAAACATTAATAAACCAAACATCGGTCAATTAACATCTAAAAACTCAAAACGACGAACAACCCCGAAAAAACCCAAAGGGTACTCTCGGCCCCTCAAAGGAAAATGAGTTTCGGGTTCGGTTTTTCGGCTTTTAGGCACTTTAGAGGTGTTCCGAGTTGGTTTTAAGTAGTTTCGAAGTTCCCGATTTAAATGGGTATCGATGATTCGAGTTTTTGGACAATAAATACTTTCCCGAATTTAATTACAATAAACAATATATCAAGAAAAATAAACCCCAAAACAGCCCCCACGATGTAAAATTCAAACGGGAAGGGTTTCGACTGAAACTTGGTTTTAGGGTTTAGGGAAAGTTTCCAAAATCACTAAAAACAACTCCCGTAATTAAAAACATCGAGTTCCTCTGCAAGAAATCAAAGAATCAAAATGAAAACTCCATTAAAACACTATTTGGAGCTTAGGGTTTGAACTTTAACTTACCGAGAAGTCCTTAGAACACGGATGGAAAGCACGATTGCTAGGTGGAGAAGAATCCTAGGACCGAAGGCTTTCCGATGTAACCGAAATCAAGCGGTCCGTCGAGAACGAGCAAAAGCCAAAAATCCCCCCATTCCCCATTGATGTCCACGACCCGAGGAAGAGAAATGAAGATGAAGTCAATTTTGGTCAAACTTGGGATTTTAAAGATGAGTGAATAGTGTTTTGGATATTTTTAAGAACTTAGAAATGACGGTTTGCCCTTTAATGACTTTTGACTTCTAAATCGAAACCCAAGTTCTTAAATTAATATAAAGGTGATTAATAATTATTAATTTGCCAATTAATAATTATTAATGTCACCAGGCTAATTTAAAGTATTAAGACGATTAAAAAGAATTTCAGGTAAATTAACTACTAAATTATAAATTATAAAAATAATAATTAAACTAAATACTTAAATTGAAATAAATAAATAAATAATAACATTAAATAAAATAATAAAAAAAATAAAAAATAAATTCACTTCAAAATTAACGGGACGTTACGGTATACATCTTCAATTGAAACTTGATTGCTTAATTGGTATACTTGACTCAGTTATCTTCTTGATTTAGACAAGAGGAGATCCTTAACAGGTTATGTTTTCACTCTGTTTGGGAATACCATCACTGGAGATCATGCCTTCAAACTGTTGTAGCATTGTCTTGTGACGACCCGACACTTTTAAATCATTTAAATTTGAAAACACAATGAAGTCTTTTATTTTAAGAAAAAATTGCGTGGTTATGTTTGAAAATTTGCTAGCCAAAACCTGTTTACATCCTAATTTCAAAATCTAATAAAATCACAAGGAACATCAAGTCCCATTTCAGGAGTTCAAAGATGTAATATCATAAAACATCAACCATAAGCTCTTATGAGCTAAATACAACATATAAGTCATCAAAGTCTTTAAAGTTTTCAAAAAATAATTACATAAACTTTACAACAAATGAGTCCATCTCGAGGTCAGCATCCCTCGGTCACGCAACACCATCTCCCCTTCCACGGCCTCTAGCCAGGGCATTACCTGAAATTTTTGTAATATCATGAGCTAACAACTTAAGCCCAGTGAGAATAATAAGCATAAAAAGTAAAGATAGACCTCAAACTTGCATTTCCGATTCGTGTCCAATTAATCTGACACAAATCACTCCTAAAGTCCTCCAACTCTAGGTAATTTCATTTTATACTCTCTTAAGGATGATATTACTAACTCTCGTAGTCAATCCTCATCCAATTAGTTGTTATGACAAAGTTAAGAAAAATAAATAAAACTTTGCATAAATATAACATCTCGATCCTCTATCCAGGATATATAATTTCATCGATCATATGCATGAAGGTAATGAGTACATCCCGTAGGATACGCATTCGCCCTTTTATGCATGAAATGATGGTAATGTGGACTTTTCCCGTAGTATCCACCATTCAACCTTATGCATGATGAAGGTAATGTGGACTTTTCCCGTAGTATACACCATTAACCTTTCATTCTCTTTCTCACTTTCTTTTCTCTTTCACTTTCTTTCAATAATGCGAGATGTTATGGTACAATAAATAATGGTGCAAGATGTTATGCATATGCTTGTAAAAGTAAATAAAGTAAACTACGATTTTTAAAGTAACCGAAACAAGCATAAAGTAAAGACATAAAGTAAAATAGATAGGAATCTCGGCAGAACGATATGTCGATCGAACTCCGCTACCAATAATAAAAGTAAAAACATAACTTAAACGATTAACCTATACCTTCCAGGATTCTAAACTTCCAATATAATCCGAGGTTCTATTAACCGTTCTAACTACAAGTTTGGATCTTTTAACCTCCAATTATCCAACTTAAGCTTCGAAACGAATCTAACTTAGAATCTTCTAAGATTCATTAGTTTCCTCGAGAACTCCTAAGTTCTCACTTAAAGGGTTAACTCCTAATCCTAAGGGCACTAACTCACATCCCTCTAATCTTAGATTCGGATTCTAATCTTAGTTTCAATTCTACAAACCATTATACTTATTTGCTTTCTATAGTTACTTTAAATTCTAACTATTCTCACCTTAATAAAAGATGACTTCGCTCCTAAATCCGAAAGAGCGATCAAACGAGCGGTTCAAAAACACCTACAATTGAATTATATTACACAATCAATAAATTACCAACTATTGATCAAACAACAACTAAACATACAAAACGACGAAAAACCCAACAAACCCCCCACAAAGAGGCTCTCAGCCCTCTCAAGTAAAAATGGGCTTCGGGTTTGGTTATCCGGATTTTAGGCAATTTAAAAGTGTTTCGAGTTGGTTTTAAGTAAATTCGATATTCCCGATTTCAATTGGTATCGATAATTAGGGTTTTTGAACATTATGCCCTTTCCTGAATTGAATTTCAATAAACAATAATTCACTAATTTATAACCCATAATTAAACCCAAAAGGGTAAATTTCAAATGGGAAGGGTTTCGACTGAAACTCGGTTTTAGAGTTAAGGGAAAGTTTTCAAAAACACTTAAAATGACTCCCGTATTAATAAACACCGAGTTCCACAACATGAAATCGAAGGAAATCAAAGAAAACTCCATTAAAATACTATTTGGAGCTTAGGGTTTGAAACTTTACTTACCGAGAACTCCGTATAACACGAGTGGCAAGTACGATGGTTAGGTGGAAAAGGATCCTTGACTCGAGGGCTTTCCGATTTATCCAAGATCGAGTCGATCCGGTCGAGAACGAACAAAAACCAAATTTTCCCTTTCTCTTCTTGATGCTCATGGGTGGGAGGAAGAAAAATGGAAGTATTTTGGTCAAATTTGAGTCAATGGTATTTTAAAGAAGATGAAGCAAATAGTGTTTAGATATTTAGGAATTTTGGAAATAACGGTTACGTCCTTTTATGACTTTTGACTTATAAAACGAAACCCGATGATCTTAAACTATCCCAATGGTGATTAATAATTATTAATTGGCCCGTTAATAATTATTAATACCATTAAAACGAAATTAAACTAAAAAGGTAATTAAAAGGACTTAAACCGAAATAAACTACTAAATTCTAATTTATCGATAAATAAATAAACTTTAATTACTTAAATTAAAATAAAATAAATAAAATTTTTTTTATCACAAAATAACGGGACGTTACATGTCTAGTATTGAAGCCGAATATATGGCATTGTATGATTCAGTAAAAGAGGCAATGTGGTTAAAGGGAATTATTGAGGAGATGTTATCTGAAAAATATGTTGTTACTGTGTATTGTGACAGCCAAAGTGCTTTAGCACTTTCAAAGAATCCTTCATTTCATGATCGTACGAAGCACATAGATGTCAGATTTCATTATGTGCATGAAATGATAAAAGAAGAAGAAGGGATTGAGAAGAAGATCAGTACAGAAGTTAATCCAGCTGATATGCTCACTAAGTCACTTCCAACAACTCGTTTTGATCAATTATGTGGTCTTTTAAATGTTGGAATTGGTTAGATGTTGAGAATGCTGAGAATATTGTTGCTGCTATGAGCTTTTCTGCCTGATATTTCTTCGTGAATGTTTTTGTTTTGAATTTAGCTATTGTATAGATGTCAAGAGGGTAAATTGTTGTGATGACATCATATCCTAGCTATTCTCTTTAGTTAGTTAGTTGGTTTCTAACTAATTTCTTTAGAGCTTATAAGGCTCATTAATTGTACATATCAAAGTTTAGTTTTTGTAAAATAGAAATATACATTTTTCACTTTTCTTAACTCTCTCTTCCTTTGCTGTTCATATGAGTTTCTGAGACAGAGGATAGAGATAGAAGAGAGCAAGAAACTGAGAGTGCATTGATAGTGTTTGACAATGCCTCTTTTAATTAACGAAACTATTAAAATAATGAAAGTTGTGAAACATTAAATTAAAAAGTGTGGATTTTTCAAGTTGTTATATTTAGGTAATTTTTTTACTTTCCTGTCGTTATATATATATATATATATTCATGCATATAATTTTGTGTTTTTTTTTTCGCAAAACCATCACATGGATTCAATGGATACATTGAAAGTGGGTTTCATCCCATTCACTTTATTTCATTCATGTATATATCAATTAATTAACAAGATATATCAAAAAACTTAAGCATAAATGAGCTCAGAGTCTCATGAATAAGATTATAATGATTAATGATGTCCAAGAAACTCATCATTTCCAATGGTGTTTCATTAAACATTTTGGGTGGAAATTCATTCGTTAATGGAACAACAATCATCATATGGTGATAAAATTTTCTATTGACACTCTTTGTTTCCGCACTTTTCCTTTAACAACACATTTTTTATCTTCATGTATTTCAAACCTTTAAATACTTTAAGGTATTATTATGGTAAATTTTCGGTGACTGATAATAATGTCGACAACTTCAAGACCGAAGTTAGATTCCACAACGATAAAGCACGAATCGTGGCCTCAAAGCATGCCACGGATGCATAAATAATCTTGTTCATTTGCTTTTTGTTCCAATTCCTTTTGAAGCATTGCATAAGGCTTAATTATTCTATGGAACCATACTTGTTGAACTATAATTGGTTTCATGTAATAAACCACAATCATTATTACCAAGCAAAATATCATTAAAATACTTGCTCCCACCGACCTCAAGATATATACACAGATTTTATGGTGTTCTCTTTAAAACTAAAAAAGATTATTGTATCATTAAACTTTAATATTATTGTTAAGAAGCTTGTTTGATTACTTATATTGATTTTTTTAATTTTGCCACTGTATTCGTCATTTTAAGAACATGCAAATACATGAAATGTAAACCATCAAATTTCATGATGGTTGAATTTCTCATTAATGATCTCGGAATATATTTACATATTCAACGCTTTGAGTCATAAATCAAGATTGGAATAATCATGAACACTAAATGTATACATGAGTTCTCTTTTGAGTGATACTAAGATATACTGTGACGACCCGACACTTTTAAATAAATTTAATTTAGAAAACACAGCGGAAGTCTTTTATTTTAAGAAAAATTGGCGTGGTTTTGTTTGAAAATTGGCTAGCCAAAACCTGTTTACATCCTAATTTTTCAAATCTAATAAAATCACATGGACTTTAAGTCCCAATTAGGAGTTCAAATATTTCATATCATAAAAACCACATCAAAAGCTCTTATGAGCTAAATACAACGTATACAACATCAAAGTCTTTGAAATTCACAAAAATAATTACATAGACTTTACAACAACGAGTCCATCTCGAGGTCAACATCCCTCGATCACGCAGCACCATCTCCCCTTCCACGGCCTCTAGCAAGAGCATTACCTGAAATTGGTTGTAATATCATGAGCTAACAACTTAAGCCCAGTGAGAATAATAAGCATAAAAAGTAAAGATAGACCTCGAACTCGCATCTCGATTTGTGTCCAATTAATCTGACACAATACACTCCTAAAGTCCTCCAACTCTAGGTAATTTCATTTTATATTCACTAAAGGATGATATTACTAATAATCATAGTCAATACTCATCCATTAACATTGTTATAACGTAAGTAAGAAAAGTAAATGTACTTTGCACAACATACAACTTCTTGATTCTCTCTTTCATCTATCATAAACATGAATACATGAGAGCATCCCGTAGGATTTCGCATTTGCCCTTTTGTGCGTGAATGAAGGTAATGCGGACATCCCGTAGGCTCCCATTCAACCTTATGCATGAGGAAGTAATGCGTACATCCCGTAGGCTACCATTCAACTCCCTATGCATGAAGAAGTAATGCGTACATCCCGTAGGCTACCATTCAACTTCTTTTCTTTCACATTCTTTCTTTTCTCTGAAGGTGATGTGAACTCCACGTAGGGTTCATCAATCTTCCTTCTTTTCTCATTCACTTTCTTTTCTTTTCACTTTCATTTCTTTTTCACTTTCATTTCTTTTTCACTGAATGATGCAAGAATGTTATGGTGCAATATGATATGCATATGCTTGCATATCCTTATAAAAGTAAATAAGTAAAGTGCAGAATTAAAGTAGTCGATGCAAACATAAATAAAAGGGCATAAAGTAAAGGATGTAAGGTAAATGACATAAAGTAAAATAGATAGTAATCTCGGACGAACGATATGTCGATCGAACTCCGGTATCAATAATAAGAGTAGAATCATAACTAAACGATTAACCTATACCTTCAAGGATTCTAAACTTCCAACATAATCCGAGGTTCTATTAACCGTTCTATATAAAAGTTGGATCTTTTAACTTTCAATGATCCAACCTAAGCTTCGAAACGAATCTAACTTAGAATCTTCTAAGATTCAATACCTTCCTCGAGAACTCCTAAGTTTTACTTAAAGGATTAACTTCTAATCCTAAGGGCACTAACTCACTTCCCTCTAATCTTAGATTCGAATTCTAATCTTAGTTTCCAATTCTACAAACCATCACACTTATTCGATTTCTATAATTACTTTAAATCCTAACTATTCTCACCTTTAATAAAAGATGACTTTGCTCCTAAGTCCGAAGGAGCGATCAAGCGAGCGGTTCAAAAACACCTACAATTGAATTATATGATACAATCAATAAATTACCAACTATCGATCAAACAACAACTAAACATACAAAACGACGAAAAACCCAACAAAACCCCACAAGAGGCCCACGACCCTAGCAAGAAAATTGGGCCTCGGGTTTGGTTTTCCTGCTTTTAGGCAATCTAAAAGTGTTTCGAGTTGGTTTTAAGCAAATTCGATATTCCCGATTTCAATGGGTATCGATAATTAGGGTTTTTAAACATTAAGCCCTTTCCCGAATTGAATTTAAATAAACATTATTTCATTAAATTCTAACCCATAATTAAACCCAAAAAGGTCAATTTCAAACGAGAAGAGTTTCGACTGAAACTCGGTTTTAGGGTTAAGGGATTGTTTCCAAAAACACTTAAAACAACTCCCGTATTAACAAACACCGAGTTCTACAACACGAAAATGAAGGAAATCAAAGAAAACTCCATTAAAACACTATTTGGAGCTTAGGGTTTCAAGAGAAACTTACCGAGAACTCTGTATAACACGAGTGGCAAGTACTAAGGTTAGGTGGAAAAGGATCCTTGACTCGAGGGCTTTCCAATAAATCCAAGATCGAGCTGATCCGTCGAGAAATAAACGAAAAGCAAATTTTCTCTTTTCTTCTTGGAGACCCACGGGTGGGAGGAGAGAATTGGAGAGTGATTTGTGGTCAATTTGTGGTCAAAGTTTCATTTAAAGAAGATGACAAATAGTATTTAGATATTTTACAAATTTAGAAATGACGGTTGCGTCCTTTTATGACTTTTGGCTTATAAACGAATCCCGAACTTCTCAAACTATCCCAATGGTGATTAATAATTATTAATTGGCCCGTTAATAATTATTAATACCATTAAAACGTATTTAAATAAATAAAGCCATTAAAATGACTTAAAATGATATAAACTACTAAATTCTAATTTACCGGTAAATAAATAAACTTTAATTACTTAAATTAAAATAAAATAAATAAAAAAAATTTTATCACAAAATAACGGGACGTTACATATACGTACATAAAATATGATGCTAATTCAAATTTGACATAATTTGACAATTTTATATATTTTAATGAATATATATGTTATCTTTAGATACACAAAATATATCATATCAAATTATTAAATTATCAACAATAATTTTTATTAATTATAAGAACAATTAATCTACCTTTGGGCGATTTAAAATTTTCTTTTAATAATAAACTTCAATTAACCCATAAACTAAGCATACGTTAAAAATTCTTACATTATAAGAATCACAACTTTATGGATAGTTGAAAATGAAATTTTATGCAATTCACTGATATTATCTACAACCTTTATCATTTGGTCACTTTGGTGACTATCAAATCTTTGCTATAAGTATTATAAATTGCATAGTATAATCTATCATATCCATAAATTTAATTTTCAATAAACTCATAAATAAATAACCAATTATAAGAATAATCAAATGATTAAAAAACACTTACATTAGGAACCATCATAATCTTATGAATAATTGAAAATCAAATTTACACAATTATTTATAAACTTTATGATTTGGTCACTTTGGTGACTAACAAATCCTTTATAATGAGTATTGGGATTTGAGAAGGAGTATTGCAAAAATGATGGAGGACTTTGAGGAGTTTCAGAACTTTTCAATTCCATTTGATAGAGGGCGTGTCTCCACTTTTACTCAAGCCTTGGTTTATACAGACTGCTTTTTTTAAGTTTTGTGATGCAGCATGTTGGCGGATTCCTATCGTTCGGGGTTTGGTTGGGTGATTAAGGATCCAAATGGGACTGTATTCGTCTTCGAGACATTTTCTGGCATAGGTAGCTGCTGTCTGAACCCGCTTCAAGTTGAGGGACATTATGTATTGAATGGCCTGGAAGCTGCGTTAATTTTGAATATCTCCAAGTTAGCCGTGCCTTCTTATTCTAAGATGCCTATTGATATTATTAATAAGCAAGCTCCTTGTCCCACTGATTTCTTTTGTATTTTGGAAGCTATTTTCTTGTTTTTTCCTTTGTTTGATAAGTTAGTGTTTTATTTTATTCAAGAAATCGTAATTACAAGCCCACTCGTTTTTCAAGAGAGGCTTGAATCTTTGTTGATCGTTTGTTCTTTTTATAAAAGTCTTATTGTTTTTTGGAAGAAAAAAAAACCTTTATAATAAAAAATCTAAGTCGCATAAAATAATATCAAATATTTGATAAAAATACCCAAATTCAATTATTAACTTTTGTCTCAAATTTTATATATAAAAAAATGACCAATAACAATTATATAAGACTTATGACAAATTTGATTTTCAATTACCCATAAGATTATGATGCTTATAATATAAGATTTTTAATTATTATTATTGATATTGTGAAAATCATGACTTCTTAAACCACGCTCTGATACCACATGTAAAACATAATTTAAAACATTAAATTATAAATCTCATGATGTTTAGAAGTCATTATTTTCACTATAACGTTAATAGAGCGTAACTTACACCGTAGAAAATTTAAGGAAAAACAATAGACATATTTGGTGTCGATGAGTCTGAGTTTCTCTCTCTATCACCCAGTTAATTGTACAACAATGATGGAGCATAATGTACACATTATTGATTTTAATAATGGTTGGGTTGAGAGAGGACAAACACTCATATTTATAAAGGCCAAGAGGTGTGTCTATTGAAGATTTGATATAATAGTCACCTTGTATGGTTATGTGTCTTTTCCATCAAAAGACATAACCATTTCAAGAGTCATAACATTTCATTTGAAATCAATGGACACATCAAAGAGACATGTCCTTCCACCAATAACTAAATGAATTTAATCATTAATTAATAATTAAACCACTATTAATTATGATTTGGATCACAATAAACTCTTATAGAAAAGTCAAAATTGGCTTGGTTTTGGGGTTAACTAAGCATATAACCTATAAGTGACTAAAAAAGGGATATGTTGGTAGATAGCCCACCAACTTAAAAAAATAAAGCTTAGGGGCCCATTCTAAAAAATAAAACAAAATAGCCTATTTGATATGTAAGATACCCAAACCACCCTTACTAAAATTAAGGAAAAAATATAAAAGAAAGAGAATTAAGATTTGAAGATGCTTAAATTAAATTAAGGAAACATTAAAAATGAAAAAAATCATAAAATAAACAAGAGAGAAAATAAAAAAAAATTATAAAATCTAAACTAAACTGAAAAAAAAATCTAAACTTTTTAAAACCAATAACTGTTTTTCCGGCGAATCTCCACAAATTTCTTTCGATGTACATTATATATATAGTGATACTGTACACACATCCAATATTATATTGTACAATATAATATAATATATGTATGTACAATACATAGATGTAATAAAGTAAATATATATATACAGTACAACATTATATGAAACATATAATGATTGACCAAAATAAAAATAAGTAATAATAATAAACACTATAATGGATATTATAAACATAGAATAAAACAGTACAATATAGTAAATTTTCCCTTTAAAAAATAAGTAGTAACAATAAACACTATATTGTATGTTATAAACAAAGAATAAAACATTACAATATAGTAAATGTTCCATTTAAAAAGTAAGTAATAATAATAAACGCTATACATCGCGTTATAAACATAAAATAAAAACAGGTACAAAAAAGTACATAATTATAATGTAGAATCATATTCTTGTACAAGATAATAAAAAAAACTTATACTATACATTGAACGTAGAAAAAAAATTTAAAAAAAGAGAGAGGAGGAGGAGGAGGAGGAGGAGAAAGAAACTTGATATTATTTGAGAATAAACCCTTAGCCATCATCGAAAAATGCATATCTAAGGAATCATGAATAAAAAAAAGTCACCACAAACCCTAGCTCAACAATGACGATAAAACTATGAAAGTAGATTTCAAAATAAAAGGAAAAGAAAAGAAGGAAACGAAAAAAACACATTATGTTTGGGTATGGAGGGCGACACTGGTAAGAAAATAATGGAAGAAGATGAATAATTAGACAATTTTGTTTTTTCTCACGCTATGGAATATGATGAAAAAAAAAGAGAAAAGAGAGATGAGGGAAGAATAACGCAGGGGAACATGTTCTTAATGATATTTTTTAATAAAAAAAATTAAGAGGGAATCAAGGAGCATAATAGGTAAAAACTCAAAATAAGATAAAATGAATTATTTAAGTCAAAATAATAAATGATAAATTGTGACGACCCGACTCTTTTTAAATCAGATTTCAGCGGAAGACTTAATATTTAATAAAAATTCGGCATGGATATGTTTAAAACTTGGACTACCCAAAACCTGTTTACATTTTTCACAAGCAGAGAATTTAAAAGACAAGGAATTGCAATTCCTTTTGTAAAAGAGTTTATGACTGAAAAGTTAAAACGAAAAGCTCTTATGAGCTTATATACAAATATACATCTCAAAACACAAAATATAAGACAAAGTGAGTCCATGGACTTTAAAAGTATTTCTAGTCCCTCTCGGCATCATCATCATCCGGATCAGACTGCACCCTCCTCTCCCACGACCCCGAGCATTACCTAAAAATGTTTGTAATATCATGAGCTAACAACAAGCCCAGTGAAAATAAACAGAAAATAGAGTAACAATAGACTTCAAACCCGCATCCGGATTTGTGTCCAAGAACTTACTTACTCTTTGTTATCCATCCATTCAAAGAGATTTACATCAAGTATTCCACTTTTACTTACCAAGTCTCCCAAATGATTGAGGATCTAACTTCCAAACATTTAAGAGGATGTGTTTCATAACACACATAATATTATATTTCATTCTCTTTAATACCTTATACTACACATAAGGTTTACATTCAAATGTTAATCTCCAATTTCAAGATATTCCAAATAAATTAGAATCTAGTTCTCTTATATATATAACATAATAACTATACAAGGTTCAATACACCCTTGTATTCTCTCATTTTACAATTCTATTTCATTCCTCTTTCCTATAGCACTTCGGCTATGCATCATATTTCATTCTTTCTCTCTATGGAAAAGTATAATATACAAAATGTTTCATTTCTTTTCTATAATAAATAATGCTAAGCTCACTCAGTCTTAACATGTTTAAACATTCATTAACTCACTAAACAAGTGTAAAGGGCATACAACCTTTACATTAATATAACCATCTCATGTGAATAATGATAGGTAATGAAGCTCCCGTAGGCTAAGTTCATTCACCTCATTATCTCGCTTTTCAAAATAAAATATATGAATTCCTTTCAATAATATATTTCCATCTCTAGTGAATAATGACAGGTAATGAAACTCCCGTAGGCTAAGTTCATTCACCTCATTAAACCACTTTCCAAAATAAAATATACGAATTCCTTTCAATAATATCTTCCCACCTTTAGTGAATAATGACAGGTAATGAATACTCCCGTAGGCTAAGCTCATTCACCTCATTATCTCACCCACCGAATACAAGGTTCAATGCACCCCTGTATCCTCGTATATGTATCATAGTAATTATGGATAATACAAGATAATGTGAACTCGCATAGTTACATCATTATCTCATTATCTCATTATCCATCTCCTCCGATCATGCACAGTTCACGCATGTAACGACCTGACTTACTTTAAATAAGCTAGGACGTGAGCACGTAGCGGAAGCGTATAAGTTTGACTCACAAATGGTTACTTTCATTTAAAAGAAAAATAAAATTTCGGCATGTAGTATCTGTAAAGTTCATGCCTCACATACAAAAGAAAGTAACCCTGTTTGTTCAGAAAGTCATCGGCTCGTCGGCCGGAATCAAAGAAACACAAAGACATATAAAATAAGTTCGATGCATTGAGTTAAAACAAAAGCTTTATACAAATAGTAACTACTTTAAAAGCCAAGACATCCTTCCTAAGTTAAGGAAGAATGTAACCAAAAGTACCAACTCGACCCCAAAATCATTCAAGCTCGCGTGACGGAGTCCTAATCCAAAATCACCATCTCCTGAAGGATCAACGAGCACCATCTCGCGCTCCACGTCCTCGTCCCCGAGCATTACCTGAAAGGTGATATAGAGACCCTTTGAGCATGACACTCGGTGATAACAAAAGAATATGAAAAATGAATGCGAAATGACCATACTAGCATGTGAAGGTACATGGCGACAAACTTTAAATGCATACAAAGTAACAATGCTTCATGTTTGAATAATAGCAATTAATCACAACGATTCAATCACACACGTTCCTTACTCTTTGATACCACGAGTAACATCATTTTGAACCCCGACGCCTTACTACACCCATAATTCAATCAACTCTCGAGTCATAGCTCATTCTCAATTCGAATCACCTCATTACACTAGCATCCGGCCATTCACTTACATAGCTCACCGGAGCTCACAACTTCCCTTGCCACGTAACCACATGTAACGTCCAACACCCATACACCGTTACACGGGTTACTTCCTCATGGCCTCATTAAGATCGTATGATATGCATGAGTGACATGTATGACATGAGATGAATGGAATATGCTCTTTCAACATCAATGTTATTAACATAACTTATAAACAATAAGTACAAATAGAACAACTTTTCCAAAACGACATTTGACATAATCTTTGCTCACATGATATTTAAGTCTCACAACTTATTGTCAAACATAATCATGGTATTTCAAGTTTACATACTCATGGCATAACATTATTAAAGCAATTAGGCATGTTAACATAAACAACTAGCTAGAAACAACATTTCTAGATTAGGCTATCTAGCTTTTGGCCCTTAAACCAAGTGTCAGAATCGTTGTCATTTCCCGTTTCTTTGCTCCCTTCCAAACATTACCAGCCAATATCTCAATTCATAAATTCTCTTAAACTGAACTCCCTTTCCGATATAATTGAAAAGAAACGGAACCGCCACACCCATCACTTTCCCGATTCTTTTGTTTTCACCTTCAAAGTTGATTCTACGGGTATCCGCTTGTCTTTGGCCTTTGCTTGATGAAACTTAATGGATTATACTTGAATTGGCCTAGGTTGATGATTCCACCATGAATCAAGAAAAACCCCTTCAAAATACCTAAGGATTCAAGAGAAGAGAAATGGAAATGCAAAGGAAAATTTGAGAGAGAAATGGGGGGGGGGGGTGCTCACGGCAAGGAGATGAAGAAAAAGAAAGGAAAATGATTTGATTTTTTTTTTTTTTTTTTCTATTTTCCTTTATTTATACTTCTAATTTCCAAATAATAATAAAACAACTTAAATCAATTTATTTTCTAATCCCTCCACCTCCTAAAATCCCTTTCAAGTCCTTCCATCTCCTAAAATTTATTTTTAAATCCTTTTTCCCATTTTTCTTTGCTAACTAGTCCCCCATTCATTAAGAAATTTCCATTTAGCCCTTTTTCAACTTAACTATGGTTAAACTAACTATGGTTAACCTTCAAAAATCAAATAATTCAATAAATAACCTTCCAAATAATTAATAAAAATAAGTTACGAACCCGGGCCCTTACAGTCTCCCTACCTTAAATATTTTGCGTCCTCGCAAAATCAAGCCTCGGAGAATAGGAAAGGATAAAGCTCCCCTCATCGTGTCCTCGAGTTCCCACGTAGCCTCTTCCGTTAATTGATTCCGCCACAAAACTTTCACCAGTTTGATCGTCTTGTTTCTTGAGTACCTTTTGCTCACTTGCTAAAATCTCCACAGGGGTTTCCTCGTACGTTAAGTTCTCATCAAACACTATAGGCTGGAAATCAATAACGTGGGATGGGTCGGCTACATATTTTTGAAGCATAGACACGTGGAAAACGTTATGAACCGCAGAAAGAGCAGGCGGTAAAGCCAATCGATAAGCTAGCTTCCCAACTCGGTCCAAAATCTCGAATGGTCCGATAAAACGTGGGCTAAGCTTTCCTCTCTTCCCAAAGCGCATTATACCTTTCATAGGTGCAACTTTGAGGAATACATGATCCCCCACCGCGAACTCCAGTGCACTACGCCGAACATCCGCATAACTCTTCTGTCGGCTTTGAGCGACTCGCATTCGCTTACGAATCAAACTAATCTTTTCACAAGTCGTTTGCACCAATTCCTGTCCCAGCAATTTATGTTCTCCCACTTCGTCCCAGTGAACCGGTGAACGACACTTTCTTCCATACAATGCCTTGAATGGAGCCATTTCAATCGAAGACTGGTAACTGTTATTATACGCAAATTCCACGAGATACAAGTGAGTATCCCAGGTACCCCCGAAATCCATAATACAAGCCCTCAACATATCTTCCAGAATCTGATTAACCCGCTCAGTTTGACCATCGCTCTGAGGATGGAAAGCCGTACTGAAATCAAGTCGGGTTCCCATAGCTTCATGTAATGTCTGCCAGAACTTGGAAACAAAACGTGTATCCCGGTCAGACACAATCCTGACAGGCACACTATGGAGACGTACAATCTCCCTCAAATATAATTGAGCCCATGCCTCTACCGAATAAGTAATCTTCCCTGAAATAAAATGGGCTGACTTGGTCAATCGGTCTACTATCACCCAAATCGTATCATAACCCTTGAGTGTTCTAGGCAATCCGGTAATGAAATCCATCGATATCTCCTCCCACTTCCATTCTGGAACACTCAATGGCTGAAGCAACCCTGGTGGACATCGCTTAAGAGCTTTGACTTATTGGCAAACAAGACACTTCGTAACATACTCCGCTACTTCCCGCTTCATTCCTGGCCACCAATAGTGTTGCCGCAAGTCCTGATACATCTTGTTCTCACCTGGATGCACCGAGAACATAGAATTATGAGCTTCATCTAACAACTCCTCTGGAAAGTAGAGCTCGGGGGCACACAAGCGTCTACGGTACAATAGGGCGTTATCCGAGGAGAAAGTGAAATATCCAGGTAAACTAGACTCCGCCTCCGCAAATCCCCGAAGCCAAATGAGGTTCACCACGTTGAGCCTCAATCATTCGCCGTCTAAGGGTAGGGCCCACCGTGAGACAGGCTAAACTCGGCTGCGAGTTCACTAGTGAGATATGCAATCTTCGCCCTATCCATCTCCCATCGAAGGCGTACTTGATGCGACAAAAATCTCATGCGGTGTGAGACGCCTTCCTACTAAGAGCGTCGGCTGACCAAATTAGCTTTGCCCGGGTGGTACTGGATATCACAATCATAGTTCTTCACCAATTCCAGCCACCGTCGTTGCCTCATGTTCAACTCCTTCTGAGTGAAGAAGTATTTCAAACTTTTGTGATCACTATAGATCGTTACTTTCTCCCCATACAGATAGTGGAGCCAAATTTTCAGAGCATGAACCACTGCTGCTAATTCAAGATCATGGGCCGGATATCTCTTTTCATGCTCTTTCAATTGCTGGGATGCGTAAGCAATCACCTTGCCATGTTGCATGAGTACGCACCCGATCCCTCGTAACGATGCATCACTATACACCGTGAGACCACCCGAATGGTCAGGCAAGGTCAAAACTGGAGCTGTGATAAGCCTATGCTTCAATTCCTCGAAACTTCGTTCACACTCTTCTGACCACACATACTTCACACCCTTCCTGGTCAACCGAGTAAAAGGGGAGGCAATTTTAGAAAAGTCCTGAACTAATCTCCTGGTAATATCCTGCTAATCCCGAAAAACTCCGAATCTCGTACACTAGTTGGTCGAGGCCAACCACTAACTGCTTCTACCTTTGAGGGATCCACCGAGATACCTTCGCTTGAAACTACATGCCCCAAAAAAGCAATTTTCTTTACTAAAAATTCACATTTTGAGAATTTCGCGTAAAGCTTTTCGGCTCTCAACGTCGATAACACCTTCTGAAGGTGGATTGCATGCATCTCTTCATCCTTGGAATAGACCAAGATGTCATCTATGAAAACAATGACAAAAAGGTCTAAGAATTGTCGGAACACCGTATGCATAAGATCCATGAATGCAGCAGGCGCATTCGTCAAACCAAACGACATGACCACGAACTCATAGTGGCCATATCGAGTACGAAAAGCCGTCTTCAAAATATCCTCATCGGCAATCCTCAACTGATGGTATCCAGACCGAAGAACGATCTTGGAAAACACCGTAGCCCCTCTCAACTGGTCAAATAAATCTTCTATGCGAGGCAAAGGGTATTTATTCTTCACAGTTACCCGATTCAATTCACGATAGTCAATACATAGTCGCAAAGTTCCATCTTTCTTCTTAACGAACAAGACCTGGTGCGCCCCAGGGTGACACGCTGGCCTGGATAAATCCCAAATCAAGCAATCCCTGAAGTTGCACCTTGAGTTCTTTCAACTCGCGGTGCCATTCGATCTGGTGCCTTAGATAGTGGCGCCATTCTCGGAAGCAACTCAATTCGAAAATCCATCTCTCGCACCTGGGAAGATCGGGTAGCTCATCGGGAAAGACGTCTAGAAATTCTCGCACAATGGGCACCGTACCCACTTTTACTTCGGCCCACCAAGTATCGATCACACTTGCCAAAAAACCCCCAGGCGCCCTCTTGCATCAAGGCATTTGCCTGTAAGGCCGATATCACCACTGGCGCCACTTTACCCTCGGAGCCCCGAAAGTAAGCTCGGTCTCCACTTAGGTCCACAAACTCTACTTTCTTCTTTACACAATCAATTGTGGCACGATGGACCGACAACCAATCCATTCCCAATATCACATCATAGTCTGATAAGGGCATCACGATCAACATAGCCCGAGTATCAAAACCCGATATACTGAGCTCCTCGGGATACACCACCCAGGTTGACAACAAGAGATCGCCCTATTGGGGTTGACACACACAAGTCATACCTCAAAGGTTCCATCCCTAAGGCTCCTTGCTCCACAAAATTCTCAGAAATAAAAGAATGACTGGCCCCCGAGTAAAATAAAACATAAACAGAGTGTCCAAAAATATAACCATAGTACCTGCGGTCTCAGCATCCTCACGAGTCGTAGCATAGACCCGTCCATGTTGCTGCTGAGCATACCGTGGCTGAGGTGTGGGCGGAGGTCTCTGCTGCTGTTGTGGAGCAGGCCCAGCCTGGCCTCGACCCCGACCTTGCCCCCGACCCTGAACCTGCCTACCCTGCTGAGGTGGAACTTGCGAGGCCGGACACCTGTTTGTAATATGTCCCGGTTGACCGCACTTAAAACACTCGATAAGCTTAAAACATTTCCCTGAATGATTCCCAAAGACAAAGTCGACGAAAGGTAAAGTATTCGTCGATTTCTCGATTAGACCGCTGGCCCCCACCTCTGTTATAAGTGGCACGAGTCCATGTGGGTAATCACGTCCCCTGAACAAACTCATCCACTTTCCTCTTTCCAGAAGAAGACTGTCCCACTATCACCGTTTCGCCTTCTTATCGGTCGAGGCGATGTCCAGGGTCAAAGCAAAATCCAAGGCATCCGCATAGGTAGCTGCCCGTAAAGTGCGAACTTGCCCTCGAATCTCAGCCCTCAAGCCAACTATAAACAGCTTCTTTTTACTCTCAGGAGTGGCTATGTGCCCAGTAGTAAACCGGGATAATCTGTCAAACTCCCGTTCATACTCTACAACGGATCTGTCCCCCTGCTTGAGTGAGAAGAACTCAACCTCTAGCTGGTCTCGAGTGTCCTCAGGATAATATTTCTCGAAAAACTTCTCTCGGAATCTCTCCCACGTCACTGGTACAGTCGGAGCCAAGGACTGTGAGGTAGAGTCCCACCAGTTCATGGCGTCATCAGTCAGTAAATAGGTCCCACAGTGGACCTTCAGCTCCTCTGGACAAGCAATATAGCCGAAAGCCTTCTCTACTTTCGCTATCCATCTTTCTGCTAATCCCGGGTCAGTCGATGTACCATCAAACTCTTACAAACCATGTTTCCTGAACTCCTTCAGCATTTTTGCTGCAGTAGTGGTACCAGTTCTGTAACGACCCGACCCAAAATAACCGAATAGATAAGTAAATACATAACTCATTTGAAAAATATAGTTAAATCAGAGTAAAACTAAATAATTGCGGAAGCGTTTATTTAATAACGAAAGAAATATTCGAAACAAAAACATTTATTTTGGCGCCAATTTAAATAATTTAAAAACGACTAAAATAAATGAAAATGAAAATCCATAAAACAAATGACAAAATATTCAATAAAATAAAATTAAGATAAAATAGATAGAAATGACAAGTCTTAAGGGTCTCTCAGTGTAGCGCCATCCTCGTCAATCACCATGGTCTCCATTAATATTAATGTTACCTGCAAAATATAAATTTGCAGGGCATTCGAATACCAGGTGAGTTTTTAGCTCGAGAGATTAAATCCAAACTCAAATAAGTAAATTAAATACATTTTATCTCATATTTATAATAACGTGTGGATACTCGTCCATTCCCACCATTCATCAACAACTAGTAGGTACCTAGCCTACAAAGATCATAACCACAGTGTTCACTCATAGAATAGTATCATAGTGGCCACTATGATACGTGCCACACTATCCATTGTGGTAATCACCTATCAAACTCATCTCAACTACTCGGATACATCATAATCACGGTGTTCACTCTATAGAATAGTATCATAATGACCATTATGATACGTGCCACACTATCCAACGTGAATATCATATATCTAAGTAAAATCATTCAAATAAATATCAAACAACAATCAATCTTAAATTAACTCCCTGATCGTAACACACGAATAACAAAAATAACAACAAAGAATAAATATTTAAAAACAACACACATTCACATTACAAATATTTAAAAGAAAAGAAAACAACATAATCAAGTCACAACAAGGAAACCATTGAGTTAATATTTATTTTTATAATTTAACTATGTTATCATGTCATATTTGGCTCTAAAACCATCCTAAGCATTATTAAATCAATTAAAACTAATTATTATACGATTTTTAATTATTAATATTAATTAATTAAAACACTAAATTTAATATGGATTTATTTAATTAAAATAATTTATAGGCTTTAGTTATAATTAAAAGCTAATTAACCATCATAACTCGAATATAAACATTAATCACTAGTTAAACGAGCATATAATGCTTTTAAAATAAATAATTATATCATTCATAACCATCCTAATAATCACACAATAAACACACAATCACATGAAATTTAATTTAACTTCTAAGTAGGAATTAACCTACCTTATTCGCAAATTGAATAAGCAAACGGCTTCGAAATAAATCCAAATAAACTCCTAACGGTGCCCAAGACCTGTATTGACATTAATTTAAAGTCAATTTTATGAAAACCGAACAACGGGACGAAAACCGACTCGATTGGACCATAATTAAGCCCTGAACCGGTTTGGACCATTGGACCGGTCCAATTGAACCAAGTCCAGCCCGGTCCACTGGACCTGGTTCATCATCTTCATGAACGCAAGCAGTAGCTTGGAGAAAACGCAAATTTGCGTTTTCTCCTTTCATATATATTTTTTTAAACTTTTAAAAGCAAATATCAACATCTACCTCAACGATCTCGCCCCAACGCTCGCCTCAGACCAAACGTAACAAAGAACTCGGAATTAAACAACCTCGAATCCACTCAAAAGCGATGAACGGCGGCGGTAAGATGCCCAGTTTCCGGCGAGGGTCCGGCGAGCTCTAAAACCAACGAAAACGATATCTAAAAAGCTTGAAAACTTAAAGAAACTCGAAGGAATGCGATTGAATGATTTACCGAAGTGATTTCGGGTGAATAGTGATTTCGGATGAATAGTGTTTTTGGGTGAATAGTGTTTTTCGAAAATACGGACTCAAAATCGTCAAATTCCTTGATAGAAATACGTGATTTCCACTTCAAAACTCATTTATAATCAAAACCGAACAAAACCATGTAAAAAGTTTTAAAAATTCACTTTTTAGGGCTTCCCTTAGGGAACGAGAAATGGCACAAGGTTAGGTGGGATAGATAGCCCTCGTCCCCAGCAATCTAACGCAACTGATATCATCGAGAACGGTCGAGAAATGACGAAAAGCCAAGAAATTTTTTCTTCTCATCCATGGATGAGGAGCTCCACGGCTTGTCAAAAGAAGAAGAGAAGGAATTGTGGTCAATTGGTAACTTTGATGTTTTTTGTAATGACCCAAAACTCGTAAAATCCTTTAAATTCAAATGCACAACGGAAGACTTGATTTTACAGAAAAACGGCATGGGTTCGTTTAAAAATCGGATTATCCAAAACCTGTTTACATATACCCAATTTGAGTGAAAAACAATAAACACGGAATGCGCATTCTAGATTGATATTTAACCTTCTAAAAGAGCTTAAAACCAAAAGACATTACACATTTACACAATTGCTCCTCCGAGCTCAAAACATAAGCAAGAAAAGTAGCAAATATTAACAAAACATTTCAAAGATGTTTTACAAAATATGTTCCCATTCTTGTCCTTCCATCCTCTTGACAGGTCAAGCAACGCCACCTCCTCTACCACGTCCCTTACGACGAGATTTACTTGAAAAATTGAAAGTGTAGCAACATTAGCATAAAAATGCTAGTGAGAGTAAAATGAAAGCAAGTAATCCTATGAACCAAAATTCCATACCGGAAATTGTGTCCAAAGGTCTAGATTGCACTTTACTACCCATTCCACACTTCCAATTTCCACACAATCTTACAATCATAATATAATTCCCATAATAGACTTTCAATCCTGTATGGAAATGAAATAGAGACTTGCATTGAATATAATAACTAATACTAAGACTTACTACACAATTCTGATGAATATATATAATTATATCACTAACTTTCTTTGTTTCCAAACAAGTTTCATCGTAACGTGTTACTGTATGGATCAACATCAACATACTAACACGTACGGTCTTACCATATCACAAATCATCATAACGGGTTACCGTATGGATAAACATCAACATACTAACCCGTACGGTCTTACCATATCACAAGTCATCGTAACGGATTACTGTATGGATAAACATCAACATACTAACCCGTATGGTCTTACCATATCACAAGTCATCGTAACGGGTTATCGTATGGATAAACATCAACATACTAACCCGTACGGTCTTACCATATCACAAGTCATCGTAACGGGTTACCGTATGGACAAACATCAACATACTAACCTGTACGGTCTTACCATATCACAAGTCATCAAGTTCCTTAGTAGGTTAGATTACTTAAAAAGAGATTCTACTAAAATACTAAAGAACATAACTACTTGAATTACACGAGTGAACACTCAAGTGTAACTTCTAAGCCACTTTGACACCCAAACCACTCAAAGTTCCTTAAACTTCCACTTTCATGTAAAATCTCCAATTCATCTTACAAAACTTCCAAACCACTCAAGTCTTACCTTTTACTCCCAAATTCCTAAGGACTCCAAAGTCACTCCACTCACTTCCGAGTATAAAGTCACCAACCAAGCATTATCTTCCAGAAGTTAGTTTCCCTCTTAACCTCAATAAAAAATATTGTAACGAAACTTAATGCATAAAATTACTAACTTCCATTTCAAACTCACCTTAGGTTTTTAAGTCACCACAAGTGCCGAGGTCGAAAACCACATGAGCAATCACAATCCTACAAATCAATTACACCTAACAATCATTAATTATCCGAAAAATCGGGCAAACGGCATCTAAATACATAAAATGACGAAAAACCAGGAAATCTTCCCTATGAGGCTCTCGGCCATACAAGGTTAAATGAGGTTCGGGTTCGGTTTTCCGGCTTTTAGGCAATTTAGAGGCGTTTTGGGTTGTTTTCGGATACTTTGGAAGTTCGCCATATCAATGGGTAACCGTATTTTAGGGTTTTACACAATAATCGATTTCCGAAAAATTAAGTAAAATACAAAATCATAAAAAACTAAACACCCTAGCCATGGTCAAGTGAGAGAAAATCACACGGAACGGTTTCCGACTCAGGGTTTAGGGAAGTTTCTGAAATTGTATAAAACGACTTCCTCGATTGAAATCTTCAAGCTTCGGTGTGTGAATTTGAAGATTTCAATCTCAACCTCCATTAAAACACTATTCATAATAAAATTTAGAAACTTTGTCATAACTTGAGGCCTTTAGAAAACGGACGAAAACCTCGATTGTTAGGTTAGAATCGATCCTTGGACCGAGAGCTGTTCAACGGAACTGAAATCATGGCGATCTACCAAGTAACGAAGAAAAGCCAAGATGAGAGAGAGAGAGAGAGAGAGAGAGAGAGAGAGAGAGAGAGAGAGAGGAGGGGGTTTCGGCCAATGAGAGGGAAAGAAAAGAAAATAAGAGCAAAATTTGACTAAGTTGACTTTTTAAAGGGAGAAGAAAATGAATAGTAAATTGGAGATATTTTAATAAATTGGAAAATGACGATTATGTCCCTTTTAAATGATTTAGTTTATAAAACGAAACCCGAAGATCTTAAATTAATCTAAAGGTGATTAATAATTATTAATTGGCCCGTTAATAATTATTAATGTCACCGAAACTAATTTAAAGTGATAAAAGAATTAAAAAGGTTTTCGAACGAAAATAACTACTAAATTTGAAATTACTAAATTTAAACTAACCTTAAATACTTTTAATTAATTAAAAAAAATTTACCTCTAAAATAACGGGGCGTTACATTTATAAAGGAGAATGAATAGTGTTTTGGGATATTTTTAAGAAATTAGAAATTACGGTTACGTCCCTTTAATGATTTTCGCTTATAAAATGAAACTATGTGTTCTTAAACTAGCCAAATGGTGATTAATAATTATTAATTGGCCCGTTAATAATTATTAATACGACCAAAACTAATTTAAGCTAATAAAACGATTAAAAAGATTTTCGAACGAAATTAACTACTAAATTCTAAATTACTAAAACTAAAATTAAACTAAGTACTTTAATTAAAATAAATAAATAAATAAACAAATAAATATTAAATAAAATAAAATTCACTTCAAAAGTGACGGGACGTTACAGTCTACCCTCCTTAAAAGACTTTTCGTCCTCAAAAAGTGCGCTCACTAAGTGAAAAAGCGAGGGTACTTAGACTGTATCTCATCCTCACATTGCTTCCTCTGACACTTGGTTTCTCCACAAAACCTTAACCAAGTGGATCGTTTTATTTCTCAACATCTTTTGTGCGAATGCTAGGTTCTCAACCGATGTCTCTACGATTTATCAATGCATTAGTTGTAGAAAAGTTAGATTGACTAAACATGTCTTATTCTTCCTCTCGAAAACCAGCCTGTAAGCCTCAGAAAACTGCGAATCTCAAACACACTAGTCTGTCTAAGCCAACTACTAACTGCCTCAATCTTAGAGGAATCAATATATACTCATCTACTCAATACCACATGGCCTAAAAATGCCATTCCTTTTAGCCAAAATTCACACTTTGAGAACTTGGCATACCACTTCTGATTTCTTAACACCGTCAAAGCTTCCTTCATATGCATATCATGCATATCCTCAGTCTTGGAATAAACCAAGATATCATCAATGAACACAATCACAAATGAATTAATGAACTTTCTGAATACAGTATGCATAAGGCCCATAAAAGTTACAGGTGCGTTGGTTAAACCAAAAGACATAACCACAAACTCGTAATGTCTATAACGCGTCTTAAAACAGTCTAGGGAGTATCCTCATCCCGAATCCTCAACTGATTTAACAAGATCTCAAATCTATCTTTGAGAAGATAGTGTTTCCCTTCAACTGATCAAATAGATCATCAATCCAATGAAAATGATACTTGTTTTTCACTGTAGCTTGATTCAACTCTCGATAATCAATGCACAGTCTCATTGAACCGTCTTTTTTTTACAAACAACAAGGTGCTCCCTACAAGGACGCACTAGGGCGAATAAACCCTAAGTCTAAGAGCTCCTACAACTGGCTCTCGAGTTCTTTCAACTCAGCCGGTGTCAAACGATAAGGTGCCTTGGACAATGGAACTGTCCCAGGAGCAACCTCAATCTAAAAGTTTATCTCTCTCACTAGTGGCAAACCAGGTAACACATCAGGGAAAACATTAATGAAATCCCTCACCACTGGCACAAAACTCAAGCTAGTCTCCGTTACAGAAGTATCGACAACGCTAGCTATATAACCCAAAGCTCCATCACTTAGAAGCGCTCTAGCTTCTATCATAGATATCAAAGTAGGTGCTACTCGACCATTAGACCCACAAAATATAAACAGGTCCCACAAGGACTCATAAAATCAAAAACTTTCTCAGTACAAACGATAATGGCATGATTGCCTGATAGCCAATCCATAACCAATATCATATCAAAGTCAGACATATGCATAACAGTCAAAGTAAAATAGGAACATCTACTCATAATACACATGTCATCAGTACTAATCACACCATCAACAATAATAAACTTTTTCACTGGGGTAAAAACACACATCTCGAAACCCAACAGTCTTGACTTAAGAGATGCCAACTCAACATAACAAAATAAAATAAAAGAGTGGCTAGCTCTAGAATTAAACAGAACAAAAGCCAAATGGCCTAAATCTGACAAAGTACCCGTCACTACCATACCTGCAGCCTCAGCATCCTTTCTAGTGTCAAATACACAAGTGTGATGCTGAGTAGGGGGGAGGTAACAAGCATAAATCTATACTGTTTAGCTCGTCTACCCTGATCTCTACCTCTATCTTGACCTCTGCCCTTACCCTAGGGAGCATACTGAGCTGGTGGTGCCTACTGCAGCTTTTCTGATAATCCTGACCCTTGTTACAACGTTGTGATGGTTATGTCTTATACTCCCTACAAAAGTGACGTGATTCCAAGTTTGATCACAAACATATCATCTTGGTGGAAGTGTGCATTTCCCAAAATGGAAACTGGCACAACTAATGTAGTAAGGATGAACCCTGTCCTTGTACTCTCGACTGTCCATGTTGAACTCCACCTCGAACCTACTGCTGCCTCTACTGTGGTGGTATCCCTCAATTACCATCGTCATCCTCTGATTTCTTCTCCTGAGAGGAAGTCTATCCCGTAGTAGCTAGTTTTCTTTTCTTTTTTTTCATAAGATGTAAAATCCAAGATAAGGACAACTCTAAAGCCTCCTCATTCAAATATTAAATGAACTCAACTTCGTAGATCATTTTCTTTATTGCAAAGAAAAATCGGTGTCTTTCAAGCACCATAGTCCAATAATGTTTAAACCTTCCAACGTAGGATTCACCTTTGAGTCTATCTTTAAAAGACTCATTAGGTCCAAACTACGACCTACAAGTTTCTCAAATTCTCCGTCCAATTAGATGGTCAAACACAAGGTGATTTTGAAGTTCACCAAACCATGACATTGTCTTATGAAAGTCACTGATATCACGGTCCAACAACATTCCTTCTATATCTTAATCAAATACCAACACTCAACCTTAGTGTTAGTCAACCTTGACAATTTACCAAATATGGATCTCGATAACTCGACCTCGAGTATATTCGAATTCAGGTTGATACATCATAGTGTAATAGCGACCAGACTAGACCATTAACCAATTAACACAATCATTAATGGTCCTCGTTGAGACCCATCACGAAATGTTCTTACTTCCTCTTTTGAGGGGCAACACATTTTCCTTTTAACACAATACTATCACAATGATTTACCACTTACCATAAATCAACTTTCTTAACTCAAACCGGGAACTTGTCCATTGAGTTAAATCTAGGTTACTGGACCCGAACCAGACCGATTACTTATCAACAATTACCCACCTTAAATAGGAGTTTCATCTCTCTATACTAGGCTCCCAAAAATCGTGTTCTTACACATACAAAGCCCACACACATTCACTAAGACCACTACTTAGCAATTGTGTGACAATCAAACTTTAATCAATGATGATGATCAAATGATCAATCTCTCGGAGTATCTCGTCTCCTTTACTTTGACATTATGTCAATACGCTTAACGAGGTGTATAACCTCCAAACTTGCACGGGGTCATTCACATTCTCAGCACCCTTACCCAAATCTCAATCTGGGTCAAATCAACATCACCACATAGTGGTTTTACGAAGAGATGATATATCACAAATACAATTAACATTTAACAACCTTCTCATAAACTTCCCACTATTAAAGAAATAAAGCTTGAGAATAAAAGTTCTAGGTATACCTGGTGCTGCTGATCTCAGACGATGACTAGAGAGTGGACTTAAAACAAAACATGAAAACAAACATGCATCACATGTAGTCTACACAGCCTATCTCGCTTTTCAAAATAAAATATACAAATTCCTTTCAATAATCTCTTTCCATCTCTAGTGAATAATGACAGGTAATGAAGCTCTCGTAGGCTAACTTCATTCACCTCATTAAACTCACTTTCCAATATAAAATATACGAAATCCTTTCAATAATATCTTCCCACCTCTAGTGAATAATGATAGGTAATGAATGCTCCCGTAGGCTAAGCTCATTCACCTCATTATCTCACCCACTGGATACAAGGTTCAATACACCCCTGTATCCTCGTATATGTATCATAGTAATTATGGATAATACTAGATAATGTGAACTCGCATAGTTACATCATTATCTCATTATCCATCTCCTCTGATCATGCAAAGTTCACGCAACCTTTAGCATTCCTCATGTACATATACGTAAACATAAAATGAATAATACCAGACAATGCAAGCTCAGTCAGTCTATGCATTGCCTCATTATTCCTCCCAATAATCGATTATGCAATATGATATGATATGATATGAATATGCTTTCAAGTGCAAGTAAATAAATATAAACATTCAAAGTAATCGAAAGAATATAAAGATAAATGAATCACGTAATTCTCTTATACATAAAACAAGAAATTAGGAACTTCTAATAAGAAAACAATAAATAGATCAAGCCAAACGGCCTTTAGTTAAACTTGAAATACTAACTTAATCATAAAGTCTCCAATTCAAATGATTCTATTGCTTTCAATAAGTATTCAAAGTTCCATAATCAAGCTTCTTATTCATTCCATTATACTCGAAACTTTCAACTTCCGATAAACATTAGTAAACGCTGAGCGAATCTAAACTTAGAACTTCCAAGACTTATTCGTTTTCTTCGAAACACCTATGAGTTCTCTCAACTCAAATTAGAACTAACTCCAAGCCTAAGCATGTTACCTCGCTTTTCACTTAGTGAGCGCACTTTTCAGGGACGAAAAGTCTTTTAAGGAGGGTAGACTGTAACGTCCCGTTATTTTACACGGAATTTTTTTTAATTATTACTATTTTATGTAAAGCACTTAATTTAATTTTAGAATTTATTAATTTAAATTTTAGATTTAATTTAGAATTTACGAGTTTCCTTCGAAACACCTATGACTTCTCTCAACTCAAATTAGAACTAACTCCAAGCCTAAGCATGTTAGCTCACTTTCTTTTATCCTTTCGATTTAAACCTTAATCTCAACTTCCGATTCTACAAATCATTCAACTTATTCGGTTTCTAAAGCTACTTTAAATTCTATATATTCTCACCTTAGCAAGTCAAAGTATAATCCAACGGTCCAACGAGACGTCAACGTACACCCGACACCTACAATTCATCAATCGATCAACGAATTACAATTCAAATCTAATAAGAGAAAAAGTATGATTTTGGGTGAATGGTGTTTTCAGGTGAATAGTGTTTTTTCAAAAATCCTGGCTCAAAATCGTCAAATTCCTTGATAGAAATACGTGATTTCAACTTCAAAACTCATTTATAATAAAAAACGAACAAAACGATGTAAAAAGTTTTGAAAACTCAGTTTTTAGGGCTTCTCTTAGGGAACGAGAAACGGCACAAGGTTAGGTGGGATAGATAGTCCTCGTCCCTAGCAATCTAACGCAACTGAAATCATCGAGAACGGTCGAGAAATGATGAAAAGCCAAGAAATTTTTTCTTCTCATCCATGGATGAGGAGCTCCACGGCTTGTCAAGAGAAGAAGAGAAGGAATTGTGGTCAATTGGTCAACTTTGATGTTTTTAAAGGAGAATGAATAGTGTTTTGGGATATTTTTAAGAAATTAGAAATTACGGTTACGTCCCTTTAATGATTTTAGCTTATAAAACGAAACTCTATGTTCTTAAACTAGCCAAATGGTGATTAATAATTATTAATTGACCCGTTAATAATTATTCATACGACCAAAACTAATTTAAGGTAATAAAACAATTAAAAAGATTTTCGAACGAAATTAACTACTAAATTCTAAATTACTAAAACTAAAATTAAACTAAATACTTTAATTAAAATAAATAAATAAATAAACAAATAAATATTAAATAAAAAAAAATTCACTTCAAAAGTGACGGGATGTTACATAAATGGAGGGAAAATCAGGTATATTAAAAAATGTTATTTCAGAAACGGGCCAAAAAGATTTAAAATAATTGATTGGCCATAAAAACATAGTAATTTATCAAAGTAGGCAATATAATGGATTATCCCCCTAAAAACGGTTTCTTGCCCATAAACCCAAAATTTTAAAATATGGCAAAAAATACAATTCAGTATGAGAGAGAAGGAGTTAAATACCAAAATGCCCTTGAATATTTAAATGAAAAATGTGATGTCAAGCAGCAGATCTTGTTTCATATTATACGAAGATTATCCCTACAATCACTACAAAAAAACTGTCAAAATGCGACCAGAAATTTGCGACCAAAACAAAGTGGTAGCTTTAAAGTGACCAGTTGGTCACTTTCTTTGAAGGTTGACTTTAAGTGACCATTTGGTCACTTTTTTTGCGACCAAATTGCGACCAAAAGTAGATGTAGTCATAAAAAATGGCGCGTAATTATGGCGCAAAAGAAGCGACCACTTGGTCACAATTAAAAGTGACCACTTGGTCGCATTTTTGTGACTAAAAAATCGTTTGGTAGCAAAAAATGGAGCGTAATTTTGGGGGGAAAAAAGCTACCAAGTGGTCACAATTGAAAGTGACCATCTGGTCGCAATTTTTGTGACCTTTTTTGGGGAGTGGTAGCTTAAAATTGGAGGGGAAAAAGCTACCAAGTGGTCACAATTAAAAGTGACCACTTGGTCGCATTTTTGTGACTAAAAAATCATTTGGTAGCAAAAAATGGAGGGTAATTTTGGAGGGAAAAAAGCTACCAAGTGGTCACAATTAAAAGTGACCACTTGGTCGCATTTTTGTGACTAAAAAATCATTTGGTAGCAAAAAATGGAGGGTAATTTTGGAGGGAAAAAAGCTACCAAGTGGTCACAATTAAAGGTGACCACCTGGTCGCAATTTTTGGGACCTTTATTGGCCAGTGGTAGCTTAAAATTTTCAGGAATTAAGCTACCATATGGTCACATTAGAAAGTGACCGGATGGTCGTAAATTATGTGATTTTATATGACCAATAATTTATAAATAACTATATTTTAACACGTGCATTGTCTTATTTTACAATTCAATAATTGTATACTTAAGAGTTTTATGTGTATTAGTTAAAATGGTTGTTAATCAATTTTTAAATTATATTTATTTTATGAACAAATAAAATATTTAATATTTGTTGATTTTTTCCCACTGTATTTATGGGGTAATTTCCTTTTACTTTATCTATTTTGCCCCATAAATACCGTCGGAAAAAATCAAGAAATATTAAATATTTTATTAAATATTTTATTTGTTCATAAAATAAAATTACATTATAAGCTTAGAAAGAAAAAATAAAAATAAAAATAAGAATAGATGATTGAAAAAATTACCAATAATTCCAAAATTTCAAGATGTGGTTAATTTTATTGATTCCATTTCTTAACAATAATAATAATGTCAATTAAATAAAAATTATTCACTTTCAATTAATATAAAAACTCTTCAAGATCAATAAGCTATCTAAACGCCTTTAGATTTTTCTAAAATTTGTGTAGAGTAAATAATAATATTTAACCTCGTCTTGAAAATATCTGAATTTTGATACAAAGAGAGAACAATAATATTGTACAGATGATGAAATACGATGAAAATGAAATTAACTTTTTATCTTGAAAAACAAGAATAAAATTATCTATATCTATTAAAAAAAACTCTTAAATAGAATCAAATAGTTCCAAATCAAGAATTACAAAAATTTATCTCGAAAATCATGAATAAACATATCAATGAATATAACAACATGGAAACAAGAGTTCCCGTCATATGTAAATATCAGAAAGTAACCCAATATAAAAAAAAGTATATACATATTAATTTTTGCGACCAAGTGGTCGCAATTTCACAAAAAATGTGACCACATGGTAGTAATTTAGAAGGGAAAGGCGACCAAATGGTCGCATTTTAGGATTTAGGGTTTAGGGTTTAGGATTTAGGGTTTAGGGTTTAGGGTTTTTTAGGGTTTAGAGTTTAGGGTTTTGGAGAAAAATGCGACCAAATGGTCGCATTTTTAAAAATATAATAATATTTTTTAATAAAATTACATGTGGAATTGCGACTATATGGTCGCAATTATGGGCGGTAAGTTTAAATGTTCATGAAATTTAAGGCGGTTAATTTAATAAATGCGACCATATGGTCGCAATTGTGAACGGTGAACCTCATAATTGCGACCATATGGTCGCAATTGTTGACGGGACGCGTGAAATGACAACTGTCATTGGTAATGGTAGCTCGGCGACCATTTGGTCGCTTAATAAAATGCGACCAAATGGTCGCATAAGTATCTGAAAGCGACCATATAGTCGCATATGAATGAAAAAATGCGACCATGTGGTCGCTTTTTCCCAAAGACGCGTGATTGTTCATTTCCTCGCCATAATTACAAATTTGCGACCAGGTGGTCGCAAATTATAAATTTAAATTCCCATCCCCTTCCTTTCCCCGTTTCTTTTTCTTTTTTCGTTTCTTCTTTCTCTTCTTTTCTGTTTTTCTCCCATTTGCTTTGCCGCCATTCTCTTTTTCTTCCCCTCTTTTTGTTCTTTTCTCTCTTTCCCCTATCCCGTTCCCCGTTATTTCTTCCCGTTCCCATTCTTACTCTAAACCGAAAACCCTCAACCCCCACTCCCAGGTTTCGATTACACGAGGTTAGTTTTAAGTAATGCATTTAGTTTTGTTAATTTAATTAGTTTTAGTTCAATTTAGTTTTGTTAATTTAACTTAGTTTTAGTTTAATTTAATTTTGTGAATTTAAATTAGTTTTAGTTTAGTTTTGTTTTGTTAATTTAATTAGTTTTAGTTTTTGTTTAAGTAGTTTAATTTAATTAGTTTAGTTTACATTAACTAATTAATTAGTTTTAGTTTAATTTAATTAGTTTAGTTTACATTAACTAATTAATTAGTTTACTTTAATTTTATTACTTTAAGTAATTTTAGTTTAATTAATCTAACTTAGTTTACTTTAATTCAATTAGTTTAATTTACATTTAATTAGTTTACTTTAATTTTATTACTTTAAGTAATTTTAGTTTAATTAATCTAACTTAGTTTACTTTAATTCAATTTAAGTAGTAATTAATTTAATTACTTAATCTAATTTAGTTTAATTACTTATTTAGTTTATTTAAGATAGTTTACTTTAATTTAATAAAATTAAACTAAATTAATTTGTAATTACACTAGTTTAACTTTTAATTTTAGTTTAATTGATGTAATTTAGATTACTTTAATGAAATCAATTAATTTAAAGTAGGGTAATTAATTCAAATAGTTTAATTTCAATTATACTTAAGTAGTTTAAATTAATGAGTTACACTAATTTAATTAATTAATTTTAGTTTAATTATTACATAAAAATTGTTTAATTACTTAATTCTAGTTACATTTGATTAAAGTAAAGTACAATTAGGTTAATTGAACTAAAATTAATTCAATTAAACTCAAGATTAATTAACTAAAATTAACTAATCAATTAATTTGAATTAAAGTAAATTAAAATTAGCTTAATTGAAACTAAAATTAATTCAATTAAACTTAAGATTAATTAATTAAAACTAAAATGAACTAATCAATTACTTTGAATTAAAGTAAATTAAAATTAGCTTCATTGAACTAAAATTAATTCAATTAAACTTAAGATTAATTAATTAAAACTAAAATGAATTAATTTTAGTTTTAATTAATTAATCTTAAGTTTAATTGAATTAATTTTAGTTTAATTGAATTAATCTTAAGTTTAATTGAATTAATTAGTTATAACTAATCAATTAATTTGAATTAAAGTAAATATAAATTAGATTAATTGAACTAAAATTAATTCAATTAAACATAAGATTAATTAATTAAAACTAAAATTAACTAATCAATTAATTTGAATTAAAGTAAAGTAAAATTAGATTAATTGAAACTAAAATTAATTGAATTTTAGTTTAATTCAATTAATTTTAGTTCAATTAATCTAATTTTACTTTACTTTATTTCAAATTAAATGATTAGTTTATTTTAGTTTTACTTAATTAATCTTAAGTTTAATTGAATTATTTTTAGTTAAATTAATCTAATTTTAATTTACTTTTATTCAAATTAATTTGATTAGTTTATTTTAAATTATTTACTTAAATTTATGTTAGTTTAGTTTACATTATTTCATTAATTAATTAATTAATTAAATAAACTAATCAATATTTTACTTACGTAATTAGTATTAAATTAGTTTATTTTGGTTGTAGGATTATGACGGGCAGACGACGTCCTCCCCAGGTCGAGGCAGCCTGACGATGCGGGTGACGAGGGGTCTCCGCGGACGCCTACTGGCGTTGCCCCTGATGCGGAGCTGACTACGGAGGAGTTGGACATCCTCTTCAGTTACGATACGCGACTTGCTGCCACGCTCGATGATAGAGTCCCTGAGACCGAGTCTTCGACTCCGGGCTTAGCATCAGGGTATGCGTCCGGTCCGTCCTGGTGCCGGATCGGTCGGATCCGTGGCCCCTCGACTTCATGCACTCAGCTGTCTCGGGCCGCAGACTCTACCCTTCGGATTGAAGGGGATACGTAAGTAATTTTGTTTACTATTTCCCTAAAAGTTTTCTATTCTTTTTAACTAATAGTTTCTAATATATAGCACAATAATTTTTTGTGATTTTGCGAGTATACCGTGATACGGCTCGTTTCAAAACGGTTTCGCGAGGTCCTTCAGAGCATGCCTCTACCCAGCGACCTTCGCTGGACGAAGATTCCGACGACGGAGAAACGTCGGATGTACGACAGTTGGAAGGTAAAAACATAATTTATTTTCATAATTAATTAATTTTGAAATTTATAGAAATAAATTTATTACTTGAACAATTTTTTATTTCAATTTTTTCAGGGCAAGTTTCCTGTTATCGATCCCGATATCACCGACGGTAGATTGTTCCCCCTATGGGACGGTCCACGTCCTGGGATCGATTCAAGGACCTCATGTTCCGGCGCGCGAAGGCAAGCAAGAAACCGCCCCGTGTGGATGAGCCCGGAGGACCACGCGCGGCTTCGCTAGCTTGATCACTCCTCAGGGCAAGGCGAGGTCAAGCAGGAATAAGGCCAACCGCGCGAAGAATCCAGGAAAACACACACGAGGGCGGACCCACGACGAGCACCATCGTCGATTGGTATGCTTTTTTTTTCCTCGTTCGCTTTCGTTTTCTTTTTTCTCGTTTTTTTTTTCAATTACTAATTAATTTATTATGTTTTATTCTTCACTATTTGATTTTTTAGGAAGCGAAGCACGGGCGCCCCGTCCCGCCCGATGAGCTGCACCGAGTTCTTCACACGAAGAAGGACGGGACGTTCGTCGGCGATAAGGCGAAAAGAAGTTCGGGTATTTAATATTTTTTTCAATTATTATTCTTTCTTTAAAATTTTTCATACATTATATATTAACCATTTTATTTTCTGAATTTTAAATGTTTAGGAACGTTTCACGGAGTCCTTGACTCAGCGGTTGCCCACACCAGACTCTGGCAACCGACTCGGAGAGGACCGTATAGAGGCGTTCTTGGAGGTCGCTTGAGGGGGTTCGGCCTGATGGGTCGGGCCCTGGGCTCGGCTCAGACGGGGCGACGCCTTTATGCAGATGTGCCCCGGCCTCGGCGGAGCGAGCGAGCACTAGCTCCCGCCCTTCTCTGGGTGAGCAAGAATGCGCGCAGGACATGGAGGCTATGCGTGAGGACTTCGTTGCTCGAGTCGCTACTATTGAGGCCGACATACAAGGCACGAGTCGAGGCCGACATACAGGCACGAGTCGACGCCCGTGTCGCATCCGCTTTGGCCGCGTGCTTGGATCTCTAGGCGGCGGCCCCCTACATCGACGCCTCCTCCCCCCCCCCGCCCCTCCGCAGAGTTCTAGGATTCTTTCGATTGTATAAAACATTTTTTTAATATTCGATATATATTTTTTTTATTTGAATTCCAATTTTTTTTTTTATGAAATTTTAATATTAATTAAATAAATAATTAGTAATTAATAATTAATAATTAATTAATAAATAATTAAAAATTAATAATTAATTAATTATTAAAATTTAAAAAAAAATCATAAATGCGACCAGATGGTCACTTTTAAGCGACCATCTGGTAGCATTTTAACAGAGACTAAAAGTGACCATTTGGTCGCATTTTATGCGACCAGTTGGTCACTTTTTATGTGACCAAGTGGTCACTTATCTTTCACATAAATTACGACCAGATGGTCGCTTTTTAAGTGACCATCTGGTCGTATTTTCACTGGGCCAATAAGTGACCATTTGGTCACAAAATTTACGACCATTTGGTCACTTTTTTTGTGACCAAATGGTCACTTCTATTGAAGATAAAATGCGACCAAATGGTCCCTTTTAATGCGACCATTTGGTCGCATTTCAAAAGTTTGACTTTTTTTGCTACCAAAATTTTTTACGACCAGATGGTCGCATTTTTGTGACCATGCAGTCGCATAATTGAAATCCGACCAGCTTTTTAGCAACCACTCTGTTTGGTCGCATTTTGGTCGCATTTTAGGTGAAAAACGACCATTTGGTCGCAATTTTATGGTCGCAAATTGGCAGTTTTTTTGTAGTGAATTAGGCGGCAACTATTAATAATTGTTTTAATTTTAAAAACAAAAAACAAAATAAAATGAAAGATAAAGGAAGACAAAACGCTTAGGTCAGACAAAAAAGGAGGAAAAAAAAGAGAAAAAGCTTGAAGATAAAACTCTATTGAAGATTCGAACAAGCTTATGGACAATAAAAGATCATAGATCATGGGTAAGAAATCAGTATTTTGTAATGTATGCAATGAAATCTTTGAGATATATCAAAATATCTTACAAGAAAAATACTTGAAGGTATCATCTTTCTTGTTCATATTTCAAAAAAAATGAATGATTTTTGTTTTATTTACAACTAAAAATCTGATATAAGAATTAATGAAAAACTTCTTTCAAATCCAGCAAATACTAATCAATGATTTCAACTAACTATCACTCAATGATCACAAAGAACAAGAATGATTAACAAAGGATACTCAAGAAAGGATTGATGACACCAAGATTGATTGAACTTTAAATATGAATACACAATCAATCTCTCTCCCTCTCTTTTTGTCATGACTTCATAAAATAAAGGATGAACAATCACAAAATTGAAAACATATTCATTCCAATATGATAGCTAACTAAAGAAGAAAAACAGAAAAAGATTCCCACGTGAAGTCGTTAATTCTGTTAGCTCAAGCTCCACGTGGCATTATCATCAAGTTAGCTTCAATTCTTCTTTCCTTTTGAGCTTGACCAATTATGCAACAAATATCCACCTTTGGTCATCACCTCAAACTCCAATCATAGTGATTTATATCTACACTTTCTTTCAATTATCAGTCACCTCTAGTAGCTCCAGATAGTGATTGAATTTTGGCTAAGGTTACTGATTTGGTAAGAAAATCCGCAACATTCTCAAAAGTATGAACCTTCTTAATAGCTACATCACCCTTTTCTATCACCTCTCTAACAAAGTGAAGTTTAATGTCTATATCTTTGGTTCTCTCATGATATTGTTGATTCTTAGAAAGTTGGATTGCTCCTTGATTATCAAAGTAAATGTCCATACTTTATTGAGCAAAGCCTAGCTCTCCAATCAACCCTTTGAGCTAAACAGCCTCCTTGACAGCTTCTGATTTAGCAATGAACTCAGCTTCAGTTGTAGATAGAGCCACCACTGGTCGCAGGTTTGATTTCCAGCTTATGACATTTCCTCCTAGCATCAATGTACAACCTATCAAAGACCTGCGTTTGTCTAGATCTCCCGCATAATCTGAGTCTACATATCCTGAGAGACTTATGTCAGCTCCACCTTGAAGTTTGTACATCAGACCCCTCTTGTAACGTCCCGTTATTTTGTGATAAAAAAAACATGTTATTTATTTTATTTTAAATTAAGTAATTAAAGTTTATTTATTAATCGGTAAATTAGAATTTAGTAGTTTATTTCAATTTAAGTCATTTTAATGGCTTTATTTATTTAAATAAGTTATGGTGATATTAATAATTATTAACGGGTCAATTAATAATTATTAATCACCATTGGGATAGTTTAAAAACTTCGGGTTTCGATTTATAAGTCAAAAGTCATAAAAGGACGCAACCGTCATTTCCAAAATTCCTAAATATCTAAACACTACTCCATTTTCTTCTTTAAAATACCATTGACCAAGCATTTGACCAAAAACATCTCATTTTTCCTCTCCAAACCCGAGCAACAAGAGGAAGAAAAGAGAAGAGGAAGAAAGTGTCGCTCCGGCTTCGTTTCTTGGCCGTTTTGCGTGATTTCGGATGCGTTGGAAAGCTCTCGCCGAGATCTTTCTACCCATTCCACTCTTGGAACGTTTCCAACTCTCTAAGGTAAGCCCTAGATTTCGAATTCTCTTAGTTTTTCCATGGAATTTGATTCAAGCTTTTGAGTTCTTGGCCAAAACTCTCTTTCCCTTCCAATTTTGTTGTTGAATGTTGTATGGAAAACTTATTGGGTAACTATTACTTGACTTTCCCTTAACCCTAAAACCGAGTTTCAGTCGAAGCCCTTCCCGTTTGAAATTTACCTTTTGGGGTTTGATTATGGGTTAATTATTATTGAAATAATGTTTATTGTAATTCAATTTGGGAAATGGCATATTGTTTAAAAACCCGGCCCATTGAAAACTGGAATTTCCAAAGTACTTGAAATCAATCCAAAACACCTCTAAATTGTCTAAAAGCCAGAAAACCAAACTCGAGACCTATTTTTCCTTGCTTGGCCGAGAGCACCCTTTGGGGATTTTCAGGGTTTTTCGTTGTTTTATGCTTTTAGTTGTCAATCGTTCGATGTATGTTTATTTATTAATTGTTAGATGCAATTATTTGTAGGTGTTTATTGATTTCTTTGCTTGATCGCTCTAACGGAGGTTGGGAGCGCAATCTTATTTGGCTAAGGTGAGAATAGTTAGGATTTAAAGTAATTTTAGAAAGCAAATAAGTATGATGGTTTGTTTTTCAAAGTCAAGAAATTCTTATTTGACATATTCCTGATAAATAAATAAGCACATTCTTTAATAATATTTTTACATATCCAGTCATTCATACTTTTGGCATCTATTAAACGTGATGCATGAATGCACATTTAATGAAATTCTAAAACCTTAAAACACAATTTCAATGCCATGGTATATTAGTGTGACAGGTATGATGCCTACGTAGGCAGGTCAAGGTTCCCTCCCACTAAAATGAGACTCCTCTCAACTAATAAACATCCCAAGGATATCTCATATCCTACAGTTCTCTAGTTACCATGTTTTGGTCAGGCGAAACATCTAGATCACATATATATTAATTTTGATGAGTGTCACCGAAGGGAGAGTTTAACATCAAAACTCTTAAGAGTCTTTCTAAATGAATCCTTTTGAGTGTTACCTAAGTTTTAGATCGCTTAAAGTTATTTTGATGAGTGTCACCGAAGGGAGAGTCAAACATCAAAAGCTTTAAAAATCCTATCTGGAAGAGAATCAGCTGGGTATTGATTCATACGGTTACTTTCCAGAAGGAATGAGTGAAGAGTCACCAACACCACATAAGCCTTATATGAATCTCACACATTGATTCCAACTTGGAGACCGTAGGACTTGTTGCCACTTGTGCATCTACCCAGGCTTCTTCTAATATCTAAGTTCAATCTAACTTATAATAGCTCTTATAAATTGGTTAGATTGATTCTAATGTGATAGCCAAATGATTAATCTCTATTAATCCTAACCCATTATGCAGTGTCTCAATAAAGAGAATTATTAATAAAATATCACTATCTGATCACTCCCAGTTAGAGGGGTCCCGGTTAATGGAACAATTAAATAACCTCTTATCTAGGGCAAAGCTTTCTCGCCAGAGTTCTATTTAAATTAATAAACTCAACTTCATTAATTTTTTAATTAGCTCTTTAATTAAAAATAATGATACCTCATCTTTTAGGTTTTAGTTTCAAATTAATCCTATTTAAAACTAAAAAATTAATTACAATATTGGTTACTAAACTCTTTTAAGCCAATTTAATTAAAACCTAAAACATGGTGCTAGTAATTACTAATTAACCCCTTAATTAAAATTCTTGCACAATAAATATAACATTTATATTTACACAAGCCATGAGCATAATATCAATAATCTCCATTTATGATGCATGATCATGGTATTTATGCATTTCTAATGGGAATAATTATTTATGACATACTTTATGCATGAATAATTACTATTTAATTATATCAAATATATAAGAAATAAATAAGCAATTTTGGGTGGGAAAATATTGGCCAAATCTATGAAAATTAAAATCTATATCTAAAGAGAGAAAAATAAAAGTTTCATCTTGAACATCTCCAGGATCTCCAAAAATACGAAAAACCAGAAAAACCGCAGGGCACCTACGGTTTTAACCGTAGGCGCCGCTGCCCCAAAAAAAAGTTTATTTATTTATTTATTTCGTTTGCCAAAAGCGCTCGTTGTAGCATCCTCGGTTGTTGCAGCAGCAGCGCCACCGCGGCGACAGGTAACACCGTTGCTGCAGCACTACTGTCATGGTGGTGCTCTCCATCTACAGCTCACGGTGCCAACTCTTTCAGTACCGGCTGGGATCCAATTCGCTTTTCTTTCCTTCGTTGTTTCGATCGATATCCCATATGATTAAAACGAATACAAATTATTCATATACCCAAGGAAAAGGTTTATAAAATTTCTAGGAAAGAAAACCTAGGCCAATAAATACAATTACAACCAAAATGCAATTTACATATTTTAAAACACCTTCTAAAATAGATTTTAATTCCCATCATAACAAATCTTTTGAAAACATTATATATACAAGACTACTCTGATACCGGTTGTTGGGATTGAGGACTCTATAAAAGAGTTCTCAAGCAGAAACCCAAGGATCTTTCCTTACATTATAATATTATTTAACATCAATGCATAAACAGAAATACTAACCCTTGTAAAGAATTGTCTGGCTCTTTCTCCTTACTTTTGATTACAATTCTAGGACCACCAAAAAGTTCTTCCTCACTAAGCATAAAAGAGAATCGGTGCGTGGGAACTATCTTCTATGGAAAAGGAAGAAAAAAAATTTCTCCCTACACTCCAGGGGCGGCGACAGTAGAGAGAGAGAGAGAGAAGAGGAATTTTTCTGGGCCTTTTTTGCTCTCTTAGTTGTGTGTTTTGGGGTCACCCCAATTCCATTAAATACTTAAATAAATAAAACTTATTTTATTTATTTAATTCCTCTTTAATTTTACTACCTGAAATTAAATATTTAAAAAGACTCTTCTATTTAAATCCCTATTAATTTTGGACAACTGCAATATTAAGTTAATTAAATAGAGTCTTCTATTTAATCTCTCTTTTAAAATAATTAAATAGACTCTTCAATTTAACTAACAATTAAATAGACTGTTCTATTTAATTTCACCATTAATTAAATAATTAAATAGACTTTTCTATTTAATTTCATTTAATTAATCAAATAGACTCCTCAATTTGTACTTGCCTTAATTAATTTGACAACTTCAAATTAAATACTTGATACCATTTTTCCAAAGAAATTAGTACATATTAGTTTATGTTCTCAATTACAAGCGTTAGCTCGGAGGACTTAATGGACCTATAGTACTAAGCTCCAATGATCTATAATTACATTGATCAAACGCCTTTAATCAATTAATTCTTATTCATTAACTCTTAGATAACTCCACTAAATATCTAGAGTTGCACTCTTAGTACTATAGACATAGTTATGTCCATTGACTAATATCATTAACTGTACTTTGATCCTTTATAAGTAGTTCGTATTCATGGCTAGGTAATTTTACCGTATTAACCTCCATGATACATCTTGTTCATTAAACCCAACTGTTTCTCTAATGAACAACCTTACATAATCTCCATTATGCGTCTATGCTTTTTTATTGATCAGAGAAATATGGGCCATGTTGTTCAAGCACCGAATCAGTCCATAAGGGAACTACCTTATCTAATTACCTATATGGAAAAGAGTGAATTGCAATCTTGTGTAATTACGTTTCCAGCTATAAGCAAGATGCAATCCCCAAAGTATAAAACATTGAGCAAACTATATCGAGTCACTCTCACCAATGCAAATGAAAGGTTTATCTCTTGTGAACAGGAGTACGTAATCCACTAAGGATTAAGATCAATTGTACATGATCAACTGATTGATATACGAAGTGTTTTTTTGTAACGACTTTACCATAAGAGAGTAGGTATATCTTAGTCCAGTCTACTACAATCTGTATATGAGCGATCTAGATGAGATCACTTATGCCAATTCACAAGTGGGTCGTTTTAGTGGTGTTACCAGAAATAAAACACTCAACCTTTATTCATATACTACAGACTATTTGAATTACAACTTAAGTGAATCTTTCTGCATCACATGCACTACAAGAATTTCAAGAAAAGGTGATGTTTTTTTGGCGTCACCTATTCGAAAAGGTGACGGTTTTTTGACTGTCACCTATTTGAATAGGTGACGGTCATGAAAAACCGTCACCTTTTTGAATAGGTGACGATTTTTCCCCGTCACCTTTTCGAATAGGTGACACTCAAATAGGTGACGGCCATAAAATACCTAAAGGTGACGGTTTATCCCCGTCACCTTTTGACTAAAATTTGAGAAAAAATATATTTTTTTATTAATTGATTTTAAATAATATTTTTACTCCACCTATCAAATTTAAATAAAATATTACAATAATTACAATAATAATTAAAATATCACTAAATGACTACATGAATTACAATATTTTTAAGCAAAAAAATTAAAATACATCATACTTAGACAATAAAGACTTTCTTAGCAATATTTTCATTCACTACTAGCCTAATGAGAGAGAAAGCAAGTATAAAAGCATGAGCACCTTAATATCGTATTTGTCTTCTTCTATATTGTAATCCTTTTGACATATTCCAAATAGAGAACCCTTCATATAAGAGAGACACATTGAACATAGTCAATAAATAGAGAATTAGAAATCTCATTTATAAATTTAATCTATAAAATAGAAATGTCACTGCATATAAAGTAAATGATATCTTAACAATTATGCTAAGGAAAATAAAAGCATAAGCAAAACTAGTGAAAGGACATTATAAGCGTTAGCAAACTATTGAAAAGGCTACATGAATGATATTATACACTAATCTTATACTTTAAGAACCATAAATATACTGTCTGAGTTAAACATCAAAAAATTATCAAAGTCTCTCTTTCTAATGCAAATTTTCATGTATAGTGTGCTATGGATGAACTATTAAATAAGTGGTAAAGTGTAAGGGACCAAACAAACTTAAACATATTCATGTATAGTGTGGTATGGATGAACTATTAAATAAATTTTTATTATTTTGAAAAACATTTTAAGAAGTTTGTGATTTAAGTTATGAACTTTACCGTCATCATGAGAGTTCCTCTATCATTCTTGTCTTTTACTTCAGCGTGTTGAGTGATGCAAGCAGTCTCAATTCAAACTCTTTAGTGGATTCCCCTTCAAGGTCAATTAGGGGTAACCTTGTTATCCCCAGTTGCTTGTCTTGACCAATGTCCTTATCAAAAAAACCTGTTTGAAGTGTGAACAAATAATACACGTTAACTATAAGTACTGGTTAAGATTACATCGACGCTAAAACAAGGTATCTTTCCTCCAATCCATTTTTTTCTATTTTTCCTTTCTAGTGGGTGCAAGGGGTAAGAAGCTAAAAAAAACTTGGCAATATCCATTATCAGGCCGAAGAAAAGCCAAACATCAAGGGCTCAAGCCAAAAAGAAATGACGGTGACCTTGAAAGCATTGTGAGGTTTGACATCATATGCATAACTCCTTGTGAGTTGCAATGTTCTAATGCCTAGACATAAAATTTAAAAAAACTTGAACACGGTCAAAGTAAAAAAAATACTCAAAATAGGAAGATATTAATTAAGAAACTGCTTCATAAAAATTACAATGTCTCTCTCAACATAATGAATAGCATAACAATTAAGCTTAAAAGATGTAGCGATGAAGAAGCATTAGTATTAAAAAACGGTTGGTAATAATTATTTGTGTTTACAGAAGCAACATACGAATTCATAAAAATCTCTCTTTTTATAGTTGTTCACAAGAGAAAAGAGAAACAATAAATCAAAGAATGCAAAAGAAATTAACCACGAGAAAGCAAGCAGAAGAAGATAAGCTCAGTTTCTGAGTAAAAAATATATTCAAACTTCAATATATTCACATAATAGTACAAAGTAAAGTTAGAAAAGATCCTAACACACAATGAAACTATTAGATATCTAAGATATCAAGGCAAACAAACCATAACAATCTCTAACCATCCATCAAGAGCATGTTCGAGTTCATTTCTACAAATTACAGCAACGTTAGGAGTTCTTACTTCTCATTATTGAAGCATTGTGGCAAGATCCTAACCCCGAGCCTCAAATTACCAACAAATATATTAAAATTCCCTACACCAAAAAGCTCTATAATATAATTAGAAGCCATGTATTGTAAATTCATTATCATTACAAATAAAATTATATGAATTGGCTATCCAAACCTGATGCCCAATTAACTTTTATAGGCAGTCCAAACCTGTGAAAAACATGTATTGACATATATGAATTGGTCAATGTCAATTAAAAACACAAGAGATGATTTCACTTATAGGATTCCCGCCTGCATGTTATTGAAAGAAGAAATAAACTACCCAACTTTAAAACTTTACTAAACAATGAGACTTGTTATCATAGTAGAAAAAGTCGAGTGCAACTACTAACAATCCAAAAGAAAATCTTACCTTCTTCTTCCTAATGAGCTTACATCCTTGAAGGGTCCAATACTTGAGAAGACTTCTTGCAGAAAAAGCTCAATGACTGGGAAAACTATCATTCATGTCATTTTTACATTTTTATTAAAATGTATCAAACATGTGATCTTACAATATGAAATTCAAATTTAATATAACGATATTTTCCATCTAAAAGAATAATGAATAATTTAAGTTGGAGTTAAAGTACACTTTTGGTGCAAAAAAAAAAAAAAAATCAAACAACAGTCATCATAGAGAAAAGGCCACATTATATAATCAAAAAATAGATTCACATATAGTCTAGTTTATGATAAGGCAAACTCAAATTTCAAGTTCAAACACCTTATGCTATTATACTTAGCATGAACCCTTGAAGCATGAATTCAAACCCTCCCTAACTGTTCGATTTCAACCATAAAGAAAGGCTAGAAACAGATTGCCCTATGTGATCTAAAAATCATGAAACGAACAAACTTTTACATTCCATCATCTCATGACTCGAAACACTCCACAAGTTGGTTGATCACTCCCCTCTTGAATGTTTCTAAACATGTAAAGCAAGATTACAAAAGGTTGAGGCTCAAGGCTCTCCATGTGCACAAAAGGCAACATTTCATTACATTCTCAAGTCTTACAAGTCTGATTTGCAATGGCTGATACAAGGCCTATTTATAGGCTTAAAATACATGATAAATTCGTCCATAATGATCCCATATCAACCCAATTAAGTCCCAAGCATGTAACCTACGAATTTAAAGCAAAAACTTAAGTTACATTCTGCCACCATTTAATTTGTAACTTAAAATGCAACTATTACATTTGAAACTGATATTTGAACTCTAAATTAAGCTTTTAAATCTTCATTAAAGCTTGTCTTGATGTTGCTTTGAGTTCCCTTGAATGAAGCTTTGAGTTGTCATAAATGCATCTAGAGTTGTCATCAATGCTACTACACTTGAAGCTTGAGTTGTCATAAATACATCTTGAGTGCATTTAATGCAACTTGAGTTGTCATCAATGCATGTACTCTTTAAGTTTAAGAACTTAGATTGCAATCCAAATGATGGAGAAATAAGCAATTAGGATATAAATTACATTTAACAAATAACGTAAATAAAAAAAATAGGTAAACATTGATTCATTGATTAGAATCAGACAATGAGTGTAGGAGAAGGAGAGATTGTACTTTGCAAATGGGAAAGGTAGTGTATTGAATTCCACTTTTACAAGGAAATTTTATTTGCCAACCCTAGAATCTCCAATAAGAATGAATTAAAATCAATAATCACTGCACGAAGTAAAAAGTGTTGCCAAGAAGTTAACAAAATAGAAGCAGATCAGCATGTAAACAAAAGACCTAGATTGAAACCAATATATTTGAATTTGACATCTCAAGTCCTACCTAACTTTGTTGTCTTTAGAGTCTTGCGGCACCTCTTGTTTTTGCCCTGCCAAAATACAATGCTCAAGATGTCTAATAGAGTTGAAAATAATTTAATAAAATATATGGTTAAAGTAACCTTAAGATATTGACCTACGATATGCTGGCACAACATGGTTGGTATCTTTTGTTGAGCCAACATCATGAACCACAGGCTTGCCTATGACATAAGAAAATCCAATTTATTGATTATGGAAAAAATTATGAAATTAGATACAATCATACGTCCATGGTTAATCACAGTATAGCCTATGAATCTAATACAGAATAGCTTATAGAAACTATCACCCAAACGTTAACTTAAGGTGACCAATTCTTAAATTCCAATGCAAAAATTCAATTAAATGATTTTGTCAGTTGAAGTGTTACATGTGCTTGATCTACTAGAGCTCAACACCAAGAGTTATTTGTGGGGAGGAATCTTTAATCAGGTAAGAAAATGGAGCTTTTTTTAAGGTTTCTGCATAGGCACTTGCTTCTAGTCTGGGAAAATAAAAGAAGAGATTTTGGCCAACTTCTGGCCAATGGAAAGGCATGTTATATTTTATTAAAAAAAAAGTTAAATAAATGAATTACATTATAATGTTTACTTAATGGTTCCAATGGCCATGATAATGTATGCTTACTCTAGAGCCATTATTTTTTAAACTAAGAAACAGTTATTTTCATAGATGTACAAAAAGGCCAACAAGCTAACATAGAGAATTACAAACTCTATAGCTATTATGTATAGAGAGAATTTAATATACCAAGAGAATGTTGTAACCCAGTACTAAATGAAGCCGCTGAGATATTATTATTTTGTTTATGTTTTTCGTGTAGTGCCACTACAAGAATGTAAAAGAGATCTCAAAGAACTTTGATGTAATACAGCCAAAATTACAAAATAATGCACCTAATAAATTTAAGATATCATGATATTTCACTCAAAATTATAAATGAAAGAAAGAATGTGAAATAAAATAAAACGGATGATTATTTGTTATTGTTAGAGACACTCCTTCAAAGAGAACGTACCTTATTTTGAACTTAGAGCTTGATGAACTCACAGATCTGATAAGAAGCACAGAACTTGTTGGGGCTTTTTTCCCATACAAACCGGAGCAAAAAAAAATGTTTTGGATTAGGGCTTTGATGGGGAAGAAGAAGATGAACTACACGTCTTGGCTTGATGGATTTCACCTGATTTTTTGCTAAGGGATTGATGAATTTCAATTTTTTTTCATCTTATTTTGACTTAGGGATTGATGGAAACGAAGACGCAAAAGCCAAATATTGAAGCAAAAGTGAAGGAAATGAGAGAAGAACAAAGACAATGATGAGAGAAGAGTAAAATCGAAGACGAAGATGAGTTTCTTTTTTTGTTGGAAACAGTTTGAGCAAAAGAGAAATGAACTGAAATGGAAATCGAAGACGACGAAGAGAGAAGAGATGAAAATAAAAAAAAGAGCTGACATTCACAACGATTTGGTGAGACGATTTGGTGGGAGAACAGCTAGGGCAAGGATGCGAAGTTGAGATGAGGAAGAAGAGAGGTTTTTAATTTTGATATGCGATTTGGTCGAGGGATCGAAGAACCAAATCGTGATAAGCTTTTTTTCAATGTTTTTTTAATTATCAAATTAAAACAATAGGTGTCAGGCTTGTTTTTTCCTTACTATTCCTCCGCTTTTTCTCACATAAATGTCACCTATTAAAATGTTTAGTGTGTCCTATTGTCATTTTTCTTATAGTTATGCTCGCTTATCATTAATGACTCTGGATCTTCTGATGGATTACATTTATTAAATAATAATAAAGGACAGTGTAAATATTACTAATTAATAATTTATTTATTTATTTATAGTTTAATTAGATTACATAAGATTTAGGGCAGAAACCCCAGCAGATTTGTATGTGATTTTTCTTCAGGTTGAGTAGGAATTATGTGTGGGAAGAGGAAGAGCAATAAGGTTGATATTATTTGGTTTTGAAAAATACATTGAAAAATTAGTCACTGTACAAACAAGTTTAAATTAGTACCTTTCAAAATGTTTTTGAAACATATTAAAATTACTACTAGATTATTAATGTGTATTGTATTAAATTTATATTTCAGGTGATATGGAGATTGACACCACTTATAACCTGGGACTATAAGCGAAATAGTTTTTGTGAGTGGTTAAATAATTATTTTTTATTTATTTATAAAATATAAAGGGTGATTCTAAGTTAGTTTATCTATTAAGTATAGCCTATTATTTGCAAGTTTTTTTGGTTTATATGATTACTTATGGAATTCTCTTGCAATATTTGATCAAACTACAAAAAAAAAATTGTGACGGCGATAATTTTTGCCAACCGTTTTTAATGGTTATACGGTAAAATGCTATATTTTTTTTGGCATAGCCTATTTTCATGAAATGTCTTAGCATAAGGCTATGCGGGCAAAATTTAACATTTCGTCGACATATCCTCATATGCAATGCCGGCGAATTTCGCCAGCATTTCTCCCATAATCCATTTTTTTTCGAATAATGGAATAAAAATGTTCAAATTCTTGTATGTCCTATTCAATGTATCAAATGCATCAGACAAGTCTACTTATAGATCTTCAAGCAATTTTTAGAATTTAATAAATATCAAACATCACTGAAATTATAAGTAGCATATGTCGAATAAAAAAAGAATAAAGACGGAAATTGGGTCTATAGTCGCATCCTAATCACGTGGAGTCTATGTAATTATACTAAACATGTTTCTCATCTCGCTGACATCACGCACAAGATCTTTATACTCTTTCTTCAGATCATTATAATTTTTTAAGTTCCTTGTTCTCTTTCACAAGCATAGCCATTGTCGAATCTTGTGTGGCGCATGAGTGGACCGAAGACATATAAGAAGACATGCTAAAATATGTCAGTTCCACCCCTAGGCCTTTCACATAGCCGGATCGATACCCTAGTACTTTCTCAATGATCTCTGCATCAGTGAGGCACGGTTGGTGTGACGGCCCGTCACTTTTAAATAAATTTAATTTAGAAAACACAGCGGAAGTCTTTTATTTTAAGAAAAATTGGCGTGGTTTTGTTTGAAAGTTGGCTGGCCAAAACCTGTTTACATCCTAATTTTCAAGTCTAATAAATCCACAAGGAACATCAAGTCCCATTTCAGGAGTTCAAAGATGTATATCATAAAAACATCAACATTAAGCTCTTATGAGCTAAATACAAAGTACAATCCATTAAAGTTCTTAAAGTTCATCAAAATAAAGACATAAACTTTACAAATACATTAGTCCATCTCGAGGTCAACATCCCTCAATCACGCAGCACCACCTCCCCTTCCTCGGCCTCTAGCCAAGCATTACCTGAAATTTTTGTAATATCATGAGCTAACAAACTAAGCCCAGTGAGAATAATAAGCATAAAAAGTAAAGATAGACCTCAAACTCGTATTCCGATTTGTGTCCAATTTATCTGACACAATCACTCCTAAATTTCTCTAAACTCTAGGTAATTTCGTTTATACTTTCTAAGGATGATATTACTAATAATCATAGTCAATACTCATCCATCAACATTGTTATGACATAAGTAAGAAAAGTAAATATACTTTGCACATCACATCTCAAGCAAATAAGGTTAGGTAATGGTAGCTCCCGAAGGACTAACATTCACTTTGTTATCTTACTTTCCATAATAGAATATACAATTCCTTCTCAATAATATAATTTCACCGATAATGAAAATGAAGGTAATGAAAACTCTCGTAGGATTCGCATTCTCCCTTTATGAATGAAGGTAATGAAAACTCCCGTAGGATTCGCATTCTCCCTTATGAATTAAGGTAATGAAAACTCCCGTAGGATTCGCATTCTTCCTTATGAATGAAGGTAATGAAAACTCCTGTAGGATTCGCATTCACCCTTTAAATCTCACTTTCCTTCCAATTCGATGATGCAATATGATATGAAATGAATATGCTTTCAAGGGTAAATAAACATAAATATGACATTAAAGTAACCGAAGGGCATAAAGTAAATGGATCATAAATTTCCTTATACATAAAGTAAATAAGTAGAAATTTCGGTAGAACAATAAATAAATTAAACCAACGGTCCTTTAGTAAACATGAGTTCTTAACTTTAACAATAAAGTCTCCACTTCCAAAGATTCTATACTTTTCAATAAATATCCAAAATTTCATATTCAAGTTCCTTAGCCATTCCATTATACTTGGATCCTTCAACTTCCAATAATCCAACCTAAACTCCGGATCAATTCTAAACTTAAAACTTCCAAAGTTAAACGTTTCTCTTCAGAAAATCCGTAAGTATTCTCACTCAACTAGAACTAGCTCCAAACCTAAGTATACTAGCTCACTTTCCTTTATCCTTTGATTCAAACCTTAATCTCAACTTCCAATCCTACAAATCATTCTACTTATTCGTTTTCTAAAGCTACGTACGTTAAATTCTAATTATTCTCACCTTGGCAAAAGTAGATTTCGCTCCCGTATTTCGAAAGAGCGATCAAACAAACGGTCCACAAGCACCTACAATTAAATTACATCTAACAATCAATAATTAACCAAACATCGATCAATTGTCATCTAAAAGCATAAAACGACGAAAAACCCCGGAATTCCCTTAAAGGAGCTCTCGGCCCTACAAGGGTAAATGGGCCTCGGATTTGGTTTTCCGGCTTTTAGGCAATTTAGAGGTGTTTCGGGTTGGTTTCAAGTAGTTCTGAAGTTCCCGATTTCAATGGGTAACGATGATTCGGGTTTTTGGACAATAATTGATTTCCTGAATTTAATTACAATAAACAATATATCAATAATAAGACACCCCAAAACAGCCCACAAAAGTAAATTTCAAACGGGACGGATTTCGGCTCAAATTCGGGTTTAGGGTTAAGAGGAAGTTCCCAAAATTACCAAAAACAACTCCCGTAGTTAAAGTCATCGAGTTTCTTGGCAAGAAATCAAAGATTCAAATCAAAACTCCATTAAAACACTATTTGAAGCTTAGGTTTTGAAACTTTAACATACCTTGAGGTCCTTAGAAAAAGGATGGAAAGTACGATTGTTAGGTTGAGAAGAATCCTAGGACCGAGGGCTTTCCGATGCAACCGGAATTGGAACGATCCGTCGAGAATTGAACAAAACCCAAAAATTCCCCCAAACCCTTTGATGCTCACGGTTTTAAGAGAGGAGAAGAAGAAGAATTTTGGTCAAGCTTTGGTCAAATGACAATTTAAAGAAGATGTGAATAGTAACTTGATATATTAAGAACTTTGAAAATGACGGTTACGTCCTTTTAATGACTTTTAACTTGTAAATCGAAACCCGAAGTTCTTAAACTAGACAAATGGTGATTAATAATTATTAATTGGCCCGTTAATAATTATTAACACAACCAAAACTAATTTAACCTAATAAATCAATTAAAAAGGTTTAAACCGAAATAAACTACTAAATTGTAAATTACTGATTATAAGATTAACTTTAAATACTTAAATAAAATAAAATAAATAAATAATTTTTTTACCTCAAAAGTAACAGGACGTTACAGTCAACCCTCCTAAAAAGGCTTTTTGTCCTCAAAAAGTAAGCACTCTAAGTGAAAAGTTGAGGATACTTAGCCTGAATATCATCCTCACGCTCCCACGTAGCTTCTTCTGATACTTGGTTCCTCCAAAGAACCTTAACTAAGCGAATTGTTTTGTTTCTCAACACCTTTTATTCGAATGCTTGGATCTGCACTGGTGTCTCCTCGTAAGACATATTAGCATCCAAAACTATCGGCTCAGAGTCAATCACGTGAGAAGGATCCGCCATGTATTTGCGAAGCATCGATACATGGAATACATTATGAACTGCCGATAAAGAAGGTGGTAAAGCCAAACGGTAAGCTACCGCTCCTACCCGATCAAGTATCTCGAAAGGGCCAATGAACCTAGGGCTCAGCTTACCCTTATTCTCGAATCTCATAACACCTTTCATAGGTGCTACCTTCAGAAACACGTGGCCCCCCACTGAAAACTCAAGCGGACTACGTCGTTTATCTGCATAACTCTTCTGTCGACTCTGGGCAACCCTCATCCTCTCTCTAATCAAGTCAATCGACTGACTAGTCAACTGTAACAACTCGGGTCCCAAAAGTCTTCTCTCCCCAACCTCATCCCAATGAGTGGGAGAATGACACTTTCTACCATAAAGTGCCTCAAATGGTGCCATCTCAATAATAGCCTGGTAACTGTTATTATAAGCAAACTCTACCAAGTACAATTGAGAATCCCAACTACCTCCAAAATCAAGAACACAAGCCCTAAACATATCCTCCAAGATCTGGTTAACTCTCTTGGTCTGACCACCTGTCTGAGGGTGAAAGGCTGTGCTAAAATATAAGCCAGTACCCTTGGCTGAATGTAAACTCTGCCAAAACTTCGAGACAAAACGAGTGTCCCAATCTGATACGATTCTCACGGGCACACCATGTAATTTGACAATCTCCCGTAAATACAAATGTGCCCAAGTCTCCAATGGGTAGGTGATCCTCCCAGGTATAAAGTGTGCGGTCTTCGTCAAACGGTCCACAATCACCCAAATGGTATCGTAACCCTTTGATGTCCTCGACAAACCACTGATAAAATCCATGGAAATCTCCTCCCATTTCCATTCTAGCACACTCATAGGATTAAGATAACTCGGTGGACTCTTCCTCAAAGCCTTGACTTGTTGACAAGTCAAGCATCTACTAACAAAGTCTGCAATATCAAGCTTCATTCCAGGCCACCAATAGTGCTGTCTTAGGTCCCTGTACATCTTTGTACTACCTGGATGAATAGAGAAGATAGAACTATGAGCCTCCTCCAACAGTTCCCTTCTAAAAGTCGATCCTAAAGGCACACAAAGCCTCTTACGATACACCAGAGCACTATCTGTAGAGAAAGTAAAATGGCTAGGAATATCTGACTGAGCCTCTCTAAAACCGGTCTGTAAGTAAGCCTCACCTCTCTGAGCATCAATCATTCTCTGCCTCAAAGTAGGTCCCACTGTTAAGCTAGCTAGACTCACAGTGACCTCGGCAGTAAGAAATGCAATCTCAGCTCCTTCCATATCCCACCTCAATATCAAAGGTACGGCTGACAAAGCTGATGAATCAGAAGACTTCCTACGAAGCGCATCAGCCACTACATTGGCCTTCCCAGGATGGTACTGAATATCACAGTCATAATCCTTAATAAGCTCTAACCACCGTCGTTGTCTCATGTTCTATTCCTTTTGAGTGAAGAAATACTTGAAACTCTTATGGTCAGTAAAAATCAGGATCTTCTCACCATACAAATATTGTCTCCAAATTTTCAATGCATGAACAATAGTCGCCAACTCCAAATCGTGAGTCGGATACTTCTTCTCATGTTCTTTCAACTGACGGGAAGCATAGGCTATAACTTTCCCGTGTTGCATCAACACACATCCCAAACCTCTCTTGGAAGCATCTATGTACACAATCAGACCACCGGTTCTATCGGGCGATACTAGAACAGGTGCTGTTACAAGCCTCCTCTTGAACTCCTCAAAGCTCCTTTCACAATCCTCAGACCATACAAAATCAACTCCTTTCCTGGTCAAACGTGTCAAGGCTGAAGCAATTTTGGAGAAATCTTGTACAAACCGTCTATAATAGCCTGCAAGTCCCAGAAAACTACGAATATCCGCCACACAAGTCGGTCTAGGCCAGTTACTAACTGCCTCAATCTTAGAGGGATCAACAGATACTCCTCTACTCGATACTACATGGCCTAAAAATGCCACTTCTCTCAGCCAAAACTCACACTTTGAGAACTTGGCATACAACCTCTGATCTCGTAATACCGTCAAAACTTCCTGTAGGTGCATAACATGCAACTCCTCAGTCTTGGAATAAACCAAGATATCATCAATGAATACAATCACAAATGAATCAATGAACCTTCTAAACACTGTATGCATAAGGTCCATTAAAGCTGCAGGCGCGTTGGTCAAGCCAAAAGACATAACTATAAACTCATAATGTCCATAACGAATCCTGAAAACAGTCTTGGGAATATCCTCATCTCGAATCCTCAACTGATGATAGCCAATCTCAAATCTATCTTCGAAAAGATAGTGGCTTCCCTCAATTGATCAAACAAGTCTTCTATCTTGGGCAAAGGATACTTGTTTTTCACTGTAACTCGATTTAGCTCTCTATAATCAATGCATAATCTCAAAGAGCCATCTTTCTTTTTCACAAATAAAACCGGAGCTCCCCAAGGTGAAACACTCCGGCGTATAAACCCCAAGTCTAAAAGATCCTGTAACTGGCTCTGGAGTTCTTTCAACTCAGCCGGTGCCATACGATAAGGTGTTTTGGACAATGGAGCCATCCCAGGAGCAAACTCAATCTGAAAATCTAACTCTCTCACCGGTGGCAAACCAGGTAACTCATCAGGTAAAACATCAACGAATTCCCTCACTACTGGTACAGAACTCAAGCTAGTCTCTGGTACAGAAGTATCGACAACACTAGCTATATAACCTAAATCTCCATCACTTAGAAGCGCTCTAGCTTCTAACATAGATATCAAAGTGGGTGTTACTCAGCTACTAAACCCACGAAAATGTAAACTGGTCCCACATGGACTCATAAACTCAATAACTTTCTCCTTACAGTCAATAGTGGCACGATTAGCTGATAGCCAATCCATACCCAAAATCACATCGAAATCAGACATAGGCATGAAAATCGGGGTAGCATGCAAACAACAACCCAGAAAACATAAATCATCAGTACTAATAACACTATCAACAATAACAAACTTCCTCACTGGGGTAGAAACACGCATCTCATAACCTAACGGTGCAAACTCAAGAGCAGCCGACTCAACAAACTCAGAAGAAATAAAAGAGTGGCTAGCCCCATAATCAAATAAAACAAAAGTCAAACGGCCCAAAACTGTCAAAGTACCAGTCACTACAGTACCTACAGCCTCGGCCTCCTTTCTAGTGGCAAATACACGAGACTGATGTTGAACAGGTGGAGGAGGTACTGGACATGGCGGTGGAACAACAGCTGGAAGTTTGTACAGCTGAAACTGTCCACCCTGACCTCTACCTCTGTTCTGACCCCTGCCCCTGTCCTGACCTCTGCCCCTAATCGGAGGAGCATAAAAAGCTGGTGGTACCTGAGGTGGTCTCTGCTGAACACCCTGAACCTGGTAACCATACTGTGGTGGCTATGACTGATGAGCCCTACAATGAACGGCGCGATGTCCATCCTGACCACAAATATTACACCTCAGTGGTAGGGTACATGCCCCAGAATGATAACTGGAACAGTTATGGCAGTAGTGGGGAAACCGTCCCTGTGCTCTCGGCTGTCCATACTAGGCTCCACCCCGAGCCTGCTGCTGATGCTTTCTCTACAGTGGCGGTATTCCTCGACCAGTATGGTCATCCTCCTCCTTCCTCTTCTGAGAGGAAGTCTATCCAGTAGCAGCTAGTTTGCCCTTCTTCTCATAAGATGCCAAATGTAATGAAAGAGCAAACTCTAAAGCCTCATCGTAAGTAGCCGGAGGTAAAATGCGTACATGACCCCTAACCTCGACTCTCAATCCCACGACAAACCTCTTCTTCTATTCTGCAGGTCAGCAATATGTCTAGTAGCAAACATAGACAAAACTCTCGCTCATACTCGGTCACAGATCTATCACCTAGCTTTAGAGTCAAGAACTCCAGTTCTAACCGATCTCGTAAATCCTTAGAATAATACTTCTCATAAAACTTCTCTCCGAAATACCTCCCAAGTAACCTCCATGGTAAAAGAAAGGGATCTGAAAAGGCCCCTCCACCAATAAAGAGCTTCATCAACAAGAGAATACGTACCACAATGGACCTTCAGCCGGTCCGGCACTCAATAAACTCGAAGGCTCTCTCAACTCTATCAACCCATCTCTCAGCAAAAGATGCATCCAAAGACCTACCATCAAACTCTGCATATCGTCTATACTCCCTCATAGTCCTAGCAGTATCAGTAATCCCAACCTGATCAACTACTACATATGCTGCTCTAAGTGGAGGTATAACGGGCATAACAGGTCTACCAGCATCCCGCAATAAATCAAGATAAACATCCTCAGCAATATAAACTCCTCGACCCCGCCCAGGTGGTGGTACAACAGGAATCTCAGGTGGTAGTGGTGGTGGTGGTGGAGTGGGGTTCCGAGCTCTGCCTCTAACCCCTCACAAGAGCACCCGCCCCAGGTCCAACTCGCCTAGCACCCCTTCTAGGAGGCATACTACATCATAGTCAATAGAACTTGATAAGTTACTAGTAAAAGAGAATTCACTACTCCTTTACCAAAGCGTAATAAATAGCTGAGTTTAAAAAAAAAATGTCTTAGGAATACCTGGTGCCGCTGATCTCAGATGATGACTAGAGAATGGACTTAAAACAAAACATGAAAACAAACATGCATTGCATGTAGTCTAAAGAACCCATAGGCTCTGATACCAACTGTTACGACCCTACTCCTTTTAAATCATTTAAAGACTAAAACACAGCGGAAGTCTTAATATTTAAAAAAAACGGCGTGGTTATGTTTAAAACTTGGGCTAACCAAAACCTGTGCACATTTATCCCAACAGAGAATTTAAAAACGAGGAATTTCAATTCCAATTTCCAGAATTTAAAAGAGTTAATGACCGTAAAAGTAAAACGAGAGCACTACAACAAATATTGCTTTTTATAACGTCCAAAAAACGCTATTGTTGATATTTCATAGCGTTTTTAGTAACGCCGAGGTTGCCCACGTAATTAAAAGTCTGAGACATTTGATAGCGTTAGATACATGCTATCCAATATGCTATAAACGTTCCAATGGATTGCATATTTTGAATGTTATTACAATATTACATAGCGTTTTTATTAAGTTATTATAACCTTTAAAATAGCTATATTAAAACGCTATTATAAACTTTAATATAGCTATATTAAAACGCTATTATATAATTTTAATAGCCTTTTACTAACGTCATAGTTTCTCTTATAATTCAGTATCATTTATATTTTATAGCGTTTGTAATAGACTATCTGAATTGCTATAATAAACTTGTTATCGGTAATAAAAATTCATTGCTATTGAGATTGTTATAATAAATATGTTATATTTTATAGATGTACTATAAAGGAAGCTATAGAAACTATGTTATTTTGTACAAATACACAAATTTCTTCTTGATTGCCAACTTTCATAAGTCCAGGAAAGTCACAAAAAATATAAGATTCATCCAACCACAAAAGTACTTAGCAACAAGTTATACATAAGGTGGATAATTAAAATGTATCAACTATGACAAAGTAACCTAAATCCATAGAAATGAAGTATACTCGATTACATAAGTCAATCGTAACTTAAAATTAAAACAGACAACGAGGTTAAATAAAAAAGGCTACGGAATCAAGATCATGAAGACTTCCACTCTATCAACCTACAAAAAAAGACATCATAGGTCATTTTAATAAACTATTATATTATTTTACATATAAATCATAATGAAGGTCATAAAAACTATTTTACCCATAATGGCTTTATTTGTTGGCCATGCAGTTGTGCGATCTTCATAAGATGACAAGTCCTCATATACGTCCTGCACCACAATTTTAGAAAAGGGTGAAGGAATGCGAGAGAGAGAAAATGTCTTTCTAAGGAGGCAATCTACCTACAACCCCTCACATACACCAAAGAGAGTAGGAGGATAGCTTGGCACCTTGGCCTTGAACTCCCGATCAAAGCAATGCCATTAAGTTATTCGATTTTTTATATTTTTACATCCTAATCATTAATGCACTTTATTTTTTTTAAAATGAGAAACAACGTTCAGTAAGGCCTCGTCATAGTTCCAAGATTTATCTTTTGGAAGTTATTAGCAGTTAGCACCAGGAACAATGCACACTAACATAACCAATAGAGAATAGAATAACTACCATAAGAGTCCTAGTCATTTTAACCATAGAGAATAGAAAAACAACAATACTGGGAAAGAAGTAAAGCACCTTCTATAAACACAAGCTTCCCAGCTCAAAAGAGTCCATGATGTTAGGATCATGTAATAAAACCATATCTACCACTCTTGAATTTCCTACATAAAATAGAAGTAAAAAATTTGATGAGGGTTCATCTTCTCTTTCCATTTTGGTTCTAAAATTTTGAGCTTTAAGACAAAACTAAATAAATGATGAAACATGGGGATCAAATTAAATAAATGTACTTGAAAATTCTATTCCATCATCAGTTAGATATTACTTACCTGTTAAGGAATGATAAAGCTAGCAAAGACACAAGCATCATCCCTAAGTAATTGAAGTAGAGAACTACACAAAACATTGAGTAAAGAGATCAAAAAAATTTGGAAGCCAATCCATAATATCCAATCATTGGGTAAGTGATGATCACAGAGAAAATTACTTGAATTATTAATGAAATTGAATCAATAAGCTTGAACAGATAACAAATGGATATGTACCTGTGCTAGTGAAAAAAAAGCATGGAATTCCTAGAATTATTAATGAAAGACATATAATATTATAAGAATTTCATGAAAACAACCATAACTCAACACTTTTCTTTTGATTAAAGCAAGCAATAATACAGTCATCTAAGATGAATTTTACTTCATAAAATTCACTAAAAGACAAAGACTTGCTATGTTATTAACATTGTTCTTTCATCCCAATTGAAAAAATTGAAACAGGAAAAGAATAGTAAATCCAGATCTTTGATAACTGATTAAACCCATGACTAGGCATCATCAGATTATGAGCAAAATCAAAATTCAAACAAAAAGCAAAGTAGAAGAAAAAGAAAAATTACAAACGAAAATTTGTTTTTGGAGTTACATGGAGCTTTGTTGCACAATCAAAGAAAAAAGGCTGAGGATATGGGTCAACTACAATAGGAGAGACCAAAACAAATTTGTTGTAGAATATAGACAATACCAGTTCAGGTAACTCAACAAATTCAACTAGAACTAGATCTATGAGGTAAATGAATTATGGTAGCTAGAAATGTACAAAGAAAGCCTAACTATAATCTACAAAACATCAAAGATTAACTTAAGGCAAAGCACATGAAAAAAATTAGTGACTAATGTAGAATAGATTACTTGAACGTGATTCCGAGTTGCTATCTCACACATGGTGAATACAAATTCTAGGCTTTTGGTCTCTTTAATGTTTTTTCACTCATCAATGAAAAGTTCTTATTTATTATAAAAAAAATGGTGAAAAAAATTAAGATATCGATGATATTTTTAAAAGGATATGTTTGAGTTCATCCGTGTTTTTATAATAAGCAAAATCATCGACACCTCTTCTTAAGTGATGGTTCAGAAGCACAAACCTAGAGAAATCAAGATTTTGAAACCATCATTGAACCAAAAACTTATCAAGAAAATAGAGGAAAATCATCCGGGAAGTAATAACGAAAGAACAAATTTCAAAGAGAGTAATAAATACTTACCAATTGCAGGTTTACCCAGTGTTCGTTTTTTGCCCTTCTCCACAGTCAGTCGCAAGAGAGAAAGAGTTGATGATGAGATGAGTCGTTTTCCACGCGCGATAGAGAAAGGGGAAACTACCTAGGGTTAGATATTTGAGACAGAGAGAGTTGTAGCATTTGAGAGAGAGAGGTTTACCATTTTCCATGTTCAGGAGCGAAAGAGAAAGATATGAAGATGAGATTTTTCCATGTTCGACAACGAGAGAGAAACCAGGGGCTGAGTATTAGGGTAAGATGAGCTTGAATGATGAATCAAAAATAAGAAGAAGAAGAAGAAGAAGGAGAAGAAGAAGAAATTAAGAAAACCAACCAGTTTGTTGTATGGGAGAATGATAAAGACGAGATAACTATGATTTTCGAAGATGAGTGTGGATTTGGAGGTCAGAAACGGCCGGTTGAGCAAGAGAGAGGGTATCGATTTTTCTTTTCAAATGAATCAAATGGGTGGGATTTTTCTCTTTTCGAACGAATTTCAAGGATTGCATTTTCGTATGCCAGGGTAGCGAGAGATAAGGTGGGATTTTTCTATTTTCAAACGAATGAAAGAAAAAAAAAGGCGGTGATTTGGGTGCGCGCCTATAATTTTAATTAGTAATAATAGCGTGTTGATTAAAACGCTATTTTTAAACGCTATAAAAGACCATATTTGTTGTAGAGAGAAGTTCTTATGAACTTATATACATATTTACATCTCAAAAGATACAAAACACAACAAAATGAGTCCATGGACTTTTAAAAGTATAACCAGTCCATCTCTGTATCATCATCCTCTTGATCAAGCCGCACCAGCTCCTCTCCAAAAATCTTACATTTTCTTTTCTAAAGTTCTCTAAACTCTAGCAAACTAACTTTCAACCATTTGGAAAAGTACTTCCATAACCCATAATCTCTACATAATCATAACATCTCAAGCAAATAAGGTTAGGTAATGGTAGCTCCCGTAGGACTAACATTCACTTTGTTATCTTACTTTCCATAATAGAATATACAATTCCTTCTCAATAATATAATTCCTTCGATAATGAAAATGAAGGTAATGAAAACTCCCGTAGGATTCGCATTCTCCCTTATGAATTAAAGTAATGAAAACTCCCGTAGGATTCGCATTCTCCCTTATGAATGAAGGTAATGAAAACTCCCGTAGGATTCGCATTCATCCTTTAAATCTCACTTTCCTTCCAATTCGATGATGCAATATGATATGATGCAATATGATATGAAATGAATATGCTTTCAAGGGTAAATAAACATAAATATGACATTAAAGTAACCGAAGGGCATAAAGTAAATGGATCATAAATTTCCTTATACATAAAGTAAATAAGTAGAAATTTCGGTAGAACAATAAATAAATTAAACCAACGGTCCTTTAGTAAACACGAGTTCTTAACTTTAACAATAAAGTCTCCACTTCCAAAGATTCTATACTTTTCAATAAATATCCAAAATTCCATATTCAAGTTCCTTAGCCATTCCATTATACTTGGATCCTTCAACTTTCAATAATCCAACCTAAACTCCGGATCAATTCTAAACTTAGAACTTCCAAAGTTAAACGTTCCTCTTGAGAAAATCCGTAAGTATTCTCACTCAACTAGAACTAGCTCCAAACCTAAGTATACTAACTCACTTTCCTTTATCCTTTGATTCAAACCTTAATCTCAACTTCCAATCCTACAAATCATTCTACTTATTCATTTTCTAAAGCTACGTACGTTAAATTCTAATTATTCTCACCTTGGCAAAAGAAGATTTCGCTCCCGTATTCCGAAAGAGCGATCAAACAAACGGTCCACAAGCACCTACAATTAAATTACATCTAACAATCAATAATTAACCAAACATCGATCAATTGTCATCTAAAAGCATAAAACGACGAAAAACCCCGGAATTCCCTTAAAGGAGCTCTCGGCCCTACAAGGGTAAATGGGCCTCGGGTTTGGTTTTCCGGCTTTTAGGCAATTTAGAGGTGTTTCGGGTTGGTTTCAAGTAGTTCTGAAGTTCCCGATTTCAATGGGTAACGATGATTCGGGTTTTTGGACAATAATTGATTTCCTGAATTTAATTACAATAAACAATATATCAATAATAAGACACCCAAAAACAGCCCACAAAAGTAAATTTCAAACGGGACGGGTTTCGACTCAAACTCGGGTTTAGGGTTATGAGGAAGTTCCCAAAATTACCAAAAACAACTCCCGTAGTTAAAGTCATCGAGTTTCTCGGCAAGAAATCGAAGATTCAAATCAAAACTCCATTAAAACACTATTTGAAGCTTAAGTTTTGAAACTTTAACATACCTTGAGGTCCTTAGAAAATAGATGGAAAGTACGATTGTTAGGTTGAGAAGAATCCTAGGACCGAGGGCTTTCTGATACAACCGGAATTGGAACGATCCGTCGAGAATTGAACAAAACCCAAAAATTCCCCCAAACCCTTTGATGCTCACGGTTTTAAGAGAGGAGAAGAAGAAGAGTTTTGGTCAATCTTTGTTCAAATGACAATTTAAAGAAGATGTGAATAGTAATTTGATATTTTAAGAACTTTGAAAATGACGGTTACGTCCTTTTAATGACTTTTGACTTATAAATCGAAACCTGGAGTTCTTAAACTAGACAAATGGTGATTAATAATTATTAATTGGCCCGTTAATAATTATTAATACAACCAAAACTAATTTAAACTAATAAAGCAATTAAAAAGGTTTAAACCGAAATAAACTACTAAATTCTAAATTACTGATTCTAAGATTAACTTTAAATACTTAAATTAAATTGTAACGTCCCATTATTTTGTGATAAAAAAAACTTTTATTTATTTTATTTCAATTTAAGTAATTAAAGTTTATTTATTTATTGGTAATTTAGAATTTGTAGTTTATTTCGGTTTTTATCCTTTAATTGACCTTTTTAGTTTATTTTCGTTTTAATGGTATTAATAAGTATTAACGGGCCAATTAATAATTATTAATCACCATTGGGTTAGTTTGAGAAGTTCGGGATTCGTTTTTAGCCAAAAGTCATAAAAGGACGTAACCGTAATTTCCAAATTTCCAAAATATCTAAAAACACTATTTGCCTTCTTCTTTAAATGAACCATTGACTTCAAAATTGACCAAAACTTCTCCAAAATTCCCTCCCCCACCCGTGAGCATCAAAGAGGAAGAAAGAAAAATTCGATTTCGTTCGTTTCTCGGCGGATCGACTCGAGCTTGGATAAATCGGAAAGCCCTCGGATCAAGGATCATTTCCCACCTACCCATCGTCCGTTTCTCTCGAGATCCAAGGAGTTCTCGGTAAGTAAAGCTTGAAACCCTAAGCTCCAAATAGTGTTTTAATGGAGTTTTCTTTGTTTCCTTTCGATTTCTTGCCGTGAAACTCGGTGTTTGTAAATACGGGAGTAGTTTTAAGAGTTTTTGGAAACTTTCCCTTAACCCTAAAACCGAGTTTCAGTCGAAACCCTTCCCGTTTGAAATTTACCCTTTTGGGTTTGATTTTGGGTTAGAATTTAATGAAATAATGTTTATTTAAATTCATTTCGGGAAAGGGATTAATGTTCAAAAACCCTATTTATCGATACCCATTGAAATCGGGAATATCGAATTTGCTTAAAACCAACTCGAAACACTTTTAGATTGCCAAAAAGCCGGAAAACCAAACCCGAGGCCCTTTTTCCTTGTGATGGCCTAGAGCCTCTTGTGGGGTTTTGTTGGGTTTTTCATCGTTTTATACGTTTGGTTGATGTTTGATCGATAGTTGGTTAATTATTGATTGTATGATATAATTCTTTGTAGGTGTTTTTGAACCGTTTGCTTGATAGCTCCTTCGGACTTAGGAGCAAAGTCATCTTTTTTTTAAGGTGAGAATAGTTAGGATTTAAAATAATTATAGAAATCGAATAAGTGTGAAGGTTTGTAGAGTTTGAAACTAAGATTAGAATTCGAATCTAAGTTTAGAGGGTTGTGAGTTTGTGCCCTTAGGATTAGAAGTTAATCCTTTAAGTGAGACTTAGGAGTTCTCGAGGAAAGTATCGAATCTTAGAAGATTCTAAGTTAGATTCGTTTCTAAGCTTAGGTTGGATCATTGGAGGTTAGAGGATCCAAGCTTGTTTTTAGAATGGTTAATAGATTAATCGTTCGTGTTATGATTCTACTTTTATTCTTGGTAGCAGAGTTCGATTTACATATCGTTCGTCCAAGATACTTATCTATTTTACTTTATGTCATTTACTTTATATCTTTTACTTTATGCCCCTTTACTTTATGCTTGTATCGACTACTTAAATTCCGCATTTTATTTATTTATGCTATAACACATCATATTGCATCATAACATTTCGCATCATGGAAAATAAGTGTGAAAGTGAGAAAGATATGAGTGGGAGAATGATGGATCCTACGGGATAGACCACATTACCTTCATAGAAAGAAAAGAGAAAGTGAGGAAATATATGAAAGGGAGAACAATGGATCCTACGGAATAGACCACGTTACCTTCATAGAAAGAAAAGGAGGGAGAACGATGGATCCTACGGGATAAACCACGTTACCTTCTTCATGCATAAGGGCATATGCGAATCCTACGGGATGCTCTCATGCATTCATATATATATGTTCGATGAAAGAGAAAAGCGAGATGTTTAATTGATGCAAAGTTTATTTACTTTTATTTCTTATGGCATAACAAAATAATGGATGAGGATTGACTACTGGTGTTAGTAATATCATTCCTTGGAAAGTTTAGAATAGAATAACCTAGAATTTGGAGAATTCTAGGAAAGTTTGTGTCGGATTAATTGGACATAAATCGAAATGCGAGTTTGAGGTCTATCTTTACTTTTTATGCTTATTATTCTCACTGGGCTTAGTTTGTTAGCTCATGATATTACAACCAATTTCAGGTAATGCCCTGGCTAGAGGCCGTGGAAGGGGAGATGGTGCTGCGTGATCGAGGGATGCTGACCTCGAGATGGACTTGTTTTTGTAAAGTATATGTAAATATTTTTGTGAATTTCAAGACTTTGATGTTGTATTTAGCTCATAAGAGCTTTTGAGGTGGTTTTTATGACATGAAATATTTGAACTCCTGATTTGGGACTTAAAGTCCATGTGAATTTATTAGATTGAAAAATTAGGATGTAAACAGGTTTTCGGCATGCCAACTTTCAAACAAAACCACGCAAAGTTTTCTTAACATAAAAGACTTCCGCTGTTTTCTCTGATTTTAATTTATTTAAAAGTGACGGGTCGTCACATATATAAAATAAATAAATAATTTTTTTTTACCTCAAAAGTAATGGGACGTTACATTGATACACCAATCGTTTATAAAAGGAAATACCTAACATTACTTAGTCACTAAATTTAGATTTGGACTATTTCTCCGACTTCTTCATCCTCTTCGTTATGATCATCTTCAATGAAATCATCTAATCTAGAACTAGTATTACCCATAGCTTGTTCCATATTGTCAACATTTATAAATATAGGTGCTACGTTAGTTCTTAGAATTGTAATATCGCCTAAAAGACCAATGAGTTGTGTCTCAAGGGGAACACTATTAAAATCAATTTCATCGTGTCATGAATATACAAATGACTCTTTTATTCTTTCAATCTCCCCAAGCAACGTGTTCAAACATTTCGAACAAAATTTGTCCCTAAGTACTATCCAAGTTCAGAAAAAATAGTGTAAATTGTGATCAAATTCGTTTCACTGCTTACAAGATAGTTCACTAGGACTAGTTATAGACAATATGAAATGAAACAACTATATGTGTAGCTAACTTTGTTGCATGATAGCCACACCAAAAGAATGCATGAACGTATAATATGAGATGAACAATTCATATGTGTTGCTATTTTGGATGCAGGATAGCCACACCTAAAGAATGCTTGAACGTATAAGACAAGATGAACAATTCATGTGTATGGCTAACTTTGTAGCAAGATAGCCACACCCAAAAAAATTCTACAATGACTAATGTAAAAATAATTGAAAGGCTAATATAAAATTTACCTATCATTGTTTGTCATACTTTATATAAAATGATTTCAAATAATGGTCCCTAAAAAAATAAACATATGAAGTAATTAGTTTATATAACAATCTACCAAATTATATAAATACAAACACAAATACATCAATTAAATAAAAAAATTTAAAATATACAACTAAAATCCCCAAATTGAATCTAAAACCCTTATATTAACGACTATGGAAAATTCACATAATTACTCAAATTAAACTCATAAAACACCTCCAATACAATCAAATTTCATTGATTTAAACACTTATTATTCATTTCTTTCCAATTCCTAACTTTGTCAAACCCTTTGAATTGGAAAAAAAATACAAACTCTAGAATACTGTCCAAATATAAAATGCAGGAAGAAAAATGGAAGAAAACTCACCGAAAAACGTTTGTCACAGCGCAAGAATGGGTCTGCCACTGAGATAAAAATGAGAAAAGAAAAATAAGAAAATGAAAGAGAAAAAATGGGAGGGGGAAAGGCTTGGATGGGATTTAAAATCCCAGGGGCAATGCCAGCGAAATGTAAGATTTCGCCGGCTTTGTTAATTAAAAATAAATAAACATTTTGCCAGCTTTGCATAGCCAAATGAAAATGCCAGTGAAATTGTCAATTCCACCGACAATTCTCATGTGGCAACGCATTGTCAGCAAAATTAAATTTCTCCAAAACTATTTTGCTGGAAAAGCCTGTTTTTTTCTTTCTAATGTAATACTATGTTAGTAATATAAGTGTTGATTTCCTGGATTTTGGGTGGATTGAAAGTTAAGTATTGACTTTAGCATTCTGTTTTCAAATATCTAATCTCGTACCCACTATCTCAGTAATAGATTGGTCTTTGGGGCCCACTTTAGTGCACCCATTGGCTTTGGGCAGTGTTCTAGGTGCTTAACCCTCTGGGGGCAGCTCTGCACGCGTATGACTAGTTTTAGTATGATCAGTTGCTTTGTTGCATCTCTTAATTTCTCTTATGTGTAGCTTGACCAATTGTGGGAATTAGTTTGGTAGCGGTTTTGATACCTTATGATTATGATATTATTAAGTGAGCTCTTTAGTAATATGTTTTTAGTACGTTTATAAAGTAATTTGTTTGAAAGTATTTGAAAGTGTTTTCCATGATATTAATATTAGGTTGCTAAACCTCCTAACTCATTGAGGTTTTGCTCTCATTTTTTTCATGTTTTGTTTTTCCCCTTTAGGTAGCACCTGAGTTTCGACGACAAGTCTAAAGAGGGACATATTCACCACTGGTTTCTCTTCCACACCAGCTAGCTTATGTATAACATTTTGTGTGTGATTGTACATGGTTGAAAGGGTGTGTTTGGGAATGTCTTTGGCCAAGACAAAAGTGTTTTTAAATAATCAAAAGCACTTCCTAGATACAATAACTCTATATAAAAGCACTTTTCAAATATTAGAACCAAACAATAAAATAATATAGCACTAAACACTTTTTATCATAGTACTTATAATAAAAGTACTTTAACTAAAAATACTTATTTCACAAACACTCCCAAACACACCCTAAATATTAATCGACTTTAGTTCCTCTGAGATTATAAGGTTTAATGATTTTTGAAGTTCTCCTGGGTGGAGTTGTATATATTTGAGTAACTGTGCATATATGTCTTTTAGTATCAATAGACTTGGCATGTTTGGGTATTTATGAGTTGTTTCATGAGATTGTGGTATCACAGGCAGAGTTTGTTTTAATATGTGGAGAGTTATGCATAAAATTCGCAGGTTGGATTTGTTCATAATTTTGACGACCCGACTCAAAAATATTCAAAAATAAATAAATAATAAAAGAAACTCATCTAGGACATAAATAAATTAGAGTAAGATTAAATGGTTGCGAAAGAGAATATTTAATAACTAACGAAAAGTCAAAATAAAACATTTATTTGAGGCGCCAATGTTTTAAAATAATAAAATCAATGAAATAAATAATCAATTTAAAACTTTATCTAAAAGATAAAAATCATGAAAATGAAATAATCAAAAAATAAAGAAAATATTAAATGAAATATATCGTACGGACAATCAAGTGTAGCTCCATCCTCGTCATGTGCTCAGCTATCCAAAATAATTACTTGCAAAATAAAAGTTTGCAGGGCATTGAATATTGTGAGTTTTTAGCTCAGTAGATTAAATCATTACATAAAATAACATGTGGATACTCGTCCATTTCCAATCCTCAACATTAATCAAGTAGCTACTTAGCCCACAACTTCACAATAATAACAACTCAGTCCAGATAGATCATAACTTTAGTGTTCAGTTTTATAATATAGTATCGTAGTGGCCGCTATGATACATGCCACACTATCCATCATGGTAATCATTTATCAAGCTCTTTTCAACTACTTAGATATATCATAATCACAGTGTTCGACTTTATAATATAGTATCATAGTGGCCACTATGATACGTGCCACACTATCCCACGTGATTATCACATATCTAAGTATAACCAAATTCTCAAATATAATAATATTAGCAAACAATTATAAACCAACAATTAGTCGCCAATAACTCCACAATCATAACTCACGAATAATAAAATAGCAACAAACAAGAAATATCTAAAACAACACAACAATCATATCACAAATAGCTAAAAGAGAAGAAATTTACACAATCAAGCCACAACAAGAAAATTATTGAGTTATTATTTACATTTATTAATTCATTAAGTCTATCAAGTCATAATCATCAATTATAAACGTCTCTAAAAATTATCCTAAGTATTAATAATTCATTTAAAACTAATTTTTAAACGGTTATAAATGATCAGTATTAATTAATTAAAATATCAAATTTGATTAATAAACATTCAAGAATCAATTTATAATAATTAATGTTTACTATGTCTAATTTTTATTAATAAAATTAAAATAGTTATCGAGACGATCTAATAATCTTAATACAATAAATCAATCATTAAACCAATCATAAAATATCAAATTTAAATCTTTAATTATGAATTTAACCTACCTTTATTTCAGATCAAGCTAACAATCGGCTTCAAAATAAATCCACAATGCTCTTAAAGATGCCCAAGACCTAGAATAATATTAATTTGAAGTTAATTAGGCGAGAACCAAGCTAATGGGATGAAAACCAGCTCGAATTGACCCTGAGCCGGTCTGGACCAGCTGAACCAGTCCAATTTGGCCAAGCCCAGCCGGTCCAGTTGGACCGGTTCTTCTCCAAAACACAGCCATGTGAAACGCTAAAAAAAGAGAAAAGAAAGAACGCACACGACTACCTCCCAACAAAAGCGTCGTTTCCGGCGACGTTGAACGATTGGCAAAGTTCAAAAAAGGTCTGGGAAGCAACATGAACGAAAACTCGACGTAAATCACCTCCAAAACTTGAGAAGTCAACGAAGAAAAACCCAGAGAACGACGAAGAAGCAATCCAGAATCTGATGAGGTCTAAACTCAAAGAAGAGCAATGAAAACACATTTAGTAAACTTGTAATTGATACGAAAATAAACTAAAAGAGAATCCAACGAAAATACCTAAGAAAAAGATGGGTTTGAAAGCTTTTTCTCTTGGCTTTGCGTTGAGAAGCGATAAACTTCGACGAGGGCTTAAATATGGCGAAAGACCATTGGAAATTGGCTCGTTATTATGGGAAGACAGAGGAGAAAAGGTAGAACATGAATGAGAATTAAATTACCTAACAAATTCGATGAATAAAGCTGATGATCTTAAGCGATTTCCGGCGAGGACTCTTCACTGCGGCAAACTGAGAGAGAGAGAGAGGGAGAGTGAGAAGTTGACCTAGGAATCATTATTATTTTTATTATTTTAAATATAGATGATTTGGTGAAAAAGACTTAAATACCCTTAGGAACAAATATAAGGAATAAAGGCACATCCGATATTTAGGCCATAACTTTTTACTCATGGCTCAGATTAACGAACGATCAATTGCGTTGAACTCATAACGACACGTCGGTTAAAATGAACTAAAAATTTAGTCATTTAAAAAAGTTGGTGAAATGACTTAATACCATGAAGTGAAAAACCGGATTGTTAAAAAAGTTGGTGAAATGACTGAATACCCTGAAGTCATATACACGGAACTCTGTAGAAATTTCCAAAAATAAATTAGACTAAGAAAGATGTTCATGTGGTTAGACTAGTCCAGTCGCTTGTCATCGATGTTAGGAATGGTGTCCTAGAACTTGTAATTATTTAATTATAATAATTTATTTCGAATAAATTAAATAAATAAATATAAGTTCTTTATATTATCTAGATTGATTCAATTGGTGATATTAGGAATATATGGAAATATATTAATATCAAACATTCAAATAGTAAACCCTAAGTTACTCTTATGAAATCACGACTTAGTATGTGAGTCATACGAGAGGATTAAAGTCGAGATGAGTAACTTAAAAATGTCTACAGTAAACGGATAACGTTAGGGAACCTTATCCTGGTAACACTGTTGATAGCTTCGCATTTTGTTTATAGACAAATGATCGAATCCTGATCATTCATGTGGGAGACATGAAATGGAAGTATCATATGCAATGTTGATTGTATAAGACAGGACCACGATGTTCGATCAAATTTCTCCTTAGTACCGTTTACGAGAAATAATCGAATATCAAACTAAGTTTATCAACCGTGATAGATCTCAATCCTGAGTGAAATGCGGACTCCTATTTGTGGAGTTATGTTCTTTGATTCACATAGTTGAGAGCGATCTGTAAGAACGCTCAATACACTCCTGTTTTGGGAACATGACTAGATAAGTAGCTGAGAACTCATTTTCACGAGATGGAATTCATAACTTTCCTATAAATTGACGGTATCAATGCGATACCTAAACATTTTAGGAACTTTAGAAAACTCCCTTGATGTACTGATTCGAGACATGAACAAGTGACGTCACGACTTCTATTGATCACAGAAGTATCTTATCTCTAGTTCGACTAAAGATAAAGTTCATTGGAGAATCAGCTGGAACACAAGGATAAAGCGGTAATTACAGGGGCAAAACGGTAAATTTATCCGCCTGTAATTATGAGGGTTCCACGTGAAGGATAATGTCACAGATATAAATAAAGATAAACTAATGGACAATAACTCATCTATAGTGAGGGGAGTTCAGCTATGAATCTATAGTGGAATTATTCATAGTTAGATAATAAGTAATTAACTTATTAAGCCCATGATCTATAGGTCCATCGGGTCCCTATGCTAGCCCAAATATCGTAGTCGCGAAATCAAGTAGAAGAAATGAAAATTTTAAGTAAAGTGAATTACATAAAATAGGCAATATTAATTGTTTTAATATTGAGTATATTTAAACGGTAATTAATATAAACATTATTAATTGTTTAAATAATAAGTTTATTTAAACATGAAATTAATAATGAAATATTATTAATTATACATTATTAATTATTTAAATATTGAGTATATTTAAATGGTAATTAATAATTTGAAATTAATTAACAATTATTAATTGTTTAAATAATTAATTATATTTAAACGGAAATTAATAATTAAAATTAATTAAATTAATAATAAAATATTGTCAATAAAATTATTAATTAAATAATGAGTTTATTTAATGGAAATTAATAATTATAATATTTATTATTAATTATTTAAATAATGAAAATTATTTAAATGGAAATTAATAATTAAATATAAATTGGATAATATTTAGTCGGGAGAAAATATTAATATTATTAATTGTTTAAATAAAATATTTTATTTAAATGGTAATTAATAAATAAATTAATTAAGTTGGACTTATTAATTTAAGAGAGAATTTCAAGCCCAATTGGATTAATGAACCCAATTGGACTTGGCCCAAAATAATTAATTAAATAAATTGTATTTATTTATTATTTTATGATGATAAAATCGGCCAAGACATGTATTTTGAGGAGATAATTGTTTGAATTATATCCTAAAATAATCGGATTTCGTTTGATCGATCAGGATATAGCGTAGAAGATCCGGTGTTGCTGAGGATTTGATGCTGTAAAGAAACCTCCAACCGATTCTCCATTAATTACTCAATGTAAGTAAACCAGTTTTAATTTTCGAAAATTAAGCATGAATCTACATGTTCTTCGTGTTTTTATCACAATTTGCATGATATTAATAGATCCTAAATTAAGTGTTAATTTGTGTTACTAAATAAATTCCGCTATTTTAGTAAATCGTCCCTTCAATTGGTATCAGAGCTAATTTTAATTATCATGCTAAATTTGTGATTTTTCGAAAATTTTGGTGGGTTGCATAAAAATCGTTTTATGTATGTTTATATAAATTGTGCTATATAAATTGTGGAGGTTTGCTTATTGACTGTTTAGGTATTCTTGAGGCACTTAGGTTTTTAAATTTTAGTAGAAAATTTGTAAACCCTAATTTTAGGGTATAGGGAAAAATTTGTAATTTTCCCATACCAAAGAGGAGCAAAATCGGCTACACCAAAAGGGAGGAAGAGAAGAAAATTTTTTCTCCATCATTCATGAGGTCCACGTCCAAGGAGAGAGAAAAGTCAAGATAATGGTAAGATATTTTAAGATAATTATCTTGTTATATCAAATTGAAGAAATCAAATATTTAAGATAAGGATAAAATCTTTTTAAGATTATCTCCATATTTTAAATTATGAATTTAGATTTGATATAAGATTATATGGAAATTTTTTTTATTTTTATTTTTCTTTCCATATAATTAAAAGATAATTATTTTAAAACAAGTAATTATGGAAATATTATGGGAGATAATATTGCCTCCATAATTACCCATGCCCACGCCTACACCATGGAGGAGAGAGAAAGTTGAAGCCTCAAGTTCTACAATGGAAGATTTAAATTAAGTTGTAATTTTAATTTTCCGTTTTAGAAATAGTGCCAAGAATACCGGTCAATTTAGCTATTTATTATTTAAATTGTTTATATGTATGATATAATTGTTTTAAATAATATTCATGCATAAAAGTATGTCATGTAGAAAATCCCACCATAGGTTGTATGATTTTATTAATTGTACATACATGCATCATGATATAATATGTGTTATTATATGATAATGTATGTGAAGCATGCTATAATTTTATTTTATAAATGTAATTATCGAAAATTATATTCTAATTGTTTTAGAATTAAAAGCATGCTTATTTAGTTAAAATTCAAAATTTAAATCTAGTTTAAAAGCTGAATAGAAACTATATGAATTATTTGTAATATGGAATTATTGTTTAAACAATTGGGCCAAAATCCATATAAGATAAACAAATAGAAACTTTTAATTAAGGGTTAATTAAAAATTAATAATTGAGATTAATTGAATTGAATGGATCTCCAGAGAAAGCTCGCCGCGATGAGGTTTCATAAAGTTCCCCTAACACAGGCGCCTCTAACCTGGGAGTGATCTGGGAGAAAAGTTCAAATTAATAAATCAAAATTATTAAGACGGCTCATAATGTGATTAGTTTTAATTAGGAAAACTTGAACAATCACTTTATAAAATCAATCTAACCAATTTAAGAGTTAAAGTTGATTAGGTTAATTAAAACTTGGATTAATGAGTTAGCCTAAATTAGTCTAAGTTATGAAACCCTAACTCAAAATATTAAGTGGGAGAAGGAAACATGTCAATGTATCCTATGGTCTACACTAATGGGCTCAAAACGTGAGATTTATACATGGCCTCTATAACACTACTGCAGGCGTTCATTCCCATAGGAAGGTTTTATTGTATAAATCAATATCAAGTTGGGTCTCCCGAAAGGGATAAAGAATTTTAAATGAGATTGATTGAAGACTAAATCTACACTTCGTAGACACTCTTCAATTTTATTTAAAAGACTAAATTAGTGGGTCACACTTAAAAGAAATTTGATAAATTTTGTTATCAAATTCTGGACCAAACACACGGTAAACAATGACATAGGAATATGAGTTATTCTGGAGTTGTCAATTGTTCGAGTGGCATCTCGTTTTAATGATGGTAACTGACCTATCATTCGACGGCACTGCACTGGTATCATTAAAATATCGTGACATAGTAACATGTTTTAGGGCTTTTCTGTTCATTAATATGTTCGCATTCATGCATCATATTTAATTATATGTCAAAACTTTGAGTATTTGAATGTTGAATGCATGTAAAATTATTAAGATAAAGTTTATTTAAATTTCAGTAATATAGCATCTGTTTTAGTCACTATACTTGGAAAGAACAAACTGAACGATGATAACTATGTTTCCTAGAAAAAGGAAATGAATAATTTAAGTAAAGCAGTTTACTTAAATAAACTGACAATATTAATTATTTAAATAATGAGTTTATTTAAATGGAAATTAATATCATTGTTATTAATTATTTAAATAATGTGTTTATTTAAATGGTAATTAATAATAAAATATTATTGATAAATAATTATTAATTATTTAGGTAATGTGTTTACCTAAATGGAAATTAATAATTAACATTTATTATTAATCTTAAATAACAGTGATTATTTAAAAGGATAATAGTAAATAACATATTTATTATTAATTTAAATAAAGTCTATTATTTAAATAGAAAATAATAAATATTTATTAATAATATACAAAATCGAAATATGATGTTTTATTTGAATAATTGATTTATTTAAATAAATATCAAGAGTTAATAAATAAGATTTATTAATAAGGAAGAACCTATAATTGAATTAATGAATTCAATGGATTTTGGTTCAAATTATTTGAATTATTAAATACCAAAATCGGCTCATATATAATATTTTAGGAAATAATTCTTAAATTATTTTGTCTAAAATAAATATATAAAATAATGTTTTAACCAAAGACAAATTAAACAAAGAAAAAATTAGTTTTTTCTTTTTGATTTTATACACATAAAATCGGCACATAAGATAAATAAGGAATAAAATTTGATTTTATTCTTGGCATTTATCTTGTATTTATTTTGATAGTACTTCCTAATTCGATTGGAAAACTATTTTGCGTATAAATACAAACGTCTTGGTTGTTCATTCAAAAGCTTCTAATTTCAATTTTCGAAATTGAAAACTCTTATTCTTCCTATTTTTCCTCATATTCGATTTACTATAGTCTAAATGGAAGAAAAATATTTTTCTTCCAAACCATAGTTTTCTAGTTTAGTTTAGTTATCAATTTGTTTTTTATTTTGAATTATGTAATAACTATTGGTTCTCTTTTCGTATGAACCAAGTTTAGGGATATTTTAAATAAGAGTTATTTAGGTAGATATTCCTTTACAATTATATTACAAAGTTCCAAAGTGTGATTGGATGGTTATTCAAAATACTTAGTATAAAACAAATAAATTCCAAATCCAGATTCTAAACTCCGGTATATCTAAATGAGTTATAAGGTTTAAAAATGTTTAAATACTTAAGTCTAAAATTACTTAAATAAGTTAGAGGGATTAATCTCTTAAAGATGGTTCTCAAGGAATTTGAGATGATAACCATATTAATCCACAAACTTATGGGATAAGAAAAATCGAATATCTTTGATTTATCAAAGATAACTAGACTTAAATATCACTAAAGTTGGACATTTAGATGTTAGAACTTAAGTGATAAGCAAACATTAAATCGATTTCTTATATTCCAACATTCAGTTATTTAAAAGGATGTTTTAAAGGATACAAACTGATATGGAATAAACAAAATAAAAATTGAAAAGCAATAACTTGTGAATAATTGGTTTAACAAATTATTAAAAGAAAAGTTCAGTAAATCAGTGATACTGAAAATTTAAACCATACTTAAGATAGAAAAGAATTACAATGATTTTATTTCACAATAAAACAAGTAGTTATTTAAAAGTTTAAATGGTTAAACTACTTGTAGAACTTTATTTGAGTGGGAGCATCATAGTACGAACCAAACGGACTTTTAGAAGTCCAAGTGAAACTCATTGACTTCAAAATCAATGAATAAAGTTCAAAAATAAGTGAAATAAATCTGACACGAATTTTCAATAGTGGAGTTGAAAAGTGTCACTTATACTTATACATTATTTTTGGAAATAATAAGAAGTATAGAATTGTAATCATTAAACAAATGAAAGTAATGGAGAATTACTTTGTAGTGGGAGCTTAAGAATTTCGAGAATCCTAGAACCAATGTGACTAAAATAAAATTTACAAATAGTATGTTAGTGCACATAGATAAAATGAGAGATTTTATGAGTTGCACGGGCTCAAATTCGAACATGAATTTACTTCCATGTAAAAATTTGACAAAAGACCTTTGCGAATTAATCATTGAATGAGTTAAGTATAAGTAAAATGAGTTTTTACTAACTAAACTCTAAATTCGCTTAAAATTACTAAGTTGTTAGTAAATGAAAAGGTATTTGAACATGATAGTTTCAAATCAATAGTTAATAAAGTTTATTTTATGGTGATAAAATATGGAATCTATTACACTTAATGAAACTAAAATAAGACAAAAGAAATACATACTAAACAGATGAAAACGTTACTGATAAAGTATTAAAATGACTACCATGGCTAAATAGTTGATAGTCATCCAGTTTGACTGGAATTACAAGTCAAATCTCCAAAGATCTAGGACAAGTGGAAGATTGTTAGGAATGGTGTCCTAGAACTTGTAATTATTTAATTATAATAATTTATTTCGAATAAATTAAATAAATAAACATAAGTTCTTTATATTATCTAGATTGATTCAATTGGCGATATTAGAAATATATGGAAATATATTAATATCAAACATTCAAATAGTAAACCCTAAGTTACTCTTATGAAATCACGACTTAGTATGTGAGTCATACGAGAGGATTAAAGTCGAGATGAGTAACTTAAAAATGTCTACAGTAAACGGATAACGTTTGGGAACCTTATCCTGGTAACACTGTTGATAGCTTCGCATTTTGTTTATAGACAAATGATCGAATCCTGATCATTCATGTGGGAGACATGAAATGGAAGTATCATATGCAATGTTGATTGTATAAGACAGGACCACGATGTTCGATCAAATTTCTCCTTAGTACCGTTTACGAGAAATAATCGAATATCAAACTAAGTTTATCAACCTGATAGATCTCAATCCTGAGTGAAATTCGGACTCCTATTTGTGGAGTTATGTTTTTTGATTCACATAGTTGAGAGCGATCTGTAAGAACGCTCAATACACTCCTGTTTTGGGAACATGACTAGATAAGTAGCTGGGAACTTATTTTCACAAGATGGAATTCATAACTTTCCTATAAATTGACGGTATCAGCGCGATACCTAAACATTTTAGGAACTTTAGGAAACTCCCTTGATGTACTGATTCGAGACATAAACAAGTGACGTCACGACTTCTATTGATCACAAAAGTATCTTATCTCTAGTTCGACTAAAGATAAAGTTCATTGGAGAATCAGCTGGAACACAAGGATAAAGCGGTAATTACAGGGACAAAACGGTAAATTTATCCGCCTGTAATTATGAGGGTTCCACGTGAAGGATAATATCACAGATATAAATAAAGATAAACTAATGGACAATAACTTATCTATAGTGAGAGGAGTTCAACTATGAATCTATAGTGGAATTATTCATAGTTAGATAATAAGTAATTAACTGATTATGTGTTAATCACTTAATTGACTAATTATTAAGCCCATGATCTATAGGTTCATCGGGTCCCTATGCTAGCCCAAATATCGTAGTCGCGAAATCAAGTAGAAGAAATGGAAATTTTAAGTAAAGTGAATTACTTAAAATAGGCAATATTAATTGTTTAAATCTTGAGTATATTTAAACGGTAATTAATATAAACATTATTAATTGTTTAAATAATGAGTTTATTTAAACATGAAATTAATAATGAAATATTATTAATTATACATTATTAATCATTTAAATATTGAGTATATTTAAATGGTAATTAATAATTTGAAATTAATTAACAATTATTAATTGTTTAAATAATTAATTATATTTAAACGGAAATTAATAATTAAAATTAATTAAATTAATAATAAAATATTGTCAATAAAATTATTAATTAAATAATGAGTTTATTTAATGGAAATTAATAATTATAATATTTATTATTAATTATTTAAATAATGAAAATTATTTAAATGGAAATTAATAATTAAATATAAATTGGATAATATTTAGTCGGGAGAAAATATTCATATTATTAATTGTTTAAATAAAATATTTTATTTAAATGGTAATTAATAAATAAATTAATTAAGTTGGACTTATTAATTTAAGAGAGAATTTCAAGCCCAATTGGATTAATGAACCCAATTGGAATTGGCTCAAAATAATTAATTAAATAAATTATATTTATTTATTATTTTATGATGATAAAATCGGCCAAGACATGTATTTTGAGGAGATAATTGTTTGAATTATATCCTAAAATAATTACATAGATTTATTTAACCAAGATAAATAAAAATAAAGAAAATAAAATAATCTCCTATTTATCCATGGCATTTTCGAAATTGCTAGATAAAGGAAAGAGATAATCTTTTTTCTTTTTGTATTTATCTCTATAGATTAATCCTAATGTGATTAGGATTCCTACTTTTCTATAAATAGGAGGGTTGGGTCATTCATAAATCACACAATTCAATTCCTTAGAAATTCGGAATTCTCTCTTCCTCCTCTCCTCCCCTATTGCCGATTTTCATGGGCCATTGGGAAGAAAAATATTTTTTCCTTCTTCCCAATTTCTTCTTAAGTTCGATCCCACAATCGGATTTCGTTTGATCGATCAGGATATAGCGTAGAAGATCCGGTGTTGCTGAGGATTTGATGCTGTAAAGAAACCTTCAACCGATTCTCCATTAATTACTCAATGTAAGTAAACCGGTTTTAATTTTCGAAAATTAAGCATGAATCTACATGTTCTTCGTGTTTTTATCACAATTTGCATGATATTAATAGATCCTAAATTAAGTGTTAGTTTGTGTAACTAAATAAATTCCGCTATTTTAGTAAATCGTCCCTTCAATCGACACGTGTCATCTCAAGTCTATAGGGAAATATCGGGACGAGTCGTGCCCAAGAACCCCCACTCTCAGAAAGATCCAAAAGCAGAGAAGAAATAAGGTTAATAGAAACTTTGCAATCCAATTCACAATGAAATCCATAGCGTCAAAATTAACAGTGATGGACAGACCTTCTCTGATAGTCATTCACTTCCACAGGAGATCAGAGGAGAGAAACTTGTTTGAGGCCGCAACAACTTTCCCTTTCAAATTCCAAAAACCACACAAGAACCAAAGCACTTGTTAGAGTTATTTCTAAAAGCTCACTAAAAATTGAATTTCAACCACCCTCGAGGGTGGTTCCATCGGGGAAGACCAAGGAAAAAAAAGACAGAATCTCTAATAAAAATAAAAATACTCCAAGCATTGATGGAAGGAATCTCTAATTCCTCTATTCATTAGGAAACAACCCAAGTAAGAATTTTAAATCTATGACCATTTGTGATAACTAGGATTGGAGACTTCATAACTATCTTGTAAAAAATGTCTTGATCATTAGTTTCCTCTTCTTTTAATGTTTCTTAGCAGAAAATAAAGTCAAGTCTTGGCCTTCAGATAGTCACATGATAATATTAAAGTCAAGCCAATCAGCCTTCAGATAATCACAAGACAATATAAAAGGCAAGCCAATCGGCCTTCACATAATATGAAGTTATTAACTAAACATAAAAATCTCATTTCCTTCTTTTGATAATCAAGCGAAATTCCATATTCAATTCTCTCACTCATGCAATTATACTTGGGACCTTCAAATACTCGAAATCATCAAGAAACGCCCAATTTAACATAAACTTTAGAATTTCCAAGAGTTAGTCGTTTCCACCAAACAAACCATAAGTTCACCCAATTAATTTAGAACTAACTCCCAAGGCTAAACAAGTTATTATACTTACTTTAAATCTCTCATTTCCTATCTCAAACTCAACTTCCGATCAAGACGAATCGTTCAAAAAAAATTCAATTTCTAATTTTACTTTAAGTTCTATTTATTCCCACCTTAGCAATTAAAAGAAAAATCCAACGGTTCAATAAGGCGTCAACGAGAAACTGACACCTATAATACATCAACCAAAAACATTTTATAATGCATAACAAAAATGAGAAAGAGAGTGATTTTCGGATGAATAGTATTTTTGGGTGAATAGTGATTATGGAAGAATAGTGTTTTCAGAAAATTTCAAACTCAAAATCGTTAAATTTCTTGATGGAAATAAATGATTTCAACTTATAAACTCATTTAGAAACAAAAATAAACAAAATCATGATAAAAGTTTGAAAAGCTCACTTTTTAGGGCTTCCCTTAGAGAAAGAGAAACGCCACAAGGGTATGTTGGATAGATAGCCCACGTCCCGAGCAATCCAACGCATAAGAAATCATCGAAAACGGTTGAGAAATGACTAAAACCCAAGAGCTCAAAGCTTCAAGGTTGGTTGGCCGTGGAGACGGAAAGATGAGGACTTTTTGTCTAGTTTTGGCTTTTAGGAGAATTTAAGAAGATGGGTGAATAGTAAAAGATATTTTAAGAAATCATAAATTATGAACTCGTCCCACGTTTGCTTTTAGGTTTTAAAACTAAACCCGAAGCACTAAAGCTAGCTAAAAGGAGATTAATAATTATTAATTGGCCCGTTAATAATTATTAATACGCCTAATACAAATTTAAGCTTCTAAAGTAATAAACATCAAATAAAAGAATAGAAATTCTAACAGCTAAATTAATTAACTCTAAAATTAAATTAAGTGCTATAAATAAAATAAATAATTAAAAAAAAATTTACCACATAAAATAATGGGACGTTACAGGTTGTGTCAAGAACCCCCCCCCACCCTAAAAAAGATCCAAAAGCAGAGAAAAAATAAGGTTAATAGAAACTTTACAATCACAATGAAATCCATAGCTTCAAAATTAATAGTCATGGACACACCTTCTCTAATAGCCATTAACTTCCACAGGGAGATTAGAGGAGAGAAACTTGTTCGAGGTCGCAACAACTTCCCCTTTCAAATTCCAAAAACCACACAAGAACCAAAGCACTTATTAGAGTTATTTCCAAAAGCTCACTAAAAATGAATTTTAACCACCCTCGCTGGCTGTTCCATCGGGGAAGACCAGGGAAAAAAAAGAGAATCTCTAACAAAAATCGAAATACTCCGAGCATTGATGCAAGGAATCTCTAATTCCTCTATTCATTAGGAAACAGCCCAAGTAAATATTTTAAATCTATGACCATTTGTGATAACTGGGATTGGAGACTTCATAACTATCTTGTAAAAAATGGCATGATCATTAGTTTCCTCTTCTTTCTTGCAAGTAGGGCATCTAAAACTATTTGAAATCTCTAATCTTTTAATGAAATGATGATATAATTGCTATTTAATATTGATTATGTAATTATATTTTTTTTTTTATATTAAAAATTGTTCAATTATATTTTCATTTATTGCACTTGGTCAAAAAAAATTATATATTACATTAAATTAGGGGAGGGGAGACTCAAACATTCGACCTCATAGGAAGAGAGTAGATGCCTAACCAATTGGTATTTATAATTTTGGTTGTAACAATTTGATCCATAAACAATAAAAATAGAAAGTGAATTTTAGGTACTTTACTTTGATTAATCTACCTGTAAAAGAGAACAACTAGAAAATCACATCGATATCATATAAAAATTATCAAAAAAATAGAGGGTAGACAAATATAAATACATAAAAAAGGACTTGTTGGATGACAAATTCATCATTGAAATGTTATAAAAGTAATAAACATGATAAATTCCTAAACAGTAAAATAAAATATTCAACTGAGCAGGATTTAGAGCTTCATCAATTAGAATTTCCAAGGAATCTAATGACTAGAAGAGGATGTAACTCGATATCAGCATTAACAAAATGATAAAATAAAAAAGTTAAACAATCAACATTTCGTTAGTATAATGGATAGAAAATTAATGGTAGGGACCAAACTGATCTATTTATAATAACTCGAGAACCACGTAGACACAAATTGAAATTTCAGGAACCAAATAGACACGAGGTCGAAAACTCATAAAAAAAGCAGTCTAAAATAATCTACTGATCAAGATTTATAGCTTCATCAATTTGAATTCCCAACAAATCTAATGACCCTTGAGAAGAGGATGTAACTCGATATTAATTTGTAAAAAAAACTTTAATTTATTCTCTTTAAATGCTAGACCTTCAACAATTAAAATAATCTATAGGACAAATAATACGTTAAACATTTCTCTCTTGATAACTGAGTGTCTCCTCTATGTGGATACCCCATCATAGTTCTATTTTACACTCACTAGTCAATATATGTGAGCTTAATGGATTGAATCAGAGTTGTTAGAGTATATTAAGGCTAGAAATGTTGGAAAAAATCAATATATATATGACCACACATGTAATTATTAAATGTATCTACTATCTGTGCGGAATGATTCTCATAATTGAGCATATGACGACATGTGGTGATTCCCACGACTCTCGTTAAGGAAGATGATCAGGGGGCATTTGACCAAGAGAGGAGTTGAGTTTGTATGGTTTGAAGAGTGTGAGAATAGTTTTGAGGAGCTCAAGAAGAGGCTTGTGATGTCACCTATTTTAGTGTTATATGATAGATCAGGGGGTTTGACTGTTTATGCGGATGTTTCGAAGAAAGGATTGGAATGTGTGTTGATGCAGAATGGGAAGGTGATAACTTATGCTTCCTGTCAATTGAAAGAATATGAGAAGAAGTATTTGACCCATGATATGGAGTTGGCGGCGGTTGTGCACGCACTGAAGATTTGGAGGCATTACTGAGAAGATTCTGCTTTACACACAGATCACAAGAGCCTTATGTACTTCTTCACTCAAAATGAGTTGAACATGAGATAGCGGCATTGGTTGGAGCTTGTTAAGGACTATGATTGTGACATTCAGTACCATCCTTACAAGGCTAACGTAATGGCAGATGCACTAAGTAGGAAGTCATCGCATTTGTTAACTTTGACTACCACACTTTTGAGGCTGAGATGGGATATAGAGCAAGCTGAGATAGCTCTTCTTATATTTCTTCATCAATTACCACAAAAACCCAGATTATTAGAAAAACCCATTAAAAGTTTTTTTCCAAGCAAAAGCAATATGGATGAACATAACTCGATCAACGACGGCGGCGAGGACAATCACGAAGCAAAACACTCATAATGTGGAGATCGTAATCGTCAGATGCGATTGCTGCGGCATAACGAAAGAATGTGCGACAACGTATATCGCTGACGTTAGAGAAAGATATGGCGGACGATGGATTTGTAGTTTATATGTGGAGGCAGTGAAGGAATAGTCTCTGGGATATCGAATGGATGATATAATTAGAATTGTGAGATATTTAGGTTAAGTTTCTTAATCCTTAAATAGGGATTCCTAAACTTAAGGAAGATTAATTAAAAAAAGTAAATTATAAATGAAATGATATGAAATTAATAAGATATAGTTATTATGAGAGGTAAAAGGGTAAAATAGACGAAATTAAAAATGATAACCACCCGATCACAACAAAAAATGGCGGTTCTTGGATTTTTTTTATATTGATTGTAATTTACCATTAATTTTGAAATTGAGTAAATTAAACTGGTCATATCTGTAATTAACTCGATTATGAAAGCGTTTTTTGAAATTTTTAGAAACACCAAGTGGCTATTTGTGATACTTGTAGAAGTGTTTTAAAAAAATTTTGAATTAAAAAAAAATTATTTTTTATAACTATTAAAAAATAATTTTAAAAGTTATCGTAAAGAAACTATAAGAAACACATCAAAGTTTTTTTTTTTTTTTAGTGTTTTGCTATTTCCACCGACGTCAAAAGTCATCCCAAACTCTATCATATATCCATTTTCATTTTGAGGAATAAGAAATTTCTAGAGCGGGAGCCGTTGTAGCCTTTTTAAAAAATGAATAGAAAGTGAGAATGAAAGGTAAAGGCTTTCCTTGAGACACGATTTATAGTCAAAGGGAATAAGTAAACCCTGACTCTTTCCAATGTTAGACAAACAAGAAGGAGAGAACAAATGGGTTGGGTGTAGTCTCACGCCCAGTTACTTATCCATGTGGGTATTGGGCTTTTCACATGGGTTTTTTGAAAGGGCCCATATCAATTGCCCATGCCCTGCCCATATCTTTTCCTTTTGGGTTTTAATAATTAGTTTTTCGAATTAGCCCAACCTTTGTCTTAAAATTATATTACACATTTAATTTTGGGAAATTTCATTGGGTAGTAGAATTTTTAGCAATATTTATAAATATAGCATTGTAAAAAACTATTTGTAAATATAGCAGATTTTTAAAAATCCTCATTCATGTGATCAAAGATATCAGCGATAACTTATAAAATAATCAGTGATTACTATCAGGTAATCAGTGATTCCTGCACAAAATATCAGGATATCAATAAATCAGTGATTACTAATCCCTGGTTACTAGTGACAATTTTGTAATATTTTAGTTGCGAATTTAATTTTTCTGTTATTTTTGCAAATATGTTTTTTTACTGCTATTTTTACAAATATTGGACATATTTTTGCTATTTTCGCAAGAGCCCCTTTAATTTATCCGAATTATCTTCAAAGTTCATATCTTAGGCTTTTGATTTTTCTCTATTACTAAAATATCCCATTTTTTATTTAAGGGTAAAATGAAAATAACACCTCTTTATTTTAAGTATTATGAAAACATGCTCCCAAATGAATATTGTTACCCATATGATTTGAAATTATGCAATAAGACCCTCTCCCCATTTGGCTTAGGTATTATGCAAACACACCCCCTATTGTTTAAGAATACATATTTATATGATTATGGTTTTGTAATTATATAATTAGACCACTTCCCCTAACATCATTGATTTGTTAATGTTTAGCCCCACTTTTGTTATTTTCTTTTTCTACTATCCCAATCTTTTCCTCTTCATTTATCTCATCCTCATTTTTCTCTCTCTCCTCTCTCCTACACTTCTCGTTTTGTAGTTGAAGGCCAAGATTGTCATGTTGGGCTATTTTCCACAATCCTTTGTTATCTGTAAACTATAAATAAATAAAGTAAATTATTTTCACAATTATTAGTAATGTTTACATTTATTGTTTATTGCTTTTATGTACAATCAATTTGCCTATGTTATCCATCATAAGATCCAGAGTTACTAAATGTAACTTGAACTGAGTATGTGATGCATACAAGAAAGATTTAGTTAATATGTAACTGAAAGAGTCTGTAGTAATAGAGATAATAGTTGGGAGTGACTTATCCTGTAACTCTACTAACAAGACCCACTTATAATTTATACAAGCGATATTATATGGATCACTCATATGAAGACATCTAAATGAGGGTGATATATAATCTAGATTATATGAGACTAGACTAGATGTATTTATTATCTCCTATTAAGACCGTTCATAAAGATACTTCATATATAGCTTGGTATATAGTTGACCTAAATCCTGAGTTGGTTATGAACTCTTGTTTGTAGAAGAAAATAATTTTATTTGCATAGATGAGAATGACTCAGATATAGTTTGCTCAATTTTCCTCCTTTTTGGGAAGTAGATCATACAGATGGCTGGAAACATAATACAACAAAATTGAATTTAGTACTCTTTTTCTTAATTGTAAAATACACAAGGGGTTCAACAGAGCCTTATATTTTTTTTTCAGATGAAGGAACTTGTTAACTCATATAGATTATCAAAGGTTGTTTATTGGAGCAATATTGGTACGTAAGAAACAAGAAATAATATAAGGGTAATATTGGTATTATCACCCGACTATAATTATAAACCACTTGTGAAGGGTCGATCATATATGTAATTATTAAATATGTGGACATTATAAACATCAATTTACATCCAATAAAATCTAAACGAATAAAATTTTACCAAGTTGAAGTAAGTATTAATTTAAATTTAAATTTTTGTTATTAAAATAATGAAATAGGAATTTAAAGTTAGTATCATTTCAAATTGGGTAGGAATTCATAAAAGTGTGAGTTTAAAATTTTGATTTGGAAGAAAATATTTTGAAATTTAAATAGGAATATAATTGAAAAAGATATGATTTGAGATTAGATAATTTGATGTTAATTTGAAAAGGGAATTGATTTGAGATTAGATATATTGATGAAAGTTTAGAAAAATGATTTGATTTGAGATTAGATAAAATTGATAACAAATATTTGATATTTATCTTTGTAGCACTTGATTTGATTTTTTAAAAATAAATTCTTTTATATTGTCTTTAAATAGAACCTCACTCCAAAGACGAATGAGATTATTCATGGTTCATACACATGATTTTCACAAAAGTTTGAAATTTCTCCCCTTCTCTCTTTCACAACAAAACCCTTACAAACCCTCTCTCTCTACCTCACTATCTTTCATCCGCGGAAATATCTTTACTACTCGGCCAAACTTTCGCTGCCAAATGCTTCACAAACACCACAACATCATTGGAAACATTAGCTACGTTGTAAAAAAACTTGTTAAGTCGGAACAGATCTATACACAGAGGAAATATCCTAGGTTTATCAAAGTTTATATTAGCCACTTTCACCAGTAAAAAAAAGACCATATTACTTACTTTCTTTGATTGTTCATGTTTGAAAGAAAAAATATTTACTTTTGTTTTACTTTATTCATAAGTGGATTTTCTTAGTTATTCACATAAATTGATATGGTTTGATGATAAGTGAGTCATTAGCCTTTCCCTAAAATCTTAGGTTTAACATATTAACATATTTTTATATTAACTCAGTACTTAATTAGCACGAAGACAAAAAAAAGAATTCTTTTTGTATGTATAAATAAAATTTCCAACAATACATTACCCATGTAAATTCTAATAAAAATTATCTATATTGATTTAATGCAATAATAGTTGTATAGTGGTGATAATTATCTATATCATCTTATTCGAGAGATCGTACAATGTGGGGATGTGCTAGTCACCAAAAATTATATGAAGAAAAACCGTGCTGACATGTTCATAAAGATTCATATCAAGATCAGTATTTACTCTTGGAAGAGCTGCCATAGTATAGAGGAGTTACTAAGTAAGGTTGTGTTGCTGACTCCAGCTGGGAAGCAGAATGCATTGCTGCTTGCAAAGCAGCAAAGGAAGTTATTTGGCTTTGATAATTCTTTAATGATATGGAAGTTGTTCCAAATATGGAATTTTTCATAACACTTAACTGCTATAATAGTTGTGGAGTGACGAATTCAAAGGAACTAAGATCACACAAGAGAGCAAAGCATATAAAGAGGAAATATCATCTGATTCGAGATATCGTGCATCATGGGGACGTATTCGTCACAAAGATTGATAAAAAGGACAATCGTGCTAGTCCTTTTACAAAGTGTAAAATCTCATCTACTCAATTTAAAAACAAAACATAGCAAATGACTTAGCTGTGAATGACCCAAATATCAATGTCAATGTTTACTGGAACATGTCTTTAAAATAAATACTCTTTAAAAGAGACAAATAGCATCTCGAGAAAATCAAACTAAAATCTCATAAAAAAAACAATCTCAAAAGAACTACAATGTATTTATTTATTTAAATAATTCCCATAAAACTAAACACGAGACTCGGCACCAACAAATAGTCTAAAATCCATCATCCATCAATAATTGATATTTTTATTAATGTTTCTCTTTGTCCTTTTGATTTTATTTGTTTATTAGATGAAATCAAATAAAATGAAATGACTTGTTTTTCTACAACATTATTTGGGTTAGCCCAAGGGCCTTATATCATGGGTAATTAGCTAGTCGATTGACTAACTCATAATCAATTAATTACTATTATTTAATGATGAATAATTCCACTATAAATTCATACATGAACAAATTCATACATGAACTCTCCTAACTATAGATGAATTATGTCCCTTAAGTTATCAAAAAATGAGTTTGTGATAGATCCTTCACGTGGAAAACTCATAATTACGGACGTGTTAAGATTGCTGTTCCCCTGTAATTACTGCTTTATCCTTTTGTTCCCACTCATTCTTCAATGAACTTTATCTATAGTCAAACTAAAGATAAATACTTTTGTGATCAGCAAAAGTTGTGGCGCAGCTATTTCAAGTCTTGAAATAGTAAATCAAGAGAGTTCCCTAAAGTTCCTAAAATGATTAGGTATCCCATTGATAACCTCATTTTTCAGAAATTTATGAATTCCATCTTTTGTAGATGTGATCCCAACGATTATCTTGTTATGTTCCCAAAATGGGAGTGTATTGAGCGTTCATTAAGATCACTTTCAACTATGTGAATAAAAAAAACACAACTCCATAAATAGAAGTTTACGTTGCACTCAAGATTAAGATTCATCACAGCTTGATAAACTTAGTTTGATATTAGATCATTTCTCGCAAATGGTATAGGTGAAATAATGATTAGAATATCCTGGTTCATCTTATATGATCAATATTGCATATGATACTTCCATTTTCATGTCACCAATATGAATGATACCGATAAGATCATTCATAATGTATACAAAATGGATAGTTATGAATAATATTAACAGGATAAGATTCTCAGACTTTATCCATATACTAAAGACTCTTTTAGTTACTTATCTTGACTTAATTCCCCACATATGGTTAACACACTCAGTCAAGATGATATGAAACCCTAGAAATTGAAGTAGAAACCCTTTGAACATAAAGAACCCCTAAATGCAAATCCCTAAAACCCCAAATAACAATAAGGCAAAACCCTTGGAAAACAAGAAGAGAAAGATTATTCCAATGATCTATGATCTTGAAATAAGAGAACTTGTTCTTATTTCAAGATTGAAACAATCCACAAACACAGTAGATCAATTCATGCTTGAATGTTTCTAAAACATGCAACCTAGAACAAGGCTACAAAACTAAGCAATTTCGGCTAAGCAAAAAGCAATATTATTATCATATGAATTCTTCATATTTAGGGCTACAAATGAGGCCTTTAAATAGGCAAAGAAACCCTAAAAATAACAAGCAAATTCGGAATAAAGAAGAGAATAAAATCTACCCAAAACTTGCCTTATATGGATTTGACAGATTTTGGGGAAAATCTTTCCTAGAGAATAATATCTTTCCTAATTCTTTCCTAGCCAATAAACTGAATGTAAATGGCCTAAAACATGTCTAAATACATCATAAATTCGTTGGAACCATAAATGGAAAGTGTGGGAACAAATATGGTAAGTTTGGGAACAAATATGGAAAGTGGTCAAAATAAGGAAAGTTTGCAAAAGTGATGCAACTTTCCTAATTAGCTCTTCTCTTCAATTCTGATTGAATAAGTCTTCAATACTTTCTTAAAAACGAATTTTCCATAGAATGAAGTTCATCAAGTCCTCTTCCATATCCTCCATGCTCGGATATTCAAAGCTTGTCTTGACTTTTCTCATGTAGGCTTTTAATGGAAATTTTATGCTTGTCTTGAACTTTGATCTTGAGATTGATCCTTGAGCTATTTTTGACGTTCCATGATTCATATCATCCCCTCCTTCTTGAAAAGGATTCCTCCTCGAATCTAAAACATTACCTACACCGCGAAAACTTAAGTTAGTAACATAAATTAAAGCACCTAAAGCATACTTACCTTGGAAATCAGATTGATAAGCATCTTGATGTCTTCTCCCTAGTGCCTTGAATTGTCTAACTCCTCCCGGATCAAAAACTTTGAACTTCCTTCCCATTATATCCACGTCATAACCTATCTCATGAAAGACCACAACACTCACAAAAAAAGTAATACTTAGTGATAAGAAGCCGATGAGAATATGTGGACCATAATCAATCTAAAAAATTTTCTCATACTCCACAATACTCTCAAGATGATCACATGGTGAAGATATTAAATCAGTAAAAACATGTAAACCATAGTCAAACTCAAATAGTTCTAATATGTTCGTGAAATGCATATAAGATGTAAAATCCATACTATCAATAATTTCATGAAATGATCTAACTCTTGTAGCACAAAAATTTTTTTTATCATGAGAATGCAATTGAAGTTGTAAAAATTCAAATTTGAAATACAATATAGCAAACAAATACGAACTATGCAAATCATCACAAGTAAATGGATAGGCTAGCTTAACATGTTTTGCAAGTGATAAGCTGTCAAACAAGTAAAGATCATCCAAAAGAACTTTCCTAGAAAAGAATGTATGTTTAGAATGAAAGAATAATAAGTGTGGATGATTTCTAATGTTAAAATGAGAATTTGAAAACAAGAAATAATCATTTAAACAAACCGATGCAATAGGATTAAAAGTAAGAAACTTCCTTTTCTGGCCTTGGATCCCGTTGGCAACTTCGTTTTCCATGAAGTATGGTGGTGCCTTAAGTATTTTAGCCCCTTGAAATGCATCTACTTTGTGCTCCATTCCAGTTGAAAATTGATCAATGTAATTCTGCAAAACATTAGCTAAAACACTAGAAAAGCAAAGGTTAAGTTCATAAGTTAGAAAGAAAGAATCTTTGCACAAAAGTACAAAGTGGGTTTTGTTTGAAATCAAAGCGTTCCGAGCTCACTTGCTACAAAACTCACATTTTTCTCACCATTGCTCTAATTCTTTTTATACTCACAACACTCTTTCTTTTCAATTTCACTTTCTTTCTTTTCAATCACTCTTTCTTTTGAACTCATCTCTCTTTCTTTTGAATCACTCATTTCTTTTCGCTCACTCATTTCTTTTTTATCACTCATCTCTCTTTCTTTTTGCTCACTCTCTTTTTCACAATTTTCATTCATTTCAATTATAGAACACTTTTGTAGCTCACATGCATCATAAGTTTCCTTCACACAAACATTAGCCCGAATATCCTCTTTTATCTCCTCCATGCTAGCATTGAAAACTTCCTTCGATTTCAAAAGTTCTCTTTCAATCATCTTAACTTTCTCTAAAATCAATCTTTCATTTTCTTCTACCAAGCCATAAGCAGCCCCATTCTCATCCATAAATGTACTATTTGCACCAATTTGATAAGAAGAAGTAGAATCGGAAATAGATTTAGAAGCATACCGTGTATCTACTCTTCTTTTGAGCCTCTTTTCTATCTTGATGGCATAGTGAACCATTTCATCCAACTCCACATATGTATACCCATTAAATTGGTCAGCAATCTCATAGTTTAATCCATCTAAGAACCATGCCATAGTCATCTCTTCATCTTTCTCAATATTAGCCCTAGCCATGAGATATTTAAACTCATTGTAGTACTCACAAACGCTCATATTTCCTTGTGTAAGATCTTCAAACTTTTACACAAGGTCTCTTTGAAATCGGCTTGGTACAAATCGTTTCCTCATGATGTATTTGAGTTCACACCAAGTTTCAATTGGATCCTCCAAAGTTCTTCTTTTCCTATCGTTCTCCAATTGTTTCCACCATGTTAGTGCATAATCACAAAATTGAGTGGTTATAAGTTGTACCTTCTTTGAATTACTACATGGATGTTCTTCAAAACAAAGCTCCACCTCTCTTTCCCATGTCAAGTAAACCTCTGGATTTGATCTTCCTTGGAAAGTAGGTAACTTGAGCTTATCACCTCTTATGCTTCTATGCTCCATCCCTTCATGATAAACACCTCTATTTTCCCTCCGAGTATGGTCTCTCTCTTGACATCTATTACTCCTCCTTTGATCAATTTCATGATACATTGCTGCAAGTAAACAAGTTAGTAATAAAAATAGGACCTCTCAATCACTCCCTAAGTGTTTACACTCGATGATGTTCGTTCTCTCGTGTTTGAACTCAAAAACAGATTTTAGGGCCTAAATTTAACCTTGAACTATTAGCACACTTTAGCAACTATCAAACAACTAATATACTAATGATATTTGTAAAAAGTATCAATAAAGAAATAAGAAACAATCAGCTTGGGTGGCTAGAGAAATAAAAGGACAGATTTTTCAAATGGTGTATTTTTGTAACAAGGAAAGAATAAGAAAGAAAACAAGCAAGAATAAACTTTCCTAAAAGAGAAAAATTCGAAATTAGACTTCCCTAAAGCACTTTGGATCATAAAATAATACTTTCCTAAAGCAAAAGATGCATATATTTGAATATGGGACAGATTTGAAACTTTCCTAAAACTGTTTTGGCTATTTATGGTAAGTTCTAGCTTTTTAGGAAATAAACAATTCTAGCACAAATCCTTTGCAATTTTTGGATTCAAGATGCATAAATGATGAGTTTAAGATGAAATCTTCAAGAACAATAAGAACACTAACCACGTTTTTCCAGAAACTCAAACAAATCAAGCAAGAACACTTTTTTTTTTCTAAACAATTTTCTGCACAATCCGACAGTCTGCGAAGATCTATTTTTTTTCTCAAGCTTCCACTTTTTTTTTGACAAACTTTTCTGAATAAAAAATAAACTAGACAGAAAGATAAAGACTTTTGTAGTTGATGATTTTCTGAGAATCGTATTGAAAATATACCAAAAAGAACAAAAACAGTATGCTAAATAAGAAAATTCTGGAACGATAATTTTTTTTTCTGGCATTTTCGATGAACGAAGAACAAGACAATAAAAAGGTAAAACAAAAAGAAAGCAAGTAATATAGCAATCTTCCCTTGAGCCTAAGCTCTGATACCAAATGATATGAAACCCTAGAAATTGAAGTAGAAACCCTTTGAATACAAAGAACCCCTAAATGCAAATCCCTAAAACCCCAAATAACAATAAGGCAAAACCCTTGGAAAACAAGAAGAGAGATTATTCCAATGATCTATGATCTTGAAATAAGAGAACTTGTTCTTATTTCAAGATTGAAACAATCCACAAACACAATAGATCAATTCATGCTTGAATGTTTCTAAAACATGCAACCTAGAACAAGGCTGCAAAACTAAGCAATTTTGGCTAAGCAAAAAGCAATATTATTATCATATGAATTCTTCATATTTAGGGTTACAAATGAGGCCTTTAAATAGGCAAAGAAACCCTAAAAAATAACAAGCAAATTCGGAATAAAGAAGAGAATAAAATCTGCCCAAAACTTGCCTTATATGGATTTGGCAGATTTTGGGGAAAATCTTTCCTAGAGAATAATATCTTTCCTAATTCTTTCCTAGCTAATAAACTGAATGTAAATGGCCTAAAATATGTCTAAATACATCATAAATTCGTTGGAACCATAAATGGAAAGTGTGGGAACAAATATGGTAAGTTTGGGAACAAATATGGAAAGTGGTCCAAATAAGGAAAGTTTGCAAAAGTGATGCAACTTTCCTAAGTAGCTCCTCTTCAATTCTGATTGAATAAGTCTTCAATACTCTTCTTCAAAACAAATTTTCCATAGATTGAAGTTCATCAAGTCCTCTTCCATAGCCTCCATGCTCGGATATTCAAAGCTTGTCTTGACTTTTCTCATGTAGGCTTTTAATGGAACTTTTATGCTTGTCTTGAACTTTGATCTTGAGATTGATCCTTGAGCTATTTTTGACGTTCCATGATTCATATCACAAGATTTCATCACAATAACTTTGAGGCTTTACTATTTGAATTTATAACTGTAAAGACCTGACTATTTTAAATAGAATTAAATAATAAACGCAAGCGGAAGACTGTAAATAATAGTTAAAAACCTGTAAATCAAGGACCACACTTAATTTCAAAATCAAGTTTGAAATCATATTGTTCAACAATGGGAAGCGCTTCCCTTTTTGAGTTCAAACATAAAACGTGATAGTTCATAAACCCATGAAAACCAGTAAAGACAATAAGTCATAAATAGCGTTGCTCATAGAGCTCACAAAATCCATAAGAAAGAAATTGCAATGAATAAACAAGTAGACAAGTCCATGGACTATACTGACTCAAGTCCATCCATCACCATCAATCTGCAATCACACTGCACCAGCTCCACGGCCACGACTGCGACCACGCCTCATACCTGAAAATGTAATATAATGAGCGGGGGGCCCAGTGAAGATAAATTGAATAGAAAGTAACTTTAGAACATCAAATCCCATCCGGATTTGTGTCCAACGAATCCTACTGTCTCTTAACTACCCATTCATACTTCCGAGAGCAGGGTTATTTAATTCTCCCGAGGATAAAGGGGTAAGAAACACGGTTAAGGATCGAATAAGTAATCAATCTCCCAACTCTAGATAATCGGGACATGTAATCATAAGTTAATATTTTTCGGATAAGACCTAACATGGGTTGAGCTTCCAAGGTCTTAACTAATAATATGAACAAGATCATAGAGCATGATACGTAAAACCAGAGCATAGAACATAGAACCAGGTCATAGAACATAAAACATGTGAATAATGCCAGATGGTGCAAGCTCACGTAGTCTATGCACGATCTCATTATCTCACTCCAATATCAAGTAAAGCTCTCGAAGCCTTTACTTTCTTATCAAGAACCGATGCTCGCTCACATAGTCGATGCATCATAAAATAGAACCTCCTGGGTGAATAACGTCAGATGGTGCAGCTCACGTAGTCAATGCACGATCCCGTTATCTCACCAATGACATGCAAAGCTCACGTAGTCAATGCAGTGTATAATGTATATGTATCATAGCAATTATGAATAATACCAGATAAGTTTAGCTCACACAACTAAATATTATCTCATTATTCAACTCCTCCGTTAATGCAGCTCACGTAGTCAATGGATACCTCATGATACATATACCGAACCATGAATAATACCAGAAAATGCAAGCACACGCAGTCTATGCATTATCTCATTATTCATCACCAAGCAAACAAGTGTGATAGTAATGAATCAGGAATGCAGGAATCATAATATTATCAGAGAATCGAGTCCAAATCCACTAATTAGTAACAGTAATCGGAAAAGAGAACGATTCCTATTGGTTAAGAGTGTAGCATGATTAAGCTCGTAAACACATGCATAATTAATTCACGATAATCCTGCAAATCGAATAATTATAATATAGACCCAATGCTGGGATACCCAGTCTCAGTAATAACTCAGTGTAATCAGAAAGCATCGATATCGTAACCAATTTCTAAGGGCATAATATAACCAATGCTGGGAGGCCCAGTCTCAGTAAGGATTAAATCAATCAGGGATAGCTCAATAACTAAATTGAAAATCCAAGAGTTCATGGTAAACGTTCCTTAAGCGATAACAGAAGTAATCCAATAAATCATACTTAAACTCCCAAGAATTTTAAACCCATAAATCTCCGTATCAATTCTATACTCCTGATTCCTATAATTTCACAAAATTAGCATGCTTAATTCACTTATATCCAATTTTAACTTATCTCCTGAGTCATACAAATCGTTCAAGCATTTGATTTCTAAATTTACTGTAAAATTCTATTTATCCTCACCTTTGTCGATTAGCAATAAGCGATAAATCAAGAACCGGCGTTCAATTAAGCAAAACCAACGCTCCTAAAGTTCCCCGGTACCTAGAAAGCAATTAATTATAAATAATTAGCGAGAGAACTGGACCGAATTGACGAAAACCGAGCTCAATTTAGAGAAAAACCAGCTGAACCAGGTCAACCGGTTCGGAGTGAACCGCCACTGGTTGGTGAAACCGCTTCTTCCCCAAAAACACAGCCACGACAGCATGGTAGCAGACCAACGAAGGGAAAAAAGAATGAAACTTACCCTTGCGTTTCATAACGGATTAACAGACGTCACGGGGTGGAAACGTTTGGGATAGCTTGACGAATGCGATTGGTTCAAGAGATACGAAGCATATGATGGTTTTCAACTCCGAACATCTAGCTTTTGTGTTTCCGGCGAACCCAGTTTTCAGAATCCGGTGAGTCACGAATCTCTGGTTAAATGTCGTATAACGAACATGGTTAGGCTCCAAAATCAACCCTAACCAATCCTATAAACGAAAATGAAAACCCACCTCTCGAAAAGTCCGTAGCAAGTCACTTGTCACTGCTTTTCCGTCGAGCTCGAACCCAGAATCTGGCGAGGTCTTACAGCGGCTGTTTCTCGTGAAAACGGAGAGGAAACTTAGATAGAAAATCTTCTTGGAATATCCGAATGAACACTCAAACCAAAGCCCGAACTATTACCCTTCAAAATCAATGAAATTTCAGTCCATGCTCAGCGTTTTCCGGTGACTTTTAGGACAAATTTTTGGTGAGCTTGAGAGTGGTTCAATGAGCAGCTACGGGGAGGGTGCTTTGGCTTCACGAGTAGACTGGGACGGTGGGGATAGGGTCATTCACGGTGGCTGGCCAACGAGGAAGGAAAGGGAGTGAAAACGAGAAAGAAAAAGAGAGACGATGGACGGGTTGGCGGCTGCTGAAAACGAGGGAGGAGAAAGAATGAATTTATATAAAATTCTTTTTGAAAAATTCCCATCATGTCCCAAAACCCTATTTCTTTGGATAAGGTCATGTGGGCTCTTTTTCTCATCCATTCAATTTACTATTGCAATTAGAGTCTAATAATTAAACTAATTTAAGCTACACTACTCTTAACTAATTAACTAAATTAACTAATTATTCTATTCTAATTAATTAACAATTAACTAACTATGAATACTATTATAATTAGAGCAAATAAGAATCAAATAATTAACTAAATGATTAAATAAAATAATAAATAGAATAATAATAAATAAATAAGTAAATAATAAAAAAAAAATTACCGTGAAATTTACGGGATGTTACAATAATATATCAAATATCGTCAATAGATTGATATACTCAATAGAACTTTAGTTTATTTATTTAAAATATATTGAAAATAAATTATGTTTATTAAATAATTACAAGTTATAGGACACCAATCCTAATAGGTACAACATCTATATTATGGATAAACTAGCCCAACATGATGTATCCGCTTGGAACATCTATTACAAGAAAACCGCTAAACGTGGTTTAGTCCTCTGATTTTTAACAATTAGTCTAATCATTCCCACCAACCTTGTTAATGCCTTTTAAATCCATCCTTATCTTTTCATCATGGCTTTACATTCTTCATATCAAACCTCACGACCTTGAAAGCCTTCTTAAAATGTTAATTTCCAATCCCTTGTTCTACGAGCAGACGTTTTATCGTGAAGTTTGTAATTTTCACGGTGATGAAGAGTGTTGCATAGTAAAGGCTTTCAACTTCATCAAAGTATCATATGAAAAGTGACACTAATGTTGAATTGTAAGTTTCTATTCGAAAGACCGTGTGTTGTATCTCATATTGAGCTCATTTGCATTACTTTATCAATACCTGACCTATGAAATATATTGAATTGGCAAGCTCATCTTAAAAGAATGATTGTCTAGCTCTTTTACCAATTTTCCTTTGACTAACAAGAGTGTGCTTTTTCTTTTTGACCTATTCACCAAATATTTTTGCAATAGACCAAACTAGTGACCACTGTTTGCATAGCCTCGTTGATCATGGACTCGGTCATAGCAATTTCAACAATTTATTTTGTGCTTTTCTTTCCTTCTATGGAAGTGGGGTACAATGTTTTTTTTCTCTTGAACTTTCTGAATAAAGCGTTGCATCGGGCTATCAATCTTTTTCTTTAACTTGCAACAATCTTTCATTATGTGGCCCACTCGTTGGTGGAACTGACACTATGAGCCATTTGCTTATCATTTCTCCAATCTCGTTCTTTAAGGGAATTTTACGTATTTCTTCCCTCTCAAGTTATCAAAAAATTTGCCTAGGAGATCTCTTGTCTTTCTTTTTCTTCAAAAGTCATTTTTCCTAATCATTATAATATACATGCTCGCTTTAATTATGTTAGGATTGATGCCCTAATACTTGTAATTTTCGCAAACAATAAATGTTCTGAAAATTTTTATATGAATATAATTCATTCTTTTGTGTCAATATGTGCATTTATTTTTTATGTTCGATATATTACATTGAAATTAGTGAAAATCTCTTGAGTATCTTAAAATGTAATATTAACTAATATATGTAAGAGGATCTAGTGCAAGAAAGTAACTCAAATAGTCTATAGTACATCGATATAGTTGGGTAACCGTACCCAGTCTATACTGTTGATATCGTTCACTAATTTCATCCAAATCATTAGCATTGTGAATATACAACTGAAAGTATCATATATAATAAGATTATATAAAATTGGACCAGGAAAATAAATCAATTTCTAGATAACACCATTATAGGAAATGATTATATTATCAACTAGGTTATTAAGATTGATACATCACAATTCGGAGTATGTTATGGATTCACATTTGGGAAGTCGTTTGTTTTAATTCTCATGGTTGAGAGCGATCAGTTAATACACTCGATATACTTCGATTTTGGGGAAATGAATAAGTAAATACTTGGGAACATTTCTTTACATGAAAGAATTCATAACTTTTCTAAACAATGAAAGTGTTAGTGTAACATCTCGTTGTTTTACAAAGAAATTTTATTATTATTTATTTATTTTATTTAAAGCACTTAATTTAATTTTAGAGTTAATTAATTTATATTTTTAGAATTTATATTCTCTTATTTGACGTTTATTACTTTAGTAGCTTAAACTAGTATTGGGCGTATTAATAATTATTAACGGTCCAATTAATAATTATTAATCACCTTTTAGCTAGTTTAAGTGTTTCGGGTTTAGTTTTAAAAGCTAAAAGCAAACGAGGGACGATTTTATAATTCTCGAATTCTTAAAATAACTTGTCACTATTCACTCATCTCTTTATAAGACCAAAAAGTCAAATTTTGACAAAAACTCCTTCTCTTTTCTTCTCCATGGTCGTCGGTCACCAGGGGGAGATTTTTCTTGGGTTTTGTCATTTTTTGGTGGATCATCTGGATTTCTTTTGTGTTGGATTGCTCGGGATGAGGGCTACCTATCCAACCTACCCTTGTGGCATTTCTCGTTCTCTAAGGAAAGCCCTAAAAAGTGAGTTTTCAAAACTTTTACTATGGTTTTAATTGTTTTTGTTGCTAAATGAGTTTTTAAGTTGAAATCATGTATTTCTATCAAGAAATTTAACGATTTTGAGCTCAAAATTTTAGAAAACACTATTAACTCGAAAACACTATTCACCCGAGAATCACAATTTTTCTCATCTTAGTTATGAGTTGTAATTGTTTTTCAATTGATGTATTGTAGGTGTGATTGCTTGTTTGATGATTCGTTGAAACTTTGTTTTCACGTGAACATTCGAGGTGAGGATAAATAGAACTTAATAGTAAACTTAGAAATCGAATTTGTTGAATGATTCGTATTGATTGGAGGTTGAGTTTGAGATTGGAAATATTAAATTAAGTGAACTAACTTGTTTAGGCTTGAGAGTTAGTTCTAATTTGAGTTTGGTGAACTCATGGATCTTTCGAAGGAAATGACTAACTCTTCGAAATTCTACGTTATGTTTGTTTCGGCGTTTCTTAATGATTTTCGAGTAATTGAAGGTTCCGAGTAAAATGGGATGAGCAAGGGAATAAAATATGGGATTTTTCTTGATTATTAAAAGAATGGAATGAAACTTATATGTCAAGTTAATAACTTGATATTATCTGAAGGCCGATGGGCTTGACTTTTATATTGTCTTGTGATTATCTGAAGGCCGATGGGCTTGACTTTAATATTATCATGTGAATATTTGAAGGCCTTATGGCTTAACTTTATTTCATGCTATAAGACACTATGAATTTGCAAGTCATGGAATTTTATGGAAATTCTGAATTATGAGACTATAGGTACTTTCTTGTTTTATGCAAAGAAATGTATCCAATGATAGTTTATGATTCTTTCGATTACTTTGAATGATTAAATTTATGTTTACTCACATTTGAGACCCTGTTTTTGTTTATTTTGCATAATCGTATTTGGGAGTAATAATGAGACAATGCATAGAATGTGTGTGCTTGCATTGTCTGGTATTATTCGTTTTATATTTACATATATGTATCATGAGGAATGCTAAAGGTTGCGTGAACTTTGCATGATTGAGAGTATGGATAATTAGATAATGTTTGGACTACGCGTGCTCACATTATCTAGTACTATCCATAATTACTATGATACATATGAGAGAATGCAGGGGCTGAGTGCACCTTGCATTTGGTGAGTGAATTAGATTGTGTGAGCTTTCATTACCTGTCATTATTCACTAGAGGTGGGAAGATACTTATAAAAGACTATGTGTACTTTGTTTAGAAAAGCAAGATAATGAGGTATTGTTAGACTACGTGGGCTTTCAATACTGTCATTATAAGCATGTTGATGGTTTTATTGATGTAAATGTTGCGTGTACTTTCAATATCTGGCATTATTCGCGTGTTATTGATTGTATGGATTTAAAGACTGCGTGTACTTTACATAGATAAAGTGAGTTAATAAATAATGTTAAAGTTGTGTGTGCTTGCATTATTGTGATTAATCGTGTGTTAATTTGGTTTAAAATATGTCGAGACTAAGTGAGCTTAGCATGCTTTATTATAGAGAAAGGTATGTGAATGATTAAATAACATTAGTTCTATAGAGAAAATAAAGGAAATGTTATGTATAGCCTAAGTTGCTATAGAGAAAAGAAAATGTTATGTTTAGCCTATGTTGCTATAGAGAAAAGAAAGGAAATGTTATGTATAGCCCGAGTGCTGTAGAGAAAGAGATGTGATTGGTTTGTATAGTGAAATATGCTACCTTGTTATGCACGAGAGATAGTTCTTGTCCCTTTGGAAGATCTTGAAATGGGGAATTGTAATATTTGATGTGAACCCCCCTCCCCCTTTGAATGTTTGGGTAGCAAAGAGTAAGTAAGTTTTTGGACACAAATCTGAATATGGGTCTGGGGTTTAATGTTACTTTATTTTCGGTTTATCTTCACTGGGCTTTAGCTCATGATATTACAGATTTTCATGTATGGACGTGGTCTTGGTCGTGGGAGAGGAGCTGGTGCTACTTGATTTTGGTGACGATGACGACGAGATGGACTAGAGAGAACTTATGGTCCATGAACTTATGGTTATTTTATTTTTAATCTTTTTATGCATGTGTTGTATTTGTGAGCTCATGAGAGCATTTCCATTTTAAACTTTTATGATCTTGAATTGTTTTTTATCTTATCGTAAATATGGAATGCGCATTCCACTTTTAAATTCTCTTATGGGAAATTGTAACTACATGGCATTGTGATAGCCCAAGTTTTAAACTTCACCATGCATAATTTTTATTAAACATTAAGTCTTCCACTGTGTTTTGGTTTTAAGATGATTTAAAGAATTCGGGTCGTCACAGTTGGTATCAGAGCCTTATGGTTTTGTAGACTACATGTGATGCATGTTTGTTTTTCATGTTTTGTTTTAAGTCCACTCTCTAGTCATAATCTGAGATTAGCGGCACCAGGTATGCCTAGAACTTTTATTCTTAAGCTTTATTTTCTCTAGTAGTGGGAAAGTTTATGAGAAGGTTGTTAAACGTTATCTGTAATTGTGATATTTCACCTACTCGTAAAACCACTATATGGTGATGTTTATTTAAACCAAGACTGAGATCTTGGTAAGGGTGTTGAGAATGTGAATGACCCTGTGTAGTTTGGAGGTCGTGCACCTCGTTTAGCATATTGACGTAATTTCAGTCTAAAGAAGACGAGATACTCCGAAAGATTGCTCATTCTATCCTCAACGTTTGATTAACGTTTGATTGTCACAAAATTACTAAGAAGTGGTGTTACTGAATGTGTGGTTGATGTTTTATGTGTAAAAAGGGGGCATGATTGTCTGAAACCCAGTATTAAGAGATGAAACAGATGTTTGAGGTGAGTAAATATTAAAAAGTAATTGGCCTGGCTCAAGTCTAGCAACCTAGATTCAATTCAAGGAACAAGTTCCTGGTTTTAGTTGAGAAAGTTGAATTATGGTAAGTGGTAAATCTTTGTGATAGTATTGTGTTAAATTGGAAGTGTGTTACCACTCAAAAAAGGAAGTTAGAACATTTCATGTTGGGTTTCAACAGGGACATTAACAACTATGTTAATTGGTTAATGGCCTAGTCTGGTCGCTATTACACTCTGATGTATCAATTTGAGTTTGAAATACACGAGGTCGAGCTATCGAGATCCACATTAGGTAAATTACCAAGGTTAACTAACACAAAGATTGAGTGTTTGTATCTGATTGAGATCTAGAGGGAATGTTGTCGGACTGTGGTATCAGTGACTTTTCTAAGGCTATATGATGGTTTTGTGCACTTCAAATCATATTTTTTGACCATCTAATTGGGACGGTCAACTTGAGAAACCTGTAGGTCGTAGTTTGGACATAGAGAGTCTTTTCAAGGTAGACTCTAAGTGAGCCCTATGTTGGAAGGCTAGAACATTATTGAACTAAGGTTCTTGAGAGACACTAGGTTTTTCTTTTCAAGAAAAGAAATGATTTATGAAGTTAAGTTGATTCAAGATTTAAGTAAGAAGGCTATAGAGTTTGCCCTTTCTTTGGATATGACATCTTATGAGAAGAAGGGAAAACTAGCTACTATGAGATAGACTTCCTTTTGGAAGAGGAAGGCAGAAGACAACAATGCTAATAAAGGGATACTGCCACAACAGAGGCAGCAGTAATAGCAGCAGGTTTGAGGTGGAGGTAGAGGTCAAGGCAGAGGTACAGGGACTAGTTCACCCTTACTACCATAGTTTTCCAAATATCATTCTGGGAGATGCACCACCAGCTCAGTATGCTCCCCAGGGTAGAGGTAGAGGTCAAGGAAGAGGTATAGGTCAAGGTAGATAGGCTCAACAGTACGAATTTTTTTCTTGTTACCACCTATACCTACTCAGTATCATGCTTGTGTATTTGCTACTAGAAAGGATGCTGAGGCTGCAGGTATGGTTGTGATTGGTACTTTGTTAGTTTTGGGCCATTTGGCTTTTGTTCTGTTTGATTCTAGAGCTAACCATTCTTTTATTTCATCTCTGTTTGTTGAGTCGGCTGCTCTTAAGTGTGGACCGTTGAGTTTTGAGATGTGTGTTTCTACCCCAGTGGGGTAGTTTATTATTGTTGATATGTGTATTCTGAGTAGTTGTTCATATTCTACTTTGATTGTTATGCATATGCCTGATTTTGATGTGATCTTGGTTATGGATTGGCTATCAGCCCATCATGCAACTATCGATTGTATTGAGAAAGTTGTTGATTTTGTAGGATCATTTTACTTTTTCATGGATCTAGTGGCCGAGTAGAACCCACTTTGACATCTATGATAGAGGCTAGAACGCTTCTGAGTGATGGAACGTAGGGTTATTTAGCTAGTGTTGTGGATACGTTTGTACTAGAGACTAGCTTAAGTTACGTGCCTGTTATGAGGAATTTCATTGACATTTTCTTTGATGAGTTACCTGATTTACTACCGATGAGGAAGTTAGACTTCCAGATTGAGGTTGTTTATGGGAAAGTTCCATTGTCCAAGGTGTTAGGAATGATGTCCTAGAACTTGTAATTATTTAATTATAATAATCTATTTCGAATAAATTAAATAAATAAACATAAGTTCTTTATATTATCTAGATTGATTCAATTGACGATATTAGGAATATATGGAAATATATTAATATCAAACATTCAAATAGTAAATCCTAAGTTACTCTTATGAAATCACGACTTAGTATGTGAGTCATACGAGAGGATTAAAGTCGAGATGAGTAACTTAAAAGTGTCTACAGTAAATGGATAACGTTTGGGAACCTTATTCTGGTAACACTGTTGATAGCTTCGCATTTTGTTTATAGACAAATGATCTAATCCTGATCATTCATGTGGGAGACATGAAATGGAAGTATCATATACAAAGTTGATTGTATAAGACAAGACCACGATGTTCGATCAAATTTCTCATTAGTACCGTTTATGAGAAATGATCGAATATCAAACTAAGTTTGTCAACCGTGATAGATCTCAACCAAGAGTGAAATGTGGACTCCTATTTATGGAGTTATGTTCTTTGATTCACATGGTTGAGAGCGATCTGTAAGAACGCTCAATACACTCCTGTTTTGGGAACATAGCTAGATAAGTAGCTGGGAACGCATCTTCACGAGATGGAATTCATAACTTTCCTATAAATTAACGGTATCAGTGCAATACATAAATATTTTAGGAACTTTAGGAAACTCCCTTGATGTACTGATTCGAGACATGAACCAGTGGCGCCACGACTTCTATTGATCACAGAAGTATATTATCTCTAGTTCGACTAAAGATAATGTTCATTAGAGAATCAGCGGGAACACAAGGATAAAGCGGTAATTACAGGGGTAAAACGGTAAATTTATCCGCCTGTAATTATGAGAGTTCCACGTGAAGGATATATCACAGATATAAATAAAGATAAACTAAATGGACATAACTCATCTATAGTGAGGGGAGTTCAGCTATGAATCTATAGTGGAATCATTCATAGTTAGATAATAAGTAATTAACTGATTATGAGTAAATCACTTAATTGACTAATTATTAAGCCCATGATCTATAGGTCCATAGGGTGCCTATGCTAGCCCAAATATCGTAGTCGCGAAATCAAGTAGAAGAAATGGAAAGTTTAAGTAAAGTGAATTACTGAAATAGACAATATTAATTGTTTAAATATTGAGTATATTTAAACTGTAATTAATATAAACATTATTAATTGTTTAAATAATGAGTTTATTTAAACAGAAAATTAATAATGAAATATTATTAATTAGACATTATTAACTATTTAAATATTGAGTATATTTAAATAGTAATTAATAATTTGAAATTAATTGACAATTATTAATTGTTTAAATAATTAATTTTATTTGAACGAAAATTAATAATTAAAATTAATTAATTAATAATAAAATATTATCAATAAAGCTATTAATTAAATAATGAGTTTATTTAATGGAAATTAATAATTAAAATATTTATTATTAATTATTTAAATAATGAAAATTATTTAAATGGAAATTAATAATTAAATATAATTTGATAATATTTAGTCGGGAGAAAATATTAATATTATTAATTGTTTAAATAAAATATTTTATTTAAATGGTAATTAATAAATAAATTAATTAAGTTGGACTTATTAATTTAATAGAGAGTTTCAAGCCCAATTGGATTAATGAACCCAATTAAAATTGGCCCAAAATAATTAATTAAATAAAATTGATTTATTAATTATTTATTATTAATTTTGGCCATCATAGATAATTTGTATGAGATAACTATTTGAATTATATCCTATAATAATTATATAGATTTATTTACCCAAGATAAATAAAATAAAGAAAAGAAAATATTCTCTTATTTATTTATGGTATTTTAGAAATACCAAGATAAAGGAAAGAGATAATTCTTTTTTCTTTTTGTATTTATCTCCATGGATTAATCCTAATGTGATTATGATTCCTATTTTCCTATAAATAGGAGGCTTGGGTCATTCATAAATGTAAAGACTCGAATTTTCTCAAATCTTTAAATCAGAAGAAAACAGCGGAAGACTTTGTTTTTATAAAAAATTGGCATGGAACCGTTTAAAATATGAACTATCAAAACCTGTTTACATGGGCCCATTTCAAAGAAAGTAAAAACAAAGATGTACATACTCCATTTCATGACAAAATCAAAAGAAATAGACTCGATAATATGTACAACAATCTTAGGCTCTCATTAGCCACAAAATATAAGTTTAAAGACAACAACATATAATGTTTCATCTAGCATTCGTAGAATGCCCCAAAATATACACGTAAAGTCCATGTCCCGAAAGCCATCCACTCGTGATCAAGCAACACCATCTCCTCCACCTCGTACCCTACTAAGAGTATTACTTGAAAAAGTTTAAGTGTAGTAACATTAGCATAAAAATGCTAGTGAGAATAAGATGGGTGCAAGCACTCCTATGGACCGAATCTCATATCGGAAAATGTGTCCAAAAATCCTATTGTGCTCTTACTACCCATTTCATATTCCCAAGTACTTTACATAAGAAAATCAATCTCATTCTACTATATCGTAATTTCAAAAAGTAAACATTCAAGCTCATAAATAAAGTACTAAAACAACGAAATAGTACTAAAGCATAATAAAGTAAATAGCAAAGTAAATAACAAAGTAAATTTCTATCATTTACGTCATTCCACACGTTATTTCACATTGTGACCACATTGTCACATTTCATAATTTAACTGTGACCACTTGTCACCATTCACATTCACATTGTGACCTCACTGTCACCAAACACAAACCATACCGTGACCTCACTGTCACCAAACACAAACCATACCGTGACCTCACTGTCACCGTGTGTAACGCCCCGTTACTTTTGGAGGTAATTTTTTTTTTATTTTGAATAAAGTATTTAAGCTTAGTTTAAACTTAGTAATTTCAATTTTAGTAGTTATTTTCGTTCGAAAACCTTTTAAACCTTTTAAAACCTTTTACTACTTTAATTTAGTTTCGGTGACATTAATAATTATTAACGGGCCAATTAATAATTATTAATCACCTTTAGATTATTTTAAGATCATCGGGTTTCGTATTTTTAATCGAATCTTTTAAAAGGGACGTATACGTCATTTTCCAATTTCTTAAAAATATCACAAATCACTATTCACTTTCTTTCTCATTAAATAGTCAACCAAAGTCAAACAATTTCATTCATCCTTTTCTCTTCTTCCTCTTTAGGGCCGAGAACACCCCCTCCCTCCCTCTCTTCTTGGATTTTCTTATTTGCTCGGTAGATCGTCGTAATTCCGGTTCCGTTGAAAAGCTCTCATCCCGAGGATCAATTCTAACCTAACAATCGAGGTTTTCGTCAATTTTCTACAAGCCTCAAGGTATGGCAAAGTTTTCAAATTCATGCTTTGAATAGTGTTTTAATGGAGGTTGAGATTGAAATCTTGAAATTCACACACCGAAGCTTGAAGATTTCAATCGAGGAAGTCGTTTTATGCAATTTTAGAAACTTTCCTAAACCCTAAAATCAAGTTTGAGTTGAAAACCCGTCCCGTGTTAATTTCTCTCACTTGACCAAGTTTAGGTTGTTTAGTTTACTATGATTTCAATTATTATGTAAAACCCTAAAATATCGTGACCCATTGATATCTCGACTTTCAAAGTGTCTTTAATCAACCCAAATCATCTCTAAAAGTGCATAAAAGATGAAAAACCGAGCCCGAACCCTCCCTTCCTTGTTGGGCCGTGGGTCCCTTAGGGTTTAAATCCAGGGTTTTCATCGTTTTATGCGTTTAGATGTCGTTTGCTCGATTTTTGGATAATTAATGGTTGTTAGTTGTATTTGATATGTAGGTTTGTGATCGATTGTTTGACTTTGAGTCCGGCACTTTGGAAGCTTGGATTTCACATCTAAGGTGAGTTTAAAATGGAAGTTAGTAATTTTATGAATTATGTTTCATTACGTTATTGTTTATCGAGGTTAAGAGGGGAACTAACTTCCGGAAGTTATACTTGGTTGGAGACTTAAACTCGGATGTGAGTGGAGTGGCTTTGGTGTACTTATGATTTTGGAAGTAAAAGAGGAAATATGAGTGGTTTGGAAGTCTTGTAAGATGATTTGGAGACTTTAGATGAAAGTGAATGAATAAGGAACTTTAAGTGATTTGGGAGTCAAAGTAGCTAGATATTACACTTGAGTATTGACTCGTATAATTCAAGCGGTTTATGTTCTTTAGTAGTTTATTAGAACTTTATCTAGCTTACTAGGGAGCTTGATGGATTCTATAAGGTACTTGTGATACGGCACATGATAGTATGTGATATGCTCCATACGGTATCATGGTGCGAGGTTATGTGATAAGGCACATGATAGTATGTGATACGCTCCATACGGTATCATGGTGCGAGGTTATATGATACGGAACATGATAGTATGTTGATACGCTCCATACGGTATCATGGTGCGAGGCTATGTGATACGGCACATGATAGTATGTTGATACGCTCCATACGGTATCATGGTGCGAGCTTATATGATATGGCACATGATAGCATGTTGATACGCTCCATACGATATCATGGTGCGAGGTTATGTGATATGGCACATGATAGTATGTGATACTCTCCATACGGTATCATGGTACGAGGCTATGTGATACGGCACATGATAGTATGTTGATACGCTCCATACGGTATCATGGTGCTAGGTTATGTGATATGGCACATGATAGTATGTGATACGCTCCATACGGTATCATGGTGCTAGGCTATGTGATACGGCACATGATAGTATGTTTATACGCTCCATACGGTATCATGGTGCGAGCTTATGTGATATGGCATATGATAGTATGTTGATACGCTCCATACGGTATCATGGTGCGAGGTTATGTGATATGGCACATGATAGTATGTGATACGCTCCATACGGTATCATGGTGCGAGGCTATGTGATACGGCACATGATAGTATGTTGATACGCTCCATACGGTATCATGGTGCGAGCTTATGTGATATGGCACATGATAGTATGTTGATACGCTCCATACGGTATCATGGTGCGAGGTTATGTGATATGGCACATGATAGTATGTTGATACGCTCCATATGGTATCATGGTGCAATGATTTGTGATATGGCACGTGGTATGTCAACTTCGGTCCATACGGTATTATGATACGATGAAAAATAGTTAGTAATGCAATTACATAATCTTTAGATTTGTATAGTAAGGCTTAGTAATAACGGGTACTTTTATTATAAATCTTGATATCGTTACTTTTTAGAAAGTATATTATGTATGTTGACTATATGCGGAATTTGGAATATGGAAAAGGTAGTAAAAGTGAAATCTAGGCCTTTAACACGATTTCTGACATGAAATGTTGTTCATAGGATTACTTTCTTTCATCTTACTCTCACTAGCATTTTTATGCTAATGTTGCTACAATTACAATTTTTCAGGTAAGACTCGTGGTAGAGGACGGGGTAGAGGAGGTGGCGCCGCGTGACCGATCATGACAATGAATGGACAGGAACACAACTGATTTTGGGTGTAGCATTCTTGAATGCTCATGAACATTGTATCACTTTTTATTATGTTTCATTTTGAGCTCGATGGAGCATTTGTATATGTTTTGGACTTTAAAAACTTTCTTTAGACTTTTTATCATAGTATGGAATGCATACTCCAGGTTTACTGCTTTTTCTAAAAAATTGGGATGTATAACAGGTTTTGGTTTATCCAAATTTTAAACGAACCCATGCCGTTTTTCTGTATAATTAAGTTTTCCGCTGCGCATTTATTTTAAAGGATTTTACGAAAAATCGGGTCGTTACACTGTGACCTTACTGTCCCCAAACACAAACCATACCGTGACCTTACTGTCACTGTGACCTCACAGTCACCAATCACAAACCATACCGTGACCTCACTGTCACCAAACATAAATCATACCGTGACCTCACTGTCACCGTGACCTCACTGTCACCAATCACAAACCATATCGTGACCTCACTGTCACCGTGACCTCACTGTCACCAATCACAAACCATACCGTGACCTCACTGTCACCGTGACCTCACAGTTATTAATCACGAACCATACCGTGACCTCACTGTCACCAATCACAAACCATTCGTATCATAACGCCACACGTACTACTCCCCTTTGGTAGTACTAAATAGCGAATCTCATCGCTAATAATATCATACTAACTCGATTCTACATGAAGAATCATTCCAAAGTCTCTTTTAACTACCTTATAACCACTCGAAATAAACAGAGTAATTTAATACTCATCTCCAATCTCCGGAAACCTAAGTCTCCTTGAGAATACAACTTAATCCACCAATTACATTTCACTTTAAACAACAACCAAACTTAACTAATTTTCCTTATGCACTTTTGTAACGTCCCGTTATTTTGGGATAAAAAAAAATTATTTATTTTATTTTAATTTAAGTAATTAAAGTTTATTTATTTATCGGTAAATCAGAATTTAGTAGTTTATTTCGATTTAAGTCCTTTTAATTACTTTTTTAGTTTATTTTCGTTTTAATGGTATTAATAATTATTAACGGGCCAATTAATAATTATTAATCACCATTGGGATAGTTTAAGATCATCGGGTTTCGTTTTATAAGTCAAAAGTCATAAAAGGACGCCAAAATTCTTAAATATCTAAACACTATTCATTAATCTTCTTTAAATTACCCTTGACTCAAAAGTTGACCAAAATCACTCTCATTTTCTTCCTCCCACCCGTGAGCTTCAAGAGAAAAAATGGAAAATTCGGTTTTCATTCATTTCTTGCCGGATCGCTTTGATTCTCGTTCCTTTGGAAAGGTATCGGTCCTACGATTCATTTCCACCCAACCATCGTACTTGCCACTCGTGTTATACGGAGTTCTCGGTAAGTAAAGTTTCAAACCCTAAGCTTCAAATAGTATTTTAATGGAGTTTTCTTTGATTTCCTTCGATTTCGTGTTGTGGAACTCGGTGTTTGTAAATACGGGAGTTGTTTTAAGTGTTTTTGGAAACAATCCCTTAACCCTAAAACCGAGTTTCAGTCGAAACCCTTCCCGTTTGAAATTTACCCTTTTGGGTTTTATTATGGGTTATAAATTAATGAAATAATGTTTATTGAAATTCGATTCAGGAAAGGGCATAATGTTCAAAAACCCTAATTATCGATACCCATTGAAATCGGGAATATCGAATTTGCTTAAAACCAACTCGAAACACTTTTAAATTGCCTAAAAGCCAGAAAACCAAACCCGAGACCCAATTTTATTAATAGGGCCGTGGGCCTCTTGTGGGGATTTGTTGGGTTTTTCGTCGTTTTGTATGTTTAGTTGTTGTTTGATCGATAGTTGGTAATTTATTGATTGTGTGATATAATTCAATTTGTAGGTGTTTTTGAACCGCTCGTTTGATCGCTCTTTTGAACTTAGGAGCGAAGTCAACTTTTATTAAGGTGAGAATAGTTAGGATTTAAAGTAATTATAGAAATCGAATAAGTGTGATGTTTGTAGAATTGAAACTAAGATTAGAATCCGAAACTAAGATTAGAAGGAGTGAGTTAGTGCCCTTAGGATTTGAAGTTAATCCTTTAAGTAAGAACTTAGGAGTTCTCAAGGAAAGTATTGAATCTTAGAAGATTCTAAGTTAGATTCGTTTCGAAACTTAGGTTGGATCATTGGAAGTTAAAATATCCAACTTGTTTTTAGAACGGCTAATAGAACCTCAGATTATATTGGAAGTATAGAATCCTTGAAGGTTAGGTTAATCGTTTAAGTTATGACTTTACTTTTATTATTGATAGCGGAGTTTGATTTATATATATCGTTCATCCAAGATTCTTATCTATTATTACCTTATGTCTTTTACTTTCTGCCTCTTTATTTTATGCTAGTTTCGATTACTTTAATATTCGCATTTTACTTTATTTACTTTTACAAGGTTATGCAGGCATATGCATACATATTGCACCATAACATTTTCACAACATGCATTGAAAAAGAAAAGAAGGGGAGAATGTTGGAGCCTACGGGTAGTATCCGCATCACCTTCAGAAAAAGAAAAGAAAGTAAAACAAGGAAAGAAGGAGTTGAATGGTAAGTTACGGAACGTACGCATTGCATCTCATATAGGAGGAGTTGAATGATAAGTTACGGGACGTACACATTGCTTCTCATGCATAGGGAGTTGAATGGTAAGTTACAGGATGTACGCATTACTTCCTCATGCATAAGGGCAAATGCGAAATCCTACTGTATGTCCTCATGCATTCATGCTTATGATTGATGATATAGAGAATCGAGATGTTATATTTTATACAAGTTATTTAATTTACTTAATCTATATCATAACAAGTTAATGGATGAGGTTTTGACCTCAAGAGTTAGTATTATCATACTTTGGAGAATATGGAATAGAATTACCTAGACTCTGGAGAATTCTAGGAAAGATTGTGTCAGTTTAATTGGACACAAATTGAAATGCGAGTTTGAGGTCTATCTTTACTTTTTATGCTTATTATTCTCACTGGGCTTAGTTTGTTAGCTCATGGTATTACAACCAATTTCAGGTAATGCCCTGGCTAGAGGTCGAGGGAGAGAAGGTGGTGCTGCGTGATCGAGGGATGATGACCTCGAGATGGACTAAGTTATTGTAAAGTCTATGTTTTTATTTTGGTGAACTTTAAAGACTTTAATGATTTGTACTTTGTATTTAGCTCATAAGAGCATATGGTTGATGTTTTATGATATTACATCTTTGAACTCCTGAAATGGGACTTGATGTTCCATGTGATTTTATTAGATTTGAAAAATTAGGATGTAAACAGGTTTTGGCTAGCCAACTTTTAAACATAACCACGCCAATTTTTCTTAAAATAAAATACTTCCGCTGTGTTTTCTAAATTAAATCTATTTAAAAGTATCGGGTCGTCACAACTTTCCTTAACTCCCAAATTATATACATTCTTGGAAAGTTTTAAAGTCAATCATCCCTCTTAACCTCAATCAAACATAATCGTCAAGCAATTCGAAAACATAAAAGTAATCGCAACCATTTTAAACTCACCTTATAATTGAAGTCAACTCTGAAACATCGGTTGACCGAAATCACGAACAATGCACAAAACCTATAATTAAAATATACCTAAAGTATATTAATTAACCGAATCGAATAACGATCGTCACGTTACTAAAATAAAGGACAAAACAACCCGGAATTAAGCTCACAAGGCCCACGGCCCAAAGGAAGTTCAAGGTGAAGTTGGTTTTCCGGATTTTTAAGCACTTTAAAAAGATTTCGAGTTGGTTTCGGGCACTTTGGAGGTTGGTAACATCGATGGGTAAACGTGATTTAGGCTTTAGGTCAAAAGTTCAATCCCGAACAATTAAGAAAAACATCATAACATAACAATTTCAAAACCCTAATCATCATAAAAATGAGAATAACTCAAAGAAATGGCTTTTGGCACAAACTTGATTCTAGGGTTTAGGGAAAGTTCTAAATATACATAAAACAACTCCCTTGATCTAAATCTCCTAGTTCCCGAGCATGAATTGGAAGATTAAAACCAAAAACGCCATTAAAACACTACTTGAAGCTTTAGGTTTTGAACTTAAACATACCTTAAAGCCTTGAGAGAACAGATTAAAACCTCGATTGTTGGGATGGGTAGAAAGTACGTCTCAAGAGCTTTCCAACGAGCTAAGGCACGATGAAAACGGTCGAGAAACGAAGCCGGGGTGACAATTTCTTTCTCTCCTCTTTTTTTCTCTCTAAGCTACGGGTTTGGGAAGAAAAGATGAGAAGAAATTTATGATTTTTGTCTAATTTTGGCTTAATAAAGGAGAAGGATGTATAGTGTTTAGATATTTAAGAATTCGGAAATGACGCATACGTCCTTTTCTTGCCTTAAGCTTTTAAAACGAAACCCGAAGCACTTAAACTAGCCCAATGGTGATTAATAATTATTAATTGGCCTATTAATAATTATTAATACCATCAAAACTCGTTTAGGCTAATTAAGCGATTAAAAAGGTTTCCGAACGAAATTAACTATTTACTTCTAAATAGTCAATTCCAAAATTAACTTAAATACTTTAAATAAATAAATAAAATAATTAATAATAATAAAAAATTTACCTCAAAATAACGGGACGTTACAGTCCACCCTCCTTAAAAGACTTTTCGTCCCCAACACTTTTTGCTCCTCTGATACTTGGTTCCTCCACAAAACTTTCACTATGCCGATAGTCTTGTTCCTCAACACTTTTTGCTCTGATGCTAGAAACTTCACCGGTGTCTCCTCATAAGACATGTTAGCATCAAGAACAATGGGCTCATGATCTATCACATGTGAAGGGTCATCCAAATACTTTCGAAGCATCGAAACATGAAAAATACTATGAACGGCCAACATGGATGGTGGTAAAGCTAAACGGTAAGCCACCGTTCCAACCCGATCCAGAATCTCAAATGGATCGATAAACCTAGGGCTCAACTTGCCCTTCTTCCCAAACCTCATCACACCCTTCATAGGTGCCACTTTCAGAAATACGTGGTCCCCCACCGCAAACTCAAGTGGACTACGTCGCTTATCGACATAACTCTTTTGTCGACTTTGGGCAACCCTCATCCTCTCTCTAATCAACATAATGGACTCACTAGTCCTCTGTAACAACTCGGGTCCCAACAGTCTCCTCTCTCGAACCTCATCCCAATGAGCAGGAGAACGACACTTTCTACCATAAAGTGCCTCAAACGGTGCCATCTCGATGGTAGCCTGGAAACTATTATTGTATGCAAACTCTACCAAGTACAAATGCGAGTCCCAACTACCACCAAAGTCAAGAACACAAGCCCTCTATCCTTGTGTTCCCGCTGATTCTCCAATGAACTTTATCTTTAGTCGAACTAGAGATAAGGTACTTCTGTGATCAATAGAAGTCGTGGCGCCACTTGTTCATGTCTCGAATCAGTACATCAAAGGAGTTTCCTAAAGTTCCTAAAATGTTTAGGTATCGCACTGATACCGTTAATTTATAGGAAAGTTATGAATTCCATCTCATGAAAATGAGTTCCCAGCTACTTATCTAGCCATGTTCCCAAAACAGGAGTGTATTGAGCGTTCTTACAGATCGCTCTCAACCATGTGAATCAAAGAACATAACTCCATAACTAGGAGTTCGCATTTCACTCAGGATTGAGATCTATCACGGTTGATAAACTTAGTTTGATATTCGATCATTTCTCGTAAACGATACTAATGAGAAATTTGATCGAACATCGTGGTCCTGTCTTATACAATCAACATTGCATATGATACTTCCATTTCATGTCTCCCACATGAATGATCAGGATTAGATCATTTGTCTATAAACAAAATGCGAAGCTATCAACAGTGTTACCAGGATAAAGTTCCCAAACGTTATCCATTTACTGTAGACACTTTTAAGTCACTCATCTCGACTTTAATCCTCTCGTATGACTCACATACTAAGTCGTGATTTCAGAAGAGTAACTTAAGGTTTACTATTTGAATGTTTGATATTAATATATTTCCATATATTCCTAATATTGCCAATTGAATCAATCTAGATAATATAAAGAACTTATGTTTATTTATTTAATTCGAAATAAATTATTATAATTAAATAATTACAAGTTCTAGGACACCATTCCTAACAGCTCTTGTCTTGCATCTTAAGAGTTCTACTGCCTCATCTAAGGGATCCTTGCTAAGCCACAAAAACTTTTTCTTCTCCCTTTTTCTCAAAGATTTTTTTTTTGAATTATCAAATTAAAACAAAATGAAATTAAAACTTATTTTAATTACTAAAGAGACAAGCAGAAATAAAAGAAAAACAGAATTGAAAGATAAATACATTAACCATTTGGATATTTCTATGGGAGCAACAAAAGTACAGTGCTTCAAAAGTAACTAAAAACAAAAGATTATGGGGACTATCAATCCTCCCCTTCCCCCAGACTTAAACAAGGTTGTGCCCTCACAACCAATCACCAACACAGCTGTTCATAGATTAAACATTTCAGACAAAAGCAGGAAAAGAAAAGAGATCACTCAAGCATAGATTATTTGCAAATAAGTTCTTCATCAGACATGTCCATGTCATAGTCATCAATGCGAGCGTTCTCCAATTCCTCTTACAGGCTGTCGTACTAATAGTCCACATCAGATTCATGGTCACTATCCCAGTCACATTCGTCAAGCATGCCCAACTCATTCAATCGCCTCTTAATAGTCTCCCTCTCCGGCTCATAATGCAGGTCTTCTTCCTCCTTCACATATTCTTCCATTTCTTACAGAGTCACTGAAGGTTCCTTGGTATGGGGTGGAGTGCATTGTTCTTGTGGGGCAGGGTCGTCTGGGAAGAAATTAAATTCTCCTAAGATGGAAGAAGGGAACTTAGGAAAAAACGTGTCTTCAAGCACATTGTTTTGAATTTTCTGGTATGTCCACATCAGCTGGGTTTTCTGGGTAAAATTAGAGAGATCACCTTGGAGTTTGAGTATCATGATTTGAAGGGTTTCTAACATAGGTAATATGGGCAAGGTAGGTTCAGGCTCGGGTGGGTTAATTGTTGGTGGAGGGATAGGACTTGGAACACTAAAGACCCTAGCTATGCAATCTCTATCAATGATGCCACGCAAGTTTTTCACCTCATCTCTGTTTTCAAATTGCACTCCCGCTTTATCACATAACCCGGTTATCAAACTGGGAAAAACTAGACAACCCCCTGATCCTACACTCTCAACACATTTTTCCATCTCTCTGGATATAATCCTCCCAAAAATCAATGCACTCTCAACATGGGTTTTATGTGATGTGGGCATGACACGGGTGAGAGGACGAATTAACCATATTCTAGCAGTAGGCTTCAATTAGGCTTTCTTAACGGTGTAAATCTTTTGGGCAAGAGATGGACCACTGGGCCTCTGGATGACCTGCATGTTGCAATATTTCTCCCAAGAATTCAGTGTGTAGTCCTTCCACATAATCTCCAAAGAAATCTCCCTGGTTAGGTATTCCATAGTACTGGTTAATTGCTTCTGGCAAAAAATTGACTTCTCTTCCACGGACTCGAACAACATAATCTACTCTGCCTGCGAAGTTGGCGTAAAATTCCCTAGCAATAGTGAGGACGGGGTTCATTTCAGGGTGACGAACAAAAGATTCCATCTGAAGCGTCTCCATAGGTCCAGAGACATAGATGGGAAGTCCCCAAGCCACTGCGCTAGTCATTTCAAATCCTCGTTCAAACAGGATCTCGCAGCACTTAAGCACCTTGTGATATGCTTTTTCTGCTGCTGGGGAACTGAATCGCACAGCTTCCAAACGTTCCCCCATGGCTTGAATAGCATCCTCGATATCTTCCTTTGACTCATTTGCTTCGTGACTTCCATCAATGTGGATAGGATCATTGCATGCAACACCTTTTCCTTTCGATCCCCTACTGGAAGATGCTTCAGCATTCCTAACAGATCTCTTCTGGGGAGTTGAGGGGTCCAATTGCTTTCGTGTGTAGACCATGGTGAGTTAGGGTTTTGGAGAGAAATGGGGAAATGAATGAGATGGGTGAAATCTAAGGGTAAAGAAAAGACGGTTTAAAAGGACGTGGGGCAGGCAAAACGGTGTAGTGGAGAGAGAAATGAAACGTGGCTTCCGGATGACCACACGCGTCGCCTCGAGTTATTGCACTGTAATTATGTGTCTGCTCATGAAAAGTACTACCCTTTTGTTTTTCAAAGTTTTTACCTTCCCCGTGAAATAAAACATGTGTAGCGTGCGTGAGAGTAATAATTGAAAATACATTTGAAAATAGCCCATGCATGCAATTATGAACGAAAATTCACGAACTTTCCTATTGGTTATGAAAAATAATAAGACAAAAAGAATTGTTGCAAACCTGGTTGGAGTGCATTCAGCTTGCCAGAATCATTACTTGAGAATGTCATGAAGCTCGCTCTGCCAGGCACCATTTCCACTACGAAGAGGGATGGATAGCTTCGCCTATCCACCTCTTGTCCCCAATAATGCTTAATTCTTTGAGCATTCACCTTGAAAATATCCGATGGTTCATGGCCAATGAGATCAACGCGCCCGAAGGATAAACCTTAGCAATTTTGAATGGCCCTGACCATTTGGATTTCAACTTGCCTGGAAACAATCTTAACCGAGAATTAAAAAGTAAAACCATCTCTCCTTCCTTGAATTCCCTTCAATGATTTTTTTATCATGCCACCTTTTAGTTTTCTCTTTGAATATATTGGCATTTTCATAAACTTGGTCTCTTGAATTCCTCCATCTCCAGGAATTCCAAACATCGTCTTTCTCCAGTTGATTGTAAATTAAAGTTAAGGGCCTTCAATGCCCAAAATGCCTTATGCTCTAGCTCTAGTGGTAAGTGACCAGTTTTCCAAAAACAACTTGATAGGGTGACATGCCAAAAGGTGTTTTTGAAAGTCATGCGATATGCCCATAAAGATTCATCTAGCTTTTCGGACCAATCTTTCGACTTGGATGAACTACCTTTTCCAAAATACGTTTTATCTCTCGATTTGAGATTCACTTGCCCATTGCTCTGCAGATGATATGTTGTGGTAATTTTATGACGGATATTGTACTTGTCTAGAATTGTTTCAAGTATATTGTTACAGAAATGCATCCCTTCCTCACTTATCAATGCTCTTGGGGTTCCGAATCGTGTACAAATATTCTTTTTCAGGAACTTGACTACAACTTTCACATCATTTGTAGGTAATGCAACTGCCTCCACCCATTTGGATACGTAATCCACAGCAACAAGGATGTATTGATTACCACATAACGGCGGGAAGGGTCCCATAAAATCAATACCCCAAACATCGAACAGTTCAATCTCCAAAATATTATTTAAAGGCATCTCATGTCTTTGAGAAATATTTCCCGTGCGCTAACAGTTGTCACATCTTTGCACAAAATCTTTTGCATCCTTGAATAAGGTTGGCCAATACAACCCACTTTGTAACACCTTGGCTGCCGTTCGAACACCTCCAAATGACCACCATATAGGGAATCATGACAATGAGAGAGAATAGTATTCATTTCTTCATCTGCTACACATCTTTGCAACAGTTGATCTGCACACCTCTTGTATAAGTAAGGTTCATCCCACACGTAGGACTTGGCATGATGTTAAAAACGTTTAAGCTTTTGCCCTGACAAGCTTGGTGGATGCCTTCCACTAGCAATGTAATTAACAAAGTCTCCAAACCAAGGATAATCAAGTGTTTTAATCTGCAGTATCTATTCGTCAGGGAAACTGTCATAGAGTTCCACTCCCTGGAATCTCTTCTGTGTGAATTGTAAACGTGATAAATGATCAGCTACTTAGTTTTCTGCACCTTTTCTCGTCTCTTATTTCTACATCAAATTCTTGTAGAAGCAAAATCCAACGCAGCGAGCGTGGTTTTGTATCTTTTATAAACAATAAGTATTTGAGTGCGGCATGGTCACTATGAATCACGACCTTCGTTCCCAATAAATAGGATATGAAATTTTCCAGGCAAAGACAATAGCCAACAACTCCTTTTCGTAGTTGTAAAATTTCTCTCGAGCATCATTCAACGTTTTACTTGCATAATAGATTGCATGGAAAATTCTTCATGTCTTCTATCCTAGAACGGCTCCAACAAGATAATCACCGCCATCACACATTAGTTCAAATGGTTTGGTCCAATCCTGGTGGAACAACAATAGGAGCTTGAATCAACGCCTTCTTGAGAGTTTTAAATGCTGCCAAACAGGCATCTCCCATTATAAAGAATGTGTTATGTCCAGTAAAGAACATAAGGGCTTTGTTATCTTTGAGAAGTTCTTGATAAATCTTCGATAGAACCCTATGTAGCCTAGGAAGCTTCGAACTCCTTTTACATTGGTGGGGGGGCTCATATTTTCAATTACTTCCACTTTTGCCTTGTCAACTTCAATACCTGCCATAGAAATCTTGTGGCCCAACACAATACCTTCTTTAACCATAAAATGACAGTTTTCCCAATTTAGGACTAGATTGGTCTGCTGACAACGTGCAAGCATTCTCCAAATGAATTAAACAGGAAGCAAACGTAGTGCCGTAAACAGAAAAATCATCCATGAAGATCTCAAGGGAATCTTCTACCATATAACTGAACAAGGCCATCATACATTGTTGGAACATTGCTAGAGCATTGCACAATCCAAAAGGTATTCTTCTAAATGCAAAAGTACCATAGGGGCATGTAAAAGTTGTCTTTTCTTGATCTTCTGGAGCAATAGAAATTTGATTATACCCAGAGTACCCATCTAGAAAGCAGTAGTATTATTTTCCAGCTAACCTGTCCAACATTTGATTTAAGAAAGGCAGAGGGAAATGATCCTTTCTAGTTGCTTTGTTGAGGCGTCTGTAGTCCATGCACACTCTCCACCCTATAACGATACGTTGAGGAATCAATTCATTGTTGACATTGGTTACTACAGTCATGCCTCCTTTTTTTGGAACACATTGCACTGGGCTCACCCATTTGCTATCAGAGATTGGGTAGATGATACTTGCATCTAACCATTTGATAATTTCCTTCTTCACTACTTCTTTCATGGCTGGATTCAAACATCTTTGCTGTTCAACAGAACTAAAATTCGTATCTTCCAACAGTATCTTATGCATGTAAATAGTAGGACTTATCCCCTTGATGTCTGTCATTGTCCACCCCAATGCTGATTTGAATTTCCTTAAAACACTCAAAAGTTGGTGCTCATGGTCCTCTCCTAACATAGAGTTAATAGTCACTGGGAAAGTTTCATTACTTCCCAGAAAGGCGTATTTCAGATGTGATGGAAGAGTTTTGAGTATAATTGGGGGCTCGCATCGGAGGTGTTTGTGCTCTCGATTTTATTGATCTGCTCAACCATTGATTCAATTTGAGGTAAATTCATGCTTGTAGGGTCGAGATGTCCTGATACTTCATTGTTGAGATCCTTCCCACACTCTTTCTTCCAATGTTTTTCCATCGTTGAGTCTACAAAATCAATCATAAAATAACTTTCCACATGGTTAGGGTATTTCAAGGAATTAAATATATTAAAAGTTATCTTCTGATCATTGACTCTCATGGTGAGCTCGCCTTTATAAACATCCACCAATGTTCTTCCTGTAGCCAAGAATGGACGGCCAAGAAGAATAGGCACTTCTTTGTCTGCTTCAAAGTCTAATATGATGAAATCGGCTGGGAAAATGAATTTATCTACTTGCACCAGTACATCCTCTATTTTTCCTTCTGGATGTGCGATAGACTTGTCAGTGAATTGCAAAGTTTCCCTGGTAGGTCTTGCAGCACCCACTCCCAACTATTTGAAAATTAACAATGGCATTAGATTGATACTGGCTCCCAAGTCACATAATGCCCTTCCACAGTAGGTATTGCCAATGGAGCAAGGAATAGTGAAGCTCCCCGGGTCTTGCAATTTTGGTGGGATGTTTGGTTGGAAAATGGAGCATACTTCAGAAGTCATATTAACTGTCTCTACCTCATTAAGCCGTCTTTTCTTGGAAAGAATATCCTTCATGAATTTTACATAATTATGTATTTGTTGTAAAGCTTCTACCAGTGGAATATTAATGTGTAGTCGCTTGGAACTTTCAAGAATTTTTTGAATTGAACATCTTGCTCTTGTCGAATGAATCTTTGTGGAAATGGAGGAACACACTCTTCTCTTGGATTGCTTGTTGTGGTATGATTCTTGCGGTGATATTCCATTGAGTGGTTGGGATGTCGATCCTTGCGCTTTGGCCGTCTTTCACATGGTGGGTTGTGCTTGTTGGTTTCCCTTTTTCGCTTGATCGCTTCTTTAGGAGCACATTCCATTCTTGGTTGGTGTTACTGCTCCTTAACATAATCGTATTACAATGCTCAACTCCTTTGCCCTTTAGATTGTTCACTGTGTCACTAGGTAAATTACCTAGTGGTCTTGCATTAAGTGAGGATGCCAACTGGCCCACTTGATTTTCTAAGTTTCTCATTGATGCCTCATTCCTAGTGATATATTCCTTCATGAATTGCTCTAGTGAACTCTCACTGGATCGCTTGCTTGCTTTTACTGGTTCATTGGTTGCTGAGTTTGCAAGGGTGCGGACCCTCACTGAGGATAGCTAGTTTGCATTGGTTGATTGTAGTTCATTGGCCTTGATGGTGCTGCATTGGAAGGTCCTGCTCCTGGATGACTGGATTGGTTCCATGAAAATTTAGGGTGATGTCTCCAACCTGGATTATAAGTGTTGGAATAGGGATTCAAATTCTTGTTGTACTGAACAAAATTTACAGACTCTGGATTCTGTTGGCATAACTCGACGGGGTGTCCTTCTTGACAAATGGTGCAAGTAATTGAAGGGATGATTTACTAAATTAGCGGAATTTATTTAGTATTACAAATTAACACTTAATTTAGGATCTATTAATATCATGCAATTTGTGATAAAAACATGTAGATTCATGCTCGTTTTTCGAAAATTAAAACCCTTTATTTACATTGAGTAAAATATGGAGAATCGGTTGGAGGTTTCTTTACAGCATCAAATCCTCAGCAACACCGGATCTTCTACGCTATATCCCGATCGATCAAACGAAATCCGATTGTGGGATCGAACTAAAGAAGAAATTGGGAAGAAGAAAAATATTTTTTTCCCAATAATGACTAGGGAATTTCGGCTATGGGGGAAGAAGGGAAGAAGAGAGAGTTCCAACTTTCTATGGAATTAAATTGTATGATTTATGAATAACCCAACCCTCCTATTTATAGAAAAATAGGAATCCTAATCACATTAGGATTAATCTATAGAGATAAATACACAAAGAAAAAAAAGATTATCTCTTTCCTTTATCTAGCAATTTCGAAAATGCCATGGATAAATAGGAGATTATTTTATTTTCTTTATTTTTATTTATCTTGGGTAAATAAATCTATGTAATTATTTTAGGATATAATTCAAACAATTATCTCCTTAAAATACATGTCATGGCCGATTTTATCATCATAAAATAATAAATAAATACAATTTATTTCATTAATTATTTTGGGCCAATTCCAATTGGGTTCATTAATCCAATTGGGCTTGAAATTCTCTCTTAAATTAATAAGTCCAACTTAATTAATTTATTTATTAATTACCATTTAAATAAAATATTTTATTTAAACAATTAATAATATTAATATTTTCCCCCGACTAAATATTATCCAATTTATATTTAATTACTAATTTCCATTTAAATAATTTTCATTATTTAATAATTAATAATAAATATTATAATTATTAATTTCAATAAACTCATTATTTAATTAATAATTTTATTGACAATATTTTATTATTAATTTAATTAATTTTAATTATTAATTTCGTTTAAATATAATTAATTATTTAAACAATTAATAATTGTTAATTAATTTCAAATTATTAATTACCATTTAAATATACTCAATATTTAAATAATTAATAATGTATAATTAATAATATTTCATTATTAATTTCATGTTTAAATAAACTCATTATTTAAACAATTAATAATGTTTATATTAATTACCGTTTAAATATACTCAATATTTAAACAATTAATATTGCCTATTTTAAGTAATTCACTTTACTTAAAATTTCCATTTCTTCTACTTGATTTCGCGACTACAATATTTGGGCTAGCATAGGGACCCGATGGACCTATAGATCATGGGCTTAATAATTAGTCAATTAAGTGATTAACACATAATCAGTTAATTACTTATTATCTAACTATTAATAATTCCACTATAGATTCATAGCTGAACTCCCCTCACTATAGATGAGTTATGTCCATTTAGTTTATCATTATTTATATCTGTGATATTATCCTTCACGTGGAACCCTCATAATTACAGGTGGATAAATTTACCGTTTTGCCCCTGTAATTACCGCTTTATTCTAGTGTTCCCACTGATTCTCCAATGAACTTTATCTTTAGTCGAACTAGAGATAAGATACTTCTGTGATCAATAGAAGTCGTGACGTCACTTGTTCATGTCTCGAATCAGTACATCAAGGGAGTTTCCTAAAGTTCCTAAAATGTTTAGGTATCACACTGATACCGTTAATTTATAGGAAAGTTATGAATTCCATCTCGTGAAAATGAGTTCTCAGCTACTTATCTAGTCATGTTCCCAAAACAGGAGTGTATTGAGCGTTCTTACAGATCGTTCTCAACTATGTGAATCAAAGAACATAACTCCACAAATAGGAGTCCTCATTTCACTCAGGATTGAGATCTATCACCTGGTTGATAAACTTAGTTTGATATTCGATTATTTCTCGTAAACTGGTACTAATGAGAAATTTGATCGAACATCGTGGTCCTGTCTTATACAATCAACATTGCATATGATACTTCCATTTCATGTCTCCCACATGAATGATCAGGATTCGATCATTTGTCTATAAACAAAATGCGAAGCTATCAACAATGTTACCAGGATAAGGTTCCCAAACGTTATTCGTTTCATCGTAGACACGTTTAAGTTACTCATCTCGACTTTAATCCTCTCGTATGACTCACATACTAAGTCGTGAATTCATAAGAGTGACTTAGGGTTTTACTATTTGAATGTTTGATATTTATATATTTCCATATATTCCTAATATCATTAATTGAATCAATCTAGATAATATAAAGAACTTATGTTTATTTATTTAATTTATTCTTAATAAATTATTATTATTAAATAATTACAAGTTCTAGGACACCATTCCTAACAGTAATACCATTATAGAATGAAGTGGAGTGTATTTGATTCACCCCTTACACTGAACCGCCTTGGTTTGGGTGAGCATTTGTGGATACCATGGTTGCATTTAAATTCTTCATGAACATGTTTTCCATTTGTTGTGTGAGGGCATTCAAATCTACCCCTGAACTTCCATCTGTGTGTTTGAGTGGTGCACTTGGCCACTGATAACTGTTGTACACTATCCCTTCCATAATGTCTTGTGCTTCACTGTAAGATTTTGACATGATGGTTCCATTGGAAGCTGAATCTATGGTTAAACGACTGTTTGCATCTAAACCCTTGTAAAAAGTTTCAATTTGTAACCACCCTGGCATTCCATGCTGAGGACAGTGTCGTATCATCTCTTTCCATTGGTCTCATACATCAGCTAATGGCTCATTGCTATGTTGCACAAAGTTTTGTAAATCAATTCGGATCTGTTGGTAAAGAAGTTATCCACTAGATCAGCCCAACAGTGGATAGAATCAGCATCCATTGATAATAACCACGAGCTTGCTTTACCTTTTAACGAGTATGGAAACAAAGATAACACAAAGCTTCATCTGGTACCCCTGGCATTTTGAATGAATTACACAGTTGCAAATATAATCTGATGTGATTATGAGGGTCTTCATGAGCTCCTCCTCCAAACTGACCAATAGAGTTAAGCATGGAAAACATTACTGGCTTGAACTCAAATCTATCTGTTTTGATTTCTGGTCTCGCTATGGTGGGCCTTAATCCTTCCAAATTAGGACGAGCAAAGTCTCGTATCACCCTATGTCTGTCTTCACATACTGTACTGCCTGGAGATCATCTCCTCTACTCCTGGCTGCCTCATGCATTCCCCCTCCAACAATAGGTGGTGGTTGATCCATGATAGCTTCAATTCGAGCTTGATTGTTTAACCTTCTTCTACGAAAAGTTCTCTCGATTTCCAGATCGTATGGAAATTCTTCTCCTTCACAGTTACTACTTCCTATAACACTCATAAAATTTTTCAAATAACAATAATAGTATTACACACTGAAACAACTAATCACATGAATCTTTCTCAACACCTAAAAGCGAAAGATATGCTCCATCCCCGGCAACGGCGCTAAAAACTTGTTGGGTGAAACGATGGTTAAACTAAATGTTGTGTGGTGGGTAGCATGCAAGTGCACATGGTCAACAAGTAATAGTAGTGGTAAGTGAGTGTCGTGTCCCACGAGGATGGTTGTTTCTATCTGAAATTAGAGAATAAGAAGATTACTACCACAACAATATGAATGAGTGATAAAACTAAAAGTAATTGTGCACAAATTAAATGGATCAACGGGAATTGTGGATCAAAGGATGAAGATGCGATGATATGTTAGGGATCTGGAAAGATTGTTTCAGCAAGCTAACAACTTGCTCTTCACATATGGATGGAGTTATGAGACAATCAACACATAGGAAGGCAAGAGCAAGGATGAGTTTTCTCAAACTAACCTAATGTGTCGCTTTACTCTAGATCTTATCTCTAAAACCTCAAACAAAGTTACTTCTTTTGAATCCCCTTGTATTGTTCTCTATTCCTCTAAATCTTTCCCTTATTCCTAAGTTGTAATTAAGATGAACAAGTAATACCTTATGTGAAATTGGCATACAATTTATCTTTCAATAATTGCATACATTCTTCTGACTATATTTTCATACAGCATTAAAGAAGATTAAGAATGATAAGGATATTACATCACAATCTCCATGCATAGATGAGTCTCAAAATAACGGTTCTTGTCCATCCATCTCCACTAACATTTCATCACAAAAGAGTTTAGCATCTCATGGCTAGCAACAACATGCAAATAAACGTAAACTTAAGACTGGAATTCATGCTTAAATATAAACTAAAATTACTAAATGCTAAACTACTAGTTAAGTCCATTGTAGCACGCTCCTGCTTGTTGTGTGTTTCCTTCCTTCCTGCTCCTGCTTCAACTGACTACTCCCCTTTTTTCTTCGTTGTTCTCTCTTTTTATATCTCACTTCTTTATCTTTGTTTTTCCATCTTTTCATTTTTCCCGCCAAAAAAGTAGTTGGCACAATGTTGGGGAACTTGCGTGGCTCGGGCACTGTAACGCGAATTGACTACCGCATATCCCATCGAATAGCTCATCAATGAAGATAATATCTCTGTGTTTTCTGAGTGCTTTGCTTCAGCAACATTACTGCATGTTTTTCTTCACTCTTTGCTCTGCATTAATAAAGAATTGCAAAGAGCAACCACTAGAACTATGCTCGCAAGGGCTATGTTAGAATGCTCCAAAAGTAATCAAATAATGAGAGAAAGTTGATCAAAAATCCAAAGTCAACAAGAGGGCTCGTATCGAAATTGAATTTTATAAAAGTGACTCAAATAAGTGCATAAGCTCAACATTTTACTCGATTGCTTGGTCGTTTTACCTAGAGTTATCCAAGTTTAACCATGTGAATACCCCTTTCTAAGGACTTATCACTAGCCCATCAAACGAAGGAGGTACACACACTATTCTAGACCTAAATATTCTTGGTGACTCCTTTCTCTCAACTGACTTGATCGTTGGAGGGTCCTTTTCTTTCTCAGGTAATTGGAGCAGCCGGAATCCAGCATGTGAACTCATGTGCTCAGAAGTGAAAGAAATATCCCATACACCAACAATTAAAACCATTATTTATCAAAAGAAAATGATCATTAAAACATAATAAATAGATTAAACTAATTAAAAATATTAAATACCCATATAAAATAAATAACTTAAATACTCAAGGTAAATTTAGATTTAATAACATAAGTTTTACTAATTAAATCAATAATAAAAGTCATTTAGTATTTAGTTATAACTAAATTCGATAATTATGATTAAAGAAATAAAATTTGCTAATATTAACTTCATCGGGTTGATTTATTGAATCGACTCATAAAAGAAAACTGATAATAAATACTAAGTAAAGAAACTCAAAATAATTTCAATTAAGCAAAATTACCCAAATACCACTACCAAAAGGACGAGTTGTTACATCACCGAAGCCTACATCAGCTTTGTCTCTATCATTCAACAACGTGACCCTCTTCCTTCCTTTTCCAAAGCTCGTTCCATGCTTGGTTTAGAGTTTAACAACATACAGCATCGTAGCAAACGCGACTCAGGTTCGTCCTTGGCTTTATTTGTCACGACCCAACCCAGGATCTCTCTATACACCCGAGATGAGACGTGCGCTGATGGCAAAAGTTAGCTAAACGCCAACACCCATATCAAGGCAAACTAAACATAACTATGCTAAAAAAAATAATCAACTTAAAATCATGTACTAGCTGGTCTGATGCGATATGGTTGGTGCATAAGCTCGTTGTAGGCTCGATCATCTTCTGAAACCCTAATGCTACCTGTGGGGGGAAAAACATTTGAAAAGAATGAGCTAAAAAGGCTTAGTGTGTGGAATTTTTATTAAACTAATATTTTCTTCAAAACTACATGTAAAGACTCGAATTTTCTCAAATCTTTAAATCATAAGCAAAACAGCGGAAGACTTATTTTTACAAAAATTTGGCGTGGATCCGTTTAAAATACAAACTCCCTAAACCTGTTTACATGAGCTCTATTTAGAGAATTTAAAACAACAGACATTTCACTCCTTTTTATACCCAAAATCAGAGAAAATAACACGAAAATATAAACAACAGATCTCAGACTCTCATGAGCCACAAAATACAAGTTTAAGACATCAATATCAAGTTTATATTTAGCATTTCTAAAATGCTCCAAAATATGCCTTTTCTAGTCCCAATATCCAAGACATCCACTCGCGATCACGCAGCACCACCTCCATGACCTCGCCCTCTCGCACGAGTATTACTTGAAAAGTTTAAAGTGTAGCAACATTAGCACAAAAATGCTAGTGAGAATAAGATGGATGCGAGCACTCCTATGGACCGAATCCCATATCAGAATATGTGTCCAAAATTCCTATTGTGCTCTTACTGCCCATTCGATATTCACAAGTACTTTGCATAAGAAAATCAATCACATTCTACTATATCGTAATTTCGAAAAGTAAACATTCAAGCTCGTGAAATAGAGTACTAGTGCATAATAAAGTAAATAACAAGTAAATAACAAAGTAAATTTCACATTGCGTCATTTCACAATTAAACCATGACCACTTGTCACCATTCACATTCACACTCATGACCACATTGTCACCAATCACAAATCATACCGTGACCTCATTGTCACCGTGACCACATTGTCACCATACACAATCATACCGTGACCTCACTATCACCGTGACCACATTGTCACCATACACAACCATACCGTGACCTCACTGTCACCGTGACCACATTGTCACCATACATAACCATACCATGACATCATTGTCACCGTGACCACATTGTCACCATACACAAACCATACCATGACCTCATTGTCATGTGACCACATTGTCACCATACATAACCATACCGTGACATCATTGTCACCGTGACCACATTGTCACCATACATAAACCATACTGTGACCTCATCGTCACCGTGACCACATTGTCACCATACACAAACCATACCGTGACCTCATTGTCACCGTGACCACATTGTCACCATACATAACCATACTGTGACCTCATCGTCACCGTGACCACATTGTCACCATACATAACCATACTGTGACATCATTGTCACCGTGACCACATTGTCACCATACACAAACCATACCGTGACCTCATCATCACCGTGACCACATTGTCACCATACATAACCATATCGTGACATCGTTGTCACCGTGACCTCATTGTCACCAAACATTAGCATACCGTGACCTCACTGTCACCAAACACAAATCATATCGTGCTAACTCGATTCTACACAAGAATCTCCCCAAAGTTTCTTTCAACTATCTTATAACCACTCAAAATAAACGGAGTATCTAATACTCTTCTCCAATTTTCAGAATCTAATTCTCCTCGAGAATATAACTTAATCCACCAATAACATCTTACTTTAAACAACAACCAATCTTAACTAAATTTCCTTATGCATTTTCCTTAACTCCCAAATAACATAACATTCTTGGAAAGTTCTAAAGTCTATTAACCCTCTTAACCTTGATCTAACATAAACGTCAAGCAATTCAAAAACATAAAAGTAATCACAACCATTTCAAACTCACCTTATAATTGAAGCCAACTCCGAATCACCGGTTGACCAAACTTTACGATCGATGCACGAAGCCTATAATTAAAATACACCTAAAGTATATTAATTAACCAAATCGAAAAACGATCATCACGATACTAAAATAAAAGACAAAACAACCTGGAAATGCCCCCAAAAGGCCCATGGCTCAAGGGAAAGGAAAAGTGGAGTTGGTTTTCCGGATTTTCAAGCACTTTATAAGTGTTTCGAGTTGGTTTCGGGCACTTTGGAGGTTGGTACCATCAATGGGTAATCCTCAATTAGGGTTTTAGACAATAGTTTGATCCCGAACAATTAAGTAAAGTCATAAAACATATCAAATTCAAAACCCTAACCATCATCAAACATGAGAAAAACTAAAAGAAATGGCTTTTGACCCGATTCTAGGGTTTAGGGAAAGTTCTAAATATGCATAAAACAACTCCCTCGATCTAAATCTCCGAGTTCCCGATCAAGAATTGAAAGATTAAAACCAAAATCACCATTAAAACACTATTTGAAGCTGTAGGTTTTGAACTTAAACATACCTTAAAGCCTTGAGAGAAAGGATGGAAAGTTTGATTGGTAGGTTGGAAATGATACTCGGGCCCGTGGCTATCCAACGGAACCGAAATTATTACGATCCGCCAAGAATCGAAGAAAAACCAAAAATGGGGGAATTGGGAGGGAGACTCTCGGCCAAGAGGAAGAACAAGAGAGAAAAATGATGAGTTTTGTCTAATTTTGCTTTATTTAAAGATGAATGAATAGTGTTTTAGATTTTTAAGAATTTCAGAAATGACGCCTACGTCCTTTTTTTGCCTTAAGCTTTTAAAACGAAACCCGAACCACTTAAACTAGCCCAATGGTGATTAATAATTATTAATACCATCGAAACTAATTTAAGCTAAATAAACAGTTAAAAAAGGTTTCCGAACGAAAATAATTATTTACTTCTAAATAACAAATTCTAAAATTATCGTTAATACTTTAATTCAATAAATAAATAAATAAAATACTAAATAAAAAAAATTCACCTCAAAATAACGGGATGTTACACTACATAATATATAGTAGTTTCAAATTCATAAAACTGTTCAAAACTGATATTTTTAAAACTTAATAATCATAATAATCAAAACTAAAACTCGTAAAACTGGTTATAGTCGTAATTTAATAATCATAATATTTGGTTGTCGAAACCATCAATACTTGTATGTAACTAAATATTTACAATAGAAACTGTTCATATACTATATCATAGTGATAAAAACCACACTAAAAATGTACCCTTAACTAGTCATACTGCATGTAAAGCGAAATCATGCATGCGGCAGAGCAATCAATCTCGAAACTAGTCATACGCGCAGAGTCGCCCCCAAAGGGCTATGCACCCTAATATACGGTCCAAAGCCTATGTGTATGCTAAAGTGGGTCCCAAAGACCTGCTGAAAGTTGATAACTGAGGGTACTATTTCTAGCGGTTTGAAAATAAACTACTGAAACTATTAACGTAATTTTTAAACCTTTTGTAAAGCCTATCTGTTTCTAAAAACATAACTGAGTCTCCATAATTTTCGTAAATAATATATATACTATATCATAAAACTCAATTTCGTTAAAACTGTAGCTAAATATCTAAATATTTATATTTCAAAAATCTTAATTTCGATAATATCATAAATCTTAAAATAGAAAACACTCACGACTTTTGCGGAAAATAATCCAACTCGTAAATATTTACGCTTCGATATCTCCTGAAATGTTAATTTCATAAACATATCACTAATTAATCTATTTGTAATTTTAAACGATAGAAGAAAAGTCATGAAAAAGGAATAAAATGATAGCTATTATCCAATTGGTTAAGTCCCATACCCTTATAATCAAACCTTTTCTTTTTTCTTTCAAAGACTTATTTGTTCACCTTTACTTAATACTAAAAGTTTAGCCACCGTCTTTGTCTTTCTTCGTCCCTACGTAGGTTCAAAATAACAAGAATGAAAGTCAATTTTCTTTTACTTCCTAAATTCTTCATTCTTCTAAGACAACTTCTTTCCCCCAAATCAAACACAATTTTTATTTTCATACTAGTAACCCCAAAAGCCTTGAAATTAAAGACAAATCCCTCAATTCTTTCTTCTCTTAACAAAGACCACAAAAACCACTTCCATCACTATATAATTTATTTAAAACTTTCCATCAATTCAAACCCAAACCTCTAACTTTCATCCATGGAGTTTCTAATTCAATATCTTACTACAAAAGTTCCCAAATACAAAACCCACAAATTTTCTGATTTAAGGAAAACAACTAATACTAACAACCCATCCACGAGAACAATTAGTTGAAGAATTACTTACCCGAGGCTTTGGGTTTAAGTTCTTTACCCAAGTATGCTTCCAAGATTTTTCGAGAGACCAACATTAAAATAAAATCCCTTTTTCTTCTTTTTCCCCCTTTCTCTTTCGTTTTCCCTTTCTTTTTCTGTTTTTTTTCCTGCTCACGGTCTGCAGCTTTCCAACTTTGAGTTTTGTATTTTTTTTATTTTTTTTAACTTACTTAACATTTTATCAGCCACATGCCACACAACCCACAAATTCAACATGTAATTATTTATTTATTTATTATTTTATTTCCTTTCGGAGTTTACATTACTTGCTCATTCTTCTATTGATAATTTTGTTTCTTCTAGACAACAGGATAATAATAATAATAACAATTCAAGGAATAATAATAATCGAGGGAAATTAACTAATACATTAACCGAGGTTGAGAAAGAAATAACAACCATTAGCGCGATGGTATTTGTGGAGGTGGAACCAACAGTCACAACAAAGGCAGCGATGACAAGGGAAGCCTCAATGGACCTACCCAACATGGGGTGAGTGGTTTCCACCGCAGCCATGGGAAATTCCACCTTGCCCGTATTCCACCACTCCATGGCACCGTCCACTCACAGCAAAATAGCAAAATGTTCTCGGTTCACGTCCCCAACAGTCATTCTATACTGCCACAACAGAACCTTCTAGTGTGACACCAACAGACGTTGGGGCAGCAATGCATACTCTCTCGCTCAACCAGCCAGATCATAATTAGTACATGGATGCCAGAGAAACCTAGCACATGACGATAAACCACAATACACTCTCACCTTATTTTAAGTGAGCAAAATTAGTGCCATCATTGTTTGTAATGGTAGCACAATTCTGATTCATGGTTATGGTAACTCACTAACCAAAACAGCTCCTCAATTAAATCTCAAAAATGTGTTGCATGCTCCGAAACTCATAAAAAAAACCTTATTTCAATTCGAAAGTTCACTATTGATAATATGATTTCTGTTGAACTTGATCCTTTTGGATTCTCTGTAAAGGATTTACGGATGGGTGTTGAAGAAATTATCAATTACTCGAAGCGTACGAAGTCAAGTTTTAATATAGTAATAAGAACAAAGGGTTGTCGTCCTCTGAAAAAAAAGAATTAAGTTTATCTAAATGCTAATGTATGATTAACTCAATTTTATTTAGAAATCGTAAAATAATTAGTGTTAATGAAACTAATAGTCATAAACTAATAAAAAAAAACTAAATAGAAGAAGGTTGAATTAAATCAATGGAAACAGGTCTTAGAGGAATGATTTCACTACTTTAATTTATAGAAATAATATTCGTTTAGTCAAGAACAACAATTTCATATTCTATAAATCAAGAACACTAAAACTCTTAATTACCTCTCCCGAGTGTCAAATCAAGAATCACAATTCATTAAGAAACCAATATCCCTATTCAATTTCAATAATTAAAAGTGTATGAATCACAAGTTCTTTTTCAACTTCTAAATTAAGATTAAGTTTCCCAACTCTAATCTACCTTCAGTTATGTTCCCAAGATCTATCCTAAAACCACCTCTCCCGAGTGTTAGATTTTAGAATTAAAATCAATTAATATATGACTTGTAAATTAAAACATCAAGAACATAAGAACATAAATAAAATCATAAAATTGCCCTTCAAAACTTGTAACGTCCCGTTATTTTGTGATAAAAAAAAAACTTTTATTTATTTTATTTTAATTTGAGTAATTAAAATTCATTTATTTATTATTAAATTAGAATTTAGTAATTTATTTCATTTTAATTCATTTTAATGGCTTTATTTATTTAAATACGTTTTAATGGTATTAATAATTATTAACGGGCCAATTAATAATTATTAATCACCATTGGGATAGTTTGAGATGTTCGGGATTCGTTTTTAAGCCAAAAGTCATAAAAGGGCAAAGTTGTAATTACCCAATTTGCAAAATATCTAAAATCACTATTGACTATCTTCTTTAAATTCTCCTTTGACTCAAAGTTGACCAAATTTTGCTCATTTCTCCTCCTCATTGCCGTGAGCTTCAAAGACCAAAAGAGAATTTTTGGTTTTTGTTCGTTTCTTCCTTGGGATCGACTTGATTCTCGTTCCATTGGAAAGGTATCGGTCCTACGATCCTTTTCCACCTAGCCTTCGTACTTGCCACTCGTGTTTTGCGGAGTTCTCGGTAAGTAAAGTTTTAAACCCTAAGCTCCAAATAGTGTTTTAATGGAGTTTTCATTGTTTTCTTTCGATTTCTTGCCGTGAAACTCGGTGTTTGTCAATTCGGGAGTAGTTTTAAGTATTTTTGGAAACTATTTCACAACCCTAAAACCGAGTTTCAGTCGAAACCCTTCCCGTTTGAATTTTACCCTTTTGGGATTGAAAATGGGTTAGAAATTAATGAATGAATGTTTATTTAAATTCAATTCGGGAAAGGGATTAATGTTCAAAAACCCTAATTATCGATACTCATTGAAATCGGGATTATCGAATTTGATTAAAACCAACTCAAAACGTATTTTGATTTGCCAAAAAGCCGAAAAACCAAACCCGAGACTCATTTTTGATGAGAGGGCCGAGGGCCTCAAGGGGGAAGTTTGGTGGATTTTCGTCTTTTTGCTTGTTTAGTCGTTGTTTAATCGATAGTTGGTAAAGTTATTGATTGTTACGATATAATTCGTTTGTAGGTGTTTTTGAACCTCGTGGTTGATCGCTCCTTCGGACTTAGGAGCAAAGTCATCTTTTAACTAAGGTGAGAATGATTAGTATTTAAAGTAACTATAGAAAGCGGACAAGTATGATGGTTTGAAGAGTTTGAAACTAAGATTAGAATCCGAACCTAAGATTAGAGGGATGTGAGTTAGTGCCCTTAGGATTAAGAGTTAATCCTTTAAGTGAGAACTTAGGAGTTCTCAAGGAAAGTGTTGAATCTTAGAAGATTCTAAGTTAGATTCATTTCGAAGTTTAGGTTGGATCATTGGAAGTTAAAAGATCCAACTTGTTTTTATAAACAGTTAATAGAACCTCGGACTATTTGGAAGTTTAGAATCCGGAGGGCATAGGTTAATCGTTTAAGTTATGTTTCTAATTTTATTATTTGTTATCGGAGTTCGATCGTCATATCGTTCGTCCGAGATTCTTATCTATTTTACTTTAAGTCATTTACTTATGTTCTTTACTTTATGCCATTTACTTTATGTTTGTGATGATTATCTTAATTACGCACTTTATTTATTTACGCTATAAAACATCATATTGCATCATACCATATCGCATCATGGAAAATAAGTGTGAGAAAGAATGATTGGGGGAACGATGGGTCCTACGGGATATACCACGTTACCATCATTGAAAGAAAAGAGAAAGTGAGAAATAAATGATTGGGGGAACGATGGGTCCTACGGGATATACCACGTTACCATCATTGAAAGAAAAGAGAAAGTGAGAAAGAAAAGGAGGGTGAATGAACGATGGATCCTACGGGATAGACCACGTTACCTCCTCATGCATAAGGGCATATGCGAATCCTACGGGATGCTCTCATGCATTCATACATATGATCGATGAAAGAGAGAATTGAGATGTTTATTATGATGCAAAGTTTATTTACTTCTATTACTTATGTCATAATATTGTTGATGGATGAGTATTGACTATGATTTTAGCAATATCATCCTTAGAAAGTATAAAATGAATTTACCTAGAGTTTAGAGTTTATGGAATAGAATTTACCTGGAGTTTGGAGAACTTTAGGAGTAGAATGTGTCAGTTTATTTGGACACAAATCGAAATGCGAGTTTGAGGTCTATCTTTACTTTTTATGCTTATTATTCTCACTGGGCTTAGTTTGTTAGCTCATGATATTACAACCAATTTCAGGTAATGCCTTGGCTAGAGGTCGAAGGAGAGGAGGTGGTGCTGCGTGATCGAGGGATGCTGACCTCGAGATGGACATTTTTGTTGTAAAGTTTATGTCTTATTTTGATGAACTTTAAGAATTTTAATGAATTGTATTTTGTATTTGGCTCCTAAGAGCCTAATGTTGATGTTTATATGATATACATATTTGAACTCCTGATCTTGGACTTAAAGTCCATGTGATTTTATTAGATTTGAAAATTAGGATGTAAACAGGTTTTCGGCATGCCAATTTTCAAACAAAACCACGCCAATTTTTCGTAAATTAAAAGACTTCCGCTGTTTTCTCTAAATTTAATTTATTTAAAAGTGACGGGTCGTCACAAAACTAAAACTAAATACTCAAAGCATAAAAATAAAGTAGCTACATCAATCCCTTAAGAATAAGAAAATTAGTTATCCATAAACATAAAATTCATCAAAATAAATAATCTAGAAAAGATAAAGTCGATTCCCTCGAAAACCACTGAAAAACTCCAAAAATTGCTCTCTAAAGTGGCTGTCTCTAAGTATATTGAAAGATAAGCTTCAGCTCCCTTTAAATAGCCTTCTAAACTTGGTGGCTAAAATTGTCCTCGAGCGATGCCTCGCTCTAATGCAAGCGATGGCTCGCTTGAATTATGCAAGGCCTCCAAAAATACAGATGAACGATGCCTCACTCGCTTCCAAGCGATGGGTCGCTTAGAAATATTCTAACACTCTTTTAAATGGTCAAGCGATGGCTCGCTTTAGTTGATTTTTGCCATATTATTTCCTTTTTCCCTTAATAAGTAAATATCTATCAAAACCTATATAAAAAGAGAAAAAAAAAATTAGAGTAGCATAAAACCCATCAAAAAGAAACTAAATTAGAGGTAATCTTATCATATAAAACTATGTCAATAAATACCCCCAAATTTAAAGAATTGCAAGTCCTCGAGAAATTAAAACAATTAAGCATCATGAAATTTTAAGACTCCGGCCTCATGAAGAATTTTCAGACAAAACAAGAAAAATATGATGCCAAATGTTGTTTAGAATTAAGACTCACAAACATGCTCCAAACCATAGTCAATCACAAACGTGTATGTGTAATCGATTCATTTTACCTTGTCAACCATCAACTAAGAAAAGTTCTCACAAGTCATATAAAAGCAATCACCCTAGAATCTCATCAAAATAAAAGACAAGTAGGAAAAAGATACTTTCACATGGATGCACTCAATATGCTCAAATTGTTTAAGGCGAAATAATACTCTCAAGGTAAAACATAGAAAATCTTTACAAAAAGCTTGCAAATATATCATATCACAACTAACAATTGATGTGACGACCCGACTCTTTTTAAATAATTTAAAATCAGATTGACAGCGGAAGTCTTTAAATTTAATAAAATTTTGGCATGGATATGTTTAAAACTCGGACTATCCATAACCTGTTTACAATTTAAATTACGAAATCTAAAACACAAGGAACTCAAGTTCCTATAAGAAGTTCAAAGAGGTTTATAATAATAAAAGTGAAATGAAAAGCTCTTAAGAGCTTATAACAAATTTACATCTCAAAGACCGAAAATAAAACAAAATAAGATAAGCTTAGCCCCAAAACTTTTAAATGACATCTAGTCCATCTCAGCGTCATCATCATCTCGATCAAGCCGCACCAGCTCCTCTCTCATGACCCGAACACCTGAAAATGTCTGTAATATCATGAGCTAACAACAAAGCCCAGTGAGAATAAACAGAATAAAGAGTAAAGTTAGACCCCAAACCCGCATCCGGATTTGTGTCCAAGAACTTACTTACTCTTCGCTATCAATCCATTCAAAGAGTTTTATATCAAGTGTTCCACTTTTACTTACCAATTCTCCAATATAATTGTGGAACTACATTCCAAGCATTTCTGAGTATGGTTTCATAAATGCATATAGTATTTATATCTCATTTTCCTTATATACCTTATATTATATACAAGGTTTACATCAAATATATTCTCCCAAATACGAGATCTTCCAATTTTATTGAGAAACTAGTTCTCTTACATATTTTTCACATAATGATTATACAAGGTTCAATACACACTTGTATTCTCTCATTATCCAATTCAATCTCATTCCTTTTTCCTATAGCACTCGGTTATACATCCATTTCATTTCTTTTCTCTCTAGAAATGTACGTCTTACATAATATTTCAACTCTTTTCTCTATAGCAGCTCAGGCTATAAAAGTGTACATTTTCTTATCAAAACCTCCAAAACTCAAGAATAACTTATGCTAAGCTCTCTCGGTCTTAAAATATTCAAATAAAAATAGTTTTGATGAATGACAATAATAATAGCTCCCGCAGGCTATGTGTAAGCTTCCGCAGGCTTTATGATAGCTCCCGCAGGCTATGTGATAGCTCCCTCAGGCTATGTGATAGCTCCCGCAGGCTTTGTGATATGCTATGAAAACTTTTTCAATAACAAGTAAAATAAATATAATCATTCATCATAATCGAAAGGGCATTAAAGTAAATAGATCGTGATGATGCAATATGATATGCATATGCTTTCGAAAGTAAATAAATATAAACTTTCAACATAATCCAAAGGACATAAAGGTAAAGTGCTTAAAGTAAAGTGCATAAAGTAAAAGGATCATAGATGTCCTAATGCATAAAGTAAATAAATAGGAAATTTGGAAGAACAATAAGTAGATCGAACTTCCGATACTTTAAATAAAAGTAAGATCGTATCTTAAACAAATGATCTTCACTTTTAAGGATTCTAAACTCCCAAATTAAAATCCAAGGTTCTATTTTCAAGTTTCTTTAACCATTCTATCTAAAAGTTTGGATCCTTTAACTTCCAATGATCCATTCTAATCTTCGAAACGATTCTAAAATAGAACTTTCAAAAGTTCAATGTTTCCCTCGAGAAACTCCAAAGTTTTCACTCAAGAACTAGTTCCTAATCCTAAGGTCACTAGCTCACTTTCTTTTACTCTTAGATTCGAATCCTATTCTTAACCTCCGATTCTACAAACCGTTCTACTTATTCGGTTTCTAAAGCTACTTTAAATCCTATTTATTCTCACCTTAGCCAAAGTAGATTTGCTCTAAATCTCCGAAAGCACGATCAATCAACGATCCGAAACACCTACAATTTAAAAGTATGTCTAATGATCATTAATAAATCAAACATTGATCAATTAACATCTAAAAGCTCAAAACGACGAACAACCCCGGAAAAACCCAAGGGTGCTCTCGGCCCCTCTATAGAAAATGGGTTTCGGGTTCGGTTTTCCGGCTTTTAGGTACTTTAGAGGTGTTTTGAGTTGGTTTTAAGTAGTTTCGAAGTTCCCGATTTCAATGGGTATCGATGATTCGGGTTTTTGGACAATAATCGATTTCCCGAATTTAATTACAATAAACAATATATCAATAAAAGTAAACCTCAAAACAACCCCCACAATGTAAATTTCAAACGGGAAGGGTTTCGACTGAAACTCGTTTTTTGGGTTTAGGGAAAGTTTCCAAAATCACTAAAAACAACTCCCGTAAAAAAAATCATCAAGTTCCTCGGCAAGAAATCGAAGAATCAAAATGAAAACTCCATTAAAATACTATTTGGAGCTTAGGGTTTGAACTTTAACTTACCAAGAAGTCCTTAGAACACGGATGGAAAGCATGATAGCTAGGTGGAGAAGAATCCTAGGACCAAAGGCTTTCCGATGCAACCGAAATCAAGTCGATCCGTCGAGAATAGAACAAAAGCCGAAAATTCTTCCCCCACTCCTTGAAGCCACGGTTTGGAGAAGAAAATATGAGATGTTTTGGTCAATTTTGGTCAAATGGAAATTTAAAGAAGAATATGAATAGTGTTTTGGATATTTTTAAGAAATTGGAAATGACGGTTGCGTCCTTTTATGATTTTTGACTTATAAATCGAAATCCGAAGCTCTTAAATTAATCTAAAGGTGAATAATAATTATTAATTGTCCTATTAATAATTATTAATATCACCGAAGTGAATTTAAAGTATTAAAACAATTAAAAAGAATTTCGGGCGAAATTAACTACTAAATTCTAAATTACAAAAATAATAATTAAAATAAATACTTAAATTGAAATAAATAAATAAATAATAACATTAAATAAAATAATAAATAAAATAAAAATAAAAAATAAAATTCACTTCAAAATTAACTGGACGTTACAATTGAGAAATTGAATGTAGGAATCAAAGGGTCTTTACATGTTGTAATGGGTCTTAGGTGAGGTTTGATGGAAGAAAAATTTAATCTATGTAATTTAGAAGATATTTGAACCCTTATAGAAAAGCTTCAATCAAAACAGCTACAACCACAACTTAGTGACTTTTCTTTTTCTTTTCAATTTTTTTTTTCAAAGAGTCAACAAAGCATGTTTGAAAAGGATCATTATGAATTTTGTTGCCTACTGAATTTGATAACTAATTATCATGAACATCAATCCTATAGCAAGTACTAACCTCACTGAAAAATTTTAAAGAACGATAGATATTGAAGTGTACCTCTTCTTCGTTGACCCTCAATGTTAACTTACCTTGTTGTACATTAATCAAGGCATGACCTGTAGCTAAGAATGGTCTCCTCAAAATGACAGGAATCTCTTCATTTTCTTCAATGTCTAGGACTATGAAGTCAGTTGGGAATATGAACTTATCTACCTTTACCAACACATCTTCAATGACTCTACGAGGGTATGTGAGTGGTCTATCTACAAGCTAAAGAGATATGGTAGTAGTTTGAACTTCACCTAATCCAAGTGTCCTGAACATAGAAAGATGTGTTAGATTAATACTAGCTTTATCAAATAAATAACTTCCAATAGTACAAGGGATAGTAAAACTCCCTAGATCTTTTAGCTTCGTGGTAATTTCTTCTGAAATATAGCACTGCATTCTTTTGTTATCTTTACTGTTTCAAAATTCTCCAGTTTCCTCTTCTTAGACATTATCTCTTTCATGAACTTCACATAATTAGACATTTATTCCAGCGCATATGCAAAAGGAATGTTAATGTGATTTTTCTTAAAAATATCTAAAAATTTAGAAAATTGAAGATCAATCTTTTTCTTTTGAAAACGTTGAGGATAAGGTAAATTAGAATGTGCAACAGGAATATCAGAAGATAAGGGAATAGAAATTAACTTTTCTGCCAAACTAGATGTAGCCTTCTGTTGTTCTTCCTCCTTGCTCTCAAACGTTTCAGTGGTGGAGTCTTTTGCTAATGGTGGAGTTCGTTCTTGAAGCACTTTTCCACTCCTCAATGTGATAGCATTGCACTTCTCCCTTGGGTTTACTTCCATATCACTAGGAAACTTTGCATTATGGAGGGCATTCACTGAGGTAGCTATTTTTCCCATCTGTGCCTCTAGATTTTTCAAAATAATACTATGATTATCAACTTCTGTTGCTAAATTTTCTATCATAGTTTCATTTTTACGAAACATTTTTCTTGATTCAGTAATGAAATTTCCAAACATGCTCTCCAAAGAAAGCTTATTATCATTCTGATTTTGTGGAGGGGGTTGCGAAACGTTCTTATTGTTTCCATATGAAAGATTCTCATGATTTCTTAACCCTGGATTATAGTGGGTAGGAAATGGATTCTGATATTGATTTTCTCTATACCCATAATTTCTGTTATTCACATATCAGGCTAGTTCAATTGTAGGTTCTTCATACTTAACTACTTCACTAGTAGCTGATAATTTTGCTACCTGATGTGTAAGTGAAGCAATATGAGATTTAATGAATGGTACATCATCAACTGCTAATGCTCCTGCCACTTTTGGAGCCATAAATCGGTCATCGGCATATTGGAAACTGTTTTCAGCCATATTGTCTAATAATTCATGTGCCTCTTCAATAGTTTTGGACATCAACGAACTTCCTGCTGCAGTATTAACGTTTAATCTAGTCTATCCCGCCAACTCATTATAAAAAAAGTTGAATCTTTAAGTAATCCTAAAGTCCATGATTTGGACACTTCCTCAAAAGCTTTATAAATCTCTCCCAAGCCTCATATAAAGTTTCGAAATTTTGTTGCTTAAAAGTGTTGATTTCAGTAAGCATATGAGTTGCCCTCGATGGTGGGAAGAATTTTGTCAAAAACTTTTCAACCATGTCTTGCCAACTAGTGATACTTCCTGGATGTACTGATTGTAACCAACCTCTAGCCTTATCCCTCAGTGAGAAAGAAAAAAGGTGTAGTTTAATTGTGTCTTCAGGTATCCCATTCATCTTAACTGTGTCACAAATTTCTAAGAACCTGGATAAGTGATCATTTGCATCTGTTGAAGTAGTCCCTCTAAACTGATGTTGTTGAACCATACTAATCAAAGTAGGTTTCACATCAACGTTATTAGCATTGATGGTCTGCCGAGCTATTTCTGAAAATTTTTTAGCAACAACGGGTTTGAAATAATTCTTAATTTTTCTCGTGTTGTTCTCGCCTTGATTTGCCATTATCTCGGCTTGAAGTTTTTCTGCTTACGATTAACTTTGCAGGTTTTCTCAATCTTCGAATTTAGTAGTGCAAGACTACTACTGTCGTCCTTTCGCATATAATATGTATAAACCTGAAAAAAAATAACAACAAACAAAGAAACAAGTGAGCAAAGAATAATTAAATTGTTCAGAAAAATATAAAAGAAAAAGAAAATTTCTAAATTACTATCAAGTTAATGCACAATAGTATCAAGTAAAACTAAATTACCTAATCCCCGGCAATGGCGCCAAAAACTTGTTGAAGAAATTATCAATTACCCGTAAGCGTACGGAGTCAAGTTTTACTATAGTAATAAGAACAAAGGGTTGTCATCCTCTGGAAAAAAGAATTAAGTCTTCCTAAATACTAATATATGATTAACTCAATTTTATTTAGAAATGGTAAAATAATGAGTGCTAACTAAACTAATAAGAAAAGACAAAACTAAATAGAAGAAGGTTGAATTAAATCAATGGAAAAAGGTTATAGAGGAATGATATCACTACTTTAATTTATGGAAATAATATTCGTTTAGTTAAGAACAACAATTTCATATTCTATAAATCAAGAACACTAAAACTCTTAATTACCTCTCCCGAGCGTCAAATCAAGAATCACAATTCATTAAGAAACCAATACCTCTATTCAATTTCAGTAATTAAAAATGTATGAATTACACAAGTTCTTTTTATACTTCTAAATTAAGATTAAGTTTCGCAACTCTAATCTACTTTCAGTTATATTCCTAAGATCTATCCTGAAACCACCTCTCCCGAGTGTTAGATTTCAGAATTAAAATCAATTAATCTATGGCCAGTAAATTAAAAGCATTAAGAACATAAGAACATAAATAGAATCATAAAATTGTCCTTCAAAACTATAACTAAATATTCAAACCATAAAAATAAAGTAGCTACATCAATCCCCTAAGAATAAGAAAATTAGCTATCCATAAACATAAAATTCATCAAAATAAAATAATCTAGAAAACATAAAGTCGACTCCCTCGAAAACCGTTGAAAATCTCCAAAAACTGCTCTATAAAGTGGCTGTCTCCAAGTATATTGAAAAATAAGCTTCAAATCCCTTTAAATAGCCTTCTGAAGTTGGTGGCTAAAATTTTCTTCGAGCGACGCCTCGCTTTAATGCAAGTGATGGCTCGCTTGAATTGCGCAAGGCCTCCATAATACAGACGAATGACGCCTCACTAGCTTCCAAGTGATGGATCGCTTGGACATATTCTGGCACTCTTCTAAATGGTCAAGCGATGGCTTGCTTGAAATCAACGATGGCTCACTTTAGTTGATTTTTGCTAAATTGTTTCCTTTTTCCCTAAATAAGCAAATATCTTTTAAAACTTACATAAAAAGAGATAAACAAATTATAGTAGCATAAAATCCATCAAAAACCAATTAAATTAAGGGTAATCATATAATATAAAACCATGTCAACAATGGAGACTCCTCTCATGAGGTGTGAAGTCTCGAGAAATATTTACAAATTCATGACAAATCGAGCAATTCCATCTACTAGTCTTTCTTCAGCTTTTTCTGTTATTTCTCCTAATGTGTGGCATTCTCGTTTAGGCCATCCAAGAAATGTAGTTTTTGATTATCTTCGTGGTAATAATTTAATTGCGTGTAATAATGCTCGACACTCAAAATATGTTAAGTTGCCTTTTTATGATTATATTTCTTTTACTACTATGCCTTTTGATATTGTGCACGGTGATTTATGGACCTGCTCAATTGTCAGCTCTTCTGGCTCTAGATATTATATTCTTTTTTTGACAACTATAGTAATTTTCTTTGGACTTCCCCCATACTAAGAAATCCCAAGTATTATCGTATTCCTTAAATTTAAAGCATTCATTAAGACACAATTCAAAAGGGATATCAAAAAATTTCAATGTGATAATGGTCGGAAATTTGATAATGGTCCATTCCATCAATTTTGTGACAGTAATGGCATACATTTCCGTTTTTCTTGTCCCCACACTTCTCCTTAAAATGGAAAATCTAAACAAAAAAAAATCCATTAATAATATTGTTCGCACTTTACTAGTTCACTCTTCTATGCTACCGTCATTTTGGCATCATGCTCTTTATATGGCAACCCACCTTCTCAATATCCTTCTTACCAAAGTCTTAGGATACATATCTCCAACGCAAATTCTCTATCAGAAAAATCCCTCCTTTTCTCATCTTTGGATTGTTGGTTGCTTATGTTATCCTTTATTCCCTTCTACCACAATTCACAAATTTTAAGCACGCTCCACACCGTGTGTTTTCTTGGGGTATCCATCTAACCATCAAGGCTACAAATGCAATGATTTGTCAAGTCAAAAAATCATAATTTCTCGTCATGTACAATTTTATGAAACACAATTTCCTTTTACTAAATTATTTTCACCAAATTCTACAAGTTGCGATTTTCTTGATAACGGTCTGTCACCTTGGCTCATTCATCATATGCATCACCAAGCCCCTCCTCAAATCAAAAATCCACAAGCGCAGAACCCATCTCTCCTCAGCGTGTCATATTGGGTTTTATTATGGACCCAAATCAAAAGTTAATAAGCCATGTAAAGTTACATGTGTTGGCTTATTAATTAAAGCCCAAAACTCTTTGTTTTTGCTTAACGTTTGCTATGCAAAAATAAATTTATAATACTTTATTTATATATATAAATAAAGTTGGCCATGTCATCACTTCTCACTTTTGGAAAAAGGCGGTGGATTTTTTACGTTTTATGACGGTGGGGTTCTTTATATATATATATATAAATATATGTTGCAGCGCTGTGGTTCATGACCAAGTGAGTGAGAAAAAACAAATCTATGACGTTTCTTTTTTTTCTTTGTCGAGAGTAGTAGGTGTTTTTTGTGAATAATCCACTTTGGGTTATTTGAGGTTGTTCATTATTGAGAGAAAAAAGAGAGTTATAATCAATTGCAAACTTCTACTTTTCATCTCAATTATATTCTTCATCTTCATAGTGGAACCTGCAAATTTACATAAGACAAGACATAACAATTGGAAACCTGTATAAAATTCTGGTGTCGTTTCTCTCTCGCTTTTATTTATTCTTTGTGTTGCATATTTATCGTTCTAGATTTAGGGATTTACAAACCTTTCAAATTCCCAACAACTGGTATCAGAGTTTCAAGTTTTGGGGACTTGTGAGCAATGGATAGCACAAAGGATATTGGGATCGGAAATTTAATAGTTCAAATTTTTCATTCTGGATGATGTAGATTGAGAACTACTTGTTTAGCAGGAAGTTGCATCTGCTATTGGGAGAGATGAAAGAGGGTATGAACAATGTAGAATGGAATCTATTAGACAGGCAAGTGCTGGGAGTTATAATATTGACATTGTCAAAGAATGTTGCCCATAATATGGTAAATGAGACAACTACAGCGAGATTGATCAAGACCTTATCTGATATGTATGAACAACCCACCGTCAACAACAAGATATACATATACTCTCAACTCGTGCATATGAAGTTGACTGATGATGAACCATTAGCAGATCATCTGAACAAATTCAACATTCTCATAAATTAGTTAATTGCTTCAGAGTTTCAAATACTGATGATATGGTTGTTGTTGCATTCTTCGCATCTTTACATGATAGTTGGTTTACTATGAAAGATATTGCTAATTCTCAGGGAAGAGGGAAACTTTGTTTTGTAAATATCAGAGATGCTGCTCTTGCACAAGAAATTTTCTTGAAGAGTTCTTGTACAACCTCTAATAATTGTACTGCTTTGTATACCGGTAGAGGAAAAGGCAATCAAAGTAACAACAGTAAGGGTAAAGGTACATGGAACAAGGAGATTGAATGTTACTACTGCCACATGATGGGTCACAAGAAATCAGACTGTAAAAAACTGAAACAATATCAGAAAGATAACGACAATAACTCAGAGGTTAATATGGTCATGCATGCTCTTTGTTGTGTTGATGGAGTTTTAATGTCGATGAGATGATGACAGGCTAGGTTGTGGATAGTGCCTGTTCTCTTTGTTGTGTTGATGGAGTTTTAATGTCGATGAGATGATGACAGGCTAGGTTGTGGATAGTGCCTGTTCTTTTCATATTACTTCAAACAAACAATTGTTCTCATCTTTTAATTCAGGCGAGTTTGGCTTAGTGAAAATGGGGAATGGAAATATCTCTAAAGCAACTGACATTGGAACCCTAAGTTTGGAGACTGATACATGATGGCTATTATTGAGAAATGTCAGGTATGTTCCTAATTACAAGATGAATATTATTTATGTTGGTCAACTTCATAATGTTGGTTATCGAAGTGAGTTTAGAATAGGGGTATGGAAACTCACTAGAGGATCTTTATTGGTGTTGAGAGGCTACAAGCGTTCTACTCAGTATGTGATACGTTTGAATGTTGCCTAGTTAAATGTGCTACACGTAAAGTACAAATTTGGAGAGTTGTTGATGTTCCCTCAAATGGGAGCGGTAAGCCGATAACTCAAAAAGGACAGTTAGATTCTAATCTATCAGTTCATGTGGAAGAACAGTTGGGAGAATTTAAAAGTGCTCAGAAAATAGCCTCAACTGACAGGCAAGATAGCGAACTGGTGAAGTTGCCTGAGGGAAATACGGCACTTTTGGCTAGTTTTAGAGTCAAAGAGGGTGTAAGCATCAGAGATGGAATCTCTAATACGACAATTGGCTTGAATTCTAATGTCAACCATGTTATAACATATTTATTTACCAATGTTCGTTGTAGGTGGATAGTTGGTAAAGTGGTTGATCCAGCCACATAGATGGAGTGGGAGTGACTTGAGTATCTTTTCATACCTGGGAGATAGCTCACAGAGTTGGCCTTGCAGGGGCCAATCATATTAGTGGATTCTAACAGGTATATGGTTTTTTGTAAATTGTTTTGCATTTGCAAGTTGAAGCCTTGGTGTTCCAAGCGAGTGGTAAACTACTAATGCACTGGGAGTTGAAGATGTTTGTTTTGTCTCCAAGTGGGAGATTGTTGGGTTTTATTATGGACCCATATCAAAAGTTAATAAGCCATGTAAAGTTACATGTGTTGGCTTATTAATTAAAGCCCAAAACCCTTTGTACTTGCTTAATGTTTGTTGTGCAAAAAAGAAAGTTATGATACTTTATATATATATATATAAGGGCAGATCCAGAAATTTTCACAACGGGGGGCAAGATTATATGAAAATAAAAAATATCAGAAAATATATATATTCGTCAGATTTGAATAAGATATATTCTATAACTTTGTAACTGTTAGACACATACTTTATTACATAAATAATGAAAATTAATGTTTTCATAAACTTCCTCGACGAGTCTTCATTTTTTGAAAGTGTTGCATGATCACTTCATTCTCAATATTGTTGAATATATCTTTTTCAATAAATGTGATCAAACTATCAGCCAACCATTGGTCCCCAATCCGATTTCGTAATCGATTCTTCACTATTTTCATCGAGAGAATGCTCTCTCTACTGAAGCTGTGGCAACTGGCAAAATTAAAGATAAAGTTATAAGCTTGTAAACTAAAGGATATAAAACATCCTTTTTGGTCTTCACCATCACTTCACTTAGAATCGAAATTTGTTTTAAATCTGCAAACTTTTCCTCAGATCTAACATCTTGAATATATGTCTCCAATTGATCTTCAATGGCCAAGAGTTGTGTCTCTGAAAATTCAAGAGGATAAAACCGAGCAAGACAAATTAGTTTGTCTTTTTCAAAAGAAGAAAATGAGTCACTTGGATTCAAACAAGCCATACACAGAAGTGATTGAGTATTAAGTTCATTGAAACGGTTATTGAGCTCTTGAAGTTGCATATCCAAGACAATATAAAACACCTCTACATAATAGTGATGTTTATTCGACTTTTTTTCACTATTTCTTCGAGATCGACCTCGAACAACAAATATACAATCCATGTCAGGGATGCTAATATCATGCTTGTCACAAAATGAAGAAACTTCAGTCAATAAAGAGTCCCATTCTGAATCTCTCATAAATTGTAATCGTTCTTTGGACATTTTAACCAATTTCATAGCATTTATTATATCCTGATCTTTCCTCTGCATTGCTTGAGATAATTCATTTGTGATACCAAGAATATTTCTCATCAAATGAAGGGTGAAAACAAAGTCAAATGATTGGGGTGAATCTAATAATGTATAGGCTTCAACTTTCTGATCTGATTTTGAAGTATCTTGTATAACAAAGTCAAGAACCTCAATGATTGAACCAAACATATTCATCAAACTAATCAATGTATAATAATGTGAATTCCAACGTGTATCTCCTGGACATTTAAGAGTAGTTCCTTGATTCAAACCTTGTCCACTTAAAAGTTCACCATTATCAAATGCTTCTCTGTTTTTTATTATTTGAAATTCTTGAAGAATGTCATGGCCCTTACATGATGCACCAACAAAATTTACAACACTTGAAACTACATTAAAAAATAGGACAACTTGCACATTATTTTTTGCAACGGCAACAAGAGCCAACTGAAGCTGATGGGCAAAACAATGCACATTGTAAGCATGTTCATTTTCTTTTAAAATCAATGCTTTAAGCCCATTGAACTCACCTTGCATATTACTTGCTCCATCATAACCTTGACCTCGTAAGTTTGATAAGCTTAAGCCATGCTTAGCAAATATCTCATCAATTGCTATTTTAAGTGATGAAGCAGTTGTGTCTCCTACATGGGTAATATCTAAAAAACGCTCAATCACTTGTCCTTGTTTATTTACATAACGAATAGCCACTGCCATTTGTTCTTTCATTGATACATCACGAGCTTCATCTACTAGAATGCAGAAAAAAGAATTTCCAAGATCTTTGATAATAACCTTACTTATTTCAGTAGCACAAGTATTTGCAATATCTTTCTGAATATCCGATGCCACAAGCTTTAAATTTCCAGGACTGTTATCTAAACAAACTCTTCTAATATCATCATTATGGTTAGCTAGAAATCCTAATATTTCAAGAAAGTTTCCTTGGTTGTTTGAATCATTTGATTCATCATGGCCACGAAATGCTAAGCCTTGTCTTAGAAGAAAGCGAACACGATCAACAGAAGCAGCTAACCGTATCCGATAATCTGTATGTGTTTGATCTGTTTGCTTATTTAATAAAGAATTAACGTGTTGGTCTTGTTTCATCAAAGCTTGACAATTTTTTGAAGCTTGATTATGAATACTATTGAATCCCCCAACATGTTCTTGTAGTTTATGCTTCTTCTTCCAATTTGTAAATCCATCCAAAACAAATGTGTCAGAGCCCCCTTGATACTTTTTACAATCTGGTTTAAAAAGATAGCAACATAAACAATAAGCCGCTTCCTTCGAAATGCTATATTCTAACCATGTGGGATATTCATCAAACCAAGATGAACAAAATCTCCTATGAAGTTTTCCATGTAAGGTTTGTTTAAATTTATGAACACGAGGTTGACAAGGACCTTTCAACCAATAAGCTCTCCGAATTGAATCTTGCTCATTAGGATGATAAGATGATATTGGCTTTCTTAATGCAGGGTCGGCCATCAAATTTGCTAAATTACTATCTCTTTGTCGCTCCTCATTTTCATCCAAACAACTCTTTTTTGCTCTATCATGTTCTTTGTCAGGAATTTTAATAGAATCATCCGTCGATTTTCTTTTAACCACAAATTTATCCATAGCTAAAAAAAACAAAAAAATTGTTTCAGAGACAAGAGTTAAATTTTTATATATGTAAAATTTAAATCAACAAATTAAGAAGAAGTAAAAAACTTTAACATTAAAAGAAAGACAAACAAATGTGTATTAAGTGAAATCATGGGATAAATTTGTACTAGGCATGGCAGGAGATGAAGATCCAAATAATTGAAAAACTAAACAACTAAAACCTAAAATTTAAAACATAAAACTAATCTAATTCATATAATACCTCAAACTCAAAAGGGAAGTTGGCAGAGATGGAGGCTGGAGGCGCAAAGAAAAATGATGATGAATCGATGATGTATTGTGGTTTGATATCTTTTAAGTTAAAAAGATTTTTTTAGAATAAATAAGTATCTAAATAATATCTTTTTTAAAAAAGTAAATAATGATTTAAATGAAAAATCAACTGAAATTTTTGATTGATTTAGTCTAGATAATTAGATATTAAAAATAAATGATATTTTTAAAATTAAGATGTAAAAATTAAGAAATTGGATAATAAAAAATAAAATTTGGTCGGGAGAAGGGGGCAAAATTTAGATTTCATTATATATTTATTAAATTTCAAAAATTAGGGGGGGGGGGCAAATCTCATAAAATTTGTAAATTATATATTTAAATACATAGAAATATACTAATTTCAAGAATCCAAGGGGGCATTGCCCCCCCCTCCCCTTACACTTGGCTACGCCCCGTATATATATATAATCTATATCTATCTATAACATATCTAAATGTGGCTATGTAGGGAGAAACATTCGTTTCCCATTTTATCCCTATATTTATACTATAATCTATTTTTATCCTTTTGCCCCTATTTAATATTTATTTTGAATTTTATCTATTCAATAAATGGTTTTCTTTATTAAAAAATCTTTAAAAATAGGTTAAAAATATTATAGTGTTTTGAAGTTTTGCTTCAATCAAGTGCATGCATGCATCAATCTAAACAATAAATGTGTGGCATTTACGAAGCCATTTCATTCCTTGAATCTTGGTGGAGATTTACTTTAAAAAAAACTCACCTTTGATCTGTATTCTAAACCCACCACCTATTTTCCTCCAACCTTCTATATTAGTTTTCCTCATTTAAAAAGAAAATACCCTATTTCAAAAACACCAAGCTTAAGGAAGCCAATTTCTCCATATTTTCCCGTTGTTCTTGGGTCTGAAGAATTATCCAACAAGATTTTGATACTAATTTCTCCAAACATACTCATTGAAATATAAGCATTAACAACGATCGATAGCTTTTATGAGGTTTGTGAAAGGCTGAAGAGGCATAGAGAAGAAGTTGCTGAAAAAGTTACAATTCGAAAAAAATTGGGTAAGGAATAATTGCTTAAAGATTGGATTGATTATTCCGCTTTTGATAGAATTCATGATTGTTGATGGAAGACAAACTAATTCTCGGTCTTTGAGGGTAGAGGGTGGATGTTAAAATTAAGATTGAAAATATTTGGTTTTTAATTTTCAATTTAGATTTTTATATTATTTATAGAGATGTTATTTTATACATGTGGCTATGGCTACTCAATAATAATAGTTTCTTTTGTGATTTTGTTTAGATTGTATGGGAGAGGTGTATAAAAAAATCTCCTTTAATCTATCTCTGTTTTTTCTTTTATTTTAGAATAGATTTGTATTTTATAATTATTTTTCATTTCTTTGTCTGAAATCTTACTCTCTTTTTTTTATAACTCCTAAAATCTTACTTTAGAATAGCTTTGTAAAATTATTTTTTTAAAATAGAAATTATCTCAAATAATATAGTTCTAAACTAATTATTTTCTAAACATTTTTAAAACTATCTAAATAATAGTTTAATACTTATTGAACTATTAAATAATTTATTGAAATTCGGTTTTTTTTTAGAATAAATTATTAAACTGTTATTTGAATAAATTTTAAAATATTTTGACATTTCAATAATTATTATACAGAAATATGCTACTTTATTAATTGACATTTTCTAAATTAACTTTGCTAATTAATACTCATTGTAAAAATGAGTTTTATTTTCTTTTAATATAATTTCAAAAGGGGGTTTAGAAGACACGTCAAATATGAGTTTTTGAATGGTAAGGTATTTGGGGATTTATTGATTGTGTTAGAAATTATATATTTTAATTTAATTAGATAAAAAATATTTATTCTTTATAGTTTAATTACGTGTATAATTAAATGCTTAAAATTCCAAAAATTATTTTTATTAGAAATACAATTTTAATTAATTTAATGAAAAAAAAATCATTTCTTTAAATACTGACTTTGTCAAATTACTTGATTTTTTATAAAAGTTATTATTTAATATAATATATATTATATTTCACATTGTCTTCTTATAAAAACAAAATTTAAAACTTTAAAAGCACGTGCAACTCACGTAATTTTCAACTAGTATATATAAAGTTGGCCATGTCATCACTTCTCACTATTGGAAAAGTCGATGGATTTTTTACGTTTTGTGGCGGTGGGATTCTTTGATATATTATATGTTGAGGCGTTGTGGTTCATGACCTAGTGAGCGAGAAAAAAAAAATCTACGGCGTTTTTTTTTCTTTGTCGAGGGCAGTAGGTGTTTTTGGTGAATAATCCACTTTGGGTTATTTGGAGTTGTTCATTTATGAGAGAAAATAAAGAGTTACACAAAGCTCGTCTTCTAGGTGATTGTAGGTCTCAACAGGTTGGAATTGACTGTTATGACACTTTTAGCCCGATAGTCAAACCGGCTACTATTCGGACAATACACAGTATTGCCTTATCTAAGTCTTGGCCAATTCATCAGTTGAATGTCAAAAATACCTTTTTCCATGGCATTCTAAGTGAAACAGTTTATATACATCAACCTTAGGGGTTCTGAGATTCCACACTTTCTGATTATGTTTGTCTGCTCAAGAAGTCTCTTTATGGCCATAAACAAGCCCCTCGTGCTTGGTATCAACGATTTACAGACTATGTTGCCACTATTGGTTTCACTCGTAGCAAATCTGATAATTCTCTGTTCATTTATTGTCATGGGACTAACATTGAATATATCTTACTTTAAGTTGATGATATCATTCTCACTGCTTCATCAGATGCTCTTCGTCAATCTGTTATGGTTCTTCTCCGCACAGAATTTGATATGAAGGATTTGGGGCCTCTCAATTATTTTTTAGGCATTGATGTGACCCGACGCCAATATGGACTATTTCTTTCTCAAAATAAATATGCCGAAGTGAACGAGCCGGAATGTCAAATTGCAAGCCTTGCCCCACACCAATCGACACAGAAGGCAAATTAATCTCCTTGACTGGCGCTCCATATGATGATCCTACCCACTATCGTCGGTTGGCAGGTTCACTACAGTATCTCACTCTCACAAGGCCGGATATCTCATATGTCGTTCAACCAGTATGTCTATTTATGCACGATCTGAAGGTTGAACACATGAATGCATTGAAGCGTATTTTACGCTATGTCCTAGGTACAATTCATTATGGTCAGCATTTGTATGATTCTACACTTCAATCAATTACATCTTATACAGATGTCGATTGGGATGGATGTTCATACACTTGACGATCCACTTCAGGTTATTGTGTTTTTCTTGGCGACAACCTTATATCGTGGTCCACCCAACACCAACCCACCCTGTCTCGATCTAGTGCTAAAGATGAATACAGAGAAGTTAAAAATGTTGTCTCTGAATCCTGTGGAATTAGAAATCTCCTCCTTGAACTACATTGTCCAGTTCATAAGGGACCACACGTTTATTGTGATAATGTTAGTGTCATTCATTTTTCGGGAAATCTAGTTCAACACCAACGAACTAAACACATAGAAATGGATATCCACTTCGTTCGAGAAAAAGTCCGGCATGGTGAGGTGCGCGTCCTACATGTTTGAGACAGTCTAAGCGTCCGTGAACCTCCATTTTTTACTACGGGGGAGTGTTATAATAAAGTGTATAATCGTTTGAATATGTATTATCTTTGACTTAGCCATGTATATCCCTATATTTTAGTATTTCCCACCATTGTAGGCTTGTAGCTAACTGATTGATATCAGTTATATTCCTACGATTGTAACCTCATATTAAAAAGGCATATATCATATATAAACTAATGGGTGAAATGAGAATGATCACGGTTTCAAATTCTTTCAGTAAGTTTCTTTACTTTCTTCTCACTTGGTAAGAGTTGGGAGATCTATTGTAACTGTGGTAGAATAAAATTTGGGAAAGATTGTAATTTGATGAGGGTTCAGTATGCAGCTGAGGAAAAAAAAACTATGAAAACAGGTTTGTAATTTTGGAGGTCCAATTTCTGTAAGTCTAATATAACAAATAAAACACAAATTATAAATATAAACAATATAAAATTCATAAAACTTTGATATAATTATATAAACATAACAAATATTGGGTTGAAGATTTTTCCTTTTTATTATTATTAAGTTTGGAATATGTATATAGGATTGGTTTGGATACTTATAAGAATCTGTTAAACCTATTAATAGGTTTGGACACTTGGAGGTTGAAAAAAGTGAACCTACCAATTTGGATTCAAGACAGTTGGATTAGTTTGGATATTTTCACACTACTTTGACACTTATGTTGAAAAATAGAAGAACAATATAAAGAACACCTATGTAATGGTTGTTAGCTTGTGGACTAAAGGAGATTGAAGAACAAAAATTAAAGTATGAATAAAGAACTCCCGATGTGATATAAATGATAATCACCGATTTGTAAATATAATATTTTTAAAAACAAGTTAATCACTGATTGACTATAATATAAATGATAATCACTTCACATTATATTCTACAGACTCACATAATTCGATGATTGATTTGACGTGTTAATCAACTATTAACATTAATCAATAATAAACATTTACTATGGATATTTTTGTGAATTATAGTAATAAGTAATTGACAAACTCAAAGTCTACTATAATTGCAAATATTTTAGAAATTATATTAGATTTGTAATTTTTTTTTTTTTAAATACTATTTTTAACATTATAAATATCAGAACATAGTGAGATGTAGTGAAGATTTAAGCTGGGACTTTGCAACAGATATCATAGATATCATCTAAAGGAGCATGGTCACCGGTTCCTTCATCTTTCCAACCATACAACAATTGCTTGCCTTTGAAAACAAACATTCCTCCCTAAATACAAGAAACATGAAAATGAGTACTTTCATAATTTGAACATAGCATAGTATTTTTTTTTTCTTTGAACAAAACCGAAAATACCTGTTGCAATACACTACTTCTATCATCTGGGGTTGCATCAATCGTATAATTTTTCACAGCTTTTTGCAAAGCTTCAAATCTTGAGAACACCTTGGCCTAAATTAAATTGACGATTCAGGGAAAATAAATATAAAAGCAAAATATGCAAATAAATACTCAAAATAAACGATGCCGATGGCGATAGCTAGGTAGCTGGAAGGGGAAAAAAATTACACTAGCTGGATTGAAGAATGTACGACCAAGACCGTAGTATAAATCCAGAATGTTATATGCCTGAGAATATATGATGGTTAGCTTTTACAATAAACAAAATAGAGTTAGAATAAAAATCGAAAACACTAATGCTATATAGACACATAAACATTACCTTCCGGTCAGGATCAGCATAAAGGCAATCCATTGGAAATGGCAACTGAGAGTTCAGAAGATCAAGAAGAAATATTATTTCTATGAGTAATAATAATTGTTTTTTTTTTAATAAATGTAGTATGTGTTTGTAATATGATTAGAAAGATATTGTGACTATACTTCCTTTCCATTAAAAATATCTAAATCGAATAAGGTCGAGAGTCTAATGACATAATTTAGAGCATCTAAATTGAAAAATAGTTTTGTGTAAAATCTTTCTAGAATCAAGCTCAAAAGCATATTTCATTAAGATAATGAAAAGGAAATAGAAAATGTCACAAGAACCTAAAAAACCGTCATTTGACTACAAGTATGCAGTATTCTATGCAAAAAGAAAGACACCCAACAAATTAAAACAGATGAGCCAGCCCAAAGAAAAAAAGTATAACACAGAAAGCTTCAGATACTAACACAAAAAATAGGTATTTCATTCCCACACAGATTCTGATGGACTCTCAACACCTTAAACACTCTCTTGTATTTCTGAAGCCATATACCCCATAAAATAACAAAAACAAAACAGAGATATAGTGGAGGGTTATTTTTCCCTGATAGTTCCATGTTCAACTCTATTTTGGCTATTATGTGGAGGGTTTGGCTCGAAAAGTATGATAGAATCTTCAACGACTTCACCTGCACTATTCAGGAACTTCGGCTTTATTAAAACAAAAAAATCAGTTCCCTTTGATGCACTCACTCCAACCTCTTCTGTAATTACAGATTCTTCATTATTTTGGCCAAAAAGCTTGTTTTTATCTAAGTTGGTTACCTTGATTTCATTTTTCAACCCTTTTGTCGTATTCTTTTCATATATCAATAAAAAGTTTGTTTCTTGATATTCTTTATCTCAATACTATCATTTCTTCATCGAGATAGACAATTAGGATGAGTGCTTGCTCAAAGTAATAGCTCAAGGCATCCATAATATCTTTTGGTTACAGGAGGAACTAAAGATGGGAATTCAACTACCTATGAAATTATTGTGACAACAAAGCAACAATTAATATAACTCATAAGTCATAACCATGTTCAACATGATAGAACTAAACATGTGGGAATTGACGGCACTTCATGGAGGAAAACATTAAAAATGGGTTAGATCGATATTCCTATGTTCCAAGATGTGATGATCTGATTGTTGATATCTTCACTAAAGGACTTTCTATAGATTCCTTTAGGATGCCATATGCAAGTTGAGTCTCCTCGGGTATCTTTGAAGCAACTTGAGTGAGAGGTTTTAAAGATTATTCATGATAAATATATCTTCATAGTTTTTATTTATACAATATATGGTGAGGGGATTCAAATCTCTAACTTGATAGAGGAAATACAAATGTATTATCATTGGGAAAAAGCCTGATTAACAAAGTGTAATAGTTAGCCGTAATTAGTTGTTACAGATGTATTTATTTATTTCCTTGTGAATTTTTGTATTAGTGGTCAAACCGGTTAAATTTCAAGTTTTAGGATGAAAATTAAGTTATTTACCTTTTCCATTATTCGATGTACTTTTTCTACACAAAATTAATTCCTATTCACATATGAATTCTATAATATTTTCCTTTTTCTACACAAAATTAAAGTTCAAAGGTATATTTGTTGTTTCGAATATCCAATCAATATCTTCAATGTTCTTTCCTTTTTGCTCCCAAACTATTTAACTTAACTGAGGTTTTACAACATTAATTTGTGTACCTCTTCACATAAGTTTGGAGTTTCATTGTGCTCCCCACCCAACATTACATTACTTCTGTCAATGCTAAAATCTATCCCCCTGCTCCCTGCACAACCTCTCCGATTTTCCCAAGCCCATCAGAATCTAATGTTTGTACTTAGCTTCCACTTTGGATTTAGACATTAATGAAATGTCCTTCTAGCATGTGCCCTACAACCCACACTCTCCATCTATCTCAATGCCATGAACTTTTCACTAAGAGAACCTTTGTACAATGATGGAAATTGTCTAAAGCCTTAAGAGGATGAAATACTTGAGTATGAATTCATCGAAATTCCTTATCTCATGTTTTATGTACTCCCATTGAAACCAAAGAAATGCATCGCCATCGAGATTCACAAGGACTGCTTCCAACTCCCCATGCTCAATTAGTTCATTCCAGGAGAAATAGCTCTCCATTAAAATATCCACAATCTAGATTACTTCCATTGAACACTAGCATCTCTAGTCATTGAGCTCGTACATTAATTTCAACAATTCCTTATGAGTAATATTGCTTTTCAATCATTTCTAGACAACGTTCCTACCGTTGGACGTATCCATCTTCAAAGTTTGGAAAGTGAGTTCTCCGACAACAGTTCTTCGAGCTTACTCAAAATCATGTGCATTCCTAGCTCAAATTTCATGGTGCACCTCCATTTGAATAGTTTCCATTTAATCCTCCATTGCATCTCTCAAAACATTGATCTTCTAGCCAACATTCTTATTGTAAGGCAGATACCAACTGATATATCTTACTTAAGCAAGAGTAAGCCATAATTTAAAGTCTGTTACAGAGAAATCACAGTTAGAGTAATGCTTCGTAATTTTATTATGAGAACTATTGAGTCTTGTACTCTCCCAATTTTTATTAATAAAGTTAACTTAACATTCACACAGTAATTTACCATCATTCCCAGCCTCTAACTAACTTTGGGAGTACCTTGTTGAAAATACCATAAAAAGGTTAAAGAAATCTAATAACTTAAGCTCTTAGGTCTATTGGTTATTAACATGATGGTATCAAAGTAAGAGGTTTTCAATTCAAACTATTGTTATGTTATTTGCTCCCATTTCATATTAATACTTCACATGTTAGGTATTTGTTAATAATCAAGCCTTCATGTGAGGGGAGTGTTGAGAATACCTTGAAAAGGTCAATTTTACCTTAGCCTAACAGTTTAAGTTTTACGTCTAGTGGTGATTTATCACACACCCTCATATTGCCTCACTCATAAATACAAAAGGGTACACATAACTTACATGTATCAAAATATTAAATTGACCCTGTCTGTTTAACTAACATCCGCCTATCTTAGATTAACGATTTCATTTTATTCAGTTGCCCAATATTCATCTTTCTAGCATCCCTAAGGTGAATTTGGAGATTATCAGTCCTATGAATCAGACCATTACAACACTATTAGAGAAATGGAGATTCGGTTTCAGCTTTTCCTACAAAAGGCTTTGGCCATGGTTCAACCCACACCTTCAAGAGGGCCAAAAGATACAAAGGAGGATTTGCTTCGACCTCAGGGTATTGAATCAACCTCCTTGACCTCAACACAAGTCTTCCAAGCCACATCAACAACCCCTTTTGTCAATTCACATTGTATGTAACATCTAAGTTCCTCTCGACACTCAAGCCTTATCGTTCTTGACCCAGGAAATCTCATCACAGGGGTAGGAACTCAAGACCTCCTGGTCTAATACCATATTAAATATGTTAAATCACCCAATAGACCCAAAAGCTTAAGCTAATGGGCAAAGGTAAATTTAATCATATATCTCAACAACACTCATAGCCATGATCATTTACTTGGCCTAGATTTGCTTACTCAATAAAGCTATCATTGCACATGTACGAAGAATTTGTATGACTAACCTAAGGACCCCAGCAATCCCAAGTAAAGGAAGAATTTTCCATCCAAGTCTAATAAAAGTAAAACATTAAGTTACATAAACTAAGGAGGTCAAAAAAATCCATGATAGGATTTAAGGGCATTCAGTTTCCATCATCCTAATTGCTCTAATGATTATATAGGCATTTTCTCAAGGTTACATCTACCATAACTGACTTTCATTTTAATCTTGCCCTAGACAACTAGCCCATGAGATCCAATCAAGTATTTGATCAATCATTTTGAAGACTTCAAAATTAGTGCAACAGTTCAATTCTTAATTTGCAAAAGAACAGTTGCAATATTAATGAATGTAAATCAATAGATATGAGAATACAAGAAAAAAATACAGAGCCAGCCCTACCCACGCCAATTCAGGTCAGTTTAACCAATATGCATAACATATCATCAGATGACTTAGCAAGCCTGTACATTCAATAGTTTAAAAGATCATGCAGTCACAAACATTCGCATGATAGTTGATACAAGAAAAATTAATACCCGCTCTGCTAAGATACGAGCTTTATTTGGAGTACCGATGCCTACAGCGATTAATCTAACACCAGAAGAATCAAATCTTGCTTTGGATTCTTTTAAAGTGGAAGCCAATTCCCAGCTAGAAATAAGAGTAAAAAGCTGTCAAGTCATAAGCAAGAACTGCAGAGGGAATCACAAAAATTAGAAATGAATCTGTTTTTTTTTTTTTTTTTTTTTTTTTTAAAGGAAAAATAAGTCAAATGGCTGACCAGCAAGGGCATCCAAAATGCCTTAAAAGTGCAACAACAGCCATTCCCTGAAAGAAGATACTAATTAAATACCATAACATAACATGCTAAAACTTGATAAATATAACACTATTTCACTCACAAAAGTAAACGTTTCCAAGTACTTATTCAACAATGAAGAGCTAGTTGAAGAATAATCTCATTTGTTGATTAAAGACAATAGCCTTGACTTCTTTATAATTGGAATTTGAATTCAAATATCCATGCTCCACAGTAAAAATTGGAGTCTCTACGATAAATAAATTATTGGGAAATTTTCAAAAACTACCCTAAACTATGGGTTTCATTACATTTGCACCCACAAATTTTCAATTTGATCAATTACACGCCTGAAGTACATTAAGTGTAAAAATTTGTACATTCTATGAGTGGCGTTAATTATTCAGTTTACCAGCCGTCACGTATGAGTCAACATGTGCTTATGGTCCTCTTCTTCCCCATTTTAGCGCAGCATTCAAGAGAGAGAGAGCAGGTAGCTTAGGTAAACGAAAGAATAGAGCTTAAACGCTGGAATGTTTCCACAAATCAACAGGAAACTCAAAGTTCAAGCCAGCGCTGGACTGGATTGAAAGCCAAATTTGGTTTTCAGGGTGGGTTGCTTCCAATTCCATGTCCAATTATGTTTTTTTTTTCTTGCAAGTATGAGTGTTGTATGGAAGTGGATTGAAATTGAATTGAGTTCTTCCATCATGTAATGTATGGTATGCTTGATATAAAACAAAATTAAAATAAATCCAATCCAATCCATATATTTGCCCTGCAGTACTACTTTGACCCAGCATCAGGCCGTTGATTCCGGTTTAAGATTGAGGTTCTATACTTTTTCGGAAACCAGAACATTATAGACAGATAGGAAACCGAGGGAAATGGCACGCATTAAACTCTTCAAATTTCTTCCAATTCCATGTCTAAAGAATAAAGAAGCACTTGTTGCAGATTGCTTGTCTAAAGAATATTTCTTCCAATTCCATGTCTAAAGCACTTTTGCTTTAGTTCATTTAGGGTCCTACTAGCTTGCTTGCGTTTTGTTATCTCCAATTGAAAATTTGTGGGTGTACGTGTATCAAACCCCATGGTTGATTTTTCATTTTGCCCAAAAATTATTTAAAGTTCAAAACCTACACAATTATTGTGAAGAGGTCCTTTTTTTACATAAATCAATCAAAATCCGATTGATTCCTGGACACTCGTACACTTATCAATGAAAAGTTGGTTTCGTATCAAGAGAAAAACAAAATTAAAAAAAGTTGCGGAAAAGTATAATTTTATGTTCAATTGGGACAATTTCTCATCAAAATAAGTGATCAATTGATTTCATTCAGAACTTATTCATTTGGTTAATTATCAGAACCAATAAGCTTAAGAACTTGAAATATAAAAATAACAAAACACAAGAAAAAAAAACAGAAAGAGAAACTACCAGTGAATAAACCAATAAAAAGAAAAGCCAAATTTTGTTTACCTCTTCCTGATCCCATAGATCCTTGAACAAAACTGGGTCACCCACAGCAGTAAAAATGGCAATATCACCAAGAATCTCTCCAATATCAGAGCTGTACCCTGAACTAGTGGAAGCCTTCGCAACGAGACACGAACCGAACCGTGTTCGACGATGGGAATAGACAAGAGAAGCAGGAAGAGCACAAGGCTTGAGTAGTGGAATTGAGGGAAATTGGGAAGGGATATTGAAAGAGGAAGGAATCCAAAGTGAAGTGCATCCAAGGGATTTTAGGGTCTGAGCACAAGTCAAAGACATTGATTGCTAAAATCTTAGGACCTGAATTTTAGCTTCAATGACAACTCCAATATGGAGAGCTACTGCAACAGTTTTCTTCTTCTTCTTCTTCTTTCCTTTTTTGTGGCGGGAGGAAAGAATACCAACAAACACGTGTTGTGGTTGTGATATATAACCAGGATTAACTTCAATTATAACCACCTTTAGACAAAATACTTTTAAAAATCTAAATCTTCCCTACACTTTTTTTGTTTTGTTTTAAAACACCCCTGCACTTTAGTAAAATTACAAGTCACACCTTTCAATCTATTAGTTTTAACGAGATTGAGATACATTTATATTCTACATGTCATAAAAAAAATTTGGCAGATGAATAGAACTTTAGAATAAACTCTTCGCCCCGTTTGGTTCTTTGTAATCTAAGATACCTCCATTGATCTAATACCTCAAAGTCTGATGCCACAGTATTTGATTACTGGTAATCTTAGATTGTTGTGTTTGTTTAACTTAACAATAATATGAGAATGCATGGATAATTTATAGATTATTATGTTTTTTTTATGGGAATTGTATAGGGAAATATGATATATTTATGCTCTTTCTCTAAAATACCCTTATTTACAATTTATACATTAATTTAACAAAATAGTTAAAATATATTCAAATTAAATTCCAAAAAAGGCATTGAGAATTGGGAAACCAACAAATAAAAATTAAGGAAAGAAAGAACGAACACTCATTATTGGAGAAGGTAGAATTGTGGAAACGTGAGTATATATTTTTTTCTAATTTTTTTAATTTATTTTTGGCACTTTTCTTAATTAAATAAGGTTAAAATTGTAAAAATGAAGATTGTCTCCTCATGGGAATCATAGAAAGTACCCAATTTTGAAGGGAATCAAATACCCTCATATATGGGGAAATACAGTTTCCGAGAATTTTAGATTTATGGGATATTTTTAAATAATCCTCAAACAAACAACGGCATTAGATGCCCCTTACAAGGAAATTTTAGATTACAGCGAACCAAACGGGGGCTTATGTTAATAAGATATAAAATCTATAAATCACACACAAATGTTCAATTTTTTCAAAACTTTTAATTGTTTTGGAACACGTGGTATGCGTATAATATGGATGTGTCTAAATTTCGTTAAAATTTATCGATAGAAGGGTGTGATTTGCAATTTTCCTAAAGTGTAGGGGTATTTTAAAACAAAACAAAAAAAAAAGTGCAGGGAAGATTTAACAATAACCCAAAGTGTATGAGTGTATTTTGCATTTATCCCCTTCTTTAATTTAAAAAAAATATATCTATTTCTAACCATTTTACGTGATTTCATATAATTCTTTTCCTATTTTATCCTTTATCTCACTATCTCTGTGGCTGTTTTAATTATCATTTCAATTAAGAAACTTTCATTTTTATTTTTTTGTATATTACATCAAATTGGTGGAGATGAGGCTCGAACCTTCAAACTAATGGGAAGGGAGCATGTGCCTAACCACTTGAGCTAAGCTCTGGCCTCTAATTTTGATTTAAACATTCCTTAATTTAAGCGTTATTTATTTATTTTGATATGTTTTATCTCACCATCATCAATGGGCCGAGCCGAAACATTAGAAGGCTCAGGCTTGGCTCAGGCTCGAGCCCAATGAGCCTATACTTTTGGCCAGACCGAGAAAATTTTAAGGCTCGCGGCTCAGCTCATAGGCTAGGCTCAGCTCATACGCTAAAGTGAGAACCAACCTAAGATGGCGAAAGATTAACGGAACTCCTCCCCGTCAAGAGAAACCTCTTGAATCTTCAAGCAAAATCAGCGAAATGAGAAACATTATGAGGAAGAAACCTCTTTCTCTAAGGTTTAAACGGTTAAATCTGAAATGAGTTACATGTGGCAACGTAGCATGATTTTGGGTCACCACGAATCGCCTAATCCAATACTTGTTTTTATGTCCAAGTATCTCAGACATAAAAATAGGGGGAAATTGTAGAAGTGAGTTTCACTGTGGATCAGTCCCAATATCAAATGCCCATATCTTGACAGATCGGCCCAAAGAAGAAAGGAAATACACAATGGCTACCTTACCAAGTTCAACCAAGCCCATTATCCGGAACGCAATGAGCTCAGACAAGTAATAAGATCCGCAATACTCCTAACCAGCTCAGAATAATGCAGGCAGTGCTTTTGTTCAAGGAGCGTGATGTGGATTTCCTTATCTTCTTATATTGGCATATATTTTCCAAGATCACAAGAAAAATTATATTATTCCATAAAGATATTATCGTCATAATATCAGAGAGCTTGATATATTTTAATCCCAATATATAAGGGGAATTAAAAACCCTAAGAAGGTATCACATTCTAATTCTTCTTAATACTGAATTCTTATATTTTCCCGGCCTTCAAATGACAAACTTGATCGTTGGAGACGGTTTGGCAGGCACCACACCGATGTTTTCTTGTTCTTGTTTCTCAGGTATTTTCAAGATGATGAATTAATAATTGGATATTGATTGATAAATATTAATTGTTTAAAATAATTATTTATATTTAAAATTAATTAATTAATAATAAAATAATGTCAATTAGAATTGTTAATTTATTAAACAATGAGTTAATTTAATGGAAATTAATAATTAAAATATTTATTATTAATTGTTTAAATAATGAAAATTATTTATATGGAAATTAATAATTTAATATCATTTGATAATATTTTGTCGGGAGAAAATACTAATGTAATTAATTGTTTAAATAAAGAATTTATTTAAATGGTAATTAATAAATAAATTAATTAAGTTGGACATATTAATTTAAGAGATGGTTTCAAGACCAACTGGATTAATGAACCCAATTGAAATTGACCCAAAATTAATTAATTAAATAAATTAGATTTATTTATTAAATTAAATACATAATTTAAGCCATTTGTATGAATTTTAGGAAAAATAACTATTTGAATTATATCCTAAAATAATTACATAGATTTATTTACCCAAGATAAATCAAATAAAAGAAAAAGAAAATATCTTCTTATCTATCCATGGAATTTTCGAAAATACTAAGATGAAGAGAAAATCTTTGTTTCTTTTTGTATTTATCTCTACGGAATATCTTAATATGATTAGATTTTCCATTAGCCTATAAATAGGAGGCTTGGGTCATTTATAAATAACACAATTTAATTCCTTAGAAATTAAAAAGTTCTCTCTTCTCCTTTCCCTATAGCCTTTGCCGATTTTCTTAGTATATGGGTAAGAAAAATATTTTTTCTTCTTCCCAATTTATTCTCTGATTTTGTTTGATCGATCCGGATATAGCGTAGAAGATGCGGTGTTGCAGAGGATTGATGCTATAAAGAAACCTCCAACCATATTTTACTCAATGTAGGTAAAGATTTTAAGTTTAGAAATTTAAAGCATGAATCTACATATTTTTATCACAAATTTCATGATAATAATAGATCCTGAATTAAATGTTAATTAGTTTACTAAAGTAATTCCGCTAATTTAGTAAAGAACTGCCTTCGGTTGGTATCAGAGCTAGTTTTAATGATCACGCAAAATTGTGATAATTTTCGAAACATTTTGTGGGTTGTACAAAAAGTTGTTTTTATGTATGTTTATATAAATTATGTTATATAAATTGTGGAGATTTGCTAATTGATTGTTTAGGTAATCTAGAGGAAGTTAGATTTTAAATTCTAGTAGAAAATTTGTAATTTTCTCATACCAATGATGGCGAAAAATCGGCTACACAAAAAGGAAAGAGAATAATTCTTTTCGCCATCATTCCATGAGGTCTATGCCCAAGGAGAAGAAAAAGATGAGATATGGTAAGATATTTTGAGATATTTATCTTCTTGTATCAATATAAGAAATCAAATATTTAAAATCACGATAAAATCTTTTTTAAGATTATCTCCCAATTTAAAATTATGAATTTAGAAATTGATATAAGATTACATGGAAAATATTTTCTTTATTTTTCTATATAATTAAAATATAGTAATTTTAAAATAAGAATTTATGGAAATATTATGGGAGATAATATTACCTTCATAAATACCTCAATCCCACGCCAATAACAAAGGAGAGAGAAAAAGTTAATGCCTCAAGTTCTACAATGGAAGATATAAATTAAATTTTAATTTTAATTTTTCCGTTTTAGAAATAGTTCCAAGAATACTGGTCAATTAAGCTACTTATTATTTATATTGTTTATATGTATGATATGAATGTTTTAAATAATTTTCATGCATAGTATGTTAGGTAGAAAATCCCACCAAAGCTTGTATGATTTTAATTAATTATACATGCATGCACCATGATATACTATGTGTTATTATATGTTAATGTATGTGAAGCATGCCATAATTTTTATTTTATAAAGTGTTATTATCGAAAATTATGTATTTTTCTTCTAAATGCTTTAGAATTATAAGCATAGTTAACATTTAAAAGTTCAATCTAATTTAAAAGTTGAATAGAAACTAAATGATATATTTGTAATATCGAATTATTGTTTAAACAATTGGGCCAAGTCCATATAAGGTAAACAAATAGAAACGTTTAATTAAGATTAAATTATAAATTAAAAGTTATGATTAATTAAATTGAACGGATCTTGGGCGAGAAATCTCTTCCCAAGCGATGAGGTTTCATAAAGTTACCTTAATACGGAGCGACTCTAACTGGGAAATATATGGGAGAAAAGTTCAAATGAATAAATCAAAATTCTTAAGACGGCTCATAATGTGATTAGTTTTAATTAAGAAAACTTTAACAATCACATTTATAAAGTTAATCTAACCAATTTAAGAGTTAAATTTGCTTAGGTTAAAACTTGGATTAATGAATTAGCCTGAATTAGTCTATGTTATAAAACCCTAACTTAAAATATTAAGTGGGAGAAGGAAACATGTCGATGTATCCTATGGTCTCTACTAATAGGCACAAAATGTGAGATTTATGCAACGCCTCTAATAACTCTGCTGCAGGTGTTAATTCCCATAGGAATCTTTTGTATAAATAAATATCAGGATGAGTCTCTCGAAAGGGATAAAAAATATTAAATACGATTGGAGACTGAATCTACACTTCATAGACACTCTTCAATTTTTATTTAACAGACAAAATTAGTGGGTCACACTTAAAAGAAATTTGATAAAGTCCGTTATCAAAATTCTTGACCAAACACACGATAAACAATGACATATGAATATGAGTTATTCTGGAGTTGTCAATTGCTCGAGAGGCATCTCATTTTAGTGGTGGTAATTGACCTATCATTCAACAGCTGGTATCATTAAAATATTGTGCCATAGTAACATGTTTTAGGGCTTTTCTGTTCATTGCTATGTTCGCATTCATGAGTCATATTTAATTATATGTTGAAACTTTGTGTATTTTAATGTTGAATGCATATTAGATCATTAAGATAAGATTTATTTAAATTTCGGTAATATGGCATCTGCTTTAGTCACTATACTTGGAAAGATAAACTAAATGGTAAAATTATGTTTCCTAGAAAAAGGAAATGAAGAATTTAAGTAATGTGGTTTACTTAAATAAATGACAATATAAATTATTTAAATAATGAGTATTTAAATGGAAATTAATATTATTAATTATTAGTAATTATTTAAATAATGTTTTTATTTAAATGGTAGTTAATAATAAAATAATATTATTAAATAATTATTAACTATTTAGGTAATGTGTTTACCTAAATAGAAATTAATAATTAAACTTTTATTATTAATTTTAATTAATAGATATTATTTAAAAGGATATTAGTAATGAACATATGTATTATTAATTTAAATAATGTCGATTATTTAAATATAAAATAATAAATATTTATTAATAATAAGGTACGAAAATAAGAAAATAATATTTTATTTAAATGATTGATTTATTTATTTAAATAAATATCAATAATTAAGAAATGAGATTTATTAATAAGGAAGAATTTTTAAATGAATTAATGTTTATCTAACTTTTTTCCTTCTCCTCCCAAACCAAGTTTGATATTTTTTTTTGTGTTTAATTACATGTCTTCCATGATAGTTGTCATCATACAATGAATAATGCATCGCATCCTATCAGAACTCTGTAGTTAAACGTGATCGTGCGAGAGTAGTCTTTTTGGAAGTCCTCGTGTTGCACCCTTTTTTATCTTTTTTTTTTTATTCTCCTTCTAAACCAAGTTTGAAATTTTCTTTTTTGTTTAATTATTATTTTTCTACATAATTTTATGATTTATTTTATTTTTAAATATATATATTTTTATTCATTTTACTTTATGCCCTCCACCCCACCTTTCTGCGAGCTATGAACGCACGGTCGAGCACCAAAGTCCACTTGCCATTTAAACACCATGTTATCTTAATTGGCTTGATTAAAATTTATGTGCCTTCCATGATATGTGAGATCAAACCAGCACAAATGCAAGAGATCCCATCTGAACATCAGAGTTAAGTGTGATCGTGCCAGAGTAGGACTAAAAAGGGTGACCACTTGGGAAGTCCTCGCATTTCACACTTTTTTTATCTCGTTTTTCTTCCTTCTCCTCCCAAACCAAGTTTGATATTTTCTATTTTGTTTAATTATTATATTTTTTACATAATTTTACGATTTATTTTATTTTTTACTTCATGCAGACACCACCCCTCCTTTTCTGCGCGCTTTGAACGCACGGTTGAACACCAAAGTCCACCCTCTATTTAAACATCATGCCTGCTTGGTTGGCTTGATTACAATTTATGTGCCTTCCATGATAGGTGCAATCATACCAGCACTAATGCACTAGATCCCATCAGAACTCCGTAGTTAAGCGTGATCGCACGAGAGTAGTTCTAACTTTGGTGACCACTTGGGAAGTCCTCCTGTTGCACCATTTTTATCTAACTTTTTACCTTCTCCTCCCAAACCAAGTTTGATATATATATATATATATATATATATATATATATATATATATATATATATATATATATATATATATATATATATACAAGCCTTCCATGATAGTTGTGATCATACTAGCAATAATACACCGGATCCCATGAGAACTCCGTAGTTAAGTGTGATAGCGCGAGTACCCTTTTTGGAAGTCCTCGTGTTGCACCCTTTTTTATCTCTTTTTTTTATCATTCTCCTCCTAAACCAAGTTTGATATTTTCTTTTTCTTTTTTAATTATTATTTTTCTACATAATTTTACGATTTATTTTATTTTAAAATATATTTTTTTATTCATTTTACTTTATGCCCCACACCCCACCTTTCTGCAAGCTACGAACGCACGGTCGAGAACCAAAGTCCACTTACCATTTAAACACCATGCTCTCTTAATTGGCTTGATTATAATTTATGTCCCTTCCATGATATGTGCAATCATACCAGCACAAATGCAATAGATCCCATCTAAACAGCAGAGTTAAGCGTGATCGCGCCAAAGTAGGACTAAATAGGGTGAACACTTGGGAAGTCCTCGCGTTTCACACTTGATTGAACCTTACCCCACTTTCTGCGCGCTATGAACGCACAGTTGAGCATGAAACTCCACCCGCAATTTAAAAACGATGCCCGCTTGATTGGATTTATTACAATTTATGTTTCTTCTATGATACATGCGATCATACCAGCACTAATGCACCGGGTCCCATCAGAACTCTATAGTTAAGCTTGATTGCAAGAGAGTAGTATTAACTTGGCTGACCACTTGGGAAGTCCTTGTGTTGCACCCATTTTATCTCTTTTTTTTCTTCTCCTCTCAAATCAAGTTTGATATTTACATAATTTTAAGATTTATTTTATTATTAAATATTTTATTTCATGCGGACCCCACCCTTCCTTTCTACGAGTTGTAAACGCACGGTCGAGCGCCAAAACCCACCCGCCATTTAAACATCAGACCTGCTCTATTGGCCTTATTACAATTTATGTGCCTTATATTATAGGTGTGATCATACTAGCACTAATGCACCGGATCCCATAGAAACTACGAAGTTAGGCGTGATCGCGCGAGAGTTAAGTTGGATGAGCACTTGAAAAGTCCTCTTGTTGCACCCGTTATTTTATTTTCTTTATCCATTCTCCTCCTGAAGCAAAATTGATATTTTTACTTGTGTTTAATTATTATATTTTTACATAGGATTTATTTTTTAAATATTTTTTTTAATTATTTTACTTTATGCAGACTCCACCCAACCTTTTTGCGTGCTGTGAACGCATGGTCGAGCACCAAAATCAACTTGCGATTTAAAAACCAGGCATGCTTGATTGGTTTGATTACAATTTACGTGCTTTCCATGATAAGTACGATCATACTAGCACAAATGCAACGAATCCCATCAGAACTCCGCAAGTAAGCATGATCGAGCGAGAGTAGTACTAAGTGGGGTGACAACTTGGGAAGTCCTCGTGTTGTACCCTTTTTTTTCTTGTTTTTTTCTTTCTCATCCTGAACTAGGTTTGATTTTTTTTTTTTTTGGGTTTAATTATTTTATTTATTTTACATAATTTTACAATTTATTTTATTTTAAAATATTTTATTTGTTTTATTTCATGTCGAGCCCCAAAGTCCGCCCGTAATTTAAACACAATGCTTGCTTGATTGGCTTGATTAAAATTTATGTACCTTCAATGATAAGTGCGATCATAACAGAACTAATGCAACAGATCCTATATGAACACCGTAGTTAAGCATGATATTGCGAGAGTAGTACTAAGTTGGGTAACCACTTGGGAAGTCCACGTCTTGCACCCTTTGTTATCTCTTTTTTTCCTTCTCCTCCTGAACAAAGTTTGATATTTTGTTTTGTTTTTAATTATTATTTTTTTACATAGGTTTCCGATTTATTTTATTTTTCAATATTTTATTCGTTTTAATTTTATTTCATGTGGATCCCACCCCACCTTTCTGCGCTCTAAGAAAGCACGGAAAACTGCTTAAGTCCGCTCGCAATTAAACACCATGCCTACTTGATTGTTTTGATTATAATTTATGTGCCTTCTATGATAGGTGTGACCATACCCGCACTAATGCAATGGATCCTATCAGAACTCTACAGTTAAGCTTGATTGCGCCTGAATAGCACTAAGTTGGGTGATCAATACGGAAGTCCTCGTGTTGCATCCTTTTTTATCTTCATTTTTTCCCTCGCCTCCCAAACAAAATTTGATAGTTTGTTTTGTGTTTAATTATTATTTTTTAAAATAATTCTACGATTTATTTTATTTTTAAATATTTTAAATATTTTCTTTTATGCCGACCACACCCCACCTTTCTGCGCGCTTTGAACGCACGGTTCAGCACCAAAGTCCACTTTCCATTTAAACACCATGCCACTTGACTAGCATGATTAAAAGTTATGTGTATTCAATGATAGGTGTGATCATAATAGCACTAATACACCAGATCCCATTAGAACTCCGCTTTTAATCATGATCGCGCGAGAGTAGTTCTAAGTTGGGTGATCACTTGGGAAGTCCTCTTATTGCACCACTTTTTAACCTTTTTTTTTCCTTCTCCTCCTAAATGAGGTCTAATATTGTTTTATGTTTCATTATTACCTTTTTACATAATTTTTTATTCATTTTATTTTTCAATATTTTATTTCTTTTATTTATTTTATTTCATGCAGACCCATTTTCCTACGCATTGTTAACACACAGTCGAGCACCAAAGTTCACCCGCAATATAAACACCATGCCTGCTTGAATTGCTTGATTACAATTTATGTTCCTTCCATGATAGGAGCGATCATACCAACACTAATGTACTAGATCCCAATAGAACTTGATACTTAAGTGTGATATCGCGATAGTACTAAGTTGGGTTACCTCTTGGGAAGTCCTCGTGTTGCACCTTTTTTTTATCTATTTTTTTCCTTCTCCTCGTGCCCAAGTTTGGTATTTTGTTTCGTGTTTAATTATTGCTTTTACCATTTATTTTATTTTTAAATATTTTATTTGTTTTATTTATTTTATTTCATGCAGACCCCCACCCCACCTTTCTACGCAATGTAAACGCATGGTTGAGCGTCAAAGTCCACCTGCCATTAAATAACAATGCCTACTTGATTGGCTTGATTACAATTTATGTGCCTTCCATGATAGTTTGATCATACTAGGACTAATGCATTGAATCCCTTCAAAAGTAAGCAGTTAAGCGTGATATCGCGAGAGTAATACTAAGTTGGGTGGCCACTTGGGAAGTCCTCTTGTTGCACCTTTTTTTTATCTCTTTTTTTCCTTCTCCTCCTGAACCAAGTTTTATTTTTTATTATTTTTTTAAAATAATTTTACCATTTTTTTTAATTTCATGTGGACCCCAACCACCTTTTCTGCGCGTTTTGAACACACGGTCGAGCGTCAAATTCCACTTACCATTTATACACCATGCCCGCTTGATTGGCTTAATTACAATTTTTGTGCCTTCCATGATAGTGTGATCATACCAGCACTAATATACCGGATCCCATCAGAACTCTGCATGCAACCGTTATCGCACGTGAGTAGAATTACATTGGATGACCACTTATGAAGTCCTCGTGTTGCACTATTTTTTATCCCCTTTTTTTCCTTCTTCTCTCGAACCAAGTTTGATACTTTATTTTGTTTTTAATTATTATTTTTTACATAATTTTAAGATTTATTATTTTATTATTATTTTTTTGTTTTATATATCTTATGCGGACCCCACCCCATTTTTCTTCGCACTTGAAATGCACGGTGGAGCACAAAAGTCCACCTGCCATTTAATCACCAAGCAAACTTGATGGGCTTGATTAAAATTTATGTGTCTTCCATTCTAGGTGCGATCATACCAACACTAATGCACCGGATTCCTTTAGAACTCCGCAGTTAAGCATGATCACGAGAGAGTAGCACTAAGTTGGGTGACAAATTGGGAAGTCCTCATTATGCACTCTTTTTTATCTCTTTTTTTCCTTCTCGCCATGTACGAAGTTTGATATATTGATTTGTGTTTAACACTACAAAAAAACAGTCAAAATGCGACCACAAATTTGCGACCAAAAAAGCGTGGTAGTATTTTGGTGACCACCTGGTCACTTTCTTTGAAGGTTGACTCGAAGTGACCATATGGTCACTTTTTTTTAGACCAGATTGAGACCGAAAGTAGAAGTAGTCATAAAAAATGGCGCGAAATTATGGCGCGAAAGAAGCTACCAATTGGTCACCTAAAAAAAGACCATCTGGTCGCATTTTTGTGACTGAAATATGCCTTGGTAGTAAAAAAATGGCGCGTAATTTTGGAGGGAAAAAAGCTACCAAGTGGTCACAATTAAAAGTGACTACCTGGTCGCAATTGTGGTGACCTTAAAGTGAGCAGTGGTAGCTTATAAATGGAGGGAAAAAAGCTACCAATTGGTCACAATTATAAGTGACCAGATGGTCGCAAATTATGTGATTTTATGGGACCAATAATTGATAAAGAATTTGGTTGGATAAAAGCTACCAAGTGGTCACCACTAAAGTGACCATGTGGTCGTAAATTCTGACTTGATGTGACCCGGGGCAGTGAGGAAAATGGCGGGAAATTTTGGCGGGAAACTGCGACCAGGTGGTACCAAAAAATACTACCATCTGGTCGCAAATTAGCAGAGGAGTCCATTATAAAAACCCCTCCACCCATTGTTTCTTAGCATTGAGAAAAAAGAAAATGAGAGAGTGGATGTATGTTTGTTTGATAGACGGGTATTTGAACGATGAGTTCGTGGCCGGGGTTGAACAGTTTATTGAGTTTTGCATGACAACTGTCTATTATGAAAAGTATGGTGGAAAGCTACGTTGCCAGTGCGAGGAAATGCGACAATAGGAGAATCATACCAGCTTATAGAGTTGAAGGTGCATCTTTACGACCGGGGGTTTGTGCGTAATTATTATCACCGGGTGTATCGGGGGAAACACAGGAAATGTTCGATGACGCATTACGGGAATCGAGACGATACGAAGGTAGCGGCCAATGTAGAGGTTGTTGACGAAGAACGAATGATGAACAACAAGATAGTCGAGGTGCAAGAGAAATGATACTTGATGGTGCGGGGTATGGGGGCAATGAAAATTTCCATGAAAGTTTAAACGCAGACGAAGAAGAACGGGTTGTAGAAGAGGAAATGAATCCGGGATGCACGAGATGCTAAAGACAAACGACTAGCCGACTATTGTACGATGGTTGTGAGGTAAGTCAACTTGCCGCCGCTACACAACTTTTAAATATAAAGGCGCAGACAACATACCTAGAGAGGATTTGATGCGATTGCATCGTGGTTTCGTCGATGCGCCCAGGAAGAAAATAATATGCCCCACGCTTTGTACGACACTAAAAAGCTAGTGGAGGGACTTGGATTACCCGTGGAGAAAATAGATTCGTGTCAAAACAGATGCATGATTTATGGGATGTGGATGAGGGCCGCATCATTGCAAATTTTGTTTTCTTCCAAGATACAAACAAGGGAAACGCACCGATTCCGAACGCCCGCATGTTCTATTTACCGCGACCCGGCCAGCGGCGGCTGTATGCATCGGATGTGATAGCCTCGCACATGAGATGGCATCACGAGCATTCACTGGATGAAGGTGTTATGAGACATCCCCCGAGGTCCGCGGCATAGAAGCATTTAAATAATTGTCATCCTGGATTTTGCACAAGATCCGGGAAACGCCGATTGGGCTTATGCACAGATGGCTTCAACCTGTCGCGGCATCGGGGGCACAATATCAGGTTGGCTACCATGGTAACCTCAGTATAACTTGCCTCCCTGATGTGCATGCGAGACCCAGGATTTTTCTAACGTGATCGTACCTGGGCCGAAAAGTCTAAAAAAGCAAATGGATGTGTATTTGCAACCACTTATTGCGTAGTTGAAAATGTCGTGGACTGACGGCGTTATAACGTATGACATTTCAAGAAACGTTTCTTGACGCGCGCCGCGTTAATCTGGACGATCGCTGACTTCCTGCGTATTCAATGTTGTCGGTATGTTGATCTTTAATTGCTTTCATATACATTTTTGAGTCTGTGTTTAGCTTTTTTTATTGCTTTCCTTAGTCGGTGTAGTTAATTGTGTGAACCTCAATCTCCTCCTCTTAAAGGATGGAGTACGGCGGGACATACGCATGTCCACATTGCATGCTAGACACAGTGCATTTTATCTCGTAAACGTCGGAAAACTTGTTGATTTGACTGTCATCGTCGATTCTTGCCGTTGAATCACACTTTCTGTTCAAACGGCGTGGACTGGAAGAAGGGTCGAGGAGTAAGAAAACAAACCCCCGACCATGTATAGTGGAAGACAGTTCGCACGGTATAGATGTTATAGGGATGCGTAAGATTACGGGGGAAGGTGCGAGAGTGCAAACAATGCGGCTTGGGAAAAACACGGTTGGAAAAAACAGAGTATTTTTTTGGGATCTACCGTATTGGGAAGATCTACTAATTAGACACAATCTCGATGTAATGCATATTGAGAAGAATTTCTTCGACAACATTTTCAATACGATTTTGAACGCTCTGGGAAAAACGAAGGACAATCAAGGCACGTTATGATATACGGAGATATGTGACCGCCCTGAGTTGGAGCCTGACGACAATGATAATTACGCAAAAGCAAAGTACATGTTGACGAGGGATGAAAAGAAAACATTATTTGAGTGGATCAAATCCATCAAATTCCCGACGGATACGTTTCAATTTGAGCCGGTGTATAGACAAGGAAAAACATATCATGTTCGGGATGAAAAGCCACGACTGTCATATATTCATGCAACGATTGATGCCTGTCGCGTTAGATTGCTCCTAGAGAATAGACATTGGGAGCCGCTGCCCGGTTGAGTGTTTTTTTCAGGGACTTGACATGTACAGAGCCGACGAAGCTACTGTCGCTTCAATGAGTTCGTGAGATCGCCGTTATTATTTGTAAGTTGGAGCGAATGTTCCCACCTGGCTTTTTTGACTCCATGGAGCATCTTCCAGGGCATCTTCCATACGAGGCATTCTTAGGGGGTCCTGTACATTACCGGATGCACCCATTTGAAAGGTAAGCACGCTTATTTTGCAATTTACGATATAAATGAGTACGAGAATCGAATGTAAATTATGTTTTGTACCCACAGTACTTACGCGGTTGAAAAAGATGGTTGGAAATAGATCACGAGTAGAAGGATCTATCCGTAGTGCGTGCCGACGCAAAGAGACTACCACATTTTGTTCATACTACTTTGATCAACACATTGGAGGCGCTTTGAACAGGTAAACGAACATTGTCGAAAATTTACTTGAAGGTGTTGACATAAACGACTTGCCGATTTTTACGAACCTGGCATGACGCTTGGAAGATCGGTCGTAGGCCATTGACCGATTCCGAGTATCACGTAATGCGGACATACGTGTTATGCAACTCACAGTAGATCAAGCCTTACATAGAGTGAGTTTGTAACCTAACATTATTTCATCGCATCAACAAACTATTTGCTAACTATTTTTGTAACATACGGATTATTTCTAAACCTATACGTTCAATGACACGAGTTGGTCTTACGACGCCGAGGAGGGGTCAATAATCGACAAAGAGTTTTGTTCTTGGTTCGGGCATACGTGAGTTATTTTAAATTGTCAAAAAACCGTTGCATTACGTTGAAAAAATTACTATCTTCCTAACATTACGTATGTGGACAATGACACAAAGTTGACTCCCCTACATTACTAGGTGGATGATCCTCGCATCATTTCTTTGGCAAAGGGACCTGGACGGATAGCAAGGTCGTATGGTGGATACGCTCGGAACGATTCCAGATTTCAAACGAGGCGCATTCGTGAACGCGGGCAACAAACAACGGTGGTGTTTGCATAAAAGGTCACGTGTTAAGACAACGAAGACGATACCGGAGTAATCGATGAGATTCTTGAGATTCAATACGCAAGTCCGACGCTAAAACGCATTGTTGTGTTCAACGCACTTGGTTCGAGACAACCAGGCGAGGCGTAGTCCGTAAGATTGATCATTTACAAATCGTTGAGGTAAACAAGTCTAAGCATATGCGCACCGCCGATAGGTTTGTCCTGGCTTCACAGCGATTCAAGTTTACTACCTGAACTATCCGATTAATGGACGAGATCCGGCCAGTTGGTTAGTTGTTTGTAAAGTTAAACCACGCCAGGTAGAAGAAAACTTGTCCGAGAAAGATGACCATGCAGAGGAAGTCGTTGCTTTTCAAGAAGATGAGATAAGATGTCGTGCAATCGACGATGGTCGAATGCAAGATCGCTTGGCCTTTGAACGATAGAACGATAACATTGCATGATGATGATGATACAAATGCTTCCACTTCTCACGCACGTGACATTGATACTGAATTTATTCGAGACGATGAATGCGATGAAGAAACAGAAGAAGAAGAAGAAGACTTTATGTGACGGACTTCTTAAAGACGATGATGAATGAGATATTTCGTTAACTTGATTATTCAATGTTTTATTGAAACTATTTCTTTAATGAAAGTCAAAAAAAAAAAATTGTAACTTTATGATTCACTGTATGTTTTATTGAAACTATTTCTTTAATGAAAGTCAAAAAATATATATATATATATATTAAGATTTGCGACCAGATGGTAGTAATTTAGAAGTGAAATGCGACCAGGTGGTCGCATTTGCGTAAATAGAATTAAGTTTTTTAAAAAAATATAAGTTAAATTAAGACCATTTGGTCGCAAAAATGAAGGGATATTATAAAATGTTCATTAATTTTTTGGTCAGGTATTTCATAAGTGCGACCATCCGTCGCAAATATTTGGCGGTGAATTTAAATTTTCATGAAATTTATGGCGTTGAATTTAACATTTACGACCAAATGGTCGCAAATTTTGATGGGACGCGTGATATGACAAAGCCAGGATAATAGCAAATGGGTGACCATATGGTCACTTTTGTAATAAATCGACCTCCTGGTCGCCAAAATTTGGAAAATTGCGACCGGTTGGTCGTCATTGCCCTAAAGACGCGCGACCTTTTGTTTTTAGTCATGATTGCATATTTGCGACCAGTTGGTCGCAAATTTTGATTTAAATTCCCATCCGTTTCCTTTCCCCCGTTTCTTTTTTCTCCCTTTCTGTTTTTCTTTCTCTTTTCTTTCTTTTCTCTCTTTCCCCTCTCCCGTTCCTCGTTACTTTTTCCCTTTCCCATTCCCGTTCTTACTCTAAACCTAAAACCCTCAACCCCCCAATCCCGGTTTCTATTACGAGGTTAGTTTTCGTATAAAATTGAAGTTTAGTTTAAGAATTTAGTTTACTTAGTTTTAGTTTAAGAATTTAGTTTACTTAGTTTTAGTTTTAGTTTTAGTTTTTAGTTTTCAATTAATTAGTTTAGTTTAGTTTTGTTAATTTAATTAGTTTTAGTTTAATGAATCTAAATTTGTGTAATCAATTACTTAGTTTACTTTAGTTTAATTCATAGCATTTTAGTTTACATTAACTAATTAATTAGTTTAGTTTAATTTTGTTACTTTAAGTAATTTTAGTTTAATTAATCTAATAGTTTAATTAATCTAACTTAGTTTACTTTAATTCAATTTAATTAGTAATTAATTTAATTACTTAATCTAATTTAGTTTAATTACTTATTTAGTTTATTTAAGATAGTTTACTTTAATTTAATAAAATTAAACTAAAATTAAAAAATTAAACTAAATTCATTTATAATTACACTAGTTTAAATTTTAATTTTAGTTTAATTAATGTAATTTAGTTTACTTTAATTTAATCAATTAATTTAAGTAGGGTAATTAATTGAAATAGTTTAACTTCAATTATACTTAAGTAGTTTAAATTAATTAATTACACTAATTTAATTAATTAATTTTAGTTTAATTATTAAATAAAAATTGTTTAATTACTTAATTTTAGTTAAATTTGATTAAAGTAAAGTACAATTAGATTAATTAATTAGAATAATTTTGTTTAAGTATTAAACTTTACTGAAAATTATTTAATTAAGATTATTTAATTAATTCATTTTAATTAGTCTAATTTGACTTTAATTAATTAAACTAATTAAACTTATTAAACTTAATTAATTAGTATAATTTAGTTACTTGATTCAATTTGCTTTTTTTTTGTTTTATTTTAATTTAGGATTATGACGTCCGGACGACATCCTCCCCGCCAGATGAGCCTGAGGACTAGACTGCTGGGCCCCCTACTACTAATGAGTTGACGCCTGATGAGTTGGCCATACCCTTGCACGCCCCTCACCGGGATCATTCGGACCCTCACCTGGTCCAGGATTCGACGCTATGCGACACCACGCTTGGACGCAGGACTCCCAGTGCCACGACTTGGGGATCGCCACCCGGCCGGATGCACCACCGGCCCATCCACTTCTTCCTCGCAGCCTCCTTGGGCCGCATCCTCTACACTTTGGATTGAGGGGGATACGTAAGTTTTGTTTATAGTTCTAATTAATTATTTTTTAAATCATTTTACTAATTGTAAATAAATAGATAAATATAAATAGTTTTGTTTAATCTAATACCACAATATGTTTAATGTTTTTTTGGCAGATTGGAGCCGCATACAACCGTATCAAAAGCGGTTTCGAGAGGTCCTCCAGGACTATGCCTCTACCCGGCGAAGCCACGCGTGAAAGATTCCGACGACGGAGAAACGCCGGATGTACGACAATTAGAAGGTAATTAACATCAATTGTTTTTATAATTACTTAATTTTTAAATTTTTCATAATAAATTGATTACTTTAACTAATTTTTATTTGAATTTTTTTAGGGCAAGTTTCCTTCTATCGATTCCGATATCACGGATGGTAGATTGTTCCCCCTGTGGGACAATCACGTCCAGGATCGATTCAAAGACCTCATGTACCGGGAGCGCAAAAAACAAGCAGACAAACGACCCGTGTGGATGAGCGAGGAGGAGCACGCACGGCTGCTCGCCAATTTGAACACTCCCCAGGGGAAGGCAGTGTCAAGCAGGAATAAGGCCAACCGTGCGAAGAATCCCAGTAAACACACAGCCGAGGCCCGGACCCACATCGTCGATTGGTATGTTTTTTGTTTCTTCTTTTACGTACTTTTTTGTTATTATCTTTTCTTGATTAATTAATTATTAATTATTAATATACTTTTTTCCTTCTCAATCTCTCTACTATTTTTAGGAAGAGAAGCACGGTCGCCCTATCCCACCTGATGAGCTGCATCTCATTCTGCACATAAAAAAGGACGGGACGATCGTCGACGATAGGGCGAGAGAAGTTCAGGTATTTAATTAGTTTTTCAATTATTTAATTTTTTTTACTATTCTTTCTAACTTCTATATTAAATATTTTATATTTTGAATTTTAAAAATTTAGGAGCGTTTCACGAGTCATTGAGTCGGGTTTGCCCACACCGACTCCAGCAACTGACTCCAGAAGACCGTAGGGAGGCATTCTTGGAGGTCAGCTGGAGGGTTAGGCCTTGATGGATCGGCCAGGCCCCGGCCGGACGAGAGACGATTGTACGCCATGTGCGTCGACCTCGGCCACAAGGCGGAGCGAGCATGAGTTCCGGCCCTACTCCGACGGAGCGGCGGTTGTAAGAGGAGGTTCAGCGACTTGATCGCATGACAGATATGCGCGCTTCAATACAAAGCGGATGTTCAGCCCGGGTTGCGGCCCAGTCGCAGCCGCATTGGCGGCGTTCTTTGGGCCCTGAGATCCCGGTCTTCATCATCGGCGCGCCTCCACCACCCCCCGCTTCCTCCGCATGAGTTTACATTTCTTTTATTCGAGACAAGACATTATTTTGGAAATTTATTTCTATATAGTTTTATTTTAATTTCATTTCTTTATTTTTAAATTAAATAAATAAATAGATTAATTAATTAATTAATTTAAAATACTATTTACAAATGAAATAATTTAATTTAAATAAATAATAAAAATATATAATATATTACGACCACTTGGTCGCCATTTGGTATAAATAAAACGACCACTTGGTCGCCATTTGATATAAATAAAACGACCTGTTGATATAAATAATACGACCAAGTGGTCACTTAAAAGGCGACCATATGGTCGTAATTTAAGTTGAAGATAAGTGACCAGGTGGTCCCACAATAAAACGACCTCTTGGTCGCAAATAACTTGACTGGAAAGTGACCATTTGTTCACTTTATTGTGGGACCACCTGGTCACTTATCTTCAACTTAAATTACGACCAGATGGTCGCCTTTTAAGTGACCACTTGGTCGTATTATAAAATGTTGACTTTATTGCGACCAAACCTGTTCTGGTCGTAATTTTGTGACTCAACGGTCGTACAAAAGTCAGGAACGACCAGCTTTTTTGCCACCACCATGTTGGTCGCTTTTTGGTCGCATTCTAACATAAAAACGACCTTCTGGTCGCATATTTCTGGTCGCAAATTGACTTTTTTTTTGTAGTGTAATTACTATTTATTTACGACTTAATATATTTTTAAATATTTTATTTTTATTTATTTATTTTACTTCATGCGACCCCACCACACCTTTATGCATGATGTTAACGCATGGTCGAGCACCAAAGTCCACCCGCCATTTAAACACCATACCATGTTGATTGGCTTGATTACAATTTATGTGCCTTCCATGATAAGTGCCATCATACCAGCACTAATGTACCGGATCCGTTCAGAATCTGCAGTTAAGCGTTATCGAGCAAGACTAGCACTAAGTTGGATGACCACTTGGGAAGTCCTCATGTTGCACCATTCTATCTCTTTTTTTTTCATTATCCTTTTGAACCAATTTTCATATTTTGTTTAATGTTTAATTATTATTTTTTTTACATAATTTTACAATTTATTTTATTTTAAAATAATTTATTTGTTTTATTTATATTCTTTATAAGGACCGCACCCCACCTTTTTGCGCGATGCAAACGAAGGGTCAAGCACCAAAGTCCACTTCCCATTTAAATACTATGCCCGCTTGATTACACTTTATGTGCCTTCTGTGATAGGTGTGATCATACCAACACTAATGCAATAGATCCCTTAAGAACTCCATAGATAAGTGTGATCAGGCGAGAGTAGTACTAAGTAGGCTGACCACTTGGAAAGTCTTCGTGTTGCACCCTTTTTATCTCATTTTTTCCCTCTCCTCCCAAACCAAATTTGATATTTTTTGTGTTTAATTATTATTATTTTACATAATTTTATGATTTTTTTTAAATATTTTATTTGTTTCATTTATTTTATTTCACTCCCCACTTTTCTCCATGGTGTTAACGCTTGGTCGAGTGCCACCCGTGATTTAAACACCATGCTCTCTTGATTGGCTTCATTAGAATTTATTTTCCTTTTATGATAGGTGCGATCATACCAGCACTAATGCACCGGATCCCATATGAACTCCACAGATAAACGTGATCGCGTGAGAGTAGTACCAAGTTGAGTGACCACTTTTGAAGTCCTCGTGTTGCACACTTTTTATCTCTTTTTTTCCCTTCTTCTCTCGAACCAAGTTTGCAAATACATTTTGTTTTTAATTATTATTTTTTTACATAATTTTAAGATTAATTTTTCTTTTAAAATATTTTATTTATTTTATTTTATGCGGACCATACCCCACCTTACCTCATGCTGGTAGTGCACGGTGGAGCACCAAAGCCCACCTGCCATTTAATCACCAAGCCAACTTGATTTTCTTGATTACAATTTATGTGCCTTTCATGATAGGTGTGATCTTACCAACACTAATGTACAAGATCCCATTAGAACTCCACAGTTAAGTGTGATCGCGCGAGAGTAGTACTAAGTTGGGTTGCAAATTGAGAAGTCCTCGTGTTGCACCCTTTTTTATCTCTTTTTTTTTCCTTCTCCCCACGAACTAAGTATGATTCATAGTTTTGTGTTTAATTGTTATATTTTTATTTAATTTTACATTATATTTAATTTTTAAATATTTTATTTGTTTTATTTCATATGCCCCCCACCCTACCATTCTGTCCGATGTGAACGCATGGTCGAGTGTGATCGTGTAGGAGTAGTACTTAGTTGGGTGATCACTTGTGAAACCCTTGTGTGGCACCCTTTTTAATATATTTTTTTCTATTTCCTCCTGAAACAAGTTTGATATTTTGTTTTGTGTTTAATTATTATTATTTTTACATAATTTTACGATATATATTATTTGTTTTATTTATTTACTTCATGTGGATCTCACCTTTCCTTTCTGCACACTGTCAACATACGGTCGAGCACAAAAGTCCACCCGCCATTAAATATCATGCCCAGTTGATTGGTCTGATTATAATTTATGTGCCTTCCATGATAGCTGTGATCATACCAGCATTATTGCACTGGATCCAATCAGAACTCTGCAAGTAAACGTGACCCTTTTTTATTTTTCCTTCCCTCCTCTAACCAAATTTGATATTTTGTTTGGTGTTTAATTATTATTATTTTTATATAATTTTATGATTTTATTTTACATATTTTATTTATTTTATTTCATGCGAACCCACCCCACCTTTCTACGTGCTCTGAGCACCCGGTCGAGCGCCAAAGTCCACCCGCCATTTAAACACCATGCCCACTTTATTGGCTTGATTATAATTTATGTGCCTTCCATGATAATTGTGATTATACAAGCGCTAATGCACCGGATCCCATCTGAACTATGTAGTTAAATGTGATCACACGAGAGTAGTACTAAGTTGGGTGATTACTTGCGAAAAGAATGCACGATCGAGCTCCAAAGTCCAATCCCTGTTTAAACAACATGATCGCTTGATTGGCTCGATTACAATTTATGTGCCTTCCATGATACGTGTGATAATACCAACACTAATGCACTGTATCCCATTAGAACTTCTCAGTTAAGCGTCATCGCGCCAGAGTAGCACTAAGTTTGTTGACCACTTTGGAAGTCCTCGTGTTGAACACTTTTTTATCTCTTTTTCTTTCCTTCTCCTCCTGAACCAAATATGATATTTTGTTTTGTGTTTAATTATTATTTTTATATTATTTTATGAATTATTTTATTTTTAAATATTTTATTTGTTTTATTTATGGGGACTCAACCCAACCTTTCTGAGCTCTGTGAACGCAGGGTCGAGCGCGAAAGTCCACCCGCAATTTAATGATGGCTTCACTTAAATTTATGTATCTTCTGTGTTCGATGCGATCATACCAGCACTAATACACTGTATCCCATCGGAACCCCATAGTTATACCTGATTGCGCCAGAGTAATACTAAGTTGCGTGACCACTTGGGAAGACCTCGTGTTGCACCGCTTTTTACACTTTTTTTTTCTTCTCCTCCCGAACAAAGTTTAATATTTTTTTTTTTAGTTTTTAATAATTATTTTTAATGATTTATTTTATTTTTGAATATTTTATTTATTTTATTATTTTTATTTCATGCTGACCCCACCCTACCTTTCTGCGCGCTGTGAACGAACAGTCAAGCGCCAAATTCCACCCCTCGTTTAAACACCATTATTGCCTTATTGACTTTATTAAAATTTATGTGCCTTCCATGATAGGTGTGATAAACCAGCACTAATGCACCGGATCTTATCAAAACTCTGCAGTAAGCGTGATAACGGGAAAGTGGTACTAAGTTGGGTCTTTTTTAACTCTCTTTTTTTCCTTCCCCTTCCAAACCAAGTTTGATATTTTGTTATGTGTCTAATTATTTTTTCACATAATTTTATGATTTATTATTTTATTTATTTATTTTCTTTCATGCAGAGACCCCACCCCACGTTTGTGTGCGCTGTGAACACACAGTCAATCTCCAAAGTCCACCTGCCATATAAACACCATGCTCGCTTGATTGATTTAATTACAATTTATGTGCCTTCCATGATAGGTACGATCATACCAGCACTAATGCACCGGATCCCATCAGAATTCTATAGTTAACAGTGATCGAGTGAGAGTAGTACTTAGTTGGGTGACGACTTGGGAAATCCTCGTGTTACACCCTTTTATATCTATTTTTTTCCTTCTCCTCCCAAACCAATTTTGATATTTTTTTTGTGTTTAATTTTTATTTTTTCACATAATTTTAAGATTTTTTTTATTTTTATTTATTTTTTTTCATGTGGACCCAACCCCACCTTTCTACGCGTTGTGAATGCACAGTCGAGTGTCAATGTCCACCCTTCATTTAAATACCATGCACACTCGATTGGCTTGATTACAATTTATGTGCCTTCCATGATAGGTGTGACCTACCAGTACTAATGCAACGGATCCTATCAGAACTCCACAGTTAAGCATGATCATGCTATAATAGTACTAAGTTGGGTGACCACTTTGTAAGTCCTCGTGTTGCACCTTTTTTTTATCTCTTTTTTTCCTTCTCCTCCCGAACCAAGTTTGATATTTTGTTTTGTGTTTGATTAATATTTTTTACATAATTTTATTATTTATTTTATTTTTAAATATTTTGTTTGTTTTATTTTTTATTTTATTTCATGTGGATTCCACCCCGCCTTTGTGCGCTATGAACGCACGGTGGAGCTCCAAAATCCACCCGCCATTTAAACAACATGCCTTCTTTATTGGCTTATTTACAATTTACGTTCCTTCCTTGAAAGGCGCGATCATACCCGCACTAATGCACAGAATCTCATCAGACCACTGCAGTATGATCACGTGGGAGTAGTACTAAGTTGGATGACCATTAGGGAAGTCTTCATGCTGCTCCCTTTTTAATCTTTTTTTTTCTCCTCCCGAATCAAGTTTGATATTTTTTTTTGTTTAATTATTATTTTTAATTAATTTTACAATATATTTTATTTTTAAATATTTTATATCATGCGAACCCCACCTTACCTTTATGCGCGTTGTGATTGCACGATCAAGCACCAAAGTCCACCTGCCATTTAAACACCATGCTAGATTTATCAGCTTGATTACAATTTATGTACCTTCCAAGATAGGTGAGATGATACCAACACTAATGCACTGGATCCCATCATAACTCTAAAGTTAAGCCTAATCGTGCGAGAGTAGTACTAAGTTGGGTGACCACTTGGGAAATCCTTGTGTTGAACCATTTTTTATCTCTTTTTTTCATCTTCTCCTCAGAACTAAGTTTGATATTTTATTTTGCGTTTAATTATTATTTTTTTATTTTATTTTTAAATATTTTATCAAATTTATTTATTTTATTTCATGCGGGCCCCACAACAACTTTCTACACACGTTCAAGCGCAAAAGTCCACCGTCGACTTAAACACCATGCCCTCTTAATTAGCTTGATTACAATTTATGTGCCTTCCATGATAGGTGCAATTATACTAGCACTCATGCACTCTATCCCATCAGAACTCCATAGTTAAGCACGATCGTGCGGGTGTCGTACTTAGTTGGGTGACCACTTGGGAAGTCCTCGTGTTGCACCTTTTTTTTATCTTTTTTTTTCTTCTACTCTCAAACCATTTTTGATATTTTTTTTGTGTTTATTTTTTATTTTTTACATAATTTTACGATTTATTTTATTTTTGAATATTTTTATTTGTTTTATTTCATGTGGATCCGACCCTACATTTATGAGCGTTGTGAACGCACGGTAGAGTTCCAAAGTCCACTCGCCATTTAAATACCATGCCCGCTTAATTGGATTGATTACAATTCATGTATCTTTCATGATAGGTGAGATGATACCCGCACTAATTGTTGGGATTGAGGCCTTTCAAAGAGTTCTCAAACTGAAGTCGCAAAGATTTTTCCATGCAGTATAATATAATCACAACTAGAAAGCATTAAAGAAAACTAACCCTTTTAGAGAAGTGTCTGACTCTTCCTCGTTCTTCTTGGTTACGATCCTAGGACCCCCAAAAAGTTCTTCCTCACTAAGCACAAAAGGGAAACGGTGCGTGGACACTATCCTCTTTGGAAAAAGGAAGAGGGAAGAAAAAATTATTTCTTCCCTTACCCAATTGGCGGCGGCGGAGCCGAGAGAGAGAGAGAGAGAGAGGGGAATTTTCTGAGCTTTTCTTTGCTCTTTGTGTTGTGTGCTTTGGGGTCACCTCAAAGATCCTATTTATAGGAAAACTAAGGCCTCAGAAAATATTTGAATACTTTTTGAATTATCAAATAATTAATAAAGATATTCTAAAATATATTTTGAATAACTAAGATATATAATATCTTATTCCATAATAAGATAATCCCATATCTTTTATTTAAATTAATCTTTATTATTTAAAATAATTATTCCATATCCTAATCATTAAGATATTCCATATATTTTAAATAAAATAAAATGAAAATAATTGGTTAGAAAATACCATTGGGGCGTGTGACCCTACCCATGGGTCACATGCCCACCTTGTCATCCCCATGACAATATTGGGTATTTTAATTTTCTTTTTATTTAGTAGAACAATTTCATTAAATAAATAAAACTCCTTTTATTTATTTCCTATTTAATTTGACTTCCTCAAATTAAATATTTAAATATACTCCTCTATTTAAATCCTCATTAATTTTTGACGACTTCAAAATTAATTTTATTAAATAGACTCCTCTATTTAATAAATAATTAAATAGACTCTTCTATTTAACTTCACCATTAATTAAATAATCAAATAGACCCCTCTATTTATTTTCATTTGATTAATCAAATACACTCCTCTATTTGTATTCGCGTAAATTTATTTGACAACATCAAATCAAATGCTAAAATCATTTTTCCAAAGAAATTAATCCATATTAATTTATGTTCTCAATTACATGCGTTAGCTCAGACGATATAATGGACCTATAGGACTAAGCTCCAATGATCTAGAATTAGATTGATTGAACTCGTTCAATCAATTAATTCTTATTCATTTAACTCCTAGATAACTCCACTAAATATCTAGAGTTGCAGTCTTAGTATTATAGACCTAGTTATGTCCATTGGCTAATATTACTAACTACACTTTGATCCTTCCCAAGTTAGTTCGTATGCATGGCTAGGTAATTTTACCGTATTAACCTCCATCATACATCTTGAAGTCCAACTGATTCTCCAATGAACAACCTTATATAATTTCCATCATGCGTCTTTACCTTTTCCTTGATCAGAGGAATATGGGCTGTTCAAGGCTGAATCAGTCCATAAGGGCACTACTTATCTATTTTCCTATATGGAAAAGAGTGAATTCCAATTCTTGTGTAATTACGTTCTCAGCTATAAGGAAGATGCAATCCCCAAAGTGGGAGGCATATTGAGCGAATTATATTGAGTCATTTTCACCTAAGCAAATCAAAGGTTTTTCTCTTGCGAAGTCGTAATCCACTCAAACTTAAGATCAATTGTACATGATAGACCGTTTGATAAACTAAGTGACTTTCTATAATGACTTTCCCAAAAGACACTAAGTTTATCTTAGTCTAGTATATTATAATCTCTATTGCAGCAACACCCCCACTTACATGTCTCTACATGAGCGATCCAGATGAGATCACTTATGCCAATTCACAAGTGGGCCGTGTTAGTGGTGTTACCAGAAATAAGGAACTGAACCTTTATTCATATACCACAGACTATTTGAGTTACGACTTAAGTGAATCTTCCCGCATCACATACTCACTTTAAGTTCTCATATGAAGGATTACACATACTCACTCTGGATCTTATGAAGGATTACATTGATTAAACAATAATAAATGACAATGTAAATATTACTAATTAATAAATTCTTTATTTATTTGTAGTTTAATTGAATTACATAAGATTTAGGGCATAAACCCCAACACTAATGAACTATATCCCATCAGAACTCTACAGTTAACCTTGATTGTGCGAGAGTAGTACTAAGTTGGGTGAACACTTGGGAATTCCTCATGTTGAACCCTTTTTTATCTCTTTTTTTTTCTTCTCCTCCGAACCAAGTTTAATATATTTTGTTGTGTTTAATTATTATTATTTTAAATAATTTTTTATTTATTTTATTTTTAAATAATTCATTTGTTTTATTTATTTTATTTCATGCAGCACAACCCCACCTTTTTGCGTGCTGTGAACTCACGATCGAGCGCCCAAGCCAATTCACCCCTTAAAAACCATGCTCGCTTGATTGGCTTGATTACGGTCGAGCACCAAAGTCAACTCGCCATTTAAACATCTTGCCTGCTTTTTTGGCTTGATTATAATTTTTTTTCCTTCCATGATAAGTGTATTATACCAGCACCAATGCAACAGATCTCATCCAAAATCTGTAGTTAAGTGCGATCGCGTGAGAGTAGTACTAAGTTGGATGACCACTTGGGAAGTCCTCATCTTGCACCCTTTTTTATCCCTTTATTCCTTCTACTCCCTAACCATATTTGATATTTTTGTGTTTAATTATTATTATGTTTACGTAATCTTATGATTTTTTTAAAAATATTTTATTTCATACGGACCCTACCCACCTTTTTGTGTGCTGTGAACACACAGTCAGGTAATAAATTCCACCCTCCGTTTAAACATCATGCCCATTTGGTTGGCTTGATTAAAATTTATGTACATTCTATGATAGGTGCGTTCATACTTGTAACGTCCCGTTACTTTTGGGGATGAAATTTTTTTTTATTTTATTTATTTATTTTAATTAAAGCTTTTAAGATTAGTTTAAATTTAGTGATTTCGATTTTAGTAGCTATTTTCGTCCGAAATTCATTTAAATCGTTTTAATACTTTAAAATTGTTTCGGTGACATTAATAATTATTAATGGGCCAATTAATAATTATTAATCACCTTTAGATTTATTTAAGAGCTTCGGGTTTCATTTTTTAAAGTAAAAACAAAAGAGGACGTAGGCGTCATTTTCCAATTTCTTAAAATATCTAAATTTTACTATTCATTTATCTTTAAAAACCACAAAATTGACCAAAAATCAACATTTTTCTTCTTTCTTTTCCTTCCTTGGCCGTAGCCTTCATCCACCATGGATGAAGGATTTCTTTTCTTCGCTTCTCATTCGTTTCTCGATGGATCGGCTTGATTTCAGTTGCGTTGGATTGGTAGGGACGAGGGCTACCTATCCAACCTACCTTTTCGAAGTTTCCCGTTCTCTAAGGGAAGTCCCAAAAAGTAAGTTTTCAAAACTTTTTATATGGTTTTGTTCGTTTTTTATTATAAATGAGTTTTGAAGTTGAAATCATAAATTTCTATCATGGAAATTGACGATTTTGAGCCCGGATTTTTGAAAAACACTATTCATCCGAAAACACTATTCATCCGAAATCACTATTCACCCAAAATTGCACAGTTGTTCGCATATTAGTTATGAGTTGTAATATGTTGTGCAATTGGTGAATTGTAGGTGCGATTGCTCGGTTGTTGTTTCGTGAAAAGTGGAGATTTGGAGTTGTTTGGCTAAGGTGAGTTTAATGTGAAAGTTAGTAGTTTTATGAATTTAGTTTCGTTACGTAATTGTTTATCGTTGTAAAGAGGGAGATAACTTCTTAGGATTATAGTTTGGTTGGAGACTTTGATTCGGAAGTGTGTGTGGAAAGTTTGGATTTATGGTTAGTTCGATGATTAGAGAACATCGAAGACGTTTGGAAGTATGGTAATGTGATTTGGAGATGTTAGATGAAAGTGGAATGAAAGTTACTTTGATGGTTTTTGGAAGTTACTTTGATTGATTTGAAAGTTACTTTGATGGATTTGGAAGTAAAGTAATTAGAAGATGCACTTGAGTGATAACTCGTGTAATCTAGTTAGTTAGGTTTCTAATTAACTTAGTAGAATTCTTTGGAGTTTAGCTAACTTATTGGAGACCTTAAGCACATTGATTCGGCACATGATAGTATGTTGATATCGATCCATACGTATCATGGTGCGATGATTTGTGGAGACAGTGGCACATGATAGTATGTGATACGCTCCATACGGTATCATGATGCGAGGTTATGTGATACGGCACATGATAGTATGTGATACGCTCCATACGGTATCATGGTGCGATGACTTGTTATATGGTGAAATTCCTGATACCTATATGGTGAAATTCCTGATATCTATATGGTGAAATTCCTGATATCTATATGGTGAAATTCCTGATACCTATATGGTGAAATTCCTGATATCCGATATGGTGAAATTCCTGATATCTATACGGTGAAATTCCTGATACCTATATGGTGAAATTCCTGATATCCGATATGGTGAAATTCCTGATATCTATACGGTGAAATTCCTGATATCTATATGGTGAAATTCCTGATATCTATATGGTGAAATTTCTGATATCCGATATGGTGAAATTCCTGATATCCGATATGGTGAAATTCCTGATATCTATACAGTGAAATTCCTGATATCTATATGGTGAAATTCCTGATATCCGAGATGGTGAAATTCCTGATATCCGATATGGTGAAAGTCCTGATATCCGACATGGTGAAATTCCTGATATCCAATGTGATGAGAGGTACGATGATTGTGATATGGTAATACCGTACGGGCTTAGTATGTGATATTTATCCATATGGTATACCCGATACGATGGTTGTGATATGGTAATACCGTACGGGCTTAGTATGTGATATTTATCCATATGGTATACCCGATACGATGATTGTGATATGGTAATACCGTACGGGCTTAGTATGTGATATTTATCCATATGGTATACCCGATACGATGGTTGTGATATGGTAATACCGTACGGGCTTAGTATGTGATATTTATCCATATGGTATACCCGATACGATGGTTGTGATATGGTAATACCGTACGGGCTTAGTATGTGATATTTATCCATATGGTATACCCGACGATGATTGTGATATGGTAATACGGCCGGGCTTAGTATGTGATATTTATCCATATGGTATACCCGATCGATGGTTGTGATATGGTAATACCGTACGGGCTTAGTATGTGATATTTATCCATATGGTATACCCGATACGATGGTTGTGATATGGTAATACCGTACGGGCTTAGTATGTGATATTTATCCATATGGTATACCCGGTACGATGATTGTGATATGGTAATACCGTATGGGCTTAGTATGTGATATTTATCCATATGGTATACCCAATACGATGAAACTTGTTTGGTAATAAAGATAGTTAATGTTACCTTTACATATTCTTTAGAATTGTGTAGTAAGACTTAGTAGTGAATGTTACTTTACTTTAAGTCTTTATTTCTATCTCATGGTATTGAATGATGGTTACGGTTAGTTTATGACTATCGTATGATTGTATGGAAATTGGAAGTGTGGATGTGGGTAGTATTGAGCATTTTAGGCCTTTGGACACGGTTTCGGTTATGAGATTTTGTTCATAGGATTACTTGCTTTCATTTTACTCTCACTAGCATTGTTTGCTAATGGTGCTACACCACAATATTTTCAGGTAAAGCCCGTGCCAAGAAGCGTGGTAGAGGAAGTGGTGTTGCGTGACTTGATGAGATGGTGTATGGACAATGTTAAAACTCTTTTAGATAAGCATTCGTAAAAATGCTTGTAAATCATATACTTTTTCCATATTTATGTCTTTTTGAGCCCGCGAAGGGTGTTTTTGTAAAGTATTTCGATGTTTTATGATTAAACTCACTTTTGGAATGCGCATTCCCGATTTATAGCTTTCTCTGGAAATTTGGGTTGTAAACAGGTTTTGGTTATTCGATTTTTAAACGAACCCATGCCGTTTTTCTTTAAAAATTGAGTCTTCCGCTGTGCATTTGAATTTAAAGAATTTAACGGGTTCGGGTCGTTACAATACTAGCACTAATGCACGAGATCCCATCAAAAATCCACAGTAAAGCATCATCGCACAAGAGTAGCACTATGTTGGGTGACCACTTGGGAAGTCCTCGTGTTGCACCATTTTTTATCTCTTTTTTTTCCTTCTCCTCCCGAACCAAGTTTGATATTTTGTTTTTTGTTTAATTATTATTATTTTTTTAATTAATTTTGATATTTTTTATTTTTAAATATTTTATTTGTTTTATTGATTTTATTCCAAGCAAACCCCACCTTACCTTTCTAAGCGCTGTGAACGTACGGTTAAGAGCCAAAGTCAACTCGCCATTTAAACATCATGCCCGCTTGATTGGCTTGATTACAATTTATGTATCTTTTCTGATCGTTGAGATGATACCAGAACTAATGCACTGGATCCCATCAGAACTCTATAGTTAAGCATGATCGTGCAAGAGTTGTACTAAGTTGGGTGACCACTTGGGAAGTTGTCATGTTGAACCCTTTTTTATCTATTTTTTTTCCTTCTCCTCCCAAACCAAGTTTGATATTTTGTTTTGTGTTTAATTAGTATTTTTCACATGATTTTTTATATATTTTATTTTTGAATATTTATTTGTTTTATATATTTTATTTCATACGGACCCCACCCCACCTTTCTTCGTGCTGTGAACGCATGGTCGAGTGCCAAAGTCAACCTGACACTTAAACACCATACCCGCTTGATTGGTGTGACGACCCGACTCCTTTTAAATCATTTAAAATCGAATTGCAGCGGAAGACTAAACATTTAATAAAAATTTGGCGTGGATATGTTTAAAACTCTGACTATCCACAACCTGTATACATTTTTCACATCAGGAAATTCAAAAGCAAGGAAATGCAATTCCTTTTCTAGAGTTTAAAGAAGTTTATAATCATAAAAGTTAAGACAAAGAGCTCTTAAGAGCTTATACACAAATATATAACTCAAAAGACACAACATAGAATAAAGAATTCCATGGACATTAAAAGTATCTCTAGTCCCTCTCGTCATCATCATCAACTAGATCAGACTGCACCAGCTCCTCTTTCAGGACCCCAAACATTACCTGAAAATGTTTGTAATATCATGAGCTAACAACAAGCCCAGTGAAAATAAACAGAAAATAGAGTAACAATAGACTCCAAACCCGCATCCGGATTTATGTCCAAGTAAAACTTACATTCTCTTATCAAAACTTCCAAAAACTCGAGAAACTAACTCCCAACATTTAGAAGAACGTTTCCATGTCACATCTCTCTTTCTTATTCGTCCTTTTTAATACCTCATACTATACATAAGGTTTATATTCAAGTGTTTAATCTCCAATTTCAAGATCTTCCAATTAATTGAGAATCTAGTTCTCTTATAAATATATCATGATAATTAAACAAGGTTCAATACCCCTTGTATTCTCTCATTATACAATTCAATCTCATTCCTCTTTCTTATAGTACTCGACTATCGTCATATTTCATTCTTTTTCTCTATGGAAATGTATAATATACATAATATTTCAATTCTTTTCTTTAATAAATAATGTTAAGCTCACTCGGTCTTAGCATATTTAAACATTCATTAACTTACTAAACAAGTGTAAAGGGCACACAACCTTTACATTAAAATAATCATCACATGCGAATAATGTCAGGTAATGAAGCTCCCGTAGGCTAAGTTCATTCACCTCATTATCTCGCTTTCCAAAATAAAATATACAAAGTCCTTTCAATAATATCTTTCCATCTCTAGTGAATAATGACAGGTAATGAAGCTCCCGTAGGCTAAGTTCATTCACCTCATTAAACTCACTTTCTAAAATAAAATATACAAAGTATTTTCAATATTATCTTCCCACCTCCAGTGAATAATGACAGGTAATGAAGCTCCCGTAGGCTAAGTTCATTCACCTCATTATCTCACCCACCGAATACAGGTAATGAGCTCCTGTAGGCTAAGTCATACCCTGTATCTTCGTATATGTATCATAGTAATTATGGACAATACCAGATAATGTGAACGCGCATAGTTCCATCATTATCTTATTATCCACCTCCTCCAATCATGCAAAGTCCTGCAGTCCTTTAGCATTCCTCATGTACATATACGGAAACATAAAACCAATAATACCAAACAATGCAAGCACACTCAGTCTATGCATTGCCTCATTATTCCTCCCAATAATCGATAATGCAATATGATACGATATATCATGAAAAGTCCTGATCCTTTAGCATTCCTCATGTACATATACGGAAACATAAAACCAATAATACCAAACAATGCAAGCACACTCAGTCTATGCATTGCCTCATTATTCCTCCCAATAATCGATAATGCAATATGATATGATATATCATGAAAAGTCCCGCAGTCCTTTAGCATTCCTCATGTACATATACGGAAACATAAAACCAATAATACCAAACAATGCAAGCACACTCAGTCTATGCATTGCCTCATTATTCCTCCCAATAATCGATAATGCAATATGATATGATATGATATGAATATGCTTTCAAGTGAAGTAAAAATAAATATAAACATTCAGAGTTTGCAAGTAAAAATAAATATAAAAATTCAAAGTGATCGAAAGGCATAAAGATAAAGAGATCACGAATTAGCCTTTATACATAAAATAAGAAATTAGGAACTTCTGATAAGAAAAACAATAAATATAACAAGCCAAACGGCCTTCAGTTACTTGAATTACTAACTTATCATAAAGTCTCCAATTCAAAAGATTCTATTGTTTTCGATAAATATCTGAAGTTCCATAATCAAATTCCTTATTCACCCCATTATACTTGGAACCTTCAACTTCGGATAATCATTCTTAAACTCTGGAACGAATCTATACTTAGAACTTCCAAGAGTTATTTGTTTCCTTCGAAACATCTATGAGTTCTCTCAACTCAAATTAGAACTAACTCCAAGCCTAAGCATGTTAGCTCACTTTCTTTTATCCTTTCGATTAAACATTAATATCAACTTCCGATCCTACAAATCGTTCAACTTATTCGGTTTCTAAAGCTACTTTAAATTCTATTTATTCTCACCTCGAATGCTCGCGTGACAACTAAGTTCCCACGAACCAACAAACGAGCAATCGCACCTACAAATCATCAATTGCACAACATATTACAACTCATAACTAAGATGAGAACAAGTGTGAATTTTTGGGTGAATAGTGATTTCGGATGAATAGTGATTTCGGATGAATAGTGTTTTCGGGTGAATAGTATTTTTCAAAAATCCGGGCTCAAAATCGTCAAATTCCTTGATAGAAATTCATGATTTCAACTTCAAAACTCATTTATAATCAAAAACGAACAAAACCATGTAAAAAGTTTTGAAAACTCACTTTTTAGGGCTTCCCTTAGGGAACGAGAAACGGCACAAGGTTGGGTTGGAAAGAAAGCCCACGTCCCGAGCAATCCAACGCAACTGACCTCGTCGAAAACGGTCGAGAAATGACGAAAGCCCAAAGAAATTTTCTTCTCATCCATGGAAGATGAGCTCCACGGCAACGAGGAAGAAAGGAAGAAGATTTTTATGATTTTTTTGTCTTGCGTTGACTTTTAAAGAAGATGAAGTGAATAGTGGAAAGATATTTAAGATTTTCAAAAATTACGGTTAAGTGCCTTTAATGATTTTAGCTTATAAAACGAAACCCGAAGTTCTTAAACTAGCCTAATGGTGATTAATAATTATTAATTGGCCCGTTAATAATTATTAATATGACCAAAACTAATTTAAGCTAATAAAACGATTAAAAGAATTTACGAACAAAATAAACTCGTAAATTCTAAGTTATAAATTCTAAATTAAATAAAAAAATTTAATTAATATATTCTAAAATCAAATTATGTGCTGTACATCAAATAATAAAAAAAAAATTCTGTGTAAAATACCGGGACGTTACAATTGGATTGATTACAATTTATATGTGTTCCAGCACTTATGCACCTGATCCCTTCAGAACTCCGTAGTTAAGCGCGAACGCGTGAGAGTATCACTCAGTTGGGTGACAACTAGGAAAGTCCACGTATTGCACTATTTTTACTCTATTTTTTTCCTTCTACTCCCAAACCAAGGTTGATATTTAATTTTGTGTTTGATTATTATTTTTTTACATAGTTAAATGATTTATTTTATTTTTAAATATTTTATTAGTTTTACATATTTTATTTCATGTGGACACCACCCACCTTTCTGTGCGTTGTGAACGCACTGTCGAGCGCCAAAGTCCACCCGCCGTTTAAACACCAATCCCCTTTGGTTTACTTGATTATAATTTATGTACATTCCATTATAGGTGCGATCATACCAACACTAATGCCCAGGATCCCATCAGAAATCCGTAGTTAAGCATGATCGCACGAGAGTAACACTTTGTAGGGTAACCACTTTGGAAGTCCTTGTGTTGCACCCTTTTTTATCTCTTTTTTTCCTTCTACTCAAGAACAAATTTTGATATATTTCTTTTTGTTTAATTTTTTTTTTTACCTCATTATCCCATTTTATTTATTTATTTTATTTCATAAGAACTCAACCCCACCTTTCTACACACTGTGAATGCACGATCGAGGCACAAAGTCAACCTGCCATTTAAACACCATGCCTGTATGATTGACTTGATTACAATTTATGTGCCTTCCATGATAGGTGTGATTATCCTAGTTCTAATGCACTATATCCCATCAGAACTCCACAGTATAACATGATCGTGCGAGAGTAGTACTACTTTGGGTGAGCACTTGGGAAGTCCTCGTGTTTCACCTTTTTTTTATCTTTTTTTTTCGTTCTCCTCCCGAAAAAAGTTTAATATTTTTTTTGTTTTCTTTTTAATTTTTTTCTCAATTTTATGATTTATTTTATTTTTACTTATTTTATTAATTTTATTTCTTACTGACCCCACCCAATCTTTCTTTGTGCTGTGAACTTACGGTGGAACGTCAAACTCCACCCACCATTTAAACACCATGCCAGCTTGATTGGTTTGGTTACAATTTTGTGCTTTCCATGTTGGGTGTGATCATACCAAAAATAATGCCTTGGATCCCGTCAAACTCCGTAGTTAAGCGTGATTGCGCTAAAATAGTTCTAAATTGGGTGACCACTTGGGAAGTTCTCATGATGCACCATTTTTTAACATTTTTTTCCTTCTTCTCCCTAACCAAGTTTGATATTTTGTTTTGTTTTAATTATTATTATTTTACATAATTTTACGATTTTTTTATTTGTTTACTTTATTCATGCGGACCCCACAGTCGAGCATTAAAGTCCACCTTTATTACAATTTATGTGCCTTTCATGACAAGTGCGAATATACCAGCACTAATGCACCTGATCCCATCATAACTCCGCAGTTAAGTGTGAACACGCGAGAGTAGTACTTAGTTGGGTGAGCACTTGGAAAGTCCTCGTGTTGCATCTTTTTTTATCTCTTTTTTTTCCTTATCTTCCCGAAGCAAGTTTGATACTTTTTTTTCACCCCTTAGTTAACCTTTTAACTAAGGTTAACCACCAAATAAAAAATTGAAAATAAATCATAAAATATTTAACACTTAGCACACAAGCATAAAATATGTAAAACAGAATTTAATTAACCTATTTTAAAAACATGAGGCCTTACAGTCTCCCCACTTAAAAATTTTGCATCCTCACAAAAGCTACGCTCCAGGAAACAAAAACGGATAAATTTACCTCATTCTATCCTCGAGTTCCCAAGTAGCTTCCTCGGTCAAATGATTCTTCCATAAAACCTTTACAAGGTTAATCGTTTTGTTTCTCAAAACTCTCTGCTCACTTGCCAAGATTTTCACTGGTGTTTCCTCGTATGTCAAAATAGTATCCAGAACAAGCGGTTGGAAATCAATGATATGTGTTGGTTCAGCCACATACTTCCGGATCGTAGACACGTGGAATACATTATGAACAGTTGAAAGAGCAGGTGGCAAAGCTAACTGATAAGCTAACATTCCAACCCGATCTAAGATCTCAAAAGGCCCAAAAAATATGGACTAAGCTTACCCCTTTTATCGAACCGTATTACACCCTTCATAGGTGCAACCTTTAGAAACACGTGATCGCCCACAGTGAACTCTAAAGTACTTCGTCGAGTATCAGCATAGTTCTTTTGTCGGCTTTGAGCAACTCGATTGTATCTTCTCCCGTATGAAACTAATCTTCTCGCATGTCGTTTGCACAAGTTTAGGTCCCAAGTGTCTACGCTCACCTACTTCGTCGCAATGGACTGAGGACCGACACTTTCTCCCATAAAGTGCTTCGAAAGGAGCCGTTTCGATCGAGGACTGACAACTGTTGTTGTTGGCGAATTCCACAAGATACAAGTGAGTATCCCAGCTACCACCAAAATCTATACTGCAGGCCCTTAACATGTCTTCCAAGATTTGGTTAACCTGTTTTGTCTACCCATCAGTCTGAGGGTGAAAAGTTATACTAATCTCTAGTCCGATTCCCATTGCATCATGCAAAGTTTTCCAAAACTTGGAAACAAAATGTGTCTCGATCAGAAAAAATCCTGACCAGAACACCGTGTAAACGTACAATCTCCTTTCAAATAAAGTTGAGCCCACACCTCTACTGAGTAAATTATTTTTCCTGGTACAAAATGGGCAATTTTGGTCAAACGATCCACTATTACCCAAATAGTGTCAAACCCCTTGGGTGTCTTTGGTAACCCGGTAATGAAGTCCATCGATATGTCTTCCCACTTCCATTCGGGAACACTCCATGGTTGAAGTAGACCCGGTGGACTTTGTTTGAGTGCCTTGACCTACTGAGAAATAAGGCATTTTCTCACGTATTCTACCACCCCCCGTTTTATTCCAGGTCACCAATAATGTTGTCGTAGATCTTGATACATCTTCTTACTACCCGCATGCACTGAAAATATAGAGTTAAGAGCCTCTTTCAACAATTCTTGCCGAAAAGTTTCCAAAGGGGTACACACAATCGTCGACAAAACATCAGTGGAGAAATTAAAGTATCCAGGTAGACTATACTCCTCTGCGAATCCCGTGGCCAAATGAGACTCACCTCGCTGGGCTTCAATCATTCGTTATGTAAGAGTAGGGCCTACTGTCAAGCTTGCTAGAATTGTTGTAACCTCCGTAGTGAGGTACACAATCTTAGCCCGATCCATCTCCCAACAAAGTCATATCTGATGTGTTAAAAGTGTTGTGGTATGTGACGTCTTCCTACTAAGAGCGTCAGCAACAACGTTGGCTTTTCCCGGGTGGTATTGGATATCACAATCATAGTATTTTACTAACTCCAGCCATACATATTTCACACTCTTCTTGGTATACTGTGTGAGTGGAGATGTGATTCTAGAGAAGTCTTGCAGAAATCTTCCCCGTAAGTCCAAGAAAACTACGGTCGAGGCCAACTACTAACTACTTCGATCTTTCAGGGATCAACTAATATACCATCGCTAGACACCACAGTTAAAAAGGCAATTTTCTTTACCCAAAATTCACACATCGAGAATTTCCCTTAAACTTTCTCAGCCCTCAATGTCATTAATACCTTCTCAAGATGTATCGTATGTAACTCCCCCGTTTCTGAATAAACAAGAATGTCATCGATGAAAACGATGACAAAAAGATCCAAAAATCTCTGAAATACCGTATACATAAGATCCATGAATGGCGTGGGTGCATTCGTCAATTCGAAAGACATGACCAAAACTCATAATGGCCGTCTTGAGTTCGGAATGCCATCTTTGAAATATCCTCGTCGGCGATCCTCAACTGGTGATACCCTGACCGAAGATCGATCTTAGAGAATACGGTAGCCTCTTTCAGCTGGTCGAAAAGATTTTCAATATGAGGTAAAGGATATTTGTTCTTTGTCGTCACCCGATTCAACTCACAGTATTCTATACATAGCCTCAATGACCCATCCTTCTTTTTGACAAACTAAACCAGTGCATCCAATGGAGAACACTAGGTCAAATAAACCCTAGGTCAAGAAGTACCTGAAGTTGCACCTTAAGTTCTTTCAAATCAGCTAGTGCCATTCTATATGGTGCTTTGGACAAAGGTGTCGTCCCTGGAATTATTTTAATCCAGAAATCCATTTCCCTTACCGGAGGCAAACCTGGTAGTTCATCCTAAAACTCACGTACAATAAGCACGGTACTCACACTTACCTCCTCTATCGAGGTATCAACCACACTTACAAGATAGCCCTAGGCTTCCTCTTGCAACAAAGCATTAGCTTGGAGAGCTGATATAATAACCGGTGTCACTTTACCTTTAGTTCCCCAAAAGCAAATTGGGCCTCCATTTGGCCCTCCAAACTCCACCTTCCTATTTTCACAGTCGATTGTGGAATAATTAGCTGACAATTAATCCATACCCAAAATTACGTCGTAGTCGGTTAGAGCCATCACAATCAACGTGGCTTGAGTGTCGTAACCAGAACTGCTAAGTTTCCCAGTGTTTACAACTCGATTAACCACTATAGATCTCCCAATCGGAATTTTACACACGAGTCATATCCTAAGGGATCAGACAAAAAAGTAGCATGCACAACAAAATCCGTAGAGATAAAAGAATGACTTGTTCTAGAATTGAATAAGACTAGAACAAGTCTAAAACTGAATTCCCTAGAACAGATAATGTACCCGTGACCATCGTACCTGCGACCTCTGCAACCTCCCGGGCAATGGGAAGGACTCGTCCTTGTTCCTGCAGAGCTGGTAGTACTGCTGCTGAGGAGGCCTAGCTTGGCCTCGACTTTGTTCCTTCCCCCGGTTATGAGTCTGCTTACCCCGCTCAGGTGGCAGCTGTGTTGTCAAACACCGGTTTGCAACATGTCTCGGCTGACCGCATCTGTAGCATTTCATAAGCTTGTAACATTCCCCTAATGATAACCAAAACATAGTTGACCAAATGGTAGAGAATTTCTAAGATTTCTTGGTTAAGAAGATTGGCCTCATCTCTATTAGGAACCTAGCATGACTGTTGCTGATGATCATCCCTGTGGATACTCTTCAGCCTTTCTCTTACCCGAGGAAGACTACCCCACAGTTACCTGTTTCACCTTCTTATCAGTCGAGGCTAAATCCAACGTTAATGTAAAGTCAAGAGCATCAGCGTAGGTAGCTGGACGTAACGTACGAACTTGTCCCTGTATCTCCATTCGCAAACCCATAATAAATCTTTTCTTTTTACGTTCAGGTGTAGCTATATGTCCCGTGACAAAACATGATAACCTGTCAAACTCCCTTTCGTATTCCACCAGTGACTATTCCCCCTACTTAAGGGAGAATAATTTTACCTATAACTGATCACGATTGTCCTCAGGATAATATTTATCAAAAAAATTTCTCATGAAACTTTTCCCATGAAACTTGCCCAATAGGGACCAAAGATTGTGCACTAGAATCCTACCAGCTCATTGCATCGTCTGCGTAGGTTCCACAATGAACCTTCAGCTCATCAGAACATGCAATGTATCCAAAAGCTTTCTCTACCCGAGCTATCCATCTTTCCGCCACCCCCAGATCAGTCGAAAATCAAACTCCTTAGGAGAATGCTTTCAAAATTCTTTCAACATCTTAGCTACATTAGTAATGTCGTAGCCCCCTTGCACAACATGTTCAGTTTGTGGAAACACTCCTCCCCTGGGTCCTCTAGAGGGTTATTATGATTTTCATCATCCTCTAAATCCTTCTTATTTTCTTCCCTTACTGGCGGTGGTGGCTCAAGAACCTCAGTATGGTTCCTCCCACGACCCCGTGCAAGATTTCTACCTCTGCCCCTTCCGGTTATAACATCTCGAGGCATATTAACCAACAAAATAATCACACAACCGGTGAGCACTTATGCAAAGCTTCCATATTCAACCCAATATAATAAATAAAAGCAACTAATAAACAATTAATAAATTAATTAAATTCTAAGGTTTACTGGCATTACCTGGTACCATTGACCTTCGAGGTGACTTTTGGATTTAGGCTTAACCAACTGACTCAAACTCATAAGTCGTGACTTAGAGCCAAATGGCCTTGATACAAATTGTAACGACCCGACTTATTAAATAAGCCTAAGCCACGAGTACGCAAAGCGGAAGCTTAGACCTTGTATACTTTGTTTAAAACATAACGATAAACAACCTGAACATGGAGTTTAAATAAAACTTCTTAAGAACCCTGTTTAATATAAACATTCGGCACGTTGGCCCTTTCAAAATATTAAGTACGTTTTTAAACATTCAAAGTACGTGGTGCACTAAAAACGAGTTATTACAATACTTTTAAATGTACATAGCTATTTACAAGCTTTTCAAAAGCCTACCCACAAGCTACTCCCAAACTCTAAGCTTTGCAATACGGTAGCCTAACCCAAAAGCTTCACATCTCGAAGCATCAACGAGCACCACCTTCCTCGACCTCTACCGAAATCTAAAAGGTGATATAGAGCACATTTAATGAAATTAACAATAATGCAAGTTCATGGTCAAGACACGTCAATCTTTCTCAAACCAATACAATTTCCCATTTCCACTTTACAAACCAATTATCACTTTCTGTTACACTTTCTTGAGTCTCACTACGCTTATTTCAAAAGTTATATCAGTAATCACTCGAGTCGTAGTTCATTTTATTCTTCCAGGCTATCGTAATAACCACTCTAGCATCTGGGCCATCCACCACACAGCACCTCGAGGCTACATCCAACCCGCCATGGTAACCATATGTAACGTTCAACATCAAGACACCATTACACATGTTACGACCCCATGGCCATCAAACACAACATATGAAATGCATTCTTGCAATGAGATGTAAATAGCCATGCTTTCATTATAACCCTTATCGAATATTAACCTTTAGCATATCGAACACATATAAGAATGAATCCCCATCAGTATATGACTCAATATTTCACTTGACACTTTCAAGTACACAAGCGAGCATATAAAGCAACTCTTCGATTACTATCTTGAAACATCTCAAACATGTAAGTAACTCATCGAACATCAATCTTTAACACATCGAGCATATATGAAAACAAATCACATTCAGTATATGACTCGATCTTCAACTTGAAACATATATATATATATATATATATATATATATATATATATATATATATATATATATATATATATATATATATATATATATATATATGTAAACTCACATAAACATGTAAGAACAACTCAAAGATTCAAATAAAAGCAAGGATATATCAAGGGTATTTCCATTCATTCCGCTTTCCCAACAACATGATAAGTTCAGTCAACGATTCCCGTTCCTCTTTCAACTTCATTTTCCCTTACTTTAAAACACCAAAGGTGTTCCCAAATAAGCCTCTTTCAACATTATACACCATGCACATCCTCACACTAGCAACCACGTTCAAACATCCTTACCGTCACTTTAATCCATTTTATTCTCACCTTTGTAAAATAATCCCAAATCTTGCTTATGCTTGGCCTCCTCCTACAAAAAATCATTCCAAACTTATTTACCATCATAATAAAAAATATAACTCAGCCAATAACATGTAAATAAAACCTCGAACTTGGTTTAGCAAAAGAGTCTAAAAACTAGCTAATTTTAAGGAGGTATTTTCGGCCAAATGGAGAATTTTCAAGAAACCATTTGTTTGCTCTTCCAAGATGTTTTTCATGTATAAAATACCTATTTAGGCTCACGTATATTCTAGAATTGGAAAGTTTCAAATAAAAGTCAAGAAAAGCCAAAATTTGGAAAAGCTAAGAGCTTGAAAAATTGACATTAATGGAGTTTTAAAGCTTGAGTTCATCCCTGGCTTCCATCCTCTAAAGAATCTTTGACATTCCTCTTAGTTTTTCTCCACTTTGAGTTTTTGTTAATTAATAAGATATTGTTACCTTTCATTTGTTTGGTTATATTTTAAAGCCTTGGGTTTTCTGGTTCATTGAATGATAGCAGCAGTGACAGTTGCAGACCAGTGGAGATGAAATCCAGATCCGAGGATTATATATACAAATTACGTGAAAACCAGGTTGCAGATTTGAAAATTGATTAGAGGCATTGAAGATTGTTTCAAGCCTTATGCTAATGTGAAAATCATGTTAAATGTTTTGATCTACATATCAAACTCGTGTGAAAATCAGGTTGCATATCTTAAACTCGATCGGAGCCACGAATTAGAAACGTGATGTAGAAACACGTGTTGTTTTGGTGAGATTTGGTGCGGGTGGTTTTGTTTAGTAATGTTAACTATTAATTTTATTTGATTTTAAAAGATATAAACATGTTAAACTAACTATAATTTTCATTTAATAATGTTAAACTATGGGATTTTTTGTTTTCGACAAATATACACCTGATAACTAATCATGCTTTTATTTACTTTTTGGATTTTATTGGTTTTACAAATATGAAACTCTTAAACTATCCATGTAAAGACCTGAATTTTCTCAAAAACTTTACATCAGAAGTAAACAGCGGCAGACTTGATTTTTAATAAAAATTCGGCATGGAACCGTTTAATATATGGACTAGCCAAAACCTGTATACATGGTCCCAATCAGTAAAATAAAAACAAAGGAAGTGCACACTCCCATTTATAACAGAATCATAAGAAAAACGGACTCACACATATACAACAATTCATAAGTTCTCATGAGCCACAAAATACAAGTTTTTGAAATAAACGATAAATATGGTTTTTCATCTAGCATTCCTAGAATGCTCCAAAAATGCAGAGTCCATGTCCCAAAAGCTATCTACTCGCGACCAAGCGTCACCAACTCCTCGATCTCGTCCTCTACCACGAGTATTACCTGAAAAAGTTAAAGTGTAGCAACATTAGCATAAAAATGCTAGTGAGTGTAAAATGAAAGCAAGCACTTCTACGGACTGAGTTCCATATCGAAGAATGTGTTCAAAGTCCTATCTTGCTCTTTACTACCCGTTCTATACTTCCAAGAACTATACATAGGCAATAATCCAATCCCATGATATCGTAAATTCGAAATTAAACATTCAAGCTCATAAGTAGGTACTAAGACTACCATTTAATACTAAACCATAACAAAACAAGTAATAGTGTAATTTTCATCACGCACATCATACCACACATTGTTTCCACACAATATGTAACCATACTACGTATGTTACTATATTCTACACATTTTATCATTCACATTTACCACATCACATTTCGTTCCACGTTACCACGTTCCATATCATTACCACAACACCAGATTTCACATTACCACGATATTCCACATGTTTTATGATTTCACATTTACCACATCACATCTCGTCCACGTTACCATGTTCCGTTATCATTACCACAAAACCCCATTTCACATTACCACTATATTCTACATGTTGTATTATTTCGCATTTACCACATCACATATCGTTTTACATTCCACATCATTACCACATCACCACATTCACATTACCACTACATTCCACATCTCAAACCATTATCACAATTCAATATCGTACCATGTTATTACGTTTCACATTGTTACCACCACATCACATTCACATTACCACTTATTCCACATCATTAACACGATACCATGCTTGGTACATCTAAACGTATTATAAGTAAAGGAAACCGAAAACTACTAGAACAAAAATAAAGAGAAGCCTAGATTAAACTAATCACCACAACTTCTCTTCTCCAAGTAGATTATAATCTAAAACCAAACATGGTACTTTCTCTCCAAAGTTTCCTTAGACTCCCATATAACAACCCAAACAAATGGAAACAAATTTAATACTTACTCCAATTTCCGGAAACAAGATTCTCATCAAGAATGCTTCCTAACTCGCAACGACCAACTCACTTCCAATAACATCAAAAGTTAATAATTCTCCTTATGCACTTTCCTTATCTCCCAACCACATCCAATCTTGGATAAACTCTAAATTTAGGTAAATCCATTAACCCCGATCAAACATAATCGTCATGAAATCCGGAACATAAAACTACTCGACAATTATTTTACACTGACCTTGGTTAAGAAGTCAACCTTCGATCACTGGATGATCGATTTCACTAACAATGCTCAAAACCTACAATTCAAATACACCTAAAGTACATTAATTTAAAGAATTGAGCAACGGTAGACATGAAACAAAAACATAAGCCAAAACATCCCGGGAATTGGGACCTGGGGTCCACAGCCAAGAGAGGAAAAGAGTGGAAAAGGAGTTTTCGGATTCTCGGCATTCTAGGACCAATCCAGGTTGGTTTCAAGTACTTTGGAGGTGTCTCTCATCAATAGGTACTCATAATTTGTAGGTTAGGGTTTGATTCTTCCACCTACATTAAAAAGTGAAGAAAGTAAAGCATGCTCAGGCCAATACCTAGCAGCCACAACCAAGGGGGAGGTAGGGGAGTTGGGTTTTACTTGGTTTCGGTTTATGGGTCAAGGAGAAAATAAAATAGATTTTCCCAATATATTCCATTCACTAAGATTCATCAATTTCTTGAAGGGAAAGAAGGATTTGGTAGTATGGAAACAAATGGAAAACAAATATATGAAAAATTCACATTCTTACCTTTCGAGGGTGGGTTTCCCCTTGGAGAGGGAGACGAATCTTCAAGAGTACAATGGGTAGAAAGGCCACAACAATAGCTTTCCAACGCACTAAGATTTGAAGAAAATGGTTGAGAAACGAGCGGAATCCTGGGCCTTAGAAAAGCTCTAAAATTTGGCCATGGAGGTGGAAGGAGTGAAAAATTGTGTTTTGTCATTTTGTGGTTTAATGAGGAAGGAGGTAGATAAGATATTTTAAGGTGTTGCCCAAACGACCAAAGTGCCCCTCCCTCTACTTTGCTTCTCATCAAAACCCGTCCTTGAAACGTAATTAATTCTAATTAACAACTATGGATATAAACTAGCTAAAGGTTATTAATGATTATTAATTAGCCCATTAATAATCATTAATAACCCAGACCAACAAAATATAAAACAAACGGAACTAAAGGTCTCGAAACAAATAAAGTTTCTAAGTTCTAAATTATTAATTATTAATTCTAAAATAAAATTTAAATGCATTAAATAAATAAAATAATCACCTCAAAATGATGGGACGTTACAGTTTACCCTCCTTAAAATACTTTTCGTCCCCGAAAAGTAGCTCTCTAAGCGAACAAGTGAGGGTTCTTATCCCGTATCTCATCCTCGCGTTCCCAAGTAGCCTCCTCCGATACTTGGTTCCTCCATAAAACCTTTACCAAGTCGATAGTCTTGTTTTGCAACACTTTTTCTTCTGATGCTATAATCTCCATCGGTGTCTCCTCATAAGACATGTTAGCATCAAGAACAATGGGCATATGATCTATCACATTGGAAGGGTCCGCCATGTATTTTCAGAGAATCGAAACATGAAAAACTTTATGAACAGTCGACAAAGATGGTAGTTGTCGCTACGTACCCGCGACACAGAAAAGTAAAAGAGTCACCACTAATCATTGGTTTTATAAAGATATAGGTGTGATTTAGTCACCTAGGAATTTTATTAAGGATAGTCTACTAACTTTGAAATGGGTTCGGAAGTTTATTCACACATAGGGAAGGTATTAGCACCCTATTATGTCTGTTTAGAAAACGATTACTGTTATTTATCTTTAATGTTTTATGTTAAACCCTTTAGTTTTGAACACACAATATGTTTTTAAATTTTATTTTTAAATGTCTCATTATTTATTGATTAATACCCTAAACATTAGAAGGCTTAATCAAATTAGTATGAGTGGCGTAAAAGCCATTAAGTAAACTTTTATTTGAGTTCAATTTCGGCATCCCTTAATTAAACTTTTATTCCTCAAGAAATAATAGGATATCAGCATCCTAAAAACTCCTATAACTCCATCGTCGGTATTTTTGAAAATCATGTTTAGAACATTTTAAATTTGAGAATTGTTTTGTGTTTTATAGAGAATATTACTAATATACTTTTAGCTAATATTTGTATCAAAATTGGAAATGGAATTCTGACTAAGGATAGAGGTTTTCTTAAATTTTTCATTTTTATTATTGAGGCAAAGTTATTTAGTTAAACGTAAAGTTTATTGATATTTTTAAATTTTATTGGTTTAAAAATAAGGATTTATTTATTGTTTTATGATAAGAATATAAATTTTGAAATTTTTTAAGATTGAAAAATTAGCATCCTAAAATTTCCAATCTCCTTTTAATTCCTTTTTAATTAAACATTTTTACGAGAAAATTAGCATCCTAAAATTTCCCAACTTATTGTTATTTTAAAAGTTTTAAACAAAATTTTAGTATAATATTTTAGAGGATTGACTTAAGTTATGGTGTTGGTTTTAAATATGAGAAACCTCAAAAAATATAGATGTGACATAATAATTAAATTAAAATTGAATAGAGCAAAAGAAAAAAAAAAAAAAAAATCAATTAATTAAAGCTCAAACTAATTAAAATTGATATACTCTATGAGGAAATTTGATATATAAAAAAAATGGCATGCTAATATAAATTATATTATTAAAATAAAATATTAGATTGATATATAAAAAATTTACTAAACAAAAATAACTAAAACAACTATAAAACCTTTAAAAATAAAAAAATTGTCCTTGCCAAGGATTGCACCCAGGCCCAAGAGAAAGGATGGAAAGCCCACAACCACTGAGCTAACTTTTGTGGAAATCAGTGATTATTTGTGTAAAAATTATTGATTACTCATGTAATACTAGTGGCATTTTTGTAATATTTTAGGCGTGAATTTGAGTTTTTTTTGTTATTTTTACAAATAACTTTTTTTACTGCTATTTTTACAAATATTGGACCTAATTTTACTATTTTTGCAAGAGCCCCTAAATGTAGGGGTGTTAAAAAAAACAAAAAACCGAACCGATCGACTTAGATATTAAAACCAATGGTTCTTTTGGTTTGCAATAGTAAAAAACCGTATAAATCGATTTTTGTCCTGTTTTTATATTTGAAAAATCGAATAAACCCGAACCGAACCATATATGTAAATAATTATTTTAAAAACTAAGTATATTAGGTTTTTTTTATCTCTTTTTACTTGGTCAATATGCATCCTTAATGAACAATTAAAAAAAGAAATCTCTCGACTCCCTTTACAAATTCACCTCTCTATCTTGTGGCTTCCTTCCCCTTTGCTTCTTTAACCTTGATTTTAGTGGATAAAAGTTTAGATAATTTTAATATTTCATCTAGTTCCTCTAAGTTTGATTGTTTAAATTTTGTTTCACAAAACCGTCAAACCGAACCGATGTAAATCGAACAATCGGTTCGGTTCAAGAACCGGTTTTGTATATTTCATTGACACGATTCGGTTCCATTTTTAACAAAACCAGGTGTATTCGATTCGGTTCGATAATTATAGAAAACCCGACCGAACAAAACCGTGCACACCCCTACTTAAACACGTGACGACTTGCGGTTCCCGTTTCGATTCTCGTTATCCGAAAACGGACAAGGAATATGGTCGGAGGCTACTAGCGTGGTACCGGCTAAGGTCCCTCCGAGGATCAAGTTAGTGAGAGTGGATAAGTAGCCACAAGAATTAGGCCTTGGTATCTACGCACTTACTTGATTTGATGGGTTGACAACTCTTATATACTCCTTGTGTCGTTGGTTTGCTTGACCGTGCTAATCGGGACTAGGCTTTATTGGGCTTTTAGTCGGCCCATATTTGGCCAGTCCGCTCCAATTAGAGGTTTCTTCGAGCTTGGACCCTTTCGGAACTGATCCAATTTGCTCGAACCAAGGATGGGCGATTTTCACCCTCTACGCTTTTTCTCTAAGTTTCGTACTGGAGGCTTTTTGTACGGGAAATCGACTGTGACGACTTCGGGTTCATGATGTTTCGCATGATCAAACCCTTTAAGCGGCTTGATGTGGCCTTTCAACGATGTGAAAGTTTGGGCTTAGTTATGACTTTTCGAAAACCCAACCGACATGCTTCCCGCTTGTTAATTATTACGACTCTTGGGGATCGTCGGATGCTTTCCGCGTGTCTCGACTGTGGCTGCATGTCATTTACTTTAAATAGCAGCAAGCATAGGTTTGCGCAAGCCTTCTCGTCATGCAGCAAAGAGATTGTGCGCATAACAGTGCTGTTATGGCGTTGTCAAGAGAATCGAGAAGACCAATGGAGGCTTTCATCAATTTTTCTATTATTCAGATTGATATTCTTCAAAAAATGAGGAATAATTATGCGTCGCGTCTTAGAGAGTTGTATGGATTGCATTTTCCAGAGCTTGCTAAAATTATAACAAAAACTAAATCTTATGCCAAGGCGGTGAAGCTAATGGGTAACCGTGATAATGCTCCAATGCTTGATTATTCAAAGGTGTTTCCTATTTGCTTCTGGAATTCTAAAACTTGTGTCTGCCTCATTAATATGATATTACCTCCCTATGTCCGTTGCCTAACATTGATCTGTTCAAAAGCTAAACACGAACTTATTACATACCTTGGTGGCTGTGTTCATATAATGATTATTATGATTTTGTTCATGGTTATTTTGTTCCAGATAGTTGAAAAGGAGGTTGAGGCTAAACTGAAGGAGGCAACTGTGACATCAATCGGAAGTGACCACAATGATCCTAATGCGAATATTGTTAAAGAATTATGTGATCTGGTTCTCTCTGTTTCTAAAGACCGACACAAGCTTAACAAATATTTATCTAGCTACATGCACGACGTTGCCCCTCAGTTGACTGAATTAGTTGGAGTGCATGTCGGTGCCCGTCTAATATCCCATGGTGGCGGTTTAATGAATCTTGCAAAGCTGCCAGGAAGCAAAATTCAGATGCTTGGAGCGGAAAAGGCTATGATTATTGCACGGAAGACACCACCCCACCATAAGACTCCCAAGTATGGTTTTATTTATAAAGCACCCCGTGTTCGTGATGTTGATGATCCTAAGCGCAAAGGGAAAATTGCTCGGAGACCTGCCGCTAAATGTGCATTGGCGATTAGGTGTGATGCAATGTATGGAGAGTACAAGAAGAACAAAGATGGAGAAACAGAGCTACCTGATGGTGCAAGAGCTGAGAAGAAGAAAAGGAAGAGAAACCACAAAGAAGATGGAAAGGCGGAAGATGCCCAAGTCAACCCCATGAAGCCAAGAGCAAGAAAAATGTAGGCAGCAACAAGTGTCCCTGTAACGCTTATTGAATTACAGATTTACCGTAGATTACAAGTCAATTAATTTTTATAATTAAAGAGTGAAAAAAATTACAAAAAATTATGGTTCCTAAAAGAGGGAGTAGTGTAAACTTTTTACCTGTGGTATTTTGTTCTTATCTGCTCCTGTACTGAAATCGTAAGCATCATTGCGAAAAAGAATGGTACATTGAAACATTAGTTTCAATTGGAAAGACCAGCCTATTTTGTCTTGAACTATACATTGCAGAGAAAATAAGATGAGGAAAGTTCTTTTATCAATCAAGATGTTGAGAACATGGGAGTTGTTTAAATGTATAGCAGAAAAATAGGATTTTTCTATAAAGGAAACGAAACAACAAAGTGGATGGTGGCTTCTAGCATGATGAATGGATGCATACAAATTCAAAAGCAAGTCCTTTAAAATTTTGAAATCTCTACACTAGTAAAGATGACTATGGCCTGATGGATGGCTGCATTCATTGATCTTGTGAAACAACCAAAATATTACAATTACCCCTTCACCCCAGAAATTAGCCACCAAGTCAAAAGGCTTCATCCCAATCCCATTGAATTTTTTAAGGTTTCCTTCCATTCAATCCACACTCCCCATGGTTCTCTTTAACTGCATTAATTCACATATTTCTTTCTTTACAGTTAAAACTGTGTCCACAATAGAGCTATTCCACATTTCTTTTGAACATTCTCATAAGAAATCCACCAGTAATCCCAAAAAAGTAACTTTATGGAGTCCTGTCATTGAAAAGATATTCAAGAGACTTGACAAATGGTAAAACACAATTTTCTCCCACTATTATGGAATTAGTTTGATCAGCCAAACCCATTTACTATTTTACATTTTTACAATCTCTTTGAAAGTCGCTAGTTATTTCGAGATGTTATAGTATGTGTTAATTGTAGGAGCCCAATTGTTAGCATAATAAGTAACCATACACGTCTATATACATGTGTGTGATATCAGTTACTAAAAAGATATATGTTTTCTCTCAAATCTGGTTTCACTTTTTGTAACTTTACTACCTTTATGAACTTTCTATAACACTTACTGACAATAAGTCCAAGTTTTTTCACTTAATTATTAATTGATAGGAGCACTTTTTTTGCAGCTTTCATTTGGATCATGCTGCATCCCTACCTTATTTTTTAGAGAAGGTATTTTGATTTCTAGTTGATTTTATGATGTAATACCTTTTTGGGTACAAAAACAAAATTAGTGTTAATATGTTAGACTACGTTCAAAGGGAGAGTCTTTATGACTTATGCAACAAAGGCTATCTACAAGTTGTTGCTGTCAGACTTTATGAAAGTTAGCAAAGTTTCTATTGATTTGATGAGCAGGACATAAATCGTTCCATGGACAAAAGTGAGGTAAACCATTGCTCAACTATAGACGCTGGATTTTCTTTATCTCTTGACTTGCTGTCTCATCCAAACAATAAATTATGGATCAAATTTCCTACTGTGAAATTATATTCTTCGACCAAATATATGGTTTCTAAAATATATTAATTTGGCACTTAATATAGATACTGATTATCAAATTTGTTCCATGACCTTTGGTCATGTTTCAGCATGCTAATCTTGCATGTTTTATCAAGTTGAATAAAATGTTTCTAATCATTTCTGATTCATGCATCTGTATTTGTATTGATTCATTTGATATGGATCATGCATTTTCTATTGTGATATGCATAGCTTTCACTACATGTAGAGAACATTACGTGAAATAGTTCTCTAAATACAGTGTGTATCAGATGGCACATGCCTTGTGAGGTTATTAATGATAATTTCTCTTTTTATTGGGATGGGGCATCAGAAAAAAGAAATGATCAGGCCCATAAATTTAATACCCGAGGTTTGAATAGTAGTGCCACCCACCCACCCAAACCATCATGAAATTTCCTAGTACACTCAAATGTCATGAAGGTCATAGATTTAAGTCTTGATTGCTACCTACCTAACATATTAATATTTCTTGAGTTTTTCAATCCTGACCCTGAATGTTAGAGTTGGAGATAGTCTTGTAGAATTAGTTAAGATACATGTAACTTGTCTTGTTGTATGCTTATGATTATCATAAAATATAAAGAGTGGTGCAGGATGCCTTGACAATGAGCAATTTCCAGAGCCAGTATGTTGCCAAAATTATTCTTAAGTTACTCCTCTGGACTAAAACAGTTGGTATCTATTATTTTATTCGAAACAAACAAGTCTGTAGTGCCTACGGTAAACTCTTAGCAGTTCGATTGGATTAGCAATGTTTTTGAAGTATATGATATCAGTTGGGAATGTCTAGTCTACCAGTTCAATTCAGTTCTTTCTTAGGAATATCATGCTATACCGAGTATAATCGTCTTTGAATGATTGCTCAAGTTTAGTTCCTGTCTGTCTGGTAGGTTTCTAAGAGACAAAGTATCGATGATTCTATTATTTTTATTTTTCTGAATTGTAAAATGGTGGAAAAATGATGACATAATTCCTTTAATAGTATAAAACACAAGTTTGCATTCCTGATAAATCCCCAAGGTAGTCAATCAAGTTTGCTAACTGATACCCGTGAAGAATCTTCTAATCAAAAATGAAAGCTAGAAGCCTGTGGAGGTTATCCTTACTAGCACTGAAGGTGATGAATGATGATAGTGAGTCATTTAAAGCAGAAGGGTTGATTTCTCATCACCCTTTTGATTTTCTTCTCTCTTTTTTTATTGATATATTCTGTTTCCTAAAAAAAAAAAAAATGTAAACCAGAAGGCTTATTTCTGTATGTTGATTATATTGTGGCAAACTCGTGTAAGTGTCCTCGATTGCAGTGTTCATTTGTAAATAGACAGCAATTATTCTTTGATTTAATAGTACACTTTAATTTCAGGTTATTGATTTTCATCAAACAGTTGAAGTAAATGGCATTCGCTTTTGGTGTTACACTGCTGGTCACGTCCTTGGTGCTGCCATGTTTATGGTGGACATCGCTGGTGTTCGAGTCCTCTATACTGGAGACTATTCACGTGAAGAAGACCGACATCTTTGAGTCAATGAAACACCACAATTTTCCCCTGATGTATGCATAATTGCATCAACATATGGTGTCCAGCTCCATCAACCTCGACATATACGAGAAAAGCGCTTCACTGATGTTGTACATTCAACCGTTTCTCAAGGGGGTCGTGTACCCTTGGACGTGCCCAGGAACTCCTCCTTATTCTTGATGAGTATTGGTCAAACCATCCTGAACTCCAGAATATTCCCATATATTATGCTTCTCCTCTAGCAAAAAGATGTTTAACTGTGTATGAGACGTACACTCTCTCCATGAATGATAGGATCCAAAATGCCAAATCAAACCCCTTTCGCATTCAAGTACATATCCCCATTAAAGAGCGTTGAAAATTTTAAGGATGTCGGCCCATCAGTGGTGATGGCTAGCCCTGGTTGACTTCAAAGCGGATTGTCACGACAACTCTTTGACAAAAGAAAAATTCCTGTGTTATTCCTGGATGTGTGGTTGAAGTGACACTGGGCCAAGACTATAATTAATGAACGAAAGGAAGTCACCCTCATGAATGGACTTGCTGCTCCCCTTAATATGCAGGTACACTACATTTCCTTCTCTGCTCATGCTGACTTTGCACAGACCAGTGCATTCTTGGAAGAGCTCATGCCACCCAATATAATTCTTGTACACGAAGAGGCTAATGAGTTGGGAAGGCTCAAACAGAAGCTTATAACCCAGTTTGCTGAACGAAACACAAAAATTCTAACTCCAAAGAATTGTCAGTCAGTTGAAATATATTTCAACTCTCAGAAAATGGCAACAACTATTGGAAAATTGGCAATAGCAATATTATAGAACTAGAACATGTTAAATAATACAAAGTTTCCTCAAGCTTCTCATCATATTTTTCAAACAACTCATCATAACTTACTCCAGTTCTACATAACCATAACTAATTAAAAGAGACACCATAAGTGATATCAAACCAGTTCATCGAAAATCGAAAACTAAACAAACGCGGGGGGAAATGAAACATAATTAGAGATGCCCATAATTTTCCACTAAAATGTAGGTTTGTCCTGGCTTCACAGGCGATTCAAGTTTATTACCTGAGCTATCCGATAAATAGACGAGATCTGACAGATTGGTTAGTTGTTTGTAAAGTTAAACCACGCCAGGTAGAAGAAAACTTGTCCGAGAAAGACGACCATGCAGAGGAAGCTGTTGCTTTTCAAGAAGATGAGATAAGATGTCGTGCAATCGACGATGGTCAGAATGCAAGTACTGTTCGTCCTTTGAACGATGGGACGATAACATTGCATGATGATGATGATGATACAAATGCTTCCACTTCTCACGCACGTGACATTGATGCTGAATTTATTCGAGACGATGAATCCGATGAAGAAACTGAAGAAGAAGAAGAAGAAGAAGAAGAAGAAGACTTTATGTGACGGACTTGTTGGAGACGATGATGAATGAGATATTTCGTTAACTTGATTATTCAATGCGTGTATGTGTTTATTAATTAAAACTATTTCTTTTAATGAATGGTTAAAAATATATATATATTAAAATTTGCTCACTTTTTGGACAGAATCATCATCATCTTCAATCTGCTCACTTTTAAACATCACTTTCTTTTCCTTGATTGGATATTGGATTTCAGAAGCACTATGATCAAATATAACAACATGGAAACAAGAGTTCCCTTCATATCTAAATATCAGAAAGTAACCAAATTTAACAGAGTAAAACTCCACAAAGTAACCCAATTTTTTTTTTTTTAAAAATAATATTAATATTTGCGACCACATGGTAGTAATTTAGAAGGAAAAGGCGACCAAATGGTCGCTTTTTTGGAAAAGTATAATTATATTTTAAAAAAAATATAAGTCACATTACGACCATATGGTCGCAAATATGAGCGGTAAATTTAAATTCTCATGAAATTTATGGCGGTGAATTTAAACATTACGACCATCTGGTCGCAATATTTGGCGGTGAATTTCATATTTGCGACCAGATGGTCGCAATTCTTGATGGGACTTGTGATATGACAGCTGTTCTTGATAATGGTAACTGGGCGACCATCTGGTCGCTTTTTCAATAAATGCTACCAGTTGGTCGCAAATATTTCTGAAAATGCGACCATATGGTCGCATTTTCCCCAGCACGCGCGACCTTTCGTTTCTGTTCATTATTTCATATTTGCGACCATCTGGTCGCAAATTCTGATTTAAATTCCCATCAGTTTTCCTTTCCCCTGTTTCTTCTTTTCTTCCCCCGTTTCTTCTTTTCTTCCTTTCTCTTTTTCTTCCTCTCTTTTTGTTCTTTTCTCTCTTTCCCCTCTCCCGTTCCCCGTTATTTCTTCCCGTTCCCGTTCTTACTCTAAACCTAAAACCCTCAACCCTCAATCCCGATTTCTATTACGAGGTTAGTTTTCGTATAAAATTGAAGTTTAGTTTAAGAATTTAGTTTACTTAGTTTTAGTTTTTAGTTTTCAATTAAGTAGTTTAGTTTAGTTTTAGTTTAATGAATCTAAATTTGTGTAATCAATTACTTAGTTTACTTTTGTTTAATTCATAGCATTTTAGTTTACATTAACTAATTAATTAGTTTAGTTTAATTTTGTTACTTTAAGTAATTTTAGTTTAATTAATCTAATAGTTTAATTAATCTAACTTAGTTTACTTTAATTCAATTTAAGTAGTAATTAATTTAATTACTTAATCTAATTTAGTTTAATTACTTATTTAGTTTATTTAAGATAGTTTACTTTAATTTAATAAAATTAAACTAAATTAATTTATAATTACACTAGTTTAACTTTTAATTTTAGTTTAATTAATGTAATTTAGATTACTTTAATTAAATCAATTAATTTAAAGTAGGATAATTAATTCAAATAGTTTAACTTCAATTATACTTAAGTAGTTTAAATTAATTAATTACACTAATTTAATTAATTAATTTTAGTTTAATTATTAAATAAAATTTTTTTAATTACTTAATTTTAGTTAAATTTGATTAAAGTAAAGTACAATTAGATTAATTAATTAGAATAATTTTGTTTAAGTATTCTAATCAATTAATTTGAAATAAAGTAAATTAAAATTAGATTAATTGAAACTAAAATTAATTCAATTAAACTTATGATTGATTAATTAAAACTAACATAAACTAATCATTTAATTTGAATTAAAGTAAATTAAAATTAGATTAATTGAAACTAAAATTAATTGAATTAAATTAATTTTAGTTTAATTCAATTAATTTTAGTTCAATTAATCTAATTTTACTTTACTTTATTTCAAATTAAATGATTAGTTTATTTTAGTTTTAATTAATTAATCTTAAGTTTAATTGAATTAATTTTAGTTCAATTAATCTAATTTTAATTTCCTTTTATTCAAATTAATTTGATTAGTTTATTTTAAATTATTTACTTAATTTATGTTAGTTTAATTTACATTATTTCATTAATTAATTAATTAAATTTATTTCAATATTTTACTTACGTAATTAGTATTAAATTAGTTTATTTTGGTTGTAGGATTATGACGGGCAGAGGACGTCCTCCCCAGTCAGACGAGCCTGACGACACGGGTGACGAGGGGTCTCCGCAGACGCCTACTGGCGCTGCCCCTGATGCGGACTTGACTACAGAGGAGTTGGACATCCTCTTTAGTTATGAGACGGGACTTGCTGCCACGCTCGATGATGTAGTCCCTGAGACCGAGTCTGCGACACCACGACTGCCGCAGGACTCCCTGGCCACGACTCCTGGCTTAGCATCAGGGTCTGCATCAGGGTATGCGTCCAGGTCTGCGTCCGGGTCTGCATCAGGGTCGGATCCAGCTGGCCCCTCCACTTCATGCACGCAATGTCTCGGGCGCGGACTCTATCCTTCGGATTGAAGGGGATACGTAAGTAATTTTGTTTATTATTTTTCAAAGTGTTTTTTATTCCCGTTAACTAATAGTTTCTAATAGCACAATAATTTTTTATGATTTTGCGAGTATGCCGCATACAACCGTTTTCAAAACGGTTTCGCGAGGTCCTCCAGAGCATGCCTCTACCCAGCGACCTTCGCTGGCAAAAGATTCCGACGACGGAGAAACGTCAGATGTACGACAATTGGAAGGTAAAAAACATCATTTATTTTCATAATTAATTAATTTTGAAATGTATAGAAATAAATTTATTACTTTAACAATTTTTTATTTCATTTTTTTCAGGGCAAGTTTCCTGTTATCGATCCCGATATCACTGACGGTAGATTGTTCCCCCTATGGGACAGTCACGTCCGGGATCGATTCAAGGACCTCATGTACCAGTAGCGCGAGAAAGCAAGCAAGCAACCGCCTCGTGTGGATGAGCCCAGGAGGACCACGCGCGACTTCCGCGAGCTTGAGCACTCCTGAGGGCAAGGCAGTGTCAAGCAGGAATAAGGCCAACGCGCGAAGAATCCCACCAAACACACAGCGGGGGCCCGGACACACGACGAGCACCATCGTCGATTGGTATGTTTTTTTTTGTCGTTTTCTTACTTACGTACTTTTTTCTCGTTTTCTTTTTTCAATTAGTTATTAATTTATTATGTTTTATTTTTCAATCTTTAATTTTTTAGGAAGCGAAGCACGGGCGCCCCGTCCCGCTCGATGAGCTGCACCGCGTTCTTCACACGAAGAAGGCGAAAGCAGTTCAGGTATTTAATAATTTTTTCAATTATTATTTTTTCTTTAAATTTTTTCCTACCTTATATATTAACCATTTTATTTTCTGAATTTTAAATGTTTAGGAACGTTTCACGGAGTCCTTGACTCGGCGATTTGCCCACACCAGACTCTGCAACCGACTCGGGAGGACCGTACTGAGGCGTTCTTGGAGGTCGCTGGAGGGGTTTGGCCTGATGGGTCGGTTCCTGGGCTCGGCTCGGACGGCGCGCCTTTATGCGAGATGTGCCCCGGCCTCGGCGAGCGAAGCGAGCACTAGCTCCGCCCTTCTCCGGTTGAGCGGCAAAGAATGCACATGGGACATGGAGGCTATGCGCGAGGACTTCGTTACTCGAGTCGCTGCGATTGAGGCCGACATGCAGGCACGAGTCGAGGCCCAGGTCTCATCCGCTTTGACCGCGTACTTCAGATCTCTAGGCGGCGGCCCTTCATCATCGACGCCTCCCCCCCACCCCCCCCCCTCCGCAGTAGTACTAGGATTCTTTCGACTGTATAAAACGTTTTTTGAATATTTGATATATATATATTTTATTTTAATTCCAATTTTTTGTTATTAAATTTTAATATTAATTAAATAAATAATTAATAATTAATAAATAATTAATAATTAATTAACTAATTATTGAAATTTAAATTTTAAAAAAAATTCTTAAATGCGACCATATGGTCACTTTTAAAGCGACCATCTGGTCGTATTTTTACTGAGTCTAAAAGTGACCATTTCGTCACATAATATACGACCATTTGGTCACTTTTGTATGTGACCAATTGGTCACTTATCTTTCACATAAATTACGACTAGATGGTCATTTTTTAGGCGACCATCTGGTCGTATTTTAAATGAGTCTAAAAGTGACCATTTGGTCACATAAAATACGACCATTTGGTCACTTTTTATGTGACCAATTGGTCACTTATCTTGAAGATAAATTACGACCATATGGTCACTTTTAAGGTGACCATCTGGTCGTATTTTCAAAAGGTTGACTTTTTTGCGACCAAACGTTTATGGCCGTATATTTGTGACTATCCAGTCGCACAAATTCTGGACCGACCAGTCTTTTTGGCCATCACTTATTTTGTCGCTTTTTTGGTCGCATTATAGGCAAAAAACGACCATTTGGTCGCAATTTCATGGTCGCAAATTGACAGTTTTTTTGTAGTGATGTGGTGATTTCGATTGGCATGAACCCGCGTGGACCGATCCAATTTGCTCTGCCCATAAGAGGGAGATTTTTACCCTTTACACATACAAAATAATGAATTTTATTTATCGATATTCAGCTGGTAATTTCTATCATAAGAAATAAGGTTTGAATCTCCTCTCAGACAATTTTATTTACAAAAAATTATTGTTTTGAAAATCATCTTAAATATATGTTGTAAATATTATTAGGTTTGTTTGGGATTGGTCTATAATTATGGTTTGTATGTTTAGATTGCCAATCAAACACTAATTCAAGTAAGATTGCGTGAACCAATTAAACCTAATATAAAAGTATATTTTAATGTGTAATTAAAAAGAGATTGAATCGAATCGAAATGAAAACGAGTGTGAGTCGGCACAGCCTAAGCCTGAGCCTGAGGGTGTGGAGTTAGAAAGAAGAGGACTCAGAAAGAAAGAAAGAAGAGAAGGCTCTGCTCACTCATGAACCTTACGTGGACGTCTCTCAAACTCAAACTCAATAACCTAACCTAATATTCTCTCTTCTCTTTCCCTCTGCAGTTTGTTTTACAGGCAAGGCAAGGCAAGGCTTTTCTTTAGGCAAGATATGGAAGATAGCGAAAAGGCGGGACAGGATTTGACCCATAGCCCCGACATAGATCTTGTCCGTGAACCTGAATCCACACTGTCAAAAAACCTCACTCAAAATGGCCATTCACCAAACAACCTTGTTCAAATGATGATTGATCAGCCTGACGAAGATACTACTGCTGATGCCAAAATTAACGAGGCCGTTCCTGAAACTGAAACTGAAACTGATGATAAAAGGAAAATATAAATGATGTGAGAGAAAAGCTATACTCAGCATGATAGCAAGAGTATGCAGTATTGTATTATATAGAAGAAAGAGAGCCAAGTGTCACAATGAAATTGGTTACATCATAACAGAAAATAAGAATATAAAGAGAGAAATAATAACTAGGAATTAATCTAATTTGCTATTTCTCTAACAAATGACATGGAGACTGAGAGTGAACAACAACCCCATACTATTACTGGGAATCAGGATAACGCACCACCCATTTCATCTGATGCCATTTCTCCGCTTCATAATAACACTGCTATATCAATCCACAATTCTTGGACTGATATTCAAGTATGTCATTTCTAAACTAGTATTTTATTTGGTGGTGTGGTGTCTTAATTTTCATTTAGTAGGAAGAAAGGAAAGAAAGAAAGAAAACATCTTGATTTCTACCATTCAGTGAATGTCTCGTCTTTCTGTCTTTAATTAATAATGCAGATGGCTGAAGCTGATGAAACCGAGACACCGGAGGAGAGGGTGGCATTTATGAAGGAGATTGAGAATTTCTATAGGGAGAAAGCTTTGGAGTTCAAACCCCCTAAGTTTTACGGGGAGTTACTCAATTGTTTGAAGTATGTTTCTTTCCTAAATTTAACTTCTTATGTCTTGGTTTATATATTTTAACCTTTTCTTCTTTGGAATGTAGGTTATGGAGAGCTGTTATTAGACTGGGAGGCTATGATGTGGTAGATATGCAATGCAATATATAATTATCTCTTTACTATCTATACAATTTTGCTTTTTCTTGACATGTGTGCCTTAAATATTTACTCAATCTGACTTTTTATTGTCCTCGTAGTGTCGTATGGGAAATTTTAATGTTTGTATAAGTCTGGATGTGAGTACATGCTGTGGCATATTGTGTGATTCCCGTGTACACTTGATTTAGTAACTGGTTTTATTTAAATATTCACCAAGACTGATAAGTTTTTAAAAAATATATAGATTAGTGATGTGTGCGCATTGCACTATAAGAAAAGTTGGAATAGGAGACACTAACTATTTTAATAGGTGACACAAAAAAAAAAAAAAAGCGGATGAATAGTGAAAATTTTCTTTATGCACGTCACCTATTGTTTGGGAAAAAAATTATACGCATCTTTTTTTTTTCTCTCTTCTCAAAAACTCTCAAAGTCCTCAAATATCTCTCAAGCAAACCCTACTACCGATTTCTTCTCCTCTCCTATTCGATCTCACGCCACCGTTCTCACTCCATCTCTCTCGCTCTCTCGTCCTTTTTCTCGCACGAAGTTCTCTGAATCGGACGAAGCTGACCTCTGTTGAAGATGAAGACGAAGACGAAGCTCAAGCCCTAATTTCAGAAGTCAAAGGTTATCTTCGTCGAAGAAATGAAATCTATTTTTTTAATTCTCGTCTTACCATCACGATTCCACCAAAATCGCTGAAGGTTTATTTGATTTCATAAGAATCCAAGCTGGATAGTGAAGCAATTTCGAATATATTAAAGATTAATGGTTGAGATGGAAGTTCTTAACCTCTATTTGTTCGCTTGTTCCAGGACAAGTAAGTTTTTTATACAAGATCTCAAAAGTTTTATCATTTGAAGTGGTTTTATCATTCTTTGTTCGGTGATGAAATTTAAGAAGAGAGAATTTCTTTGAAAGGTTTGCCGGGAAGTTCTTTGAAAGGACAAACCGTTGGTATTATTGGATCCTGGTCGTATTGGATCCGCTTATGCAAGAATGGTGGTACTTTTACTAATTTGATTACTTCACACTTCAAATATTCAAATATTTCTATATTGTTTCTAATCTTCCTTTGTTTCTGTATGAAATTTAAGGTTTTATCTAGTCCTGTATTTTAATTAACAAATTGTTCTTGCCTTGATGCAGTAGCTTCTAGTTTGAGCTTGCTTGAGTCTGGCCCCATTGGTACATTTGTTGGTGTTTATGATGGACATAGAGGCCCCAAGACTTCTCTGTATATTTGTGATCACCTCTTTTAGCATCGCAAGAGTGAGATTTCTACCTCCTTTTTAATCGTATATATTATGTTCATTATCATGCTCTATCTCACTCAATATTTGTTTGACGGTGTACCGTGTTTTTCTTGTTTACTGTAGGAAATGTAGGGTTATGACTATTCTTTTGCTTTAATTTGAGACTTAGGTTTTGTAATTTGTTAATGGACATGATACGATCTGTTATATATGCCTACATTTGGTTGATTTGCATTTGTTTTCTTGTGAAGCGATTGATTAAAAAGTATGGGATTTTTAGGATATAAGTTGGTTGGGAATGGGATGGGTTTTGTGAATTGTGCATTACAAGGATCTGTCAGTTATTGTTTTATGTTTCCTATCAATAAAAAAAGGGTTATATTTCTGAAGTAGAATGATGGAAATGGTTTTTTTTTTTAAATTTTGTTTTGTTCTCAGACTTTTCCTCTTGTACAAACCAAAAACGTGGAAAAGTTTTCTAATTGTACTATCTCTGTACTGTCATGGCTAAGTTTTCTGTTAGATAGAATTCTTATTATTTTCTTGTTATTGTTGTTTTTCAGAAAATCAAAAGAAACGAAGACGGGCTGGTAGCTTAGTGCTTATTAAGAAAAGAAGGAAGTTGGGCATTTAATCCAACAACGGATCCTGCGAGACGGATGGAACAAATGGCATGGCAACTACATTAATGGCCACTGGTACACGTTAATATTTCTGAATCTGAATCTTATGTTAATTTCAAATGCAATCTCACCTTTGATTTTGGTGCATATGAACATAAATTGACCGCTTGAGATGTTTTCCCTTCCTCTATTAAAGCTCTTGCATGACGGACACCGTTTTTCTCTCTTACTCATCCATACATTTTGTCTTAATTATGAAATAGATGCCTAATTACTGATAAAGGAATGCTACATGCTTTTTTTGTTTTCTTGTTGAAGCAGGAAATTTCAAGATCAATTCTCCTGCAGATGTTCTTGTTGAGTCCATTGGGCCCGCTACGGGTAAGTGGATGGTTTCTGTTCTAGCATGAAGATCATTTAGCTTCTTTGCTTATGTTACATCTAATATTCGCGACAATTTCTAAACGTGACATGTGAGTTGACATCCATTCAAACACTCTTACGTGGACAACATCTTGCTCCATATTTTTAGTTGTTTCACAATGCATTCTTCTTAGCATGTATGTAAAATGCTAGACTACCGTTTATGCCAAACTAAAGGGCTGGGATTCAATCCAGAAGAATCCTATGAACCCATGGAGAGTGAAGATACGGGTGTTGATTCTAGCCATCTTGAGGAGATGCTTGCCAATGTAATATCTCAAACTACCAAAGAAGAAGAAGAATACCAAGCAGAACAAAATATTCAAAATCAGGTGAAATTTTGATTTTCTAATATCAGGGAAGTCTACATAATTAGAAAACTCTTCTTCCATGACTGAACTAAGATTTGAATTTTTTTATTAACCAAAGGTAATTGATCAGAATAAAAAAATGGAAATAGTGAATCAAAATCTAGAAGGATTCATTCATCTCATTGAGGGATATAAAATTTGCAAATGGTTTTCATAGAGCCATCTTATATTTAAATTTATTTTGTCACCCTTTATTTTAGTGGAACTGCAATCTCGGACAATAATTTAGAATAATTTATTGGCCTGAAATGCAGGTTCATCAAGAGTTGATTGATTTAGAGAAGAAGATGTCTCTGATGGAGATGATGGTAAAAGGAACTAAAGAATTGCAAGATTTGACTAGATATCCTTATCAAATAAAAGTAGGTTGATCTTTTGAGTCAGGATTCGGGATAAACTGTCTTAACATATTATTAGTCCAATTAAAAGTGCAGAACTAATTATTTTACTTCATGAAAAGTGACCCAACAACTTTCTTGATTATTTTTTTTGGATTTATATTGAACTTTTGGAATACCTCATTTGAATAGTTCATTAATGCCAATTCGATTTGCTTCCAAAAAGTAGAAGAAAGGAATATAATAGGCCATGGCGGAATGATTTTATTTTTAAATGTACGCAGGTAGGTGTGTACATAATTGGATAGATTTCATTCTGTTGTGATTTCATTCTGACTTATTTCCATATTCAAGTATCCTATCAAAAAAAAAATTTCCATATTCAAGTAAGTTGCTTCTTTGTTTGTCTTTTTACTCTATTTTAATTCTATATAATATGAGTGCAAGTGTTACAATTGTGGTTTTTTATGGAATTTTGAGTAAGTTGCTTCTTTATTTGTCTTTTATGTCTCCATTCTTACTTCTATTAAGTGAGTAATTCTCCTGCTAATGTCGCATTAATCACTGAACATTGGTTTTACTTTTACTCTTCCATTTGAATCAGAGTGGCCTCCTTTTTCACATATAGATTGATTAGCTCTTCTAATGTTTTCAATTATCTATACAGTACAATCCTAGTTAGTTTTGTAAACCATCCAAAACAGGACATACGTTTGTAAAAATGTCCCTCATAGCATATACCATACAAAATTATTGAATAACCTATTGCTAGTGACACGAGAGAGCGATTATATATAATTTATTGGTGGTAAACTTTATTTATAATCATTAATCAGTCTACTCATTGTCATTACATGTAGCTTTTCTATCTATGATTCTGTTTGGTATTGCTTTCATCACCTTTTAGAAAAAGTGTTCATTAGTATGTCTTTGATATTTTTGTAAAGCATGGTTCTTATGTTTAATGTCGTGCTACATTGCTATACATAATAAAACTGATGTATTATCAATTGTTGACGAGGGGCTTCAGTCGGAGAAATTATTTGATGAGCTTGAAGGTGCACATATGACAACAATGCTAAGGTGCATAATTCGATTTTAAGTTGTTGGAATTTAAATTAGTAGCATTGAAATTCTAAAGTTATTGTAGATTGACTATGGCTATCCTGCAGTTATGGTAGTCATAGCAATGGTAAATTGGGTATTATGGTTATCTAAAGTTATAGTAGTTGTAAGGCAAATATGAAAACTTATTACTTTTATCCTTTACTTGTTATAATGTCATGTTAACATTTTTTTGGGCTTAAAATATATATGCGTTTTATTATTGTTTTGAGGCTTAAATTGGATGTTTTGATGCTTTTTTTTAGTCATTGCAGTTTTTCATGTATAAGAGGTATTTTTTTTAACATTAAGAAGTTTTTTTTTGGTCATTTATATAGTTTTGCTGCTATTTCACATCTATTTGATAATAATTTTATATAAAGCAGCAATTTTGAGAGTTTTTTTTTTTTTTTTTTTTTTTTTGCATTTTCATAGTTTTGCTGATGTTTCATGTCATTTTGTTGTTTTGAAGCTACCCCTAAAAGTTGATAGACTTTGTGTTTTACCATTTGATGCACTATGATAAAGGTACTGTTGTTGAATAGTTGCCAAGCTTATATATTAAATTATGCATATTTGGATTGAATTCCTTTCTTTCAAAATCGGCTAAGGGTTTTGTTGTTGAATAGTTGCCAAGCTTATATATTAAATTGTTTTTTAGTTATTATGAACTCATAGAGAGTGAATGTTTTGACTTGTCGTTGCTTTTATAGCGTCTTTCCTTTCTTGTGTTCTGTTTTTCTTCTATACTTATTTGTCTTTAAGCAGCAGATATTTGTTAGATACACTAGATGGAATTGAGTTCAGTCAGTCCTTTAATTTTGATGGTCTTGTCTTAAGCAGAATTACAATCGGGACCTCTTCCTTTTTCTCTACATCATTCTCATCATTGTTTCTGCAACGACTTCTTTGAAGAAGCACAATGATAAATCATCATTTTTGGAAAGGCTATACTTTACTTCTTTGAAGAAGCACAATGATAAATCACCAATTTGTGCCTTTAAATTAATCATTTTACACATAATATCAAAAAAAGTTGTAGGAATGTGGCCCACTCTTCTAAATTAATCATTTTATTCAATTTTCTAGGAAATACCTCACAAGTTGGTGGCTTAAACTTTAAATTCATAACAAAAACCATGTTTATCTCATAATATTATTAATCCTGACTTTTCACTTAGCTACATTTTGTCTTTTTTGTCGAACTTTATAGTGTTCCTTTAATCTCTCTTCTCACATTTGTTACTCTTGACATTTTTTTCTTTTATCAGTCCATCAAAAGAAATCCATACAGAAATGAAAATTGTTCTTTATATAGAACTGTAATACTTATGTACAAAGTTTCATTGTTTAGCTATACTTCTCTGAATCGGTTCTTATATACTTTGGTATCGGGTTTTAAAAATTATTCTGTTGTATTTAATATGCAAATATGTAGTCAAGAAGTGGTGTGTACACAGTTGGTGACTTTATGACCAAGAAAGAAGAACTACATGTTGTTAAGTCAACAACCACTGTTGATGAAGGTGATTGAATAACCTGGATAGTTTCCTAGACCCGGTGACAAAAATACCTGTTTTCTAATGTCTCTTTTCTATTCGTATAACAGCGTTAGAAATTCTGGTGGAGAAAAGGATCACCCTGTAATTGATGAAAATTGGAAATTGGTATCATCTCATTTCTTTATTCATAAAAGCATAAGAGATATTTCTCCACCACTGTTATGATTTTTATATCCTGGGTCTTCCCCTGTGAGTTAAACACTCTTATTTTTACAATCAATCGAGTATACGATGGATTTAGATGACCTTATGTTGGATAAGTAATCGTAGAAACTGATATTACAAATTTTTTTATTGATGCAGGTTGGCGTAGTTTCAGATTATGACTTGTTAGCACTAGACTCCATTTCAGGTATATAAGAAATTTCTAATATGGGCATTGTAATATTTTTTATTTATACCCAAATTTTTTTCAACATATGTGAAAATTTATATGTAGCATCTCACATAGACTGTCTTAAGTAGTTTTGAACTTATAACCAACCTTTTCTTTGCAATGCCCATTGGAACTCGACATCTAATGCTTGGCCATTAGTTTTTCTAACAAAATTGATATGCTATGTGTGTCAATCACATTAAAAGAATAAAAGTTAATGTTGTAAATTCATTCTTTGTTTTGACTTAGGAATTATTTTATCATGTTCATGCTAAGTTGCTAATGTTTTGATTACTAGATATGGGACACACTGGACAAGAGAGATTTCAAAGTCTTGGAGTCGCGTTCGCAGAGGGAAAGATTGTTGTGTTCTAGTCTATGATGTTAATGTGATGTAGTCTTTTGACACTCTTGACAATTGGCATGATCAATTTCTAAGACAGTGGGTTTAATTTGTTTCCTTGAGTTCGGTTTTGCTTTAAAAGTATGACTGCAATGGGCTATCAATTAAATATCTCTAGTATTGGAGTGACATGTTAGTAACTTATTGTCTCTTATATGATTAAGGCTCTACTTTTGCATAATTTTTATAGGCTTCGTAAGAGGATTTTTGGGTATTGACGATGAGGTGCTTGATGATCTTGACGTCAAGAAGAACATTAATTTGTTATAGTTATTTGTTTTTTTTTGTATTGATATGATTTAATTTTTTGTTTATAGAATGTAATTCCAGGCATAGAGTAATATTTAAATTTTGAGATTGTAATATTTAGTTAAATTTGATAGGTTTATTATAAATTTTATTTATAATTAATTTTTAAAAAAATATTTTTTTTCTCAAATTTTAGACAAAAGGTGACGGTTTTTCCCCGTCACCTTTTAGAAAAGGTGACGGGTAAAAACCGTCACCTATTCGAAAAGGTGACGGCCTTTTGGCATCACCTTTTCGAAAAGGTGACGTTCTTTTGGCGTCACCTATTCGAATAGGTGACGTTCTTTTGGCGTCACCTATTAGAATAGGTGACGGTTTTTTTTGGACGTCACCTATTTAAATAGGTGACACTGCCATAGGTGACGGTCAAAAAACCGTCACCTATTCGAATAGGTGACGCCAAAAGGATGTCACCTATTCCCGAAATTCTTATAGTGTGCAGATTTTGAATCAGATAAGGAGTTAAGATAGTAGCTAGATTCTTTTTGTTTTTTTTTGTAAATATGCTTCTCCACATTCAGAGTGAAATCTATAATAATTTTCTTATGTTAGAGTGAACACAACATTCATGGATGTTGGACCTCCAGCTGATTGGGTCAAGATTAATGTGCGTGAGACGGTTAGTATAGTACATTGCTGTGTTCATTACTGAATATGATTTTGTTTGCAACTCTGAGACCATGACACGGGTGCTCTGTGACTTCACACTACAACAAAACAGGTAATTCTTGACCCTTGGTATTTATAAATCCTTGACCTTTTAAATAAAAATAGTCAAGAAAATAGGATTTTAAGGCAAAAGTGTCAAGACAAAATTAAAAAATAATGAGGGAAAAGAAGCGTTAATTTTTTTTTTCCCGTCACATTTTTCTTCACCTTTTTAAAGAGTCAAAATAACTGGAATTAAAAATATCGAACATTGACACGCTTTAAGAGTCAAATATAAAACTTTCTATTTTTCTACTTTTTTATTTTTTTATTAAAATTTTCTTGACCATTTGAAAAAGTCAAAATAGAAGTAAATTGAAATCTAAATCAATGACACGTTTATAGAGTCAAGGATAACAATTTTTATTTAAAAATAATAATAAAAATTTTCCAAAACTTTCAGCGCTTCGACTAAATATTTCCTTTACACGATTTCAAGCTTTTTTCCCTAACTCTGCCTCAAACGTTCTTCCGTCTCTCCAAAACCCTCGAGATTTTTTTCCCTGACTCTCTGAGAATCGTTTTTCTCTACCCTTGCTTCTCCTTCAAGCATTTTTCTCTACCATTCTTTTCTCCCTCAAGCCTTTAATCCTCGCCGAATTGGAAACGTCGCTCGTCGATTCGAGATTTCAAGAACTTCGTCAAAGGTTTTGTCGGGCAAACAAACCAAGAATGCTGGAGATTTCCTCGAGCCCTAGAAGAATTTTCGACAAAAGATATTTCATCCTCTAATATTCTCAAGCAATTGAATCAGGCAATTTTCTTTTCAAGCAGTTAGGGCTGAGTTGATTCCTTTTTCTAAATTTTTCATTTCATTAATATTTGGGCTGAGAGTTTATTTTGGTGGTAGATTTTGGATTGAAACTCTCACGAATGTGAAAATCTCAACCTTGGTTCTTACTATCCCTCAATGTGGTCTATTTTCCATTTCTTGAATAAAATAATTTAAAAGTGTAAGTTCATGATAGTTTTGGACATCTTCAAAATCTAGAGGTGTTGAAAATCATATTTCTGGTTCCTTTCGAGTTTATTACTAACTAATATACAAAGCCAAATTGTGTATCTAAATCAACCAATTATAGTTATCATATATCTTAAATGTTTCCTGCAATTTCACTTATTGACTTCGTTGTTTAGATTTATTGTTATCATGATGTTTGCTTACATCAAGAATTTAAGTAGTTCATTTGTTGAAGTTTATTACTTGAATTCAAATCTTGGCCAAAAAAACGTAACCCCCTGACCTCATTTTTTAATGTCCTATACTTAAATTTTTTTTAGACAACTCATTCAAACTGTACAAAAACTTCAACAAGGTTTCTATAATTTTCCTCTTTAAGTACATTTGTTTTGTTTTACCTCTTTAACATTTCCTCATCCCTTCTCTAAACATTGATAAACATCTATATAGAATATGATTTTCTTGATGGCTCATTTAAGGCATTCAAAAAAAGATTCTTATTTTTTAAGCAAGCGTGGAATTTTTTAAAGTTCAGATTATTCATATTTAAAATATTCAAAGTTGGTATTCGATGAGAGAAGTTCAAAAGTTTATTGTTTAAGCCATTTATACGGAATCTATGTGATGAAAAAACAACTATTCAAAGGGGAATTCAGTTTTGATTTTCTATTGTAGGATATTTCACAGTCGAAGTGGATTTCATTCCAAGAAGATATTCAGTCCAAAGCGAGTACGACTTTCGATTTCGGTCCAATTTTTGCGATCAACCTAGAGGTATCTTTCTTTCTTGATTAGGTTCTGTTTTTTTAGTGCGTTCTGTGTATCTGAGTTTATGAGTTTATGCAAATCCAACCAATTCCATCCTCCCACACCCCTGATACTGATAAGAGAAATGTGTTTATGAGTTTATGTAGTAAAACATATAGAAGAATAATATCATTTTTTATCCTCTATAATTAAGTATGAGTATATGCAAAACACTTCCTTAGTTTATTTCCAAAATATTTTAAGTGATGAATCCTCACAATCTCTATAGAAATATACTACTCGTCTTAATCTACCTATACTGGAATTTTAACTGTTAAATTAATCTTAATTATTGCCTTTAAATTATTTGTATTGGAAGGAATAAATTACTGCCATTTATACTTTATTTTTCTGCATGTGTAAAATTATTTGTATCCTCCATCTTTTGCAGTGGCTTCTAGCTTTATGGTTCCAACTTTGACTGTAAATGCAGGGCCCTTGTTGTGATTTGTTTGGAAAGCTTGCTGATTTTTGTGCCATTGGTTTTCTTTCCTTTCTTTTTGATATCTAGAAATTTACATGTATGCCTACACTAACATAGAGAGTGATTTTATACAGCTATGGGTTATGAACATATGCAACACTGAATTTCAATTATGTATTCATATATAAATTCTTTTCAGGTTTACTCAAATTGTGTATTAATAGAAACTCATGATTTCTAGTGGAATACACACTAATAATGTAAACTCATGTACTTTATTGTTTTCATTTTCTGAAGTGGTTTTTTTTATGTTGTATATGTTGGGCAATGATAATGTTCAAAGCGCATAATTCATCATAGATATCTTGAAAAAACACTACATGAAAGAATGTTAAGGTAAATATTATGTACATACTACCCTATTTTTTCCATCTCTCATTCTGTTTTTCTTTCTCTTTTAGTTGCCCCGACTCTCGATTTTTTATTTCCTCCTGATTCTAAGCTTTTGAAACTTGTTTAATCTGTTGATGTGAATATAATCTGCTGATGGGCTTCATCTTTTGTGTATACAAATAATGGTTGTCAATATATTGAATTAAAATTTCAATTTAGAGCAAATGACATACTTGTCAATTTAGAGTAAATGAGCTTCATGTTTTGGGAAATTTATAACTTTCCTGCTTGATTTTTTTATGGTAATCTACTGATGGGCTTCATCTTTTGGGTATACAAACAATGGTCGTTAACATATTAAATTAAATATACAATTTAGAGAAAATGGCAGACTTGTCAATTAGAGTAAATAGGTTTCATCTTTTGGGTATACAAATAATGCTTGTTAAGCTTTTAAATTAAATTTGCAATTTAGAGAAAATGACAGACTTGTTAATTTAGAGTAAATGGGCTTCATCCCGTAAATGGGCTTCATCTTTTGGGGATTTATAACTTTCTTGGTTGATTTTTTTATGTAATCTGCTGATGTGAATATAATCACTTTATACTTTTGCTCCCTTAATATGACTTACATGAGTTGGGTTTTGTAAGGTACATATAGGTAGTAGTAATCTTCTTCTATAACTTTGGAAATGTAGTCAGGCTTTTTGAAGTCAATAAATGGAGATTTATGCATCTTTTTTCATTTTGTGATATCATTTGTGAGAATTGAATAAAATAAAAACTTCGTACATGGATTTGAATGTAGGAAACTTTCATGACATATATGTGGTGTGATCTTAACTATTTGTTGTGTCTTGCATATGGTTTTACATCTAGTTTTTTGTTTACTCTAATCATAAATGTTTCATTGTCTTCTTTTTAATATAGTGTCCACTTCAAGACGGATATGTATGTGTAGATATTATATCATGTGATTCATGCGATGTATAATATCAACCAAATCTACTTTAATTTCAGATGTGGTGGGTAATTTTATTATTATTCATCTTCAATTTTAAAAGTATAAAAGTATATTAAGTAATGTTATTATACTTGTAGATCGACATAAGGGTTGGATACTCTCAACAAGAAATTGATGAAGTGCAGGTAGAGTGGGCTGAATTTCTTGCTCAATTTGTTAGTTGAATTTCTGGCTCAATTTATCTGCTGAATTTATATCTAGAAGTTACATCTCTTATTGACACTAATACATGATTTATTATTTTTTATGGGCCAAAATTTTGTTATATGTTACTTGCTTTTAGAAACGTAACTTTGACATCAAAATATTTTTGTTGGTAGAACTTTTGATTATAGGTTAGAATTATAGCTTTTTATGGTTTCAATCCATGATGTAAAAGTAGATTTTATTTGAACGTTTTTGTTGGATGAATGAAAAATTCTAATTTATAATTATATATTATAATTGTGAACAGGTGGCCTAGCTTCGAATATTGTAGTTTTTTTTAAAAAAGGTATATATTGCTTGACTCTTAAAACAGGTCGACAAAAACTCTTACATTGGATCGAATAATGCCAATTCTTGACCTATGAAAAGGGTCAAGATATGATCATTGAACTTGACCCTTAAAATATGTCATTATAATTAATAACTTGAACCTTAAAAGAGTCAAGAATCACAAAACTTGACTCTTTTACAAAGTCAAGTGAAAATGTTATTCTTGACCCTTAAACTATTCTTGACGGTCGCCTATTTGACACTTTAAAAGGGTCAAGTATGCGATTCTTGACTCTTTTTAATGGTCAAGTATCAACTATATTGTTGTATTGATCAATTGACTGGTTACCCTTTCTGCTGCATCTGTACGCTATTCAGAATGATTGCTTTGAAGTTTATGCTTTAGTTCCAGGACTTTTACGTGAGGAGGTATGCAGTTGGGAAACTCCTATGTTATCTCCCTTTTTTAGTGAATGTGAATACATGCTGGGGCTTTTATCTTATTTTCCTTGATTATTCTGTCAGGCACGAGTTCAATCTGATCCAGCTGGACGTCTGGTAATTACTGGTCAACCTGAGCATATTGATAATCCTTGGGGCATCACACCTTTCAAAAAGGTATATTTCTTCACATAGATGAAGCCATTAGTTATTTGTTGAATATTATGACTTTATGGAGACATGATTTCATTTTCAGGTGGTGAGCTTACCTGCGAGAATTGATCCTCTTCAGACATCCGCTGTTGTCAGCCTGCATGGCCGACTCTTTGTGCGAGTCCCTTTTGAGCAAGGATCGATGTGAGTTGCCTTCCTGTGATTGAGAGGAAGGAGACTCGTTAAGTTTTCTTGGCAAAGGAACTGGTGATATATAATAGTAATTAGATGAGATGAAGGAAAGATTATTTTTCTAGTTATATTTTGGCCTTTTAGGAAACTTGATACTTTTTGGATGGAGGGTGAGTTCATCGATTGTTAGAAGTTAGATTCGTTTATCTTATTAGTTTGGATGTTACTGGCCATTCAATAGCTTTTAGTTATAAATAGCTCACAGGTCTTTGTCTGTCTTTGTAACCCTGCTTTGCTTCTCTTCTCTTCTCATCGTACGTATTATCATTCTGCCAATAAATATTCTATCACTGATATATTATTATATATCACTGATATACTATTAATTATTGACTGATATACTAATAGATTGACTGATATACTCGACTTTTTAAATTATAACATTTTTGTAAATATTTTTTTTTCTAATATTTTTATAAATATTTCAATCAATTATAGTATTCATGTAAATTTCCCTATGATCTTCTCATAGAATCATATAAAGCACTTGAATTCAATATTAGATTACCTCGAATCAAACAGGATTAATATTAAATAACAAAATCATTCACGTGTGTTGTGGATGCGAATGTGATGCAGTGACAGTATTATTATATTATTAGTAATAGACACTAACAGCCGACTTGCCGACTTGGTAATAAAAAATCATGGAGCTTTTCCTGGTTATCGTAATTATAATAGTTTAGTTTAATAAATTTTTAGATTTTATTAATATACTTGATTGAATAAAAATAGGATAAATATAAAAGTAAGTTCGAACTTTTCCTCAAGGGCGTATAGGCACGTTTAGTTTTTTTTTTTTTTTTTTTTTTATAAAATGTTTAGAATTAGAGATGAGACATAGATGTTGGAAATAATAAAAGGTCACGTCATGTGCGGTGCAGTCGAAGTAAAAGGGTGGAAGTTGAGTTGGTGATGCCCACGTGGAAACTGTCGGTACATTGGAACTTGGTCAACCTATAGAGATTTGATGAGCAACTATGCCGTGGAAACGAGGGTTCGTGGCTGCGGCGATCGAAAAAGAAGGGTCTTGAAAAAAAAATGTCTTTTCTAATCGAGAAACGCCATAATCCATCATCAGGTGCAATGGTCGTCGTTGTATCAACGTCAATCATCACGGTCATCTTGGTTGTTGCGATATCTGCAGCATCCACACGATCGTTTCTAATCTAGAAATGCCGTCATTCATCGTTTCAAATATAGAAACGTCTTCATCATCATGGACTCTTCGAGTTTCTTCCATGATCGTTTTTCAAGTTGATGTGGCATAAGCAACATCTCAACGGTCGTTTCCAATCTAGAAACTCCGTCAATCGTTTCAAATATAACCATGAGTTCTTGTCATCATTCGGTTATGGTTCCGAAACCCAATTTGTTCTTTGCACAAATATTGTTGCGCATCAAACATTCTTCACCAACGTCTCAAATCAGAAAACGTTGACATTCACAATTTTATTGTTTTTATTTTTTTCTTGGCTACTGCCCTCCCTCACACCAAACATAAACCTTTTTTTTTATATTGAAACACATATGAAGAACATGCTTGTGGGTGAGTGCTTGACATTTGACCAACTTGTTGTAAGGGCTCCTCTGGTCCAGAATATGATTCTTCTACGAGGTTCAAAGAAAGGCCATGAAGCAATATGGCGCTGCTCCAGGTGTGCCTCATAGCCACACCAAACCGTATGTGAGGTCAAAGGGAATCAGGCATGGGTGATGGCAATAAGAAAGTTTGGATGAAGGGGGAATTAGAAAGTTTAGATGATAAACGGAAATATGAAGGCTATAAGGTTTCAAATCTGATCGAAAACCTGCTCTGATACCATGATAAAATTAAAAGTAATGCGGAATATGATAATTATCAAAAGAAACAAGATAATAAACATATCAAAATAGAATAAACTAATTTGGCAGCTTTTGTGCGGAACCATCGCCGCGGCCACGAACCCTCGTTTCCACGGCATCGTTCCTTATCAAATCTCTATACAACCTCATCAGATTAATTACTATTCTCTCTATTCTATGTTCAATTCAATGAATCACAAAAATAAATTAAAAATCATAAATATTGAAATGAAAGGATTTTGCTCTCCTTTCATTAATTGAAGAATTCAACTAACTGATAGGACGTCTGGTCTGGGAGAAAATAGCTCTAGAATACGTATTCCCCGGGCTCAGACCCATTACCATTTCATATACAAAACATTTATTTCATTTTTCACACCATATTATCTAAAACATACATTAAGATTTGGAGCCATGACATGACATGACTACTTTGTCCCTTCAATTTCAACATGTTTTAATTCCTTCATTCAATATAATTTACCAATAGAAGTATAGACCTTGATACCCTTGCATTTAGCAAGTAAGTAAGGTATCAGATTCAATGGCTTACTATATATATACATGAATAATTAAAACAAAAGTAGAGAAAGTGGGATGACAAGACATGGATGAGGGAGACATGTTTTTATCAATTATATACACAGCTGACGTCCTTATCACCATCGCATCTCACCTGTCTAGGCTTTTTTATTAGAGGGTAAAATTAACCCTAAAACACCCAAGTCAAAAACCCAAATCTTAGCTGTCGCGGTCTAAATTGAATGAAACGAGCTGAGGCCCATCATTAATTACAAGCGCATATATGACCCAATTGAAATTCCACAAACGGCTAGGGGTGAAAGCTAAAACCCTATATAAATCATGCATTTTTCACACTATTCCCCACCCCCCGTTTACACCTACCCCGCCCCATTTACACCCCTACAAGCGGCTGTCATGGACTAGACTTTATGTATAAATTGGTCCAGGCCAAGGTCGGGCTTCCAAAGGTGATGACCTTAGCCGAGATCCAAATAAGGAATATTTCATATATGATAATAATCTATTTTTCCCAAATCTCATGGAAGCCCACCGAAAATAGCCCAGAAGTTTGGGTATAAAAGGTATAAAAAACCTAGAAAACGAGTATGTACAATTAACCTAAGAAACTATATTATTTTTTATATTATAAAGCCTCCAAATTTACTAATTTGATCATCGGAGATGGTTTGGCAGACACTACACCAAAATTTTCTCTCCTTTGTTTTGTAGATATTCGAAGAGTGGGGAAAACGATCGCACATGAAACATACGTGATTGACCGTAGCGGAAATCACCCTCTACATTATCCATTTTCTCATCCCATCCCAATTCATTTAGTATTTATTGATTTTATTTAATCTCCTCTCCCTTCTTACTCTCACTTAAATATACATCTAATTCATTGTATATTATTCTCTGGTCGTAAAAGTTAACATGTAACTGATTAAAATAAAATAAAATAAAATGATAAGAATAAGGATTAAAATAAAATTTTAAAAGATACAATTCAAATTAATGAATTATTAAAATATAAGAATGGTGTAAAATTATTTAATTAAGGGCGCTAGGCCGGGAAGAGAGAGGTTGAAAATGTGTAATGATGATGTCTCAAGAGAGTTTAAAATACTAATAAGATGGAAGAGAGTCAACATGAGTATAACTCAATTAGTTAGGTGCACATTTCCTTTCCTTAAATTTAAAGGTTCGAGTTTCTACTCCCCAATTTAATTTAATATCTAAAGAAAAGAAGAAAAAAAAAGGAAAGGAACAATTTTAAAAGATGAATACAATTATTAAACGATATTTGAATAGCATAATCACATGAACTTCATTTTGGGCATTATTTGTAATTTTTTTAAAATACGGTTTTTGTGGAGTTAAAAGGTATAGCAGTTGGTGTTTGGATTTGGAGATGGCGGCGATTGAAAAAGGTAGATTAGTTTGTGTGACTGGAGCTGGTGGGTTTGTTGCTTCCTGGCTCGTCAACCTTTTGCTTTCTCGGGATTACTATGTCCATGGAACTGTCAGGGAACCCAGTTAATTCCTCACTACACTTTGTATTTCATTATTTTCTGCAATCTATTCTAATATTTGGTTTGCAACTATTTTACTTTTTAAATACATCATCTGGACAAAGTCTATGCATATATACATGATGTGATGGAAAGGAACTCTTCAGTTTTTAACTGATTTCACTTTGTAAAATATACATTATAGAGTTTCATTTTCCTGTCTGTCAACTACTCATTTTGAAGGGATATTGGGTTAAAATTTTAAGGCAAACTAATTTGTTATCATCTCTTGCATGCCACTAATCAGTTGAGGCTTACTATGGCTTTTTATTATTTCTCTATAGTCTACTCAAGTCAATCTTAATTATTATAAATTTGAAGCTTCAATTCAAGAATGACTTATGCATAACTTCAAAATTAACTCACTAGTCTTCTTCCAATTTACTCTATTTATTCAAACTTTCATTTCAATTATTCTAGTTTGGGATAGTTTTTGGAAGTATTTAAAAGTGTTTTTGAATAAAGAAAGTGTTTTTTTATTACTATTGAAAAAAAAAAAACACTTTAAAAGGTATCCAAACGGGCTCTAATTCTATTATGAATGTAAATTTGTATCTGGAAATATTGTGTAGGTGATGACAAGTATGCTCACTTGAAAAAACTTGAGAAAGCAAATGAGAATCTGAAACTGTTTAAGGCAGACTTACTGGACAACAAGTCTCTGCGGTTGGCAATCGTAGGATGTGATGGAGTTTTCCATGTCGCCAGTCCAGTTCCTTCCACCACTTCATCCAACCCAGAGGTGAATGCCTCTTCTTCATCTTCATCTTCTCTTTTTTAAACTGTACGTTGTTAAAATACTTCACTTGAACATGTTATAAATAGTCCTCAAGGATATTTGAAGTTGCAAATTGTTAAGATCGTATTTGTTGAAGTGCTCTGTGTCGTATTTTATTTGATAATCCTTTCAGTTAGAAGTAATTGGACCTGCTGTAACGGGGACACTGAACGTGCTTAAAGCGTGTGTTGAGGCAAAAGTTAAGCGAGTAGTGTTAGTATCCTCTGTTGCTGCAGTCTTTCTGAATCCAAGTTGGCCTCGAGGTCAAGTAATGGATGAAAGTCGTTGGTCTGATAAGGAATATTGCAAAGCTACTAAGGTATTTAAACAGAAAGTCAATTATAGTGGTACTTGTTTAGTGCATTAACGGATTCTGATTTTGTCTCACAAGATTGTTGTATAATAAGGTTGTGCTGTGCTTCTATTTAATCTTACTTTGAATTTTTCTACAAAATGATACCAGAACTGGTATTGTTACTCAAAAACAGAAGCTGAGAGTGAAGCTCTTGAGTTCGGGAGGAAAAATGGGCTTGACATTGTTACTGTCTGTCCTACTCTTGTTATGGGTCCAATTTTGCAGCCAACAGTCAACGCTGGCAGTTTGGCTCTACTTAGGCTTCTTAAAGTTAAAGGTAATATATCATGACATATGTGATGTCTATAAGCTCTATATCCATTTTTTTATCGCATCATTACACAACTTCAGCATTAAAACGTTATGTTGAAGTGAAGAAAACAAAATAGTGTGTATTTGGATGGCCAGGATAAAAAATGTGTATGCTTTATATTATACGGGACGGCGTGTGTAGCATAGCCATAGTCAGGTTGTACTGAATTTCACATGTTAATGACTGTTCTCCAGCTGGTGACTTTCGTAGGCATTAGCTTCAATTTCTTCTCATCTCGTCGAGTGGGTTTCGCATAAGTGTTCTCTAGGATAGTCCAGGCAGCACGGGAAGTAGTAGCACGATTTAGAAGTGGAACAATTGTAGATGACAGTGACCCGACTATGGCACTGAATATTAATTTATCCTGTCGAAGCCATGTTTGGAACGCTTGATTTGGTGACTCCCTGCCATTAGCGATAATGGTGGTAGATGGTGCAATTTTAGTTCCATCTATGTATCCTTCAAGATTGTAGCCAATGAGAGTTGCTTGGAGTTGTAATTTCCAAGCGAGATAATTTGTAGGCGTTAGTTTAATGGTGGAATGAGAGGAGATGTTAATGGCAATAAGAGGATGGTTAGGTTCGTGAGGATTGGGAATGGTGGCTGAGATGTGGCAGGGTACTTGTGAGGCCATGGTGAACAGAAAGGGATCTTGTAGGGAAGAAGAAAGTTTGAAAAAATAGGATCACTGCTGTTCATTCATAAGAGTTGGTAAAATATATATACAAGTGGGATGAAGAGTAAATCCTGTGGATACAAACTGAATGCCTATAATTAAGGAATGTCAACTAATTCCTATATCCATAACAGATTACATCTGTGCATTATCTGGATTCAGATGGATGTGAGTCGTTGGAAAATAAGTTGCGTTTGTTAGTAGATGTTCGAGATGTAGCAGAGGCTCTGCTTCTGGTTTATGAGAAGCCTGAGGCTGAAGGAAGGTATATTTGCACGGCATATACCATTGAGGCAAGGGAACTTGTGGAAATATTGAAGAATAAATATCCTCACTATAATTATCCAAAGAAGTAAGATTTCTCAACTGTGGGGTGTGTCATTTGTTTATGTTTTGTTTAAAAAAATTACTTTGGTTTATGATAATGTTGTTGAAATGGGTGTGTGGCAGCTTCATTGAAGTGCAGAAGGAATCTATTGTGAGCTCGGAAAAGTTGCAAAGATTGGGTTGGAAGTATCGGCCGTTGGAGGAGATGCTTGCGGATGCTGTTGAGAGTTTTAGAGAAGCGGGAATGTTACAATGACTCATTCCACTCTTTCACATTTTAGAACAAATGAAAGGAATGTTTCCTTTTCTTACTCTCATCCCCCTTCACTTTCAGGACGTGCCTGTGCTATGATTATGAGACATATAATAATTTGCTTTAATATGCATGTCATATGTTTCTTTTAAACATTTCAAGTCTGAAATGGCTGGCACAGCCCATAAATTTTAGGACTTTTAATATATATTGCCTTTTACCAGTTTGATGGAGTATCTTTATATATTCTTCTAGTCGTTTTTAATTTTTAGTTTATAAGAAATTAAAAAAGTTGTTTTTTTTATATTGTTATGGACTCGAGCATTGTTAAATGCCAATATAATTGCTGTTATTTAAAATTGGACATTTTTTACAACAAACTTAATTAACTAACCCATTAAGTCCATGGGTTAAATTATATAGTTTCACTCTCACCCCAATATTTTGTATTAAAAAAAAACTTAAGTAGCTAGTGATCATATGCAATTTGAAAAAAAGAAAAGATGAAGAACGTCACCATTTTAAAAAGGTTAAATGCACTAATGACCACACACTTTTGAGTTTTTTCAATTTATACTTCATAAACTTAATTAACTTTCATTTGTTCAACTTCTGTAAAAAAAAATTACTGATTACACCCTTGTGGTTTGTCTTAATTGTAAATCGCACTCTTAATGGTTTAAAAATGCTTGTAAATATTTTTGTGGTTTTGTAAAATGCAAAATACACCCCCTTTCGATTTGTTTATCAAAATTTCGGACACGTGTTTATTCTACATGTATCACATGTTCCAATTCTATTAAAAATAACTGGGTTTTTTCAATAAATGGGTGCAATTTGTAAAAATTGTCATTATCAACAAAGTGTAAAATCTAAAATCCGCCCTCATCTATTAAAATTTTATAATTATCTGAATGAAATTGGAACATGTGCACCCGAGAATAAGCACCTGTCTGAAATTTTGATAAACAAACTGAAAGAGGGGTGCATTTTGTAATTTACCAAACCACAAGGATACGAGTATTTTAAAAAGGAATTGTCTACAATAGCATATATTTCACCCTTTATTACTTTCGTGGATGTACTTTTGTCAATTTACTCATATAGCATATTTTGCTCTTGCATGCGTGCGACTCCCTTTCAGCTTTTCCATTTTCCCCTTTTACCCCTATCTTCTTCACATCGTTCCTTACCAGATTTCTCTCTCATCTTCTTCCCTTCATCTCTATCATTCCTTACTCGAGGTTTGCTTATTTTTTTTCTTTTACTTTTGATTATTCTCTCGCCCTTCGTTGTCTCCGAATCATAATTTTATCTTTTCTTTTTTTGTTTTGTAGGTTTTTGGATTTTTTTTTGTTCTTAATTTCTTTGATTTCGTTTGTTTTTTAGTTCCTGTTTTGTTTGAACTCAAGAAAAATGAAGTTATGTAGAAAAGTTGTTACAATTTTTTTCCTTTCATTTTGTTTTCCCTTAATCTAAACTTTTTTTCTTTTGTTTTAGTTCCTGATTTCTCTCGTCTTCTTCCTTTTGTTTTGTTATTTTGGGTAAACACTGTTTACGTTTTTACTTTTTTTTCTTCTTCTTTAAATTTCCACTTTGATTTTTAGTTCAATAATATATTGAACTAAAATAGTTTTTTGTTTTTACTGTTTTTTTGTTGCTCTTTTTAGTCTAAATGCTTGTTTTTTTTTTTACATACACTGCCTGTTTTCTTTCCTAATCAGTCCCACCGTTTTATTTCAATAATTAATTGAACTATAACATTGTTTCGTTTTTAAAATATGTTTTTGTTTTTTCCTTTAAACCACCACTTGTTATAGTTCAATAATTAATTGAACTAAAATAACGTTTTGTTTTTACTTTTTTTTTAAACTCCTGTTTCGATTTTTAGTTCAATTATATATTGAACTAAAATAGTTTTTATTTTTCCTGTTTTTTTTGTTGTTGCTTTTTTTAGTCTAGATGCTTGTTTGTTGTTTTTTTTAGTTTGTTTTTTCCTATTAGTCACATAGTTTTAGTTCAATAATTAAATGAACAAAAACGATGTTTCGTTTTTACTTTTTTTTTTCTTTAAACTACCACTTTGATTTTTAGTTCAATAATATATTAAACTAAAATAGTTTTTTTTTACTGCTTTTTAGTCTTTGTTTTTTTAGTTTTTTTTTTACATACATTTTTTGTTTTCTTTCCTAATTAGTCACACTGTTTTATTTCAATAATTATTTGAACTAAAACAATGTTTCTTTTTTTTTACTGTTTTTTTATCTTTTTTGTCTAAATACTTGTTTGTTTATTTCTTTTACTTTCACTCTCTGTTTTCCTTATTAATTAGACAACTTTGTTTTGGTTCAATAATTAATTGAACTAATAAAATAGACTTACTGTTTTAGTTCAATAAATTATTGATCTATTTTCTGCTTCTTTGTTAAACTTTATTTATTCAGGTTCATACAGCTAGCAAAGACAGGTATCTTAAGTGTTTCATGATTCAATACAATATGTTGCCAATTTTGCATTAGGGACGTGTACTTGTAAGATGTGAGATATTGAAGCAATCTCTTGCTCTCATGTATGTGATGCTATTAAGAAGAGTTGTAAATCTGTTCACAATTATACTTTTTATTTCGATTCTTCAGAGTATCTTACATACCTATGCTGAAATTGTTCATCCTCTTTGCCTCGTAATGTTAAGCACTGCTGGGCGTCCAAAGAAGACCATATAAAAATGAGTCTAAGACACGGTTCAAGCGTGGTCGGTGTGGGAGATTTGGCCATAACAAACACACATGTAGATATAAGATACCTTGATATCTTAGTTCAATACTTTTATGGTTTTTTTCTTTGTTCTTGATGTTTGTAGATGTATTAGACCTCATTTTTTTTATAATGCGTGACGACCCGACCCAAAATAACTGGATAAATAAGTAAATACATGACTCATTTGAAAAATATAATTAAATTAGAGTAAAACCAATAATTGCGGAAGCGTTTATTTAATTACCAAAAGATATTCAAAATAAATCCTTTTATTTTGGCGCCAATTTAAATAATTAAAAACACACAAAATAAATGAAAATGAAATACCATAAAAATAAAGACTAACAAAATAGTCAATAAAATGAAATATTCGTAAAGGGAAACGAAATAAATAAATGACAAGTCCTAAGGGCTTTCAGTGTAGCGCCATCCTCATCAATCGCCATAGTTTCTATTACTATCAATGTTACCTGTAAAATAAAAGTGTGCAGGACATTCGAATACCGTGAGTTTTTAGCTCAGTAGATTAAATCCATACTCAAATAAGTAAATTAAATACAATTTATCTCATAATTATAATAACGTATGGATACTCGCCCATTTCCACCATTCATCAATAACTAGTAGGTACTTAGCCTATAAAGATCATAACCACAATGTAGGTACTTAGCCTACGTCATCTATTTGTTATTATTAAACTTGCATGGCATGCTATACGCTTGAAAATATGATCATGGTGCCTTATAACCCACCATGATACGTGCCATAGCATCCATTATTAAATTACTATTAAATTTGCATATATGTATCATTAATGATACGTGCCATACTATACGCTTGAAAATATGATCATAGTGGGGTATAAGGCCACTAATGATACGTGCCATAGTATACGCTCTACAAATTTAATATGTGTTAATTATGTTCGACTCGAGTTATAACCACCAATCAAATTTTATCTCTTGTTGCTATTAAATTCGCTTATATGTATCATAGTGGGGTATAGGGCCACTCATGATAACGTGTCATGCTATGCATTCGGCTCTACGAATTTAATAGGTGTTTTTATTATGTTATTTTAAACTTTAATGATTATTAAACCCTAATTATAGCACCTTACCAAGTAAGGAACATAAATTAAATAAATACAATATTCATAAATCAAAACGAGCAAACAAATATATTTAAAATCAATAAATCACTACAAAAAAAAAGTCAATTTGCGACCAGACATTTGCGACCAAAAGGTCGTTTTTATTGTAGAATGCGACCAAAAAAGCGACCAAGATGGTGGTGGCAAAAAAGCTGGTCGTTCTGGAATTTTGTGCGACTGGATAGTCACAAAAATACGACCAAGAAAGTTTGGTCGCAAAAAAGTCAACATTTTGAAAAAACGACCAGATGGTCGCTTAAAAAAGTGACCATCTGGTCGTAATTTAAGTTGAAGACAAGTGACCAGTTGGTCACATGAAATAGTGACCACATGGTTGGTTTTATAAGCGACCAAATGGTCACTTTTGGACTCAGGCAAAATGCGACCAGATGGTCGTTTTTAGGGATAAAATACGACCATCTGGTCGTTTAGTTTCTAGGGTAAATACGACCATCTGGTCGTATTTAATAATTTTTTTTAATTTATTTAATTAATATTAAAATTAGCATTCATTTATTTAATTAATTAATATTAAAATTTAATAATAAAAAATTGGATTTAAAATAAAATATATATAAATCAAATATTCAAAAAATGTTCTATACAAAAGAAATCATCCTAGATCTACTGCGGAGGGGCGTGGGGTGGCAAGGCGGCGTCGATGATGAAGGCCCGCCGTCTCGGGATCTGAAGTACGCGGCCAAAGATGCTATGACCTGGGCCTCGACCTGTGCCTGCATATCCGCCTCAATCGCAGCACTCGAGAAACGAAGTCGTCACGTATAGCGTCCATGTCGGTGTGAAGCTGTTGAACCTCCTCGCGCAGCTGCTGCTCAACCGGAGAAGGGCCGGAGCTAGTGCTCGCTCCGCTCTGCTGGGGCCGAGGCACATCCGCGTAAAGGCATCTCCCGTACGAGCCGAGACCAGCAACGGATCCATCTGGATGAACGCCTCTAGCAGCCTCCAAGAACGCCTGCCGACGGTCTTCCTGAGTCGGTTGCGAGTCGGGTGTGGGCAACCTCTGACTCAAAGACTCCTTGAAACGGTCCTAAATATTTAAAATTCAGAAAGTATGTAAAAGTTAGAAAATGATGAACAAATTCTAAGTAATAATTGAAAAAACATATTAAATACCTGAGTTTGTTGCGCATTGTCGTCGACGATCGTTTCGTCCTTCTTCGTGTGAAGGACCAGGTGCAGCTCATCAGGCGGAACAGGACGACCGTACTTTTCTTCCTAAACATATTATAAAAAGAGACAGAAATTAAATTAATAAATAATTGAAACAAAAAACAAAAAAATGACGTTGAAGAAAAATGACAATTACTTACCAATATACGATGGTGCTCATCGTGAGGCTTCGCGCCACCGGTGTGCTTCCTCGGGTTCTTGGCCCGGTTGGCCTTATTCTTTGTCGACACTTTTTTGCCCTCTTGAGACTGTAAGTTCGCGAGGAGTCGGGCATGCTCCTCCTCGCTCATCCACACGCCAGGTGTTCACCTGCCCGCGCGCGCCCGGACATGAGGTCCTTGAATCGATCCTGCACGTGCCTGTCCCATAGGGGGAACATCCGACCGTCCGTGACATCGAGATCGATCATAGGAAACTTGCCCTGAAAAAATTTGAAATAAGAAAACGTTAAAGTAATAAATTGATTGTTACAAATTTATAAATTAATTAATTATAAAAATAAGTGAAGTTATTTACCTTCCAGTTGTCGTACATCCGACGCTTCTCCGTCGTTGGAATCTTCGTCCAGCGCAGCTCGCTGGGTAGAGGCATGCTCGGGAAGACCTTTCGAAACCGCTTTAAAGCGGTTTGATGCAGCTGTATTATGCAAAAAAAAAAGTAAAAAATATTTTTTAGGTTATAAATAACATGAATATTTAATTAAAAAAATTACTTGTCTACTTACGTATCCTCTTCTATCCGAAGGGTCGGGTTGGTGGTGGCCCGAGGACGGCCAGTGCCAGAAGCTCCAGCTCCCGCTGGATCGGGCGCGGTGCCAGAAGTGGAGGGTCCCGCGACAGTAGTGGCTGGAGCCGGTGAGTCCTCCCCCAAACGCGGTGTCGCAATCTGCGACTCAGGTACTGCGGAGGGATATGTCGGGTCAGGATTTTCGTCCAACCGTAATATCTCGTCCAGGTCAGCATGCGTCTAGTCCCCCGCCTATGGAGAACTGTCCAACTCCGGTGCGTCATCCTCTGGCGGTGTATCCGTGCGGTCCTACGCATTATCACCGGACATCGGAGGACGACGTTGGCGTGCCATTTTCCTAATCAAACTAATTAAATTTATTTAATTAAGTATATTAAACTAAATTAAATTAAAATAATTAATTAAATAAACTAAACTAAACTAAAGTAAATTAAATTAAATTAATTAATTAATTAAATTAAAATAAGTAAACTACACTAATTATTTAACTAAATTAACTAAATTAATTAATTAAATTAAAGAAAAATAGTTAAGTAAGTAATTAAAGTAATTAAAGTAATCTAATATATTTAATTTATTAAATTAAATTAATTAATTAATTAATGAAACTAAAGTAAATTAAATTAATTAAAGTAAGTAAACTACACTAATTAATCAACCTAATTAAATTAAATTAATTTAAAAAAAGTAATCTAAACTCATAATGTGACTAAACTAAATTAATAATTTATTAAACTAAATTTAATTAAGTAATTAAACTAAATTTAATTAAGTAATTAAACTAAAAGTAATTCAACTAAATTAAATTAATTTAAAAAAAGTAATCTAAACTCATAATGTGACTAAACTAAATTAATAATTTATTAAACTAAATTTAATTAAGTAATTAAACTAAATTTAATTAAGTAATTAAACTAAAAGTAATTCAACTAAATTAAATTAATTAACTAATTACTTAACTAAGTTTAACTAAACAAATTAAAGTAACTAACTAAACATAATTAATTAAGTAATTAATTACACTAATTTAAAGTTAAACTAAACTATTCAATTAAATGCAACTAAATTTAATTAAGTAATTAAACTAAATTAAATTAATTAACTAAGTTTAACTAAACAAATTAAAGTAACTAACTAAACATAATTAATTACACTAATTTAAAGTTAAACTAAACTATTCAATTAAATGTAACTAAATTTAACGAAACTAAAACAATTTATAATAACTTAATTAAAACGAAACGAAAACTAACCTCGAATACGCTCCGGGTTTTGGAGGTTTTTGAAACGGAATGGGTGAAAAACGGGGAACGGAAAGGTAAGAAAGAACGGGGTTTAGGGGAACGGGCAAAAAGCAACGGGGGAACGGGAACGGGGAAAGAGAGAAAAGGAAAGAAAAGGAAGGAAAAGAGAATCGGGTATGGGGGAGGGAAAGAATCGGCTGGGAGTTTAAATTAAAAATTGCGACCAGATGGTCGCAATTTTGTAATTATGACGAGAAACGAAAAGTCGCTCGATTACGACCAGATGGTCGCATTCTGGTTCAAAAATACAACCAGATGGTCGTATTTCAATAACAATGCGACCAACTGGTCGTAATCGTGTCATTATGACAACCAGCTGTCACATCACACTTCCCATCAACAATTGCGACCAAATGGTCGTATTTGTCAAATTCACCGCCATATTTTGCGACCAAATGGTCGTAATTATCAAATTCACCACCAAAAATTTCATGAAAATTTAAATTTACCGCTGAATAAAGCGACCAGATAGTCACTAAAATACGACCATTTGGTCGTAAATTAATACAAATTTTTAAAAAACTTAAGTCTACATTTTCATAGTTACGACAATATGGTCGCATTTTTGCTTAAAAATACGACTAGATGGTCGTATTTTTGAAGCAAAATGCGACCATATGGTCGTAATTATACCTCTATATTTTTTTAAGGTATATAAATTAATGGAGATTAAAACATATTTATATATATTAATTTAATGAAACACAACAATGACGATATTATAAAACATACAGTGAATCGTATAAATTTACAAAGTGTATTATTCTTCATCCTCAGGTTCTTCAGTCATTGTTCTTCTTCTTCTTCATCATCTCGAATAAATTCCGCATCAATGTCACGTACGCGAGAAGTGGAAGCATTTGTATCGTCATCATGCAATGTTATCGTTCCATCGTTCAAAGGACGTGCGGTACCTGCATTCTGGCCATCGTCTATTGCACGACATATTATCTGATCTTTTTGTAAAGCACCGGCTTCGTCTGCATGGTTGTCTTTCTCGGACAGGTTTTCTTCTACCTGTCGTAATTTAACTTTACAAACAACTAACCAATCTGTCAGATCTCGTCTATTACTCGGATAGTTCAGGTAATAAACTTGAATCGCCTGTGAAGCGAGGACAAACCTATCAGCGGTGCGCATATGCTTGTACTTGTTTACCTCAACGATTTGTAAATGATCAATCTTATGGACTCCGCCTCGTCTGGTTGTCTCGAACCAAGTGCAGTTAAACAGAACAATGTGTTTTAGCATCGGACTTGCGTATTGAATCTCAAGAATCTCATCGATTACTCCAAAGTAATCGTCTTCCGTGCCGAACACTTGACCTTTTATGCAAACACCACTGTTGTTTGTTGCCCTGTTAACAGAATGCACCTTCGTTTGAAATCTGAATCCGTTACCGACGTATCCAGTATATGACCTTACAATCCATGCAGGTCCCTTTGCCAAAGAAATCATGCGATGATCATCTACCGGTAATGTAGGGGAGTCCACCTGTCATTCAGCACACATAGAGTATAATTAGAAGGATATAGTATTTTTCAACAAATGACTTGACATGATATTTTTGACAATTTCAAATAACTCACATATGCACTAAACCAGGAACGAAACTCCTTCTCGATTATTGACCCCTCCTCAGCGGCTGTAAGACCGGCTCGTGTCATTCGAATGTATACGTTCAGAAATAGTCTGTATGTTACGAAAATAGTAAGAAAATATTTGAAACAGTTGTGATTGTTAAGTCAATGGAATAATGTAAAGTTACGAGAACTCACTCGATGTAAGGCTCGACTTCTGGGCAGTTGCATAACACGTAGCTCTGCATTACGTGATACTCAGAATCGGTCAACGACCTACGCACTGATCTTCCAACTATCATGCCAGGTTCAGTAAATATGGGCAAGGTCGTTTACGTCAACACCTTCAAGTAAATTTTCGACAACGTTTCGTGTCGCTGGACGAAACTGCTCGGTAATGTGTTGATCAAAGTAGTGTGAACAAAACGTGGTAGTCTCTTGCGTTAGGTACGCACTACAGATAGATCCTTCGACTCTTGCTTTATTTCCTATCGTCTTTTTCAACCGACGTAAGTACCTGTGGGTTACAAACAATTAAGTAAACCTCTGATAAGTTTAACATTAAAAAACTTGAATTATATACAAAGTAAGTTTGCTAACCTTTCAAATGGGTACATCAAACGATAATGGACCAGACCCCCTAAGAATGCCTCGTATGGAAGATGCACTGGAAGATGCTCCATTGAGTCAAAAAAGCCAGGTGGGAACATTCGCTCCAACTTACAGATAATAATAGCGATCTCCGAATTCATTGAAGCGACAGCAGCTTCAGTCAGCTCTGTACACGTCAAGTCTCTGAAAAAAAACACTCAACTAGGCAAACTGCTCCCAATGTCTATTCTCTAGGAACGGTCTGAACGCGACGGGCATCAATCGTTGCATGAATACATGACAGTCGTGGCTTTTCATCCCGAACATGACATGTTTTTGACTGTCTATACACCGACTCAGATTCGAAACGTATCCGTCAAGGAATTTGATGGATTTGATCCACTCAAAAAGTGTTTTCTTTTCATCCGTCGTCAACATGTACTTTGCTTTTGCGTAATTATCATTGTCGTCAGGCTCTAACTCAGGACAGTTACATATATCCCGTATATCATAACGTGCCTTCAGATTGTCCTTTGTTTTGCCAGGAACGTTCAAAACCGTATTGAAAATGTTGTCGAAGAAGTTCTTCTCGATATGCATTACATCCAGGTTGTGTCAGACAAGTAGATCTTCCCAATACGGTAGATCCCAAAAAATACTCCGTTTCTTCCAACCCGTGTTTTTTCCAGCCGCATTGTTTGCAAGCTCTGCACCTTCCACTGTAATCTTCCACATCCCTATAACATCTATACCGTGCAGAATCTGTCTTCCACTGTACATTATCGAGGGGATTTCCTTTCTTACTCGCCGACCCTTCTTCCAGTCAGTACCGTTTGAACGGAACGCGTGATTCAACGGTAGAAATCGACGGTGGCAATCAAACCAACAGGTTTTTCGACCGTTTCTGAGGTAAAACGCATCTGTGTCTAGCATGCAATGTGGACATGCATATTTACCGGCCGTACTCCATCCTTTAATAGAGGATGGGGATCGATGTTTACAATTATTAACTAATGAACGCTAAGCAAAACAATAACAAGACTCATACTCAAGAAGTAATGAAAGTGAACGCAACATACCTGACAACATTGAATACGCAGGGAAGTCACTGATCGTCCAGATTAACGCAGCGTGCAACAAGAAATTTTGTTTCTTCGAGATGTCGTACGTCATGACACCATCTGTCCACAACCTCTTCAACTCTGCGATAAGTGGTTGCAAATACACATCCAGTTTCTGTTTTGGACTTTTCGGCCAGGTCGATCACCTGGAGAAAAATCACCGGGTCTCTCATACACATCGAGGGTGGCAAGTTATATGGGGTTACCATCACCGGCCAAACTGAATATTGGGCCCCGGATGCCCCGAACGGGTTAAAGCCATCTATGCATAAGCCCAATCTCACGTTTCTCGGATCTTGTGCAAAATCAGGATGACAATTATTTAAATGCTTCCAAGCCGCAGCGTCTGAGGGATGTCGCATAACACCTTCATCTTGTGCATGCTCGTGATGCCATCTCATGTGTGAAGTTGTGACATCCGAAGCATACAACCATTGCAGACGTGGGGTCAGCGGTAAATAGAACATGCGGGCGTACGGAATCATCCCGCGTTTCCCCTGTTTATATCTTGGAAGAAAACAGAATTTGCAGTGATGCAGATCCGCATCCGCATCCCAATAGATCATGCACCCGTTTCGACACGAATCTATCTTCTCTATGGGTAACCCGAGTCCCTCCACTAGCTTTTTCGTGTCGTACAAACTTTGCGGCATCAGGTTTTCTTGTGGAGCGCATCAACGAAACCACGATGCAACCGAATCAAATCCTCTAACAGGTAAGTTATACTGCGCTTTTATATTTAAAAGTTCTGTAGCAGCAGCAAGTTGACTAACCTGACAACCTTCGTACAACGGTTGGCTCGCTGTCTTCAGCAGATCGTGCATCTTACGTGCTTTCGGATTCATTTCTTCTTGAACAACCCCTTCTCTTTCGTCGTCTACGTTCAAACTTTCGCGACAACTTTCATTTTCGCCCCCATATCCCACACCATCAAGTATCATTTGCTGCATCTGACTATACTATTGTATTTCATTGGGTTCTTCGACGACAACGTCCACATTCGAGCTGCTACCCTCGTACTGTCTCGCTTCCTGTACTACAGCCTCGAACATTTCCCTCATCTCCCCATGATACACCCAGTGATAATAATTCTCCACAAATCCCCGACTATAAAGATGAACCTTCACATCTGAAACCGGTATGATTCTTCTATTGTCGCATTTTCTGCACGGACATCGTAGCTGCTTTTCACCATAATTCGCGTAATAGACAGTTGTCTTGCAAAACTCAACAAACTGTTCAACCCCGGCCACGAACTCATCGTTCAAATACCCGTCTATCAAACGAATATACATCCACTCTCTCATTTTTCTTTTTTCTTATCTTCTCCACAATGGGAGGAGGAGATTTTATAATGGATTCCTTTGCTTAATTGCGACCCTATGGTCACAAAATTACTACCATCTGGTCGTATTTCTCCCGCCAAAATTTCCCGCCTTTTTTTACTACCAAGTGGTCACTTCAAAATGCGACCAGATGGTCACTTCCAAAGGTGACTACTCGGTAGCTTTCTTCCCGCCAAATTTACGCGCCTTTTTTTGCTACCAACGTATATTTCTAGTCTCCAAAATGCGACCAGATGGTCACTTCCAAACGCGACCAACTGGAAGCTTTCTTCCAACCAAAATTACGCGCCTTTTTTTGCTACCAAACTATATTTCAAGTCACAAAAATGCGACCAGATGGTCACTTTCAAAGGCGACCAACTGGTAGCTTTCTTCCAACCAAAATTACGCGATTTTTTTTGCTACCAAACTATATTTCAAGTCACAAAAATGCGACCAGATGGTCACTTTGAAAGGCGACCAACTGGTAGCTTTCTTCCCACCAAAATTACGCTCCTTTTTTTCCTACCAAACTATATTTTAAGTCACAAAAATGCGACCATATGGTCGTTTTTTCAGGTGACCAAATGGTCGCTTATTTTGCGCCATTTTTTTTGCTACCAAGTCATTTTTTAAGTCACAAAAATGCGACCACTTGGTCGTTTTTTCAGGTGACCACATAGTCGCTTCTTTCGCGCTATTTTTTATGACTGATTCTGTTTTTGGTCGCAATCTGGTTGCAAAAAAAGTGACCAAATGGTCACTTTGAGTCAACCTTAAAAAAAAAGTGACCAAATGGTCACCAAAAAACAACCACTTTTTTTTGGTCACAAATGGTTGGTAGCATTTTGACTTTTTTTTTTTGTAGTGGAAATGGTTCTGAATTTTTCAGCGAGACCTTATTAGTGATGCTTATCTACCAGAAAAAATTTCATGTCCATCAGAGCATACTAGATGTGATTTCATAGGCGGGAGCGTGCCCATGTTTCAAAAAACTCACTCCTTCGTTTTGGATTTTTTTTCATGGATTCATGTTTAGGATAGTTTTATGACTCTACCAGAAAAAAATCGCCTCGTTTTGGACGTATAACCTATTTGTTTAATGACTTTTTTAATATATAAACCCCAAAAAAATATGATAAATATCTAAAAATATCTGAAAGATTCGAAAAGGTTCTTTCAAATATTTTTATATATTTCTGATTATTTATCATATAAATTAAAAAGTAAAAGGAATTCTAGGTTTGGATTTTTTTCATGAATTTTTCGGGGTTCATATTTATTCTATTTACACGATAAATAGACAAATCGCCTCGACATATTTTGGTCCATTTTACGCTTTTTTAAAAGGAATTCCTACCAAGTTTGAAATATAATTACTCATTTTTCATAAAACGCAAATTAAAATATGTTTATCATTATATATTAATACTAAATGTTTCAATTTGAAGAATATCAAAATGTTTCTTATTGTAGAAAGAGTAGATCATATGGTAAATGAGCATCACTAATAAGGGCTCTGAATTTTTCAGGGAGCAAAGGATTAATTATGACTTTTTCATAAAATTTAGTTTATTTGGTAGATAAGCATCACTAATATTTTATGAGTTTTTTCAGATAAATATCATGCTAAGAAATATGATAAAATTTCATATATAAGCTAAAATATCATGTTCATTCATATATAGAAAAGATATGTATGCTTCGCGATCGTTTTGGACATGATAACTATTTTATCATGTCCGTGTTTCTGGTAAAATATATTCCTATTCTGGTAGAAAATATGGTAGACTTTTAACATTAAATTATAAATGATAAACATGAAATTATATATGGATTATTTTTTTCATTTTTTGTTAAAGGTAAATTTTATTGTAAATAGATGTTATTTTACCTTTTCGAATGTTGTACAAAATTTAAGCCGCCTACATATTCAGAACGTCTAATCTTATCCCGCGTTCCCGGAATCCTAATATCGCCCAAAAAATATGATAAATATCTGAAAGATTTGAAAATGTTCTGAATTTTTCAGGGAGCCGGCCTTATTAGTGATGCTTATCTACCAGAAAAAATTTCATGTCCATCGGAGCATCCTAGATGTGATTTCATAGGCGTTAGTAAACTATCCTAGACATGAAATATCTATGCAGTGGAGGCAGGAGCACGTTATGTTTTGTGATTTCATAGATTTGAAAAAAAGTATTTTAATTACCTATTGTGGATAGTGCAACTTCGCTTATCACATCATTTCTTCATCATGTAACCTATTTCTATGGACATGCTTATCTACCAGAAAAAAATCACCTCGTTTTGGACGTGTAACCTATTTGTTTTATGACTTTTTCAATATATAAATCCCGAAAAAATATGATAAATATCTAAAAATATCTGAAAGATTCGAAAAGGTTCTGAATTTTTCAGGGAGCTCTTATTAGTGATGCTTATCTACCATAAAAAAATTTCATCATTTTTAACGACATTTTATGACTTTTTCAATACATATTTTTTGATAATTATCATAAATAAGAAAAAAATATGTCCTTCCTTTTACCTAAAAATATGATATGGATTCATGATAAGTCATAAATAGGATAGTTTCTGATTATCCGCCTATGCTTATCTACCAGAAAAAATATCTCTATGAAATCTATTTTTATAGTTTAAAGACATGATACTTTAATTTAGGTAACACATATCCTAGATATGTTACCTAAAAATATAAAAACCTTTTCTAATTTTATATAAAATATTCAGGTAATCTCTATGAAATCTATTTTTATAGTTTAAAGACATGATACTTTAATTTAGGTAACACATATCCTAGATATGTTACCTAAAAATATAAAAACCTTTTCTAATTTTATATAAAATATTCAGGAACTATAAATAGGATTTTTTGGAAATCACATCGGAATATGATAAATTAACCTAAATAATTTTAACTAATATAGGATAGTTTTAGATAAATATGCTTAAATATATTTATTTCCCATGAAATTTATAATAGTTTATTAGGTATTTTTTAAAAATTTTAACAAGGACTTCCCGAGGTATATATATTTTTCAGGCGGTTCATCCCTAAATAGGTTTAAAATATCATAAATATTTTAAAGGGGTAATTTCATCTATAATCAAATCACTATGTCTAATTACATCAATGATTGATAAACAAAAAAAATTACAAAAGAAGCCTTGCACCACCGCATGCCCAAGTCTAAAGACAGAAAAGCCCCTGCCTGACAACAGTCATTATTAGTTGCCGTAATTTGGAAATCATGAAACTTAAATATTAAAAAAATAAATGAGCGGTAATCAAGGGATGAAACGAAATCGTGGGTTTTTTATAAAAGGAAAAAATCAGAATAGATCTCTTCTGATATTGGAATGAAAATTGAAAATTGAAATCAAATACAAATTTGAAGAATACCAAGAGAAAAAGAGATACGAAAAAAGAAAAGGAGATTCAATTCAATATGTGTAGACGGAAAAAATTATTGGAGGAGGGATCAAAGCTGATGAAAAAATAAAAAGAAGAACACCTTCAAGAAAAACGAAGAAAGACGAGGAAGAACAACATATTTTGTAATTAATTTGTACATGTTGATATCATTGTAAATACATGAGGCGATCTGATTTAAAGTGTAAAAATTTCTATTTTAAACCTATATATCCTAATTACTTTTTAATTTCTAAAAATATCTGAAAAATTCAGAACTATCATATTTTGGAGTTTTCATGTGCCTTTATTTAAAAAATCTTTTCGTCAATTAGATAGCCCTTATAAATAATTATCAGCTAATAATCTTCAATAACTCCTCCCAAGTATCTAATATATTTATTATTAACAGAAAAATATAATAAAATAAGCATATTAATAGGTTAACATATTTTATTCTGGTAGAGTAACCTATTTTGATAATATATATTTCACGGTTACTCAGAAAAAAATAATTTTAGATATTTTTAGAGTCATCCTATTTGTTTTATGACTTTTTCAATATATAAACCCCGAAAAAATATGATAAATATCTAAAAATAAACCTGGAAGCGTGCCGAGTTTATTTTTTAATAAATATTTTTAATAAATATTTATCTTCATGAAAAGGTAGATATTTTTAATAAATAGTTTAATATTTACACTTCCGCCTATGAAATCACATCTAGGTATGGACGGTATAATTTTTGATGACTTAAATAAAAATATCCTAGACTGTATAATAAGGGCTCCCTGAAAAATTCAGAACCTTTTCAAATTTTTCAGATAAATATCTAAAAATATCTATCTTTATTAGTCATACCTAGGATGGACATAAAATTAACATTTTTATTTTTTACCCTATTTACGTAAAATATGTAGGTTAAACAGATTAATATATTTACTAACCTTATTTTCATATTTAAATATTGAAAAAGACATTAAAGAAATATGATACACATCTAGGATAATTCCATAAAATTTATCATGATATCTGAAATCCGGAAAAGATATGCTTAACTTTATTTTAGGAGTGAGTAGATAGACCATGGGGTTAAATTTTTTTATTTAACCCCATGGTTAGGAGTGAGTTTTTTATTATTCTGAATTTTTTTCTACATGAATGAATCACATAGGAAATATTAACCTATTTGTTATGATATTTTTAAAGATGTAGATAAGCATATGAAAAATATGATAAATATCTAAAAATATCTGAAAGATTTGAAAAGGTTCTAAATTTTTCAGGGAGCCCATACTAAAATAACTAATATGATAAATATCTGAAATATTTTATTTTATATTTAACTAACGATGATTACTAACGTTTAAGCCCTTAACCTATTTGTTTAATTAATTACTAAATATTAATTAAACTATTTATTAAAAATATGATAACTTACAGTATATTATCCCTAATTAAAAGAGGATAGCTAATATTTTTAGTTAAAAAGGATAGTTTTTTTGTCATAGAATAGGATAAAGGTTCTGAATTTTTTATATTTCTGTCTCTAACATAGCTAATTTTATCATATATTGTTAGAATTATATAAGATAAATATCTTTTCAAAAACTATAATTTGGACGTCGAGTACCTATAGTTTTCATGTGACCCATGATAAGTATTTTGAAAAAGGGAGCCCTTAAATTTGGTTCTGAATTTTATGCTTATACGTAATCCCTAAAATATTAGTTTAATTTTTACCATGGGGTTTAATGGTAAAATATATTAATTCAGAACCTTTTCGTATTATTTACTAACCCCGAAAATAATTCAGAAATTTTTTCTGGACGTTTCACTCCTCGTTTTAGGGTCTATAAGGATGATGTGAAAAAATTTGAATCTAGAATTTTTTTTGTTACCCGTATTATGTTGACCACGTATAATTTTTAACAAATCGTAAATAGTTTAAAAAATTCATGGGTTTCATATCAATTGATTTCATATTAATATAGTTAAAATTTCAAATTTTGATATTTTCAAAAGTCTTAAAAATAAACGTAATATATTTACTGAAAACAGATAAAATTTTATTTGATGTCCATAAAACTATCCTATAATAGTTTTATTAAGTATTTTATATATCTGAAAAAAATAATCCCATCCGATCTTGTTATTTAAATATCATATCTCGAAATTTTTTCAGCTAAATTTTATAATTATGCTTATCACGTATAAGGGCTCTAGGATAAACCATATCCTTAATTATATATTTTGATAAAACTATTTATAGTTATTTATAAAAATCTGGTAAAGTTTTAATATAATAAGGAAAATTCAGAACCTTTTCCTAAAGTAAGCTTTTTACTAGTAAGTAGACCTACACATGCTTATCACATCATATTCAGAAACTATGATGTAGAGACATAAAAAAAATTCATGTCCATCGGATAGACAGAAAAAATTATAAAGAGTTACCAAAAAAAATTTCTCCTATGTGAAATCATGTATAGAAATTTTTTTGACTATCCTAGTCATAAAACTTTCAAGATTTAAAATGGTAGGGATTTCTATACATGATTTTTTTCTGGTAGAGAAGAGGACAATATTTTTAGATTATTAAACCACATCTAAAAACGTTACCAGATTGGACATTCATCACTAATAAGGGATTTTTATCTACTAGAAAAAATTTCATGTCCATCGGAGCATCCTAGATGTGATTTATTATGAGGACGACTTGGAGGATCATAAAAAACCTTATTTATTTTATCATAGAGAAAAATATAAAACGTGTAAAAAATATCATATTACCTTTAACTATGATAAAATGATAACTTAAAAATATATATAAAAATGTTATCCGATATTAAATGTGTATCCTCGAAAAAGATGATTTTCTAAGGATGGACCAAATCACGTATGAACTCGCCCGCAGTTTTTATCAGAAAACCTATACCATGATAAAATCGGGCTCAGCCCGTATTTTGCATTTTTATGGTAGTTTAAAGTATAATCAGGAAGTCTGGTAGAGTCACAAAACTATCCTAGACATGAATCCATGAAAAAAAAAAAAAACGTCTATCCTATGACTTTTTCGTATAGACGTTTTGGATAAGCGTATGTATTGACTCTGGTAGTTAAAAACTATTATAAATTTTTACCTCCGTCAGATATTTTTATTTCATACGGTAGACGTGTAACCATGAAACACGAAAAATCGCCTCGTTCCCGGGTATCAAAAAAACTCACTCCTTCGTTTTGCATTTTTTTCATGGATTCATGTCTAGGATAGTTTAAAAACATGATAATCTAAGATTAACATGTCCCTATTTAAAAGTTAACGTGCTCATCCAAAAAATAAAAATTTCATGTCAATCGAAAAAATCACCTCGTTGTAAAAAAGTTTAAAAGAAAACAAGAGAATATGACCTATAGAAAACAATCATCTATACTATAGGTCATATTCTCTTAGTTATTAAAAAAATCTTATTAACTATGATATTTTTAGGTTAGTATCATAGTTTTACACTATCCATAAAAATATAAAATTTTGCATCCTAAAGATCTTAAATAAACGTATAAAATTTACGTTTTTTATACTCCTCCGTTTTGGACTTTTATATTTCTTAATTTTTCATGCCCGTCTGAAAGATTGGTTAAGCATAATTTCAGACAAATATGCTAATATCGAATAAATAAATCCTCAATGAATTTAGTATGTTAAAACTATCCTAGACATTAACAAATTGTTATTTATGATGTGAAAAATTATTTTATCATATTTTTCTGAAATATGAACGGTTTTATATTTAAGCACATTATAATCGTCCGATTTTTTTGGATTACTTTTATTATCCTAATAATTAAACAATAAATTTATTATTATGATAATGATGAACAGATTCGAATCCTAAATTTTTTTTATCATCACTAATAGTTTCTGAATATTTTATATAAAATTAGAAAAGGTTTTTATATTTTGGATATGTTACCTAAATTAAAGTATCCATGTCTTTAAACTATAAAAATCGATTTCATATAGATATATTTTTAGAAAAAAATATGTCCTTCCTTTTACCTAAAAAATATATGGATTCATGATAAGTCATAAATAGGATAGTTTCTGATTGTTTTGGTAGCCCTTAAAACAGTAATTACTGAAAAATTCAGAAATAACTTAGCCTTTTAGACAAAAATATTTTACCTCAAAACTAGTATAAGTTAAAAACTCATAGGCGGGAGCGTGTAACCTATTTGTTTTATGAGAAATAGATAAATGGTTTTAGTAAATATCTTATGATAAAAAATAAATATTTTAGACGGGTTTTATGATAGGTTACACGCACAAAATACCGAAAAAATATATTAGGATAGTATATTTTCTGTTAGAGTCATAAAACTATCCTAGACATGAATCCATGAAAAAAATCCAAAACGGAGGAGTGAGTTTTTTTGAAACCCGGGAACGCGTGCGTCGCATGGGCATGCTCCCGCCTATGAAATCACATCTAGGATGCTCCGATGGACATGAAATTTTTTCTGGTAGATAAGCATCACTAATAAGGGCTCCCTGAAAATTTCAGAACCTTTTCGAATCTTTCAGATATTTTTAGATATTTATCATATTTTTTCGTGGTTTATATATTGAAAAAGTCATAAAACAAATAGGTTACACGTCCAAAACGAGGCGATTTTTTTCTGGTGGAGTCATAAAACTATCCTAGACATGAATCCATGAAAAAAATTCAAAACGGAGGAGTGAGTTTTTTTGAAACCCGGGAACGCGCGCGTCGCATGGGCATGCTCCCGCCTATGAAATCACATCTAGGATGCTCCGATGGACATGAAATTTTTTCTGGTAGATAAACATCAGTAATAAGGGCTCCCTGAAAAGTCAGAATATAATATGAATTTTTCAGGTTACACATCCCAAACGAGTCAAAATAAGATTAAGTTTTATCTACTAAAAATAACGGATAGAAATCCTAATATCTAGAACATATTTGATAGTTTTATGACTCTACCAGAAAAAAAATCCAAAACGAAGGAGTGAGTTTTTAACGACAGCTAATTATTTACATTGGAGCATCCTACTAATAAGGGCTATTTTGGTACCAATCCACATCTCTGATTGGAGCATCCTAGATGTGATTTCATAGGCGGGAGCGTGTCCATACGACGCGTGCGTTCCCGGGTATCAAAAAAACTCACTCCTTCGTTTTGGATTTTTTTCAATACGATTATGGACAGATATTTCAGATACCCCAGAAAAAAAATATTAAGGTTTTATAAACCGCCTGATACCTAGGTGTAAGGGCCCGGGTTTGTAATTTTTATTAAATAAGAAATTTATTTGATTTAGCATGCTTGGGTAATTTATTAAATCCTTAGAAAGTTAATATCTCTACTTAATTGAATTTTGATGGTTAACCATAGTTAGTTTAACCATGGTTAAGTTAGGAAAAAGGATTTATTGACAAAATTTATTGGATGGAGGACTCGTTAGCAAAGGAAAGATGAAAAGGGACTTTAAACATATATTAGGAGGTGGGAGGATTTGAAGTGTAAATGTAGGAGGTGGAGGGACCTTGTGCAATTTCATTATTTTGATTTTAGGAATTAAAATTATATAATGGAAATTAAGAGAAAAGAAAAGAGAAAAATCAAAAAACACATTTTTCATTCTTCTTCTTCTTCTTCCTTCCCCAAACCCGAGCAAGAATTGAGAAAAAAATGAAGAGAAAGAAAGGGTTGGATCTCTCTCGTTTCTCGGCCGATTTCTTCATGCCTTAGCTCGTTGGAAAGCTCTCACAACAAGCTTTTTACCCATCCTACATTTGAAGTACTTCCATCCACTTCTAAGGGACGAAAAGGTGAGGGAAAGTTTCAGATTTTTATGGGTATTGTTGTTTTGATTTTCAATTCCAAACCCACACTTGAATCCTCTTGTTTGGAGTTTAAGGAGTTGTTGTATGTGGGTTTTCATACTTTAATATTTCTGGAAAATTGATGTTGAATTGATGAGTTTTGGCTTTAAGGTTCATGTATATTTAAAAGGAAATTGGGAACCATGGTTTTGCAAGAACACTTGACCTCCATTGATGGTGAAATTTCAAGCTTATGTTGGTTGTTATTTTGAGTTCTTGGCTTGAATTTGTAGGATGTTAAATTCTGGAAATTGGCTTTAAATTGATGTTTTAAAGCTTTAAGATGTATTTTTAGCATGTTTATGAGGAACTAAAAGCCATGGATGAACTCATGTTGAAAAACACCTTAAATTGTCAATGTTTTGGAATTTCTAGTTTCTCTAAAATGTGGTTTTCTTTAGTTTTACTTTGAAATTCTTAAATTCTGGAAAGTATGTGTGTGTATATATGTATATATGTATATATGTCACATGAAAAAAAGCTTGGAAGGATAAGGGAATGATTATTGAAAGGTTTCCAAAATTGGCCTAAAAACTAGTTCATTTTCAGCTAGTTTTGGGGTTGTTTGTGTTCTTAAGGGTTGGGTTTGAGTTTGATGATTATTCGCTGAGGCAATATCATTATTTTGAACTCAAATGTGTTTACAATGGTTTGTTGTAGGAGGAAGACAATCCTAAACAAGTTGGTTCCTAAATTGGTAAAGGTGAGAACACAAAGAATCGGAAGGGTGTTGCCGATTTGTTTCAATGCTTGGTATGGTTGTGGATTGATTAGTTGTCATGGATGATTTGGAGTCACTTGGACTCATGTTTGATGAAGGAGTGGACTTGTGAAAGTAATGAGGGGCGAGATTCATGCTTAACTCGTCGTAAAAGTCGAAAGAGCAGAAATGCATAAATTGACTACTCTTGTTTGCAAAATTGAGTTAAATTGATATGTTTGCTTGTTTAAATATATCTACCTTGAGATATATGATTATGTAACTTGTATGAATATACCAAATGAGATAGAGAATGCATATATGTCCACATGAGCATGATTTACCTATTAATTGGCTAGTTAAACATGACTACTTGAACTTTGCCTCTACTTACCACATGAGCTAGAAATACTTGCCTACTTGTTCATTATAATCTGATTTGGGAATATTCTTATATGATTTTAGCATGATTTTGATTATGCTCGGTAATAAAGCGATTGAGATATCATGGATGTAGTATTGCTTTTGCTGTAAATTAATTATATGCTTATTGTGCATATTTGAACAAGTTATATAGCATGACATAGTTATGTATTGCTTAGAGGCATGGCTTTACATATGCTCGTTGAGCGGGAAGTAATACTTTGTTAAGAATTGTAAGAAAGCACGACAAGTCGTTACATTTCATAACACATCATTCATGCATTTCATACTTTCGACATGTGGCCATGGGGTTGTAACCCGTGTAACGGTGTATGGGTGTTGGACGTTATACGTGGTTACCGTGGCGGAGATGTGATTAACTCGTGTAACGGTGGGTGTTGGACGTTACACGTGGTTACCGTGGAAAGGTGATGAGCTCCGGTGTGCTATATAGTGCATGGCCCGGATGCTAGTGACGTTGAGATAGCTCGAAATTGAGATGAGCTACGGCTCGGATGATGATTGATCATGTAACTTGGGGCGTAGTAAGACGCCGGATTTGAGATGGCATGGCTTGAGAAATTAAAGAGGATGGTAATTGTGATAAGTGCGATATGGTAACGGTTTGACGAAAGTGTTTGTTAGAAAACTTGTGTTTAATTGACACCATCCATTCACATTGCATTTATTCTATTTGTTTTACATTTTTAAGCATGTCATTACTCTTTATACATTTAACTATGATCATTTCCGCATCACCGTTAATATTCTTTTGTTTTCACTGAGTGTCATGCTCAAAGGTGCTCTATATCACCTTTCAGGTAATGCTCGGGTACAAGGGCGTGGAGCGGTAAGTGGTGTTTGTTGATAGCTCGAGCTGAAGACTTTTGGATTGGCCTACAGTCACGCGAGCCATGGGTTTTGGGAACGTTGTCTGAAAGTCATGTTTATGTTTTGGAGTAAAAAAAATAATTTAAAATCTTATGTACATATTATGTTTTGTATAACGTTTTGAACTGGTGCACCAAACTTTGCTGTTTTGAATTTTGATCTTGTGTGATATTCTAAACCGGCCGACGAGCCGATCTTGTTATTAAACAGGTTGATGTATGAATTTGGGTTTTTGAATTTACATATACATCATGCCGATATTTCGAATGTTTTGTTAATTCATAAGTTTTAAGGTTTAATCTGTTCGTTTCCGTTACGTGCTCGCGTCCTAGACTTTTAGTCGGGTCGTCACACTAGGTTATAATTATCAGATATGTATAAACCCCAAAAAAAATTTGAGATAAAAAATATCGAAAAATTTTTATATTCATAAAACTATATATATAGAATATATGATATATCCTAGAGAAAGTCCTTTTTTTTCAATATATAAAACCCCGAAAAAATAGGATAAATAACTTAAAATATCTGAAAGATTCGAAAAGGTTCTGAATTTTACAGGAAGCCCTTATTAGTGATGCTTATCTACCAGAAAAAATTTCCATGTCCATCGGAGCATCCTAGATGTGATTTCATAGGCGAAAGCGTGCCCATGCGACGCGCGCATTCTCGGGTATCAAAAAAATACCCGCCTCCGTTTTGGATTTTTTTCATGGATTCATGTCTAGGATAGTTTTATGACTCTACCAGAAAAAAATTGCCTCGTTTTGGCCGTGTAACCTATTTGTTATATGACTATTTCAATATATAAACCCCGAAAAAAATATGATAAATATCTAAAAATATCTGAAAGATTTGAAAAAGTTCTAAATTTTTCAGGGAGCCCTTATTAGTGATGCTTATCTACCAGAAAAAATTTCATGTCCATCGGAGCATCCTAGATGTGATTTCATATGCGGAAGCGTGCCCATGCGGCGCGCGCGTTCCCGGGTATCAAAAAACTACCCGCCTTCGTTTTGGATTTTTTTCATGGATTCATGTCTAGGATAGTTTTATGACTCTACCAGAAAAAATCACCTCGTTTTGGACGTGTAACCTATTTGTTTTATGACTTTTTCAATATATAAACCCCGAAAAAATATGATAAATATCTAAAAATATCTGAAAGATTCGAAAAGGTTCTAAATTTTTCAGGGAGCCCTTATTAGTGATGCTTATCTACCAGAAAAAATTTCATGTCTATCGGAGCATCCTAGATGTGATTTTATAGGCGAGAGCGTGCCCATGCGACGCGCGCGTTCCTGGGTATCAAAAAAACTCACTCCTCCATTTTGTATATTTTTCATGGATTCATGTCTAGGATAGTTTTATAACTCTACCAAAAAAAATCGCCTCGTTTTGGAAGTGTAATCTATTAGTTTTATGACTTTTTCAATATACAAACCCCGAAAAAAATATGATAAATATCTAAAAATATCTGAAAGATTCAAAAATGTGCTGAATTTTTTAGGGTGCCCTTATTAGTGATGCTTATCTACTAGAAAAAATTTCATGTCCTTCGGAGAATCTTAGATGTGATTTCATAGGCGGCAGCATGCCCTTGCGGCAGGCGCGTTCCCTGGTATAAAAAAAACTCACTTCTTCGTTTTGTATTTTTTTCATGGATTCATGTCTAGGATAGTTTTATGACTCTAGAAGAAAAAAATCGCCTCATTTTGGACGTGTAACCTATTTGTTTTATGACTTTTTCAAAATATAAACCCCGAAAAAAAATATTATAAATAGCTAAAAATACCTGAATGATTCGAAAAGGTTCTGAATTTTTTAGGGAGCCCTTATTAGTGATGCTTATCTACCATACAAAATTTCATGTCCTTTGGAGCATCCTAGATGTGATTTCATAGGCAGTAGCGTGCCCATGCGGCGCGCGCGTTGCCGGGTATCAAAAAAAGTCACTCCTCTGTTTTGGATTTTTTTCATGGATTCATGTCTAGGATAGTTTCATGACTCTACCAGAAAAAAATCACCTCGTTTTGGACGTGTAGTCTATTTGTTTTATGAATTTTTCGATATATAAACCCCGAAAAAATATGATAAATATCTAAAAATATCTGAAAGATTGGAAAAGGTTCTAAACTTTTCCGGAACCCCTTATTAGTGATGCTTATCTACCAGAAAAAATTTCATGTCCATCGAAGCATTCTAGATGTGATTTCATAGGCGGGAGCAGACCATGCGGCGCGCGCGTTCCCGGGTATCAAAAAAACTCAATCCTTTTTGTATTTTTTTCATGGATTCATGTCTAGGATAGTTTTATAACTCTACAAGAAAAAAATCGCCTCGTTTTGGATGTGTAACCTATTAGTTTTATGACTTTTTCAATATATAAACCCTGAAAAAAATATGATAAATATCTAAAAATATCAGAAAGATTCAAAAAGGTTCTGAATTTTTAGGGAGCCCTTATTAGTGATGCTTATCTACCAGAAAAAATTTCATGTCCATCGGAGCAACCTAGATGTGATTTCAAAGGCGGGAGTGTGCCCAAGCGACGCGCGCGTTCCCCGGTATAAAAAAAACTCACTCCTCCGTTTTAGATTTTTTTCATGGATTCATGTCTAGGATAGTTTTATGACTCTACTAGAAAAAAACCGCCTTGCTTTGGTCATGTAACATATTTGTTTTATGACTTTTTCAATATATAAACCCCGAAAAAATATGATAAATAACTTAAAATATCTGAAAGATTCGAAAAGGTTCTGAATTTTTCAGGGAGCCCTTATTATTGATGCTTATCTACCATAAAAAATTTCATGTCCATCGGAGCATCCTAGATGTGATTTCATAGGCGGGAACGTGCCCATGCGACGAGAGCGTTCCCGGGTATCAAAATAGATATCCGCCTCCGTTTTCGATTTTTTTCATAGATTCATGTCTAGGATAGTTTTATGACTCTTCCAGAAAAAAATCGCCTCGTTTTGGACCTGTAACCTATTTGTTTTATGCCTTTTTCAATATATAAACCCCGAAAAAATATGATAAATATCTAAAAATATCTGAAAAATTTGAAAATGTTCTGAATTTTCCAGGGAGGCCTTATTAGTGATACTTATCTACCATATAAAATTTCATGTCCATCGGAGCATCCTAGATGTGATTTCATAGGCGGGAGCGTGCCCATGCGGCTCGCGCGTTCCCGGGTATAAAAAAAACTCACTCCTCCGTTTTGTATTTTTTTCATGAATTCATGTCTAGGATAGTTTTATGACTCTACCGGAAAAAAATCGCCTCGTTTTGGACGTGTAACCTACTTGTTTATGACTTTTTCAATATATAAACCCCGAAAAAATATGATAAATATCTAAAAATATCTGAAAGATTCGAAAAGGTTCTGAATTTTTCAGGGAGCCCTTATTATTGATGCTTATCTACCAGAAAAAAATTCCATGTCCATCGGAGCATCCTAGATGTGATTTCATAGGCGGAAGCGTGCCCATGCGGCGCGCGCGTTCCTGGGTATCAAAAAAACTCAGTCATCCCTTTTTGATTTTTTTCATGGATTCATGTCTACGTAATTTTATGACTCTACCAGAAAAAAAATCGCCTCGTTTTGGACGTGTAACCAATTTGTTTTATGACTTATTCAATATATAAAGCCCAAAAAAATAAGATAAATATCTAAAAATATCTGAAAGATTCGAAAAGGTTCTGAATTTTTCAGGGAGCCCTGATTAGTGATGCTTATCTACAAGAAAAAATTTCATGTCCATCGGAGCGTCCTAGATGTGATTTCATAGGCGGGGGCGTGCTCATGCGGCGCGCGCGTTCCCGGGTATCAAAAAAACTTACTCCTCCATTTTGGATTTTTTTCATGGATTCATGTCTAGGATAGTTTTATGACTCTACTAGAAAAAAAATCGCCTCGTTTTGGACGTGTAACCTATTTGTTTTATGACTCTACTAGAAAAAAAACCGGCTCATTGGGATGAAGTTGGTGAGAGGAAACTTCTGGGACCGGAATTAGTGCAGTTGACTAGTGATTCCATTGCTCTTATCAGAGAGAGGATGAGAGTGGCTCAGAGTAGACAGAAGAGTTACGCCGATGAGAGGCGTAGTGCACTTGAGTTTGAGGTTGGTGACCACGTATTCCTGAAGGTGGCACCCATGAAAAGGGTGATGAGGTTTGGGAGGAAGGGCAAGTTGAGTCCTAGGTTTATAGGCCCCTTTGAGATCCTGGATAGGGTTGGGTCTGTAGCTTATCGATTGGCTTTGCCACCAGGCCTTGTCGGCAGCTCATGATGTGTTCCATGTGTGCCATGCTCAGGAAGTATGTGGCTGACCCTTCGCATATTATCGATTATGAGCCTGTTACCTTGGATGCTAGTCTATCTTATGAAGAGGTACCAGTTGAGATCCTAGCCAGAGAATAGAAGGTGCTAAGGAACAAAACGATAGACTTGGTTAAAGTTATGTGGAAGAACTAAGTTTCATCAGAGGCTACGTGGGAACGTGAGGATGAGATGCGAGTGAAACATCCTCATCTTTTCACTTAGGGGCCTACTTTTCGGGGACAAAAAGCTCTTTTAGGAGGGTAGTCTGTAACGTCCCGTTACTTTTAGAGGTAAATTTTTTTTTTATTTATTAAACCTTTTAAAGTTTAGTTTTAATTCAGTAACTTCTATTTTAGTAGCTATTTTCGTCCGAATTAGTTTTTAATCGTTTTAATACTTTAATTATGTTTTGGTGATATTAATAATTATTAACGGGCCAATTAATAATTATTAATCACCTTTAGATTTATTTACAAGCTTCGGGTTTCGTTTTTAAAGCAAAAACAAAAGAGGGACGTAGACGTCATTACCCGATTTCTTAAATATCTAAAAAAATCACTATTCATCATCTTTAAATATCAACACTTAGCCAAATTAGAACAAAAATCTGCTCATTTTTCCCTCCTTGCTGCCGTGAGTGCCTAGACCAAAACCCTCCTTTTTTTTTTTTTTTTCCTTTAATACTCGGCGGATTGTATCGATTCTACTCCCGTTGGAAAGCCCTTGGCCCGTAGATCATTTCCAACCTACCGAACGTAATTTTCGCTCGTTTTATCGAGGCTTAAAGGTATGTTAAAGTTTCTTATTTTTGTTGTGAATAGTGTTTTAATGGTGGATTTGAGTTGGGATCTTCGAATTCGTTCACCGGAGCTTGAAGGTTTCAATCGGGAAAGTCTTTATGGTCAATTTTAGAAACTTTCCCTAAACCCTAAAAACCGAGTTTGAGCCGAAACTCGTCCCTTGTGATTTTCCCTCTTTGGGCTTTGTTTAGGATGTTTAGTTTATTATGTTTTTGCTATTTTCTAATTGTTTCGAAATGGTTTAATACTCAAAACCCTAAATTGCGAATACCCATTAAGGTTACCAACCTCCAAAGTAACCGAAACCAAACCGAAATGTCTTTAAAGTGCTTAAAATCCAGGAAAACAATTCTTTTTCTTCCTTTCCCTTGGGCCGTGGGCCTCTTGGCATAAGTTCCGGGTTGTTTTGTCTTTTATTTTAGTATCGTGACGATCGTTCTTCGATTCGGTTAATTAATATACTTTAGGTGTATTTAATTATAGGTTTCGTGCATAGATCGTGATTCTTGGTCAACCTGGTGTTTCGGAGTTGACTTCGTTTACAAGGTGAGTTTAAAATGAAAGTTAGTTGTTTTATGAATTAAGTTTCATTATGTTCTCATTTATCGAAGTTAAGCGAGATTTAGCTTCTTAGAAGTTAAGTTTGGTTAGAGACCTTAATTAGGAAGTTAGTGGAGGAAAGTTTGGATTTATGGTTAGTTCGATGATTAGAGAACATCGGAGAGGTTTGTAAGTATGGTATTGAGATTTGGAGATGTTAGAGGAAAGTGGAATGAGAGTTACTTGAGTGGTTGAAAGTTAGCGTAGCTAAAGTGATACACTTGAGTGTTAACTCGTGTAATCTAGATAGTTAGGCTTCGTAATAGCTTAGAAGGATTCTTTGAGTTTAACTAACTTTTAGGAAGCTTAACAGTTTGTAAAGTGGCACATGATAGTATGTTGATTCGATTCCATACGTATCATGTTGTGAAATGGTGAAATTCCTGATACCTGAAATGGTGAAATTCCTGATACCTATGGTGAAATTCCTGATACCTATGGTGAAATTCCTGATACCTAAAATGGTGAAATTCCTGATACCTATGGTGAAATTCCTGATACCTGAAATGGTGAAATTCCTGATACCTATGGTGAAATTCCTGATACCTATGGTGAAATTCCTGATATCCGATGATTGAGATATGGTACTTAGTAGTACGTGGATTCGGATCCGTACGTACCATGGTATTATGATCTATAATACGGCACATGATAGTATGTTGATTCGGTTCCATACGTATCATGGTGCGATGGTTGTGTTATGGTACGTGGTATGTTGATTTCGATCCATACAATAGCACGATACGATGAACTTGTTGGGTAATAAGGATAGTTAATGTTATTTTTACCGATTCTTAGAAACGTGTAGTGAGACTTAGTTGTGAATGTTAATTTTACTTTAAGTCTTTATTTTTCTATCTCATGGTATTGACATGTATGGGTGGCATTCTACTATCGATTGATTGTATGGAAATTTGGAAGTGTGGATGTGAGTAGTATTGGGCATTTTAGGCCTTTGAACACGATTTCGGTTATGAGATTTTGTTCATAGGATTACTTGCTTTCGTTTTACTCTCACTAGCATGTTATGCTAATGGTGCTACACTTAAAATTTTCAGGTAAACCTCGAGCTAAGAAGCGGGGTAGAGGAGGTGGAGCCGCGTGACTGATCGAGAGGGTGTATGGACAATACTAACAACTCATTTTGTTTAGCATTCATTGAAATGCTTGTAATTATTCCATCTTTACATAACTTGTGTCTTTTTGAGCCCGAAAGGGTATTTGTGTAAAATATGTCTATGTTTTATGGTCTAAATGTCTTTTGGAATGCGAAATTCCCGATTTATCGCTTTTCCTGGAATTTGGCTTGTAAACAGGTTTTGGTTATTCGATTTTTAAACGAACCCATGCCGTTTTTCTTTAGAAATCGAGTCTTCCGCTGTGCATTTGAATTTAAAGAATTTAACGGGTTCGGGTCGAAAAGGTTCTGAATTTTTTAGGGAGCCCTTATTAGTGATGCTTATCTACAAGAAAAAACTTCATGTCCATCGGAGCATCCTAGATGTGATTTCATAGGCGGGAGCGTGCCCATGCGACGCGCGCGTTCCCGGGTATCAAAAAAATATCCGCCTCCGTTTTAAACTTTTTTCATGGATTCATGTCTAGGATAAATTTATGACTCTATCAGAAAAAAATCGCCTCGTTTTGGACGTGTAACCTATTTGTTTTATGTCTTTTTCAATATATAAACCCCAAAAAATGTGATAAATATCTAAAAATATCTGAAAGATTCGAAAAGATTATGAATTTTTCAGGGAGCCCTTATTATTGATGCTTATCTACCAGAAAAAATTCTATGTCCATCGGAGCATCCTAAATGTGATTTCATAGGCGGGAGCGTGCCCATGCGACGCGCGCGTTCCCGGGTATCAAAAAAATATCCGCCTCCATTTTGGATTTTTTTTCATGGATTCATGTCTAGGATAGTTTTATGACTCTACCAGAAAAAATTCGCCTCGTTTTGGTTGTTTTATGACTTTTTAAATTTATAAACCCCGAAAAAATATGATAAATATCTAAAAATATCTGAAAGATTCGAAAAGGTTCTGAATTTTTCAGGGAGCCCTTATTATTGATGCTTATCTACCAGAAAAAATTCCATGTCCATCGGAGCATCCTAGATGTGATTTCATAGGCGGAAGCATGCCCATGCGGCGCGCGCGTTCCTGGGTATCAAAAAAACTCAGTCATCCCTTTTTGATTTTTTTCATGGATTCATGTCTACGTAATTTTATGACTCTACCAGAAAAAAAATCGCCTCGTTTTGGACGTGTAACCTATTTGTTTTATGACTTATTCAATATATAAAGCCCAAAAAAAATATGATAAATATCTAAAAATATCTGAAAGATTCGAAAAGGTTCTGAATTTTTCAGGGAGCCCTGATTAGTGATGCTTATCTACAAGAAAAAATTTCATGTCCATCGGAGCGTCCTAGATGTGATTTCATAGGCGGGGGCGTGATCATGCGGCGCGCGCGTTCCCGGGTATAAAAAAAACTCACTCCATTTTGGATTTTTTTCATGGATTCATGTCTAGGATAGTTTTATGACTCTACTAGAAAAAAATCGCCTCGTTTTGGACGTGTAACCTATTTGTTTTATGACTTTTTCAATATATAAACCCCGAAAAAATATGATAAATATCTAAAAATATCTGAAAGATTCGAAAAGGTTGTAAATTTTTAATGGAGCCCTTATTAGTGATGCTTATCTACCAGAAAAAATTTCATGTCTATCGGAGCATCCTAGATGTGATTTTAAAGGCGGGAGCGTGCCCATGCAACGCGCGCGCTCTTGGGTAATAAAAAAACTCACTCCTCCGTTTTGTATTTTTTTCATGGATTCATGTCTAGGATAGTTTCATAACTCTACCAGAAAAAAATCTCCTCGTTTTGGACGTGTAATCTATTAGCTTTATGACTTTTTTAATATATAAACCCCGAAAAAAATATGATAAATATCTAAAAATATCTGAAAGATTCGAAAATGTGCTGAATTTTTTTGGGAGTTCTTATTAGTGATGCTTATCTACTAGAAAAAATTTCATGTTCTTCGGAGCATCCTATATGTGATTTCATAGGCGGGAGCATGCCCATGCGGCACGCGCGTTCCCTGGTATAAAAAAAACTCACTCCTCCGTTTTGGATTTTTTTCATGGATTCATGTCTAAGATAGTTTTATGACTCTACCAGAAAAAGATCGCCTCGTTTTGGACGTGTAACATATTTGTTTTATGACTTTTTCAATATATAAACCCCTAAAAAATATGATAAATAACTTAAAATATCTGAAAGATTCGAAAAGGTTCTGAATTTTTTAGGGAGCCCTTATTAGTGATGCTTATCTACCAGAAAAAACTTCATGTCCATCGGAGCATCCTAGATGTGATTTCATAGGCAGGAGCGTGCCCGTACGACGCGCGCGTTCCCGGGGATCAAAAAAATATCCGCCTCCGTTTTGGACTTTTTTCATGGATTCATGTCTAGGATAAATTTATGACTCTATCAGAAAAAAATCGCCTCGTTTTGGACGTGTAACCTATTTGTTTTATGTCTTTTTCAATATATAAACCCCAAAAAATGTGATAAATATCTAAAAATATCTGAAAGATTCGAAAAGGTTATGAATTTTTCAGGGAGCCTTTATTATTGATGCTTATCTACCAGAAAAAATTCCAGGTCCATCGGAGCATCCTAAATGTGATTTCATAGGCGGGAGCGTGCCCATGCGACGCGCGCGTTCCCGAGTATCAAAAAAATATCCGCCTCCATTTTGGATTTTTTTTCATGGATTCATGTCTAAGATAGTTTTATGACTCTACCAGAAAAAAAATCGCCTCGTTTTGGACGTGTAACCTATTTGTTTTATGACTTTTTAAATATATATAACCCGAAAAACTATGATAAATATCTAAAAATATCTGAAAGATTCGAAAAGGTTCTGAATTTTTCAGGGAGCCCTATTAGTGATTCTTAACTCAAAAATGGGTTTATGTTTTGACTTGTTGATCATTTAAGCATGCTTACTTGCTTCATATTTGAGTTTAAGCTTATAAATGAGTTATATTCTGATTTGGGAACATGTTTATGTATATTTCCTGTAATTCCCTTTTATGTTAGGTGGTTAGAGATCAATGTATTGAAAGAGGAAAAGGGTGAATATGAATCATGTGTTTTAGTAAATATTGTGCATCATGTGAGTGATGTTCGTATTGTATTTAAACTTGGTATGTTGTTCCACCTTTGTTCGGTAAACTAAAAGTTAAAGCATGATGTATAAAGAGAGAGTATGCCAAATCCAATCCATTACATAACATTACATTCATGCATTTTATGTGTTTGTTAAATGGCCATGGGGTAGTAATCTATGTAATGGTGTGTGGTTGTTGGACGTTACATGAGATTACCGTGGCGAGTTGTATGTAGCTCCGAGGTGCTGTGAGGTTGGAGACCCGGATGCTAGAGTGGCTATTATAATAGCCTGGAAGAGTAAAAGAGCTACGGCTCGAGTGATTGTTGAGTTAGTTGAGAAATGTGTGGTAAGACGCGAGTAATGTAAAACGGGAATCGTGAATGTGAAATGAAAGGTTGTGAATATGAAATAGGAGATGTGAAATGGTAAGTTGGTATTGAATTGATCAAAGTGAACGAGACTTGACCATATAGTTGTTACATTGTTAGTTTTGATTGAGCATACATGTTTAAGCTTTTGAATAAACATATGCAATCATACTTTGTTAACTCCTTTTGATTTTGTCTTCGAGAGTTATATAAGTGACTACCGAGATAGCTTCCGGGATGTGCGTTGAGGCACCGGGATTGTGGTTTGATCATGTGAATTGGGGCGTAGTGAGACGCCGGGTTTGTGAATTGATCTTGTGATTTGGGGCGTAGTAAGACGCCGGGTTTAAGACGAGAATGGTAAATGTGAATTGTAAGTTGAGAAAGTGATCGACGAGGGTTAGTGATCGAAGACTTGAGATTTTGATAATACTTATGCATATTGCCATTGATATACCATTCTTGTACTAAAGCGTGTTCTTACTTTATTTCATCCTTTCATTATGTTCATACGCATCACCGTTCATATTCTTTTGTTTTCACTGAGTGTCATGCTCAAAGGTGCTCTATATCACCTTTCAGGTAATTCGCGAGTTCGAGGGCGAGGAGCGGCAGGTGGTGCTCGTTGATGGCTCGAGATGCGGCTTTTGGATGGCTTGAGACATGCGAGCCAGGGTTCGATTTGGGAATATTCGTGGATAAATAAACCAATGTCTAGGGTTTTGTTTTGAAACTTATGTACTTATGACTATTTTGTTTTTATTCTTGAAAGTGGTGCACCCGTACTTTGTTTTACTCGTACTTGGGTTTTTTTTTCTGAACCGGCCGACGAGCCGTTGTTATTATTATTAATATATAAACAGGTTGATGTATTCACTTTGGGTTTAAGAATTTACGTATACATCATGCCGAATTTTTAATGATTTATTAAGACTTGTGTTGTTAAAGATGGAATTTTACGCTTCCGCTACGTGCTCGCGTCCTAGGCTTATTTAAATAAGTCGGGTCGTCACATAAATAATCGTCCATATAATAATTTTCTATATATCATATGATATATAGAAAAAATATAAAAACATACATTATAATTACAGTGATAACCTATTTGTATGTTTATCTACCAGAAAAATTTTGTGATTATCCGCCTATGAAATATTGGTTAGTTTAATTTATTTAAAAAATTCACTATAAATATTGGTTTTATGACTTTTTCATAATACGTATAAGCATATTTGTTATTTAAATAATCTAAACCCTAAACCTTTTATATCATAAAACTAAATTCATCCTTATTAGGATAGTTTTAATTCATTAAATAAATTTATATATTTAAATATTATATTTAAATATTTAAAATATTATCTTAAAATTATTAATCCAATTTTGGATATCTGAAAAATTGGTTAGTTTTTAATATTTTTCATGTCCATAAAAAAAACTCACATGTATAACCTATTTTTAGATAACCGAATTATTTTTTTATATAGCATTACCTAAACCTCATGATATTTAACAAAACTATCAAATATGTTTTAGGAAAATATTACAATTGTATTTTTCAATATACAAATCCTTCGTTTTACACGTAATCATAGGTAATTTCATAACCTCCTTTAGCTCCGATGGACATATTATACTCTACCTCCGTTTAGTTATTTAACCTATTATCCAAAACGGAGGATAATATATTAACCTATTCATTTAATATATATATTGAAAAATTTATTTAATTTATATATTTAAATAAATATTCAAAAGTAATATTTTTTTTCTGGTAGACTAATATTTTCACAAATATCCTATCTTAATTATATGTTAAGAATATGGTTAATAATATTATAATTGAAAAATGTTTTATATCATATAATTTGGATTAAAATAATTCTGTATGATATATAGGGTATGGTTTATAGGGTTTGATTATTTTTAGATTTTTGAAAAAATACTTAATGTTGATGTAAAAATATTTGAGATATATTCATAAATAAAAATTCAGGGAGCCCTTATTAATATTTATAAGTGATAACCTATTTGTCTGCTTATCTACCAGAAAAAAAAAGATACGATATTAAATATATTTTTTTATATTTAATATCGTTCACCTCAATTGTTTACCCTAATTTATCATGAAATTTTCTACAATGAATTTTATGACTTTTTACGATAGGTTAGCCCTTATATAATTGGGCTATTATCACATATACCCAATATTGAGACTTGGTTTTCAAAAAAACCACAAAGATTGAAAAATATCAAAATTACCCAGTACATAATTTAACCCACAATTTTTATGAAAAATTGATTATAATGAATATATTATTGTTGTAAATTTACATTACTGATATAAAGTGAATACTAAAATTTACACATTTTTTTATGTAAATTTAATATTATTGTTGTAAATTTACATTACTGATATATTATTGTTGTAAATTTACATTACTGATATATCATTAAATTAATAGAATATCTATAAATGGGTAAGTCTGATATAAACATAAAAATGTGGCATATTTGAATATAAAACTCAAAAATTGGCTACCACGTATAATTTTCTTATTTGGTGATGGACCATACATACATTAATATTTTTTTTCTGGTAGACTAATATTTTCACAAATATCCTATCTTAATTATAAGTTCACTCCTCCGTTTATAAAATATAAATGTCATCCGTTTTGTTAATTAGGATGCTTAACATGATTTTTATTAGGCATTTTGACATTAATATTAAATCTTATCTACGTATGTCCTATTTCCATCATTTAGCATGATAAGTATAAAATAGTTAATCATATATCAATATATGAAATATTGTCAAAAAAATCGCAATATTTTTTCTTTTATATTAATAGGAGTGAGTTTATATTTACTATCAAATATGTTATTAAATAATTAAAATGATTATTAATAAAATAATTTAACATACCGCGTTAAAAAATTCACTATACCGCGTTAAAAACAAAAAATATTGCGATTTCAAAATCACATCCAAAAATAATAAATCATTTTTAGAAAAATGATAACTTTAATCCATGAAAAAAAAACAATTTTTTTCAGGAAAAACTAGAATTATGAGATATTTAAATAACAAAACTATCCAAAACGGAGATGCTCCCAGAAAAAATTACCTATGATTACGTGTGACTAACAATATAAAACCTTTTCTAGTTTAACTTAGATACCATATATTTTTTGACTTTTGATAAGCATTAAAAATGTATTAACAAAGAAGAAAGATAAGGAGAAGAAGAAGGTCACGAAGGAGAAGAGATTTCTCATTAACAGAAATGAATATTTACAATTGATATTTATAGAGAATGACTTAGGAAAACTGATTTCATAACAAACTAACTATGTATTAACTAACTAACAACAAGCTGTTAGTATGATTAAAGCAAGGCTCAGTGTGCTTCCTTGATACTCCCCCTCAAACCAATGTCAGTAGCTGCCATAACCCGTAGATGAGTTCTCCATTTTTCAAATTGATGAGCTGACAATGGTTTGGTTAATGTATCAGCAAGTTGGGAAGCAGCAGGTAAATGTCTAATATCAATCTTTCTTTGCTGAATGAGCTCACGAACAAAAAACATGTCCAGCTCCATATGTTTAATTCGAGAATGAAAGACTGGATTTGCACTGAGATGTACGGCACTGAGATTGTCACACCATAAAAGAGGGATTAATCTTGAATGGATTTGCAGCTCATGAAGCAAAGATTGTATCCATACAATTTCAGAAGAAGCATTTGCTAAACATCTGTATTCTGCCTCTGTTGAAGATCTGGATATAGTGTGTTGCTTTTTGGAGCTCCAGGAAATTAGATTTTCCCCAAAAAATATACAGAAACCTGATGTTGATCTTCTGTCATCCGGATCAGAGGCCCAATCCGCATCAGCAAAGGCTTGCAAATTAAGAGTTTTTGGCTTCGAAAGTAGCATTCCATGAGATAAACTGCCACTGATATACCTCAATATTCTTTTCACTGCTTTCCAGTGAAGTTCTGTTGGCTTTTGCATGAACTGACATACTTTGTTCACTGAATATGCTAGCTCAGGACGTGTAATTGTGGCATATTGCAGGGCTCCAACAATACTTCGATATCTACTTGGGTCAGAAATAGGTGTACCTTGTCTGGCAGATAGAATAGAACCACTTATCATGGGAGTAGCAATTGCATTTGCCCCAGTCATTTCTGCCTTTTTAAGTAAATCAGTTAGATATTTAGATTGAGAAAGAAAGATATCTCCTGAGGATGTGTAACTAACTTCAATTCCCGAAAAAAAACTCAAAGGTCCCAAATCTTTTAAAGCAAAACTGTCATTGAGTTGATTGATGAGCCTCTTTATTTCTTCATTGGAGCTTCCTGTGATGATTATATCATCAACATATATAAGAATATAAAGAGCTGATGTTGGGAGAAGTCTATACAGCAGAGAAGAATCTGATTTTGCTGAGATAAAGCCAATAGAATGCAAAAAAGAACTCAATCTATCAAACCATGCTCTTGGAGCCTGTTTTAACCCATAAATTGCTTTTTGTAACTTGCAAACTAGAGGGCCATTGCTGGATGTAGTAATGAAACCTGGGGGCTGCTGCATAAGAACATCTTCCTTGAGAATGCCATGGAGAAAAGCATTATTTATGTCAAGTTGTCTAATTGACCATCCATGAAACAAAGCAAATGTCAGTAGTATTCTAATTGTTGTAGGCTTCACAACTGGACTGAATGTATCTGTATAGTCTAAATCAGGTTGTTGATGAAATCCCTTGGCAACTAGTCTTGCCTTGTACCTTGCTATGGATCCATCAGAATTTCTCTTGATTTTAAAAACCCATTTGCACCCAACAATCTTTTTATCCTTTGGCTGAGATGTAAGAATCCATGTATTATTTTTCATCAAAGCATCATATTCAGCCTGCATTGCTTTACACCAGTTTTCAGATTTCAAAGCTTCCTTGACTGAGGTAGGTTCAGTTTCACACATGTCAACTGCTAGAACCTTGGCTTTGGAGATCCCATTTTTGCTTCTTGTCATCATCTTATGACAATTTAAATTTGGAGCAAGTGAACTAGTATTTGAAGAATCAAGACATGTATCAGTAGCAATGGAAGTGATTTGATTATCAATAGATTGGGGTAAATTTAGAGGATCAACAGTAGTGGAAGAAGACTGAATAACAGTAGGTGAGTTAGTTTCAGATACAGAATGTGTAGGTGAGTGAGGAAGAGAAATGGTGGGAATAGGCAAAAGAGGAGAATTGATAGGAGTAGGTAGTAGAGGTTTATCATTTTTCACAGTAGCAAATGGAAAAGAGGTTTCATCAAATAAAACATGTCTAGAGATATATATTCTACCATTGGATGCTAGACATTTGTAGCCATGATGTTTATGACTATAGCCTATGAAAGTACATTTGTCTGATCTAAAAAGCAGTTTATGATTTGTGTAAGGTCTAAGATAAGGATAACAAGTGCAACCAAATACCTTGAGAAAAGCATAATCAGGTTTTGCTTTGAAAAGTCTTTCAATTGGTGAAGCTCCTTGAAGTACCTTTGTTGGTAGTCTGTTGATCACAAAAACAGCAGAAGCAAAAGCTTCATCCCAAAATCTGATAGGTAAGGAAGATTGGGCTAGTAATGAGAGACCTGATTCAACAATGTGTCTATGTTTTCTTTCCACAATGCCATTTTGTTCAGATGTGTGTGGACAAGACAATCTATGAGTTATACCATGTTGTTTGAAAAATGAACTTAGTGATCTAAACTCTCCCCCCCAATCTGTTTGGACTGAAATGATTTTGGTGTTTAGGAGCTTTTCTACCTGATTTTTGAACAATACAAAAGTGCTGTAAACATCAGATTTGGATTGTAAAAAATAAATCCATGTATATCTTGAAAATACATCAACAAAGGAGATGTAATACTTGAAACCATTTGTGGATAAACAATGGGCTGGACCCCAAACATCAGATTCGATAAGCTGTAAGGGAGTATTATATTGAGTAGATGAAGAGTAAAATGGCAATTTGTGACTTTTAGCAAGAGGACAAGAATGACAAAAATTGAAACTTTTATTGATTGAAGGCTGAAGATTACAAGAATGCAGTATAGTTTTGACAGTTTCTATATTGGCATGAGCTAATCTTTTGTGCCAAATATCTAAAAGATTTGTACTAGCTACTGTCATATTACAGGATTTAGGCAAAGGAGAAACTGCAGAAAATGAGGGGTTGAATTTGCTGCTGATATCAGATTTGGGATGCTGAACTGTGAGATCAAATTTGTACAGACCATCAACAAGTTGTCCTTCAAGAAGCACCATTCCAGTTGCTAGATCCTTCACAAAACAAGTAGTGGCATGAAATTCAAAATAAACCTGATTATCATGAGCAAATTTACTAACACTTATAAGATTCTTGGTAATTTGAGGAACATGGAGAAGATTATGTAGTTTAAAGGTATGGTTATTTGAGGAATTGATTAAGGTAGAAGACCCTGAATGTTTGATTTTCAAACCTGTTCCATTGCCAACATGTACTTGACTTGATCCTCCATATTCTGAGCCCATATTAAGATTGTTTAGCTGATTTGTAACGTGATGAGTTGCTCCTGAATCAGGGATCCAATTTGAATCAGAATGAAGATCATGTGTCAGCATCATGGCATTTATTTGTTGCTGAGCAGGAAATTGATTATAATTTTGTTGAGATATTCCTCCAATCTGTGAGCCTCCATGAGACATTCCTCCATTGTAATTCATCATGTTAGAATTCTGCTGATACCCATGAAAATTTGGATCAAAACGATAAAAACATTTGAGGCTGGTATGACCAAATCTGGAACACATTTGACATTGGGGTTTCCCATTTGAGTTCCAGTTTCTTCCTCTATTGTTTTTGCCTCTTTGATTCTTGTTGTAGTTTTGACCTCCCTGTCTAGAGTAATTACTAGACTTTATGTGATTCATGGTAGGAATACTGGGTGTTTGCACAGTCAAATTTACAGAAGGAAGACCAGATTCAGAACTATATTTTCTTTCTAATCGAGCTTCATGTGTGAGTAATAATGCAGAGACATTCTTCATTGTCTGTTTCTTTGTTTTTGCAGAAATCACAAATACGATAGATTCATATTCAGATCCAAGACCAGATAAAATATACATAATGAGTTCTTGATCTGTAATGGAAGTATCAACATCAGAGAGTGATTTCGCATAGGTCTTCATCTTTGCTAGATAATCTTTCATGGATAGATTATCTTTCTTGGTACATTGCAATTTTTCTTTAAATTGCATCACTTTGGCCATGTTTTGATTTGTGAACAATTCACTAATACAATTCCAGATTTCACAAGAGGATTTACAATCAGTTACCTCTGCAAGAATGGATTCAGTCATTGAACCAATTAGCCAGGAAGACAAGAGTTTGTCTTGAGTTTTCCATAAAACATATTCTGGATTTGGAATCTTGACAGCAGTAGATCCAGTGCCAGAGATCTTGTATTTTGCTGGAGGAGTCATTTCATTATCAATGAAGAATTCAAGATTGTGACCTTCAATGGCAGTGAGAATCTGGAATTTCCAGAGAATGTAATTCTCATCACTGAGTTTAACAATGGAGGTTTTGTTACTGAGATTCACTGCCTTTTGTTCTTGAGATTGCGGAAATAGGGTTTCAGAGGTGGTGGAAAAAGCCATGACAGGATACCAGGAATAGGAAGAAAGAATGGCTGTAAGCCTCAGGCGATTGATACCATATTAACAAAGAAGAAAGATAAGGAGAAGAAGAAGGTCACGAAGGAGAAGAGATTTCTCATTAACAGAAATGAATATTTACAATTGATATTTATAGAGAATGACTTAGGAAAACTGATTTCATAACAAATTAACTATGTATTAACTAACTAACAACAAGCTGTTAGTATGATTAAAGCAAGGCTCAGTGTGCTTCCTTGATAAAATGATATCTTGAAAGTTTCCAAAACCAAATATATTATCCCAATATATTTTCATGAAACCTAGCAAAGGTTTTATATTTAAGGTAAAATCATATAAAACAAAGTATTATTTTTTAAAAAACTATGATAAAAATGAATAACTGATATTATGAGCATATTAAACCATAAAAAATATTTTATGGTTTAATAACCTATTTTAAATAGGTTTTTATGTAACATTTTATAAAAATTATTAAAAATTATCATGAACCATAATTTTTACTAACCCGGGATAAATTTTATGATGAAAATTGTCTTAAAAATAGTCTTAAAAATAGGGACAAATTCACTCCCATGAGCCCTATGAAATCACAAATTGTCTTTTAGAAAAAATTAATTAGTATATAATATGTTTAACCAATTTTTTCATACCTACATATTTAATATGGACAAAACTTTTTCAGGAAGCATAGAAATATTAAATACATGTGAAAAAATATGAAAACTAATATTACTCACTCAGTTTCACGTATATATTACCTTATAACATATTTTTTACAATTTTGGATTTAGTTAAAAACGAAGGATTTGTCTCCACATTCAGAATAATTAAATATTATTCAGAACCCAAAACGTAGATGCTCCGATGAATAATATTAAATTTTTAGTATATTATTATAAAACTCATTTAATATTTGTTATTTGGATAATAGGTTTCACGTATAATATTAAAAAATACCAATTTTTCATGATATATATTCATTAGTTACCATATCCTAGGATAACCTTTTAGAAAAACTAAGTTAATAATTTTTTAACCCGGGTATCATATTTTTAGAAAAATGTAATTATTTACCTCAAATACTAATATATAATCTAGATAAATTTTTATTTCAAAATCACATCCAAAAATTAAAAATTAATAAATATATTAAAAAGTATTTGATACCCGGGTTAATAATATCCTTTTCTTAAAAATATCTAAGTAAATATTTACTTATATATATTTAAGTCTAACCTCACTCAGTTTTATGGAAATATTACAATGGTTTAGGTGATTTAACAAAACTCACATATTGTCTTTCATATTTTATAATTAGGATGCTTATTAAAAATTATCATGAACCATAATTTTTACTAACCCCGGATAAATTTTATGATGAAAATTGTCTTAAAAATTGTCTTAAAAATAGGGACAAATTCACTCCCATGAGCCCTATGAAATCACAAATTGTCTTTTAGAAAAAATTAATTAGTATATAATATGTTTAACCAATTTTTTCATACCTACATATTTTAATTTGCGTTTTATGGTCCCTTAATTAATAAAAGTAACATATAGTTTCCGGGTTTAACAAAACTATCAATTGTAATATTTCATTAAGTAAATTAATTTAATGAATTAATATATTTAAATATTATAAGGTAATATATACGTGTAACCTATTATCCAAAACGGAGGATAATATATTAACCTATTTGTTAGTATATTCGTTTAGCTAATTAATTTTATAAAATACTAAATTTTTACATAAAATACATCCTAGTAGTTAATATTTTCGTTTATAAACCCGGAAGCATTTTATCAATATCATTTTCAAATATATATATTTTTTAATAATTATATTACACGTATATTATAATATCAAATTTATATATTAACTAATTATATTTAAATATTTAAATATAATTTATAATATTTCTAAATTCATCCTATATATTTTAATCCATGAAAAAAAAACAAAACGGAGGAGTGAGTTTTTTTGATACCCGGAACGCGCGCGCCGCATGGGCACGCTCCCGCCTATGAAATCACATCTAGGATGCTCCGATGGACATGAAATTTTTTCTGGTAGATAAGCATAAAAATATGGTTTATCATCAAAGTTTATATGAATATATTAAATACTAGGATGTGATTTTAAAAAAGTCAGAAAAAATTAAAATATGCTTTAAAAAAATTTTAAAACGAGGTTTTATGAATATTTCAATAAAAATTATCTATGACTGGAACGGCAGTCTCCACAAAAAGGATATCAAGTTAATAAATAATAATCTGATATGGGCTTAAATAGGTATCCAGTGGTGAGGCCACTTAAGGGGATTGGGGGGGCAAAATTTCAATTTTATATGTATATTTTTATATAATTTTTAATTTTACCCCCCTAAAAATTTGATGTTTGTCCCTTATTTATACAATATTTAAGATATTTTAATCTTTTAAAAAACAAATTTTCTTTATATATTATCCCACATTTAGGTTTGTCACTATTAAATTTCCTCTCTTAATCTCTATCCAATTTATTGTTCATTAATGTGAGTTTTTATGGTTTAAATATATATATATTTTTTAAATATATAGGATAATTGGTGATTTTTCTTGATAATTTTGTTGCATCTATATATGGGTTATACAATGTATTATGTATTGTTAAGTTTAATAAAATGTGAAAATTTTAAATAAATACGTTTTTTTTACTTCTATATATATTTTTATATTGTAGTTATGTAGTGATGATTTTATGTTTAACATTTATAAATACTTTAATTCATATTTATTAACTAAGAAGTGAGTGTAATTTTTTGTTTATAAATAGTTTATTTTTTCTAAATTATAAATAATAATGTCTCTTCATTGAAATCTAAATTTTATTAATAACTATATAGTTTTATGTCATGAGCTTCATAATTATTATAATTTTATTATTTCATACTTGTACTTTTAGTTAAATATTTCAATTTTGTTAATTATTATATAAAATTAGTTAAACATCTCTATGATACACGATAAAGTAAATTTTGATTGTGATTCTTATTATTAGATTAAAAAAAACATTTGAAATGAAAATTAATCTCAATGATTTGAGAGATTAATATATATTTTTTAATATACTAAGAAATTATTTTAAAATTTGTCTCTATTTTGAAGACATGTATAATTTTATAATTAACATAATTTCTAACAAATTTTTTTTATCCATTAAATTAAATTAAGTGCTTTACATCAAATAATAATAATTAAAATAAATAAATAAATAAATTTCCTTGTAAAAATAACAGGACGTTACACCTATGCAAATCAAAGGTTTGTCTCTTGCGAACAGGAGTTCGTAATCAACTCAGGATTCAGATCAATTGTACATGATCAATCGATTGATATACGAAGTGTCTATCTGTATAATTGCTTTCCCAGAAGACAGTAGGTATATCTTAGTCCAGTCTACTAAAATCACTATTATACCAACAGCCCCACTCATATGTCTGTACATGAGCAATCCAGATGAGATCATTTGTGTCAATTCACAAGTGGGTTGTGTTAGTGGTGTTACTAGAAATAAGACACCCAACCTTTATTCATATATCACAAACTATTTGAGTTACGACTTAAGTGAATCTTCCCGTATCATATGCTCACTTTAAGTTATCATAAGTAACTCTGGATCTTATGATGGATTACATTTATTAAACAATAATAAATGACAATGTAAATATTACTAATTAATAATTCCTTTATTTATTTATAGTTTAATTGAATTACATAAGATTTAGGGCAGAAACCCCGGTAATCTCCCACTTGCACTAAAGTTTTACTGTGATTTATCTAGTAATCCTAAACTAGCCATATGACGCTCGAACACCTTAGCCAGAAGTGTCTTTGTCAATGGATCAACAATATTATCCTCAAAGGCTACCTTTGTCACTACAACCTCTCCTCTTTGGATTACCTCCCTTATCAGGTGATAGTTTATCTCTATGTGCTTTCCCCGTCTATGGCTTCTAGGCTTTTTGTAGTTGGCTACAGCACCACTACTATCATATAACAATGTTATGGTTTTGTCTATGTTTGGTACTACCTCCAGATCGGTTAAGAACTTCCTAAGCCAGACACCTTATTTATTAGATTCGTAAGTAGCTACATACTCAGCCTCCATTGTGGAGTCAACAATACAACTCTACTTTAAAATCCTCCAAAAAATGGCTCCACCACAAAGTGTGAAAACTGATCCAGACATGGATTTCCTAGAATCCTTACTTGCCTGGAAGTCAGAATCTGTGCACCATTTGATAATCAAATTCTCTTTACCATACACTAGCACATGTTTTCTCGTTCTCTGAAGATACTTGAGAATATTCTTGACTGCTACTCAATGTCCATAACCAGGGTTTGATTGGTAACGACTTACTATCCTTACTCCATAACAAATGTCCAATCTAGTACACAACATCACATACATTAGACTTTCAACTACTGATGCATAAGGAATATACTGTCTCATACTCTCAATTTCTTGAGGAGTTTTAGAACTTTCGTGCTTAGTTAAATAAATCCCATGCTTGAAAGGTAACACTCCTTTCTTGGATTCATCAATCCCATACCTGGCAACTATTTTTTCAATGTAGGATGTCTGAGACAACGCAAACGTTCTGTTCTTAGTATCCCTTATAATTTGGATACCAAGAATATATAGAGCCTCTCCCAAATCCTTCATTTGGAATTCGTTAGCTAGCCATTTCTTAAGGTCTGATAATACCCTTACATTATTCCCAATAAGTAAGATATCACAACGTATAGAATGATAAAAACAACATCTTTGTTGAGTATCTTCTTGTAGACACAAGACTCATCAACATTTTGTTCAAACCCATATGATTTTACCGTAGTGTCAAATCTCTTGTTCTAAGACTGTGAAGCTTTCTTTAATCCATAATGTATTTTAACAACTTACAAACCTTTTGTCCTTCACCTTGAACAATGAATCCTTCTGGCTGGAGCATATAGATACTCTCATCAAGACACCCATTCAGAAATGTTGTCTTGACGTCCATATGCCAAATTTCATAATCAAAATGGACAACTATAGATAAAAGAGTTATAATAGACTTTAACATAGCAATAGGGGAGAAGATTTCTTCATAGTTAACCCCTTCCTTTCGGGAATACTCTTTTGCTACAAGTCTAGCCTTGAAAGTTTCTACTTTCCCATTGGCTCCACGTTTCCTCTTATAGATCCACTTGCACCCAATGGGTTTTACCCCAACTGGTTGATCTATAAGTTCCTAGATTGAGTTGGAGTACATGGACTCCATCTCAAGATCCATGGCTTTTAGCCATTTTTCTTTGTTAAAACCACCATTACTTCCTTATAAGACAATGGATCCTTCAGGTCAATAACGTCATTAATGACCTGAGTTAATCCAAAATATCATTCAGGCAACTTGGATGCCTTTCCACTACAATGGGCACTTAACTGGATTTGAGTAGAATTTATCTTCCTACTTGAAAAGCTAGGCAAGTTAACAACAATTGTTGGCTCATTAGTGGTTTCACTTGGAACCATCTTCTCCAGTACTAATTTACTAGGAGATTTTTGGTTTCCTATATAGTCCTCTTCCAAGAATGTAGCATTTGTTGACACAAACACTTTTTTCTTTTCAGCACTATAAAACAACCCACCACGAGTCTCTTTAGGGTAGCCTGCGGAAGAAGCATACCTTAGACCGTGATTCTAATTTCTTAGGGTTCTATTTCAGCACGTGTGCTGGACATCCCCATACTCAAAAGTGACGTAAGCTAACTTTTTGTCCCGACCATAACTCAATAAGTGTTTCTACAACTCTTTTAGAATGTACCCTATTCAGGATGTATAACGTAGTGTCCAATGCATAGCCGCAAAAAGATTCTGGTAATGATAAATAGCTTATCAATGATCTCATCATTTTGAGTAAGGTTCTATTTCTCCTTTCAGCTACACTATTTTACTGAGGTGTAGCAGGTGCTGAAAGTTGAGATGTAATCCCATTTTCTACCATGTAGTCTTTGAACTCATATTCCGTGTACTCCCCACCATGATCAGATCGAAGTGTCTTGATAGATTTACCAAGTTACTTATCAACTTCGGCTTTAAACTCCTTGAATTTCTCAAGAGTTTCATACTTGAATTGCAACAGGTAAACGTACCCATATCTTGAATAGTCGTCTATAAAAGACACATAGTACTCATATCCACCTCTAGCTTTTACATTCATCAGACCACAAAAGTCTGGATGGATAAGCTCTAGTGGTTATGTGGCTCTATTTCCTTTAGTTGAAAAAGGACGCTTGGTCATTTTCCCTTCTATATAGGATTCACATATTGGGAGTGTACTAAGCTCTAAGTCACTTAGAGGTCTACTTTTAACCAATCTTTGAAGTCTATTGAGGTTAATTAATATGGCCAAGCCTTAGATGCCATAGAACGGTCTCATCTTTAGAAATTCTACCTTTACTGGTTCTAGACTCTACAGTTTGGAACAACTCAGTATTATAAAGTGTTGAACATACTAACGGTTTTATTATGTATAAATTGTTATGTTCTAATCTAGAACAAATAAAGTTTCCATCCTTGAAATATCAATTTTATTAATACCAAAATCTATGGTATAAGATTGTTTATGAATACAACCTGTAGACACCGTATTTTGTCCAGCCTAATTTTATTTTTAAAAATTAATTTAATGAAAAATACAAAAAAAAAATAGATAAATTTGAAAAAATACAAAAAGTTGGTTTTAATTGAAAATAACATAAAAATTAAAAAAAAATGTGTTTAAAAAAATAATTTGTTTGAACCAAATTGTAACTCAAAATTGAGTTTATTTAAAAAATTTATTAAATGATGATTTGATATCGATTTGAATCTTTATTTAATTTATTTTTTAATTAAAGAAAAAATCAGCATTTGCATTTTTAACTCCAAATTTAAATTAATTAATTTAATTTGATTAAATTAAGGTTAATTTCACAATCTAAATCTAAGTTTAATCATATTAATTTAATTAATCAAAGTTTAATTTCACTTCCAAATTTAAAATTAATTCTTTTAATTTAATTAAGTTGAGTTAAGATTGGAATTCAAATTCTTAAACTAAATTTAATTATATTAATTTAATTAATAAAAATTTGGTGTTAATTTCTAAATTTAGTTTTAATTCTTTTAAATTAAATAAATTGAGATTGGAATTTGAATTTAAATTTAAATTTGAATATGAATATGAATTCTAAATCTAAATTTAATTAATTAAATTTTTTTTTAAAAAAGATTTAGATTTGATTTTCTCAAATCCATTTTGGATTCACTTTTTTTACTATAAATAGTACGTGGTAGTGAAAATAGAGAATGACAGAGATAATAGAAATCTCATCAGTTCTCTAAATATGCTCATTTCATTCTAACCACTTTCTCTCTCCCTTTATTTATTGATATGAATCATCCCAGCCCCAAATGTCAAAGAATTGAAGATATTGAACTCCATGATTTCATTCGAGAAAAGATCAAGAATCCGAAGATTAAACGAGTGAAGATTGACTTTCTTGGGCATTTGCAAGGATATTGGGTTACATACTTGACTAATGAAGAAAATGAGTTTAAAACACTATTAAACTCATGGGATATTTGTTTCAAAGAGCTCCAAAGAAAATCGCGCATGAAAACATTCAAACGAGTGAAAATGACATCAAAAACGGCGACTGACACTTGTAGTTTTGTCTATTTTCATCCAATTTCGAATTTTAGTATTTTATTTGAGTTTTATTACTTTAGTTTTATTTATTATTATTATTATTGATGTAATAGCGAAGATTTGACTTTGTTTCCTTAGTTTTGCAAACTTGGAGACCAAGTTTAAAAGATTAGGAAAACTTTCCTAATATGAATTAGGAAAGTCTAGTTTTTACCTTTTTATTATTAGGTCTTTATTTCCCTTCATATTTTCGACCAAGCTAGGGTTTATTAGGCTATTTAAAGCCTCTTTTGTAAGCTTTACAATCAGAATATCAATGAATGAAAATCCCTTTGTTTTGGTTTACGCTTTTGCTTTGAAAAATCTCTTTGTAATTCATGTTCTTGAATTGCATGTTTAGAGTCATTCAAGTCCAATTGATCATTGTTCTTGTGGAGTGCCTCGACCTTAATTAAAGAAACCTATTCTTGAATTAGGAGATTGATCGATTAGGTCATCATCTTCCCAACCTCGCCTAAAGGTTGATTCAAATCGTTATGAGTTTTCAAGCTTTTCCGTTCAATGGTCCATCATCCGGTTCTTGAATCCGTCAACATTTGAGGGTTCGTACCGTTTGTCTTCTTCATACTCACCAAATCAAGTCATTTATCATTATTAACTACTCTAAACTAAGGCTTCCATCCGAGAAATTCTATCACTAGAATCTGGACATACGAATGCCAACAACCATTGGGTTTTCTTCAAGGTTCTTTCTTAACTTCAATTTTGAATAAATTTCTTATTGCATTGCATATTTAAATTTATGCTCATCTTATTTATGTACCTTTAAATTAAGATCATGCATATTTAAATTGGGTCATTTCTTGAAGTGTCAAAGTCCATATTCATATATTTTGAAATTTGACTGTTCATGCATCTTTAAAATTGGTTGTTCATAAAATTGGCATAACATCATAATGGAATGTAATAAAACATGCTTTTTTTTAATTTAACAATCTTATACTCATGCATTTCTTTATTTTATTATTGTTATTACTTTTCAGAAATAATGTTTTAAAATTTATTCTGTGTAGATATTGAAAAAAATAAAAAATAGAAAAAAATAGAAAAATTGTCAAGAAAAAAAAAGATTTTAAAAAAGAAGAAGATTTTTTTTAAGTTAACAGATAAAAAAAGTTAATTTTTTTTTATTTAAGCCAGTTATTTTTTTTTCTTTAAAAAGATTTTTATTCTAACAAAAAGAAATGTTTTTGAAATCTATTAAAAAAACAAAAATAAGTTTTTTTTTGAATGAAAATTTTAAAGTCAGTTTTAAAAATAAAATAACAAATTAGAAAAGTTTTTTAAAAAAAAACATAAAAACGCAGCCTTTGTTTTTATAAAAAATAATCAAATAAAATAAACTCAAAATAAAAATAAATTGTTTTAATGCAATGGAATTTAAAAATTAAAGAAAAAGTGTTTTAAAACATAAATACAATGCTATGATGGATTTTGAGAAGTAAAATTCTCAAATTCTTAAGGTGGAATTTTCCCATTCCAATATTGTTCAATAAATGGCCATAACCCCATCCATTTTTATTTCAATTCTTACTTTGTTTTTGAAGTTAAGAAGAAATTTAATGGAACATTTGTTTTTCCAAAATAAAATCAACAATTTCAATTATCAAATAAAAAGACCATTTTTGCAAATTTTAGGATAATATCAGATAAAATGTGGTAACTGTTTTTTAACAGGTGTTGTAGGGTCCTAACACCTTCCCTACACACAATCGCCTTCCGAACCCAATCTTGTTTTCGCAGACCCCTTTTTTTTTTAATTCTACAGGTGACCAATAACACCCAATAATGGTTGGTGGCGACTCTAAGCTCAATTTTTCTCAAAAGAGGATGTTGGCCGCCCCGTGTCACAAAACACGTTGTGACACAACCCAAATAAACTATGTTTCGGTTTAAACCAGGAACATAATCAATCATTGTTCAGAAATATAAACATTTTATTTAAAGATAATCAACAACTTTATAAATGAACTAATACTTATTTTATTCTTAATAAAATAAACAAATGTTTCATCAAACATAATTAAAATAAACAATAGTTACTTAATAGTTTCTATAACATAGATAGTACTAATGGTTCATAAATGACAAGAAAAGCTTCTTCAAGCTCCAGAGCGCAGACTTCACGAAATATCTATTTCCTTTCGATTCTTCCACTGTCAAAGAAAAGATAATGATTTAAATTTATCTCATAATTCATCAATGAAAACAAAGAATCGTAAATCATATGTACCATTATTGATTTCTATCTTTCTACTTTTGAAATCATCCTCTGAGCTGAATTAACGAACTTTCAAAAATTCGTCTGTCTGCAAAAAAGAAGTTAAATTAGTGAATTGAATTTCCGCAAATTCAATAGGATAAAATCCTCACTATCTTATAATGTAACTAAGTAAATCACATTACCAGTACATATGCTCTTCTTTTCCTTACATACTTCAGCCCAGTCATCTTATATTGAGAGTTAGTTCAAGTGTCTTGGATGATATATATCATCTCTCGAGTGGTGGCAGCCAATTCTACCAGCCTATACATGTGGAAAAAAAGACTTTTTAGAATGTACATCTGAGCTATATCAGAGCTCTGGATCCATCTCTCATATGGATCCCACACGCATCGAAGATAAGGGCATGGACCCTCAGAACAATAAGTGTAAAGAACAAAATGAATGTGCCCATCAACCAGAATGCTAAATAGTTCTGATTCCCAAATGTCATAGTTCTCATCATTCATTGTGGGTTTGTTTTTCCAAGTCAAGAAATTCTTATTCGACATATTGCCGATAAATAAATAAATACATGCTTTAGTAATATATTTTTACATATCCATTCATTCATACTTTTGGCATCTATTAAACGTGATGCATGAATGCACATTTAATGAAATTCTAAAACCTTAAAACAAAATTTCAATGCCATGGTATATTAGTGTGACAGGAATGATGCCTACGTAGGCAGGTCAAGTTTCTCTCCCACTAAAATGAGACTCCTCTCAACTAATGAACATCCCCAGGCTATCTCATATCCTACAGTTCTTTAGTTACCATGTTTTCGTCAGGCGAAACATTTAGATCACTTAAATATTAATTTTGATGAGTGTCAATGAAGGGAGAGTCAAATATCAAAACTCTTAAGAGTCTTTCTAAATAAATCCCTTTGAGTGTTACCCAAGTTTTAGATCGCTTAAAATTATTTTGATGAGTGTCACCGAAGGGAGAGTCAAACATCAAAAGCTTTAAAAAAATTCTATCTTGAAGAGAATCACCCGAGTATTGATTCATACGGTTACTTTCCGGAGGGAATGAGTGAAGAGTTACCAACACCACAGAAGCCTTATATGAATCTCACTCATTGATTCCAACTTGGAGACCGCAGGATAAGTTGTCACTTGTCCTTCTCCCACTCAATATAGCTAGCTAAGGCTTTTTACTAAGTATACCTAGGTTACCTCTAATATCTAAGTTCAATCTTATAATAGCTCTTATAGATTGGTTAGATTGATTTTAATGTGAAAGCCAAGTGATTAATCTCCATTAATCCTAACACATTATGCACCGTCTCAATGAAGAGAATTATTAATAAAATATGACTCCCAGATCGCTCCCAGTTATAGGGGCCCCGTATTAATGGAACGATTAAATAACCTCTTATTTAGAGCATAGCTTTCTCACCAGAGTTATATTAAAATTAATAAATTCAACTTCATTGATTAAAAATATTGACACCTCATCTTTTAGGTTTTATTTTCAAATCCAATTTAAAACTAAACAATTAATTAAAATATTGGTTACTAAACTCTTTTAGACCAATTTAATTAAAACTAACATGGTGCTAGTAATTATTAATTAACCCCTTAATTAAAATTCTAGCATAATATCAATAATCTCTATTAATGATGCATGATCATGGCATTTATGTATTTAGGATGGGAATAATTATTTATGACATACTTTATGCATGAATAATTACTATTTAATTATATCTAATATATAATAAATAAATAAGCAGTTTTTGTTGGGATAATATTGTCCAAATGTATGTAAATTAAAATATATATCTAAATATAGAAAATAAATAAATTTTCATTACGAACATCTCCAGGATCTGCAGAAAAACGAAAACAAAAAAAAAAACAGAGGGGAGGCACCTAGGGTTTTAACCTTAGGCGTTGCCGCCCCTTTTAAAAAACTATTTTTTTTCGTACGTAGCAGCCGGCGATAGGTAACGCCGCCGTCGTGGTGGTGCTCTCCATCTGGAGTTCGCGGTACCAACTCCTTCGATAGCGGCCTCATATTTTTTTTTTCTTTCCTCTGTCATTTTTATCGATGTCTCATATGATTAAAACGATTACAAATTTTTCTTATACCCAAATTATGGGTTTACAAAATTTCTAGGAAAGAAAACCTATGTCAATAAATCCTAATTCAACCAAAATGCAAATCACATATTTTGAAACCCTTTTTAAAATAGATTTCAATTCCCATCAAAGTTTTTTGACAAGACCGCTCTGATACTAGTTGTTGGAATTGAGGCCTCTAAAAGAGTTCTCAAACGGAAGTCCCAAGGATATTTCCTTGTAGTATAATATAATCAAAAGTAAATGCATAAAACGAATGACTAATGTCACAACGTAATTGCGACGCAGAGCGCCAACGTCCAATTTATGGGCCTCTTCGTGAAAAGCAAAAATTTGGAGTCGCCACCAACCAAATTTAGGTGTGATTGGTCACCTAATTACTAAAAATTGTCTACGAAAAACCAGATTGGGTTCGGGAGTCATTTATGCTTAGGGAAGGTAATAGCACCCTACAACATCCATTTTAAAAAACGGTTACCCTAATCTTATCTTATACTATCTAATTTTAAATTATTGGTCCTTAATTTAACTAATTGGTGAAAAATTGATTTTAATTTAAGAAAACAAATGTCTCATTTAAATCTTCTCTTAACATCAAGAATGATGTAAATTCAAAGATTAATTGAGCGGGGTTATGACCGTTAATTGAACAAATATCGGAATTGAACAATCTCTCACCTAAAGAAATTGAGAGTCGTTACTTTCCCAAAATCCCATCATTGGGTTTGTATTTATATTTTAAAACGTTTTTATTATTATTTTTTTATACAAAATACTTCTTTTTATTTTAAATATACAAATCTAGTATTTAAATTAAACTATTATTAATTTTAGTGTTTTTGTATACTTATTGAGAATTTGATAAACACATTACTCAACCTTCATGACTGTGACGATTTCCACACATTTATCAAATTCGCAATAAGTATATTACTCTTTCCCTAAGAAAATAAATATATACATAGTTTGCCCAATAATATATTAACACTTTATTTATTTACTAACACTACAACAATATGTAGTATTCTTGACTCTTCATAATTATAATTTCTTGACCCTTTAAAAAAAATAGTCAAGAAAATAGGTTTTTAAAATTAAAAAGGTCAAGATAAATTTTAATGGTCAAATTTAACATTTTTTATTTTAAGCATAATTTTTTTTATTTTTCCTTACCTCTGTCTTGACCATAATTAGAAGTCAAAATAAATGAAAATAGAAAAATAAATCATTGACTCTTTATGAGGGTCAAATATAGAAGTTTATATTTTTAAAAAAAGAAAAAAAAATCAATCAGCGCTTTTTCGTTAAAAAAAATCAAAGACGCGCGATTAGGGCTTTATCTTTTTCTTAAGTCCACGATTTCCCCCTAAAATTTTCACGAATCCATGATTTCCCCCCTACAATTTTCCCAAAGCCTACGATTTTCAAAGTCCACGATTGTTAACCTAGTCGATTCGAGAAGAAGAAGCTCAATTCCAAGGCGATTTCAGTGTTGATTTCCAGTCCAAGGCGATTTCAGTGTTGAAATCGAAGGTGATTTCAGTGTTGAAGTCGAAGGCGATTCCAGTGTTGAAGTCGAAGGCGATTCCAGGGTTGAAGTTGAAGGGGATTTCATTGTTGAAGTCGAAGGGGATTTCAGTCCAACGCTAGAACGACTTCTTATTTGAACGACTTCTGATTTCAGTCTAAGGGACATGCAACTTCAGTCAAGCTTTTATCTTTCAATCCCAAGTTTCTCAAGCAATTGAATCAGGTAACTTTATCATTGAAGCAATTGGGGCTGACTTGATTCCTTTTCTAAAATTGTCAATTCTACAATATTTGGGCTGAGTTGTTTGATGCTATTAAAAAGAACAAATTATTGATTCTGATAAATTGAAATATTAGGCAATGATATATAAAGTTCAAGTTCCTCCCCAAAATAATGCATCCACTGTCAATTCTTAGAAATTCATATACTTGTTCTCTAAACCATAGTTGACAAATTTCATTGCATTCTGATGTTTTAGAATTGTTTGCTTGTTTATTTCTTTTAATTTGTTTCATTGCTCATGCTTAACCATAAACTCTGAAACTCTATTTGAAAAATGAAACAAAAAAAAACGTCTTTTATTTCTCTCTAAATTACATTAGAAAGTACTTATAAAAAAAATAAAAACAGAGACAGAAACTCCAAAAAAGTACCACAACAAAAAATCAGTCTCGTGCTTGGTCCTATTAGATTAGATACATTCACTGAATTTTACCAAAACCAAAAGTGGGTAACATTTTTACGCATCAGCTAAAGCTAAGCCTAGACAAAAAAATTGAAAAGATGGATGATTCCCTTGAGATAAAATTGGTTCAAAACAGGAAAAGGAAAAAAAGGGAAAGTTAATTATAAAAGAAAAGCCATTTTGAGCCCCATTGATCCTCTTCATTATTTTTAGCCTAAAATGTCACCAAACTTATCAGTTTTGATTCTTTAAATACAACTATAGGTTTGTTTTTTTTTGAGTTAAATGACGAAACCAAAGATTATCTGAATGCATTGAGCATGAGCTAATATGGTATTGTGGGTCCATGAAGGTCGTGTTGTGTTGTGGTTAGGACACGGATCTTTTAGAGTCTTTATATTGACATGATATTATCGCTTCATATTTAAATATTTTTGATCTTGTGGAAGGAAGTACATATGTTTTGTTAGTTGAATTTTGCTTAATTTATACTCGATTTAGCTTATAATGATATCTTACTAACAAATATATTTGTCATTCTTTTATAAACTTGTGATCGTAAATAATTTTACTTAATCAATGTTGGATTTGAACATCTCTTCTTCAACTTCTTTTTCCTAAGCTTCCATTATTTATTTATTTTATTATCAACTTAGAATCAGAAATCAATCAAGGCTTTAAATGCTGCCACTTTTCATGAGTTAGCTAGCCCTCATGAAAAGTAAAGAGTCAATAATGAATTGATTACTAGTATCAAAGATTCAAAGACAGTGATTGTTTGGCTCACATCGAGATTTTCAAGATCAAATTAACAATGATGACTTTGATGATACGATATCTGAGTGTAATGGATTTCCACTAACCATGCCTAACATTGAATCATGTGATGAGATGGATGAGAACAATTGTACATATATACGCACAGATTGTGAAGGGACATGGATTGACACTTAGTAAATGAACTAAAGTGAGTAAACATAACTAGAGTGAGTAAAGTATATTTTCTTAGTATTATTATATTAATTGTTATTATTATTAATGTGCATTTTGTTTTGGTTTTTATTGCATATATGATATATAGGTATTGACATATGGAGGATATAAATAGCGACAGTGAGTATGAGGATGCTATACTCTCAGCTTCCCAAGAGATTTACGAGCAGTTGGGCTTAGATTCTGGGAAGAAAAGAAAAAAAAGAGATGGAAGTATTCAAAATAAAACAAACTCCAATGTGGGAACAGATTCTAGCATGGAGGGGGGGAAGAAAAAGAGAAAAAAATGTGGCTCCTCTAAGATTATTGAAGAATCTAGTTTGGAAAAGGGGGGAAAAAGATTATTGAAGAATCTAGTTTGGAGAAGGGGGGAAAAAAGAGAAAAGGACGTGGACCTGCAACTTTATATCATATCATGAAAATCAAGCGTGATGAAGATAGATTGGTAGTGAAATATAATCGTTACGGTCAACGATTTGGTAAGAATTCTGCAAGTTTGAGTAGTTATATTGGTCTACTTGTTCATTACCACGTTCCTATCAAATATGCATCTTGTAAACACGTACCTGCAGAATTGAAAGAAAAGATTTTGAATATTATTGAGGTAACATGTATAGTCTAAATATTAAATTGATTATTTAATTTATTATGTCCATTTGACATAATTATGCCTAATACATTAATACCTATGGTGTAGGTTGCATTTGTCATTGATGTTAGGTCAAAGCAAGCATTGTTAAAAACGGCTTGTGCAACTTTCAAAAATTTCAAAAATATATTGACAACATTGCACATCCTTCCGTTTAAGGATAATACTGCTTACCTTACAAATCCTCCCGAGATGTACTCACATATAGACAAGCGGCATTGGCAGGACTTTGTGAAATATAGGTTGAGTGATGAATTTCAGGTGAGTAAGTTAGTAATATTTGTTAACTTCTGGTATAATATAAGTTTTTTAATTTACTTGTAAATTTTTTATATAGAAAATCAGGAAGATTCAACAAGAACGACGTGCGAAGAATAAATATAACCATCATCTCTCACGATGGGGTTATTCTAATTTGCTTGAATCATTGGTAAGTATGAATTTTAACCCATTTAGAGTAATTCAGTTCAGTTTATGTCATATATGTGTTTATAATAATTATTTTTCCTATTGTTTTTAGATTGCAATGTCATCTATTAAAGATAATTCCAGAACGTGAAGTTTTATGGAAAGCTGCTCGGCGAAATAAGAAGGGGGAATTTGATGCAGAGACTAAAAAGATGGTGGAAGTCATTGTAAGTTTGATTACAATGTTATATTGTCTTGAGAGATGCTATTATAGCATATATAATAATTTGATTTATATTATGTCTTAGGATGATATTTTCAAGAATTCAAAGAACAAAAAGAGGCGTACGACTGATGACGTGTTGGCTAGGGCTTTGGGATCCAAAGAATCATCTGGCAAGGTTAGAGCAGTAGGTGCCTTCATCACACCAACTGCTTATTTTCATACTGCATCACACATTTCTAAACAAGAAAAGTCGAAAGACGAAGATGTCGATGAAGAGAAAGACATGTTGTATCAAAAGATTCGAGAGTTGGAAGAACTAGTTCGTCGGAAACAGTTTGCATCCACTTCTGACCATGCAAGTTGTAGTAAGAATGAAGTTTCTGAATATGAAGAAGATTCTGAATTTGTTGTAGACCATACGGTAACTACTTTAGTCTTTAAATGCTATGAAAATCTATAATATGTATCCTAATGATATTTTAAAAAAATATATTTATAGGTCACAACCAGAGAACGTAAAAGGAAAAAGAAGGTTACCCCGTCATCAAATGTCTCAAAGAAGGTTCCCACATCACCTACGTTGTCAAAAAAAGGCTCCCACATCACCACCGAAGTTATCAAAAAAGGTTCCCACATCACCACCGAAGTTGTCAAAAAAGGTCCCCACATCACCACCGAAGTTGTTAAAGAAGGTTTGCACGACACCCAAAGCACCAAAGAAGGTTCCAACATCACCGACGGTCTCTAAAAAGATTTCCATGTCACCGAATGTATCAAAGAAGGTTACCACATCACCGAAGGTTGCCGCATCACCAAAGGTCTTGAAGAATATTTAAATAATTTTTTAGTTGCATTGTACTTTTAAGAGATGTATAAACTTTATTACCTTTATTATTTGGTAGGGAATGATGAAGACAAGTACTAGACAACATGTGAAAGGAAGAACTGGTGTTGATGAATCGAAGCTACCGATAGCTTTGAGGTTTATATGGAGACATGCTAATTATGACATGAAAACAATTGGCAGTGTTGCATTCAATTTAGCAAAAGAGATATTTGGGGTAGATCGAACGTTTTATGTGCTACAAGAAGACATTATCCATATATGTAGCATGGTGGATCTTGCGACCTCAGTAATCATAGCATACATAGGGTGAGTGATCATTATTTTTTTTAATATAAGCAGTTGCACTTTTAGATGAGTTTAGTGATTCAAATTTTAGAAGATCCCAAGTTTCCTCTTGGTATATAAGTAAAATCAATACTACAATCATGTCATGTTATTGAAAATCTGCCATTGAACATTCGGTTAGGTATTTCCTCCATTTATCCAACTTTTTTAGTTACTATTTCTTCTATTGGCAACCAAAATTCATTCTTTTTTGTATTGCCCACCTCACAGCCATGCCCAAAGATTATATAGGCAGTTCACATGGGGTGCATGATACATCCCATACTATTTGCAATTGAAATCACCGTATCTTTGTCAATATTGGTTCAACAAAATGGGTCTTCTTTTTTCTTGGTGAAGAAAGTTGAATTTGATTCAGTCAGCATAAGCAAAAAAAGGGGTGAATATTTAGATGGTTATTTACACATTCTGTAGTTAGTTTATTTGGGAAGTATTTCTTAGGAGAGATTAATTTATTATATATCTTATTATTGTTTTCTATAGGTCTCTACACTATAAATATGCAGAACAAATGAGTCAATATGTGTTCATAGATCCTGGCACTGTTTCTCATGGATCTAATAGACAAGAAGATCGGATAAGAACTCTTTTACGTAGAGTTTCAGTGGCTACCCCAGGTCAATTAGTAATGTTTCCATACAATTCAGGGTAAGAAATTTTTATTTTTATTTTGAATTACTATTAATGTGAAGTAAATTTGTTAATATGTACTAATTTTCCTTTTAATTGTATAGTTGCCATTGGATACTCATTGTGATAAATCCTTATGATGATGTTGCCTACATATTGAATTCAGTGAGAGTCGGTTCAAATGAAGACATAAAATTGACTGTAAACACGTAAGTTAATTTCATTGATGTTTACCATAATTCTTTTAATTGATGTTTGATGATTTGTTGACTAAAACTATATTTTCAATTATCTTTGACTGATTTTCTGGCTGGATTATATTATAATTTTTGTGGCTACTGTTTACGGTAATAATTGATTTTACTGGCTGGATTATCTTTGATTGTTTACGGTTTTAATTGAATTGTTGGCTGGATTATCTTTGATTGATTTGCAAGATTTGTTACAGTTTTAATCCCCCTTTCTCATTAGTTAAAAAGGGGTTATTAATTGTGATTTTCAACTTTTTTCTCAAAACCTCAATGTATGTAAGGTTGAGTCAATTCATTGGGAAGCATAAAAAAATCACAACTCACTTTGATCTATCCCATTAGAAAAAAGAAAGGAAGTGAAAAAGAAGGGTTCTAGTTTGTTGAGACGACACAAAAACAGAGTTGGGGAGGAAGGCTGCCAATTTTCTTACACACTTTCTGATACACTGCTATTTTATTTAGACAAGCTTTTTGGTTTCCAATTTTCCACTTCACAAAATCAGAGACAAAGTTTCTTAGCTTTTAGCTTCATTGTCAGACACAGAGAGATTAGGAATTTGTGATAATACAAAAGCTAAACTCCTCACAAAACTTTTCACTTTTCCAATGTTTCTCTCTTTCTAATTATAACATATATATATATATGCCAGTTTTTGTGTATGCTTGAACTGTTCTAAGGATTTGTTCTTATATGGTGGTTCTTATTTTGGTTGATTATAGAATTATGGTCCACTTCATATCAAAAAAAGAAAAGGATACTTGAAACTTAATATATTTATTTTCGGTGTAGGGTATTGACAATGTTTAAAGCACAAAATCCATCACCGGCATCTAATAAGAAAACTATATGGCATACTGTTAAGGTGAAAATATTGTACTTGTTAGTTTTTGTTTATGTAATACTCTAATTAATTGTTTTTTTTGTCTAATCATAAATGTTCAAATGTTGTTTAAAATAGTGTCCTCTTCAAATCGGAAACGTCGAGTGTGGATATTTTGTCATGAGATTCATGCGAGATATAATATCAAACCACTCGACTTTGATTTCAGATGTGGTGAGTATTTATATTATTCTTTATGTTTATCATTCTTAAAAAGTATAAATTTATGCTACGTACTTTTCATGACTGTAGATCGACACAAGGGTTGCCTACACTCAACAAGAAATTGATGAAGTGCGGATTGAGTGGGCTGAATTCGTGGCAATATTTATCTAGGGAATATGACACATCAACGAACTTATGAGGACATAACTTTTGCTTAATTCTTGTTTCGTTTTTTGTGGCTGCACAATTAGTATAGAAATGCTGTCTAAGAACTTTTGCTTATAGCCTAGTTTAGATTTTTATAATTGCACAATTAGTATAGGAATGCTCTCTTTAAATTACATATTTATTAGATATTATGGTTTCTTAAATTGTTGACATTACTTCCAATGGAAATCATGTTCATTGGATGGATTAGATTCCAAAATTATTAATTCTATTGCTATGTTGATTCATTTGCTTTCGCATATTGACTGGAAGGGATTCTAAGTCATATTATGATTGATCTGAAGTAGAATTATTGTATGTCTGAGGTTCTGCAATTGATTTATAATTTGGATGAATTTTAGCTTTTCATTGAATGAGATTTCTTTTTATGGTGCATAATTTTTTCATAAGAATAAAGAAATACCTTGACTTGTAAATGTGGTCATCTAATATCTTAAAAAGAGTCAAGATTTGGTAATTAAACTTGACCATTAAAATGTGTCAAAGTAATTTGAACACCTGACCTATAATAAGGGTCAAGAATTGGTTTGTTGACCCTTATAATTAGTCAAAAGAAAATATTATTCTTGACCATTATATTATTCTTGACTCTAGCATAGTTGACCCTTTTCAATGGTCAAGTATTATGATTCTTGACCCTTTTTGAAGGTCAAGAATCAATTAATTTGTTGTAGTGTAAGCATTTTATTTTAAATAATATTTCCAAAAAAATGAATTAAAAACAAACAAATAAATAAATAAAAATATTGAAAGATAGATAAATTATTAAGTAATATATGTATAAAGAAGATTTCAAAATTTACCTACGTAATATGTATATGTATATGCATAAAAGACAAAAAAAAAAAAAAAACAATTGTTAAGATTTTAAACATATAAAAGAATTGGATGTAAACCCTATAGAAACAGCAAATGGTTTTTTTTTAAAAAAAATAAATCTTGATTACTACATTAAAACTTACCTGAGAATTAACAATCTGAAAGAATTTCCTGACCACCGTGCCCAATTGATAAAAGCAAATGGATTTAGACTCTGAAATCTAATTGATGTATGATGAGCTAAGGATTATCTAGCAGCGGCGTCCAATGGATTTGTATGAAGAATTTTGACGATTTTGATACAAAACATGCGGTTGGTGATATTTTCGTATGAGCAAATATCGTTGAATTTCAAGAGGATTGGTTATTGGGAACGGTGAGGTGAAAACGTTTGAGGCTTCAATATCCGTAATCTTTCATGAGTTTTCTCCCCCTATTCTAAGAGTGAGGGGTCCTATTTATAGTCAAAATTAGAGACATTTAAAATAAATTGAGATAAACTTATGATAATAACAGATAATACTTAGAGATTAACTCAATCTAAATCAAATAATATCTCTACAAATTTATATAAATCTATCCCAAATCATATTTATCCTTGACCATTTTAAATGAATTTAAAATTAACTACTTTATCTCTACTAAATTTAAAAAAACAAATTTAAATAACAATATCTAAAATAAATAAAATCGAAAAATTATTTTATATTTAAAATTAAAAGCCAATTTTATTTTTGGAATAAAAATCGTCTTTATCATTTAAATTTAAAACAAAATTAAAATCTAATTATTTTTAAAATATAAGGATCAATTTTATTTTTGAGAATAAAATTATCTTTATTTTTAAAACAATTAAATTTTATTTTTTATTTCAATTTTCTTTATTTTAAAAATAAAAAAATTAATAAATTTGGCATGGACAAAATACGGTATCTACATACTAACCCTTGTAGAGAAGTGTCTGGCTCTTCCTCCTCGTTCATGGTTACGATCCGGGGACCACCAAAAACTTCTTCCTCACTAAACACAAAAGAGAATCGGTGCGTGGGCATTATTCTCTTTTGAAAAAGAAAGAGGGAAGAAAAAAGTTTTTTCATCCCTTACCCTATGGGCGGCGGTGGCAGAGAAAGAGGGAGGAGAGGAATTTTCCTGAGCCTTTTCTTTTGCTCACTTGGTTGTATGTTTAGGGGTCACCCCAAGGTTCCTATTTAATAGAAAACTAAGGCCTCAGAAAGTATCTTTTTAATTATCAAATAATTAATAAAGATATTATAAAATATATTTTGAATAATTAAGATATAATTTCTTATTCCATAATAAGATATTCTCATATCATTATTTAAATTAATCATTATTAATTCAAAATAATTATTCCATATCTTTCACCGTGGATTCACATAATTCAACAAACTGTTCCACCCCGGCTACAAATTCGTCGTTGAGATACCCTCCAATCAAACTGACGTACATCCACTCACGCATTTTCTCTCTCTCTCGAAGACGTTTTAATGTAATTTTCTTTCATTTAAAGTGATTCTGCACATCTATTTATAATTTTTCTTCTGGTGTTTTTGCGACGCAATGTGTCTCTAGCCATAAAATATTGGAGGGAAAATTTCCCGCCAAATTTAGCGACTAAATGTGTCTCTAATGAAAGAATAATTATAAATATTTCTTATATTTATAAATATAATATAACGATGGAATTTCCTTAAAGATGTTAATTAGCGACGAAATGTGTCTCTAAAATTAAAACAAAAAAATCATGTAAAAATAGAGACACATTTCGTCTATATTATAGGGACAAAATGAGTCACTATTCTGGCGGGAAGCTTCACACCATTTCTTGAGACAAAACATTAACAATGAACCTTAAGACGCTAAATAGCGATGAAATATGTCTCTAAAATTAAAATAAAAAATCATGTAAAAATAGTGACACATTTCGTCGCTATTATAGGGACAAAATGAGTCGCTATTCTGGCAGGAAGCTTCGCGCCATTTCTTGAGACAAGACATTAACGATGAACCTTTCTTAAGACGCTACATAGCGACGAAATATGTCTCTAAAATTAAAATAAAAAACCATGTAAAAATAGAGACACATTTCGTCGCTATTATAGGGACAAATGAATCGCTATTCTGGCGGGAAGCTTAACACCATTTCTTGAAACAAAACATTAACGATGGAGTTATTTTAAGTTGCTAAATAGAGATGGAGTTCGTAACTAAAAGTCAAACTTGTCAGTAGCGATAAATTTCGCCGCTAAATAGCGTCTCATACTTTGTGTCGCTAAAATTAGGTCGCTATTTCCAGTTTTTCTTGTAGTGATTTCTCATATATATAATATTTAACTAATGATTAAAAAAATAAATTTTACGATTCATGATCCGATACGATTTACAATACACTTTTTCTAGAAAACGAATCATGTTTTGACAACCTTGGCATAATGTATGTCATGGTATGTACAAGAAAGTGATCTATTATCATATGCAAGAAGAATTATCAAAAGGTTCACGAAAAACCTAGGATAAGAGCCGTGGACAAAACTGAAGTGGGTTCTACGGTATGTAAAAGGGACAATATCAATAAGGTTTTGTTATTGAATAAAGCCTATTATTTATTCAATAATAGACTTTTATGACTTAGATTATGCTGTAGACTTAGAGAAAAGGAGCTACATCACTTTTAGGGTATGTCTTAATATTATTTGCAAAGAGAAATTTCATTGGGTAGCAGAATTTTTAGCTATATTTAAAAATATAGCATTTTTAAAAAGTATTTGCAAATATAGTAATTTTTAAAATTCCCTCATTCATGTGATCAGAGAAATCAGTGATAACTTATAAAATAATCAGTGATTACTATCCGGTAATCAGTGATTCTTACACAAAATATCAGGATATCAGTAAATCAGTGATTACTTGTGAAGATATCACTGATTACTAGTGGCAATTTTGTAATTTTTAGGCGCGAATTTAATTTTTCTGCTATTTTTGCAAATAAGTTTTTTTACTGCTATTTTTACAAATATTGGACCTATTTTTGCTATTTTCGCAAGAGCCCCATTTGAAAATGTAGTAAGCTAATAATATTCACTTCAAAGTGTAGATGCACTTTCGACCACTTGATCAAAAATATATTACTCTAACAAAGGCTATAAAGGATATTTGTTGAGTTTTAAAATTCAATGACCAAATAGAAAGTAAAGTTAAAATTCAGGACCAAAAAATGTATTTTTCCCTTGTTGCTATTTCACTAAATTATGTTAAATAAATGTATAACTAAATTTAAAATATGGGGCTCTTGCACATATAGTTGAAAAATGTCTAATATTTGTAAAAATAGTGGTCCAAAAAAGTTATTTGTAAAAATAACAAAAAACTCAAATTCACACCTACAATATTACAAAATTACCACTATAATTTCCGCATAAGTAATCACTGATTTCTCGCATAGGTAATCACTAATTTTACTTATTCATTATATCAAATGATATTTTGTACATGTATTCACTGATTACTTGTCACTAATTACTTTCAAGTTATGATTGATTTTTTTTATTCACTTGAATGATGGGGTTTGCAAATACATTTATAAGCCGCTAGATTTATAAATATTGAAGAAAATTCTACTCAGGGACGGACTTGGTATGGGACCAGAGGGGGCACGTGCCCCCCCTGACTTTGGATTTTTTTTCCTTTCAATACATGTATTATATGTATTTAGAAGATAAAATATGTTTATATATACTTATGTTTCTTTAGTACTTTATATGAATAATTTTTTGTCTCAATTATAAAAATGATTTATACACTTTGAAAGAATTGTTATGTATGTTTGTTAGAACTCCTATATTTTTAATTAAATTATTTTTTATTATTTTTTATTAGAATGCCTATTTTTTAAACGATTTAAGATTATTTTTTAACTTTTCGACATAACACGTCTCTAATCAATTGAATTTTATTATTACTCCAAAGACTTTTACAAATCATTAAGTTAAAATTTATATAACACATGCACATATACAATGACATACACAAAGTAATTGAAGTGATAAAACTCTTGAATTTCCTTGATTTTTTCATGAATAATATTAACCTAGCTAAAACATTTCCCGCAACTAGTTAGTTTTCATTTTGTTTTGATGATGAGTGTAAAAATTTAGCTATCACTTCGTCTGAGATCTATGGAAATATCTAAGGATGGGTCACGACACTTTTTATTATAATTTTTTCCTTGTCATAAGTAATTGTAAGCATAATTTTATCAATAATTCATTTTTTATATAAATATATCACAATTATAAATTGTAGTATTTAATTGTAATTATGCATCTAAAATCAACAAAATGATAAATTAATTATTTTTTTAATTTTATCATTTTATTTATTCGTACCTTAAAAACTTGTAGAAAAATATATAAATTCTGCACTTAAAAATAAATAATTCATATTCATAATTCCTTCACAATTTTCTAATGTGGATATCGAAAACAACATATATTAAAATAAAATATAAGTAATTTATAACTAAAGTAAAAGTTATTTTTCCCCTAGAAAAAGTAATGGAAATTTTAAATTTATTATTAGTTTGTGCCCCTCTCACGTAAAACTCTAGATCCGTCACTGATTCTACTACCCAATAAAATTTCCCTTTTTAAAATCCATTTTTTTTATATAATTTGCTGAATAAAGAATAGTTAGTGATGGTATTTCTTTCTACACCATTCTACTATGTTCATATTTTGGAAAAATTTTATTGAATAATAAGATCGGGACAAGAACAGTTGAAAGCGCGTAATTCTTGGTTCGAATCTTTCTTCCTTGATGGGGTGCGTAATTTCGCTAAAAAGGAGCATAATTTTCTCTCATTCCTAGACAGAAAAAAAGGTAAAAGTCTCCCAAAATTCAAACTTCATTAACTAGTGGGAAACACCGTTTGCAAATGTCATTATTATTCCTTTCAATTCCATTCTCACTCTTTTCTTCCTTCTCTATAATATAAACAACTTTTCAGGTTCTCTAATTCTCTCTTCCTTTCAACTAAACCTCCTCATTCGAAGCTATGAATTATTACAGTCAGCAACCACCGTCGGTTGGCGCTCCTCCGCCACAAGGTAGGAAAAAAACTAACTTAACTGCTTACGTGTTAGTAGGGTAATAATTTAGCTATTCTTAATGGAATAACCATCCATATATTTTATGACTATAATTTAATCATATCCCTATACTTGTGATTATTTTTAATCTTTTTATTATTTACTAATTTAATGTTTGTGAGTGAGGATATAAGGATAGATAATTTATAAGGAGTAGTTAAGTTTTATCGATAAATCATATAGACAACAAAATGATTTTTTAATCTTTCCCTTTTGAGCCAGTATTTTTCATACTTATTGGTACGCTGAGAAGTTTTTTCAGCAAGAAAGGGATGAAGCACTATTTATTATTTTTTATCGTTTTCTTTTTGGCTAAAGATTTGGGGGAAAAAAAAAATCTATCTTGTTTCAATATGTTAATTGATGGTTTGTGTAGGATATCCACCAAAGGATGCTTACCCTCCACCGGGGTACCCTGTCCAAGGCTACCCTACAACGGAAGGGTACCCACCACCGCCTCCACCAGGATATGCTCCACATTACGCCCAGCCCCCTCCTAGGCAAGAAACTGGCTTCCTTGAAGGATGGTAAGCTCTATCTCTTTCTCCTTCTCTCTCGGAATTGAAAAAGGTAAAACTTATAAAGTAGTGAGTGAGTTTGATAGATTTATTTTTGGTTGTTTTGCAGTTTGGCTGCACTTTGTTGTTGCTGTCTTTTGGATGCTTGCTTTTGATAACTACAAAACTTTTCAAGCATTGAGCTTTGTAATCCATTCGTATTATATTTGTTGTAACAACATTTTTAAGAGAACATTCAAATTATGAAGGACTCAATTTGTTTTCATACTTTTATCAATTATATTTTAGTTTTGCAAACATTCTTTACATTTTAATTAAAATTATAAGTTTCAATAACTATGTTCATAAAAGTAATTGTAAGTACAAATTGGAAAATATAGCATTATTTTTTTTTTTTTGCAAAAGCAATATAAGAAAAGACAAAAAGGAGGATCTCACAGCCCGAGATCAAGGCAACAAGAACATCTCTTTAGCACAGCACTAAAGAGACGAACAAAACAGAAACCAACAAGGCAAAAAGCCAAGAAACAAAACAACAAGGCAAAAAAGCCAAGAAACAAAACAACAAGGCAAAAAGCCAAACAAGCTAAGTAAATAACTCCCAAGGAGAACAATCCATGCGATCCCCAGCTCCATGGTTACTACCTCGCCAAGAGATAGCACGGTAGAAGATGTCCTGCTGCACGCGAACAAGAGTAACCCTGGGAGAAGAGACCTCACGATATATGATAGTATTATTTACCTACTCATTAATTACTAACTTTTATAATAGTAATCAATTTGTAATTCAATTTATAGATATTATTTTTTCTGCATATTTCACTATAGAATTTTGTAGGTGACAGTTGGGTAGAAAAATGGGAACTAGTGAAAAAATTATATAAAAAAAAAAACTCACATTTTTTGGGGGTTTTGTACACATAGCCGAATTAAACCAATATTTATAAAAATAGCAGCCTAAAACCTTATTAGCAAATATAGTACAAAAATAAAATTCGCGCCTTTAATGTTACAAAATTACCACTAATTTCGCGTAAATAATCACTGATTTATGCACAAGTTAATCACTTAATTAGCAAATTGGTAATCACCTATTTTACTAATTTACTATATTGATTGATATTTCGTGTATGTAGTAACTGATTATCTAGTAAATTATCATCAATTACCTTATAAGTTATCATTGATTTATTTGATTCACATAAATGAAGGTGTCACAACGTGATTGCGACGCGGAGCGGCCGACATCCTTAGTATTAGGTTTCTTATGAAAATGAAGTGGAAGTCGCCATCAACCATATTTGGGTGTGATTGATCACCAAATCAATTAAAAATAATAATGGTCTACGAAAATCAAGTTAGGTTCGGGAGTTGTTTGTGCTTAGGGAAGGTGTTAGCACCCTACAACACCCATTTTAAAATGGTTACCATATTTTTACCTTATATTATCTTATTTTTTTAAATGATGATCCTTAAATTAAAGAGTTTCAAATTTTATTTTAATTTATAAAAACAAATGTCTCATTTAATCATTTCTCAACTTCAAAAATGAAGTAAGCGATAAAAATTAAAATGAGCGGGGTTATGACCGTTGATTGAACAATATTGGAATTTAAGAAAATTCCACCTTAAGAAATTGAGGTTTTTACTTCTCAAAATCTATCATAAGAATTGTATTTATATGTTAAAACATTTTAATTAATTTTTATTTAAAATACTTTTTTTTTAATTTTTGAAATGATATATATAATATTGTTTTTTAACAGTTTTTTTATTTTATATTTTTTAGGGTTTTGATAGACTTGTATGAGAACCCCGATAACCACATTACTCAACCTTCACAAACGTGACGATTTTCACACAATTATCGAGATCCCAACAAGAAAATTATAATTTCATTACTTTAAAAACAACAATAATTTTTTTAAAAAGATGAGCTTTATGACAAAAATGAAACTATCTATTATTATTTTTTATACCATATTGCAGTAAAAAAAAAGTTTTTTTTTTTTTTTATAATTTTATAGACTTATAAGAGAACCCCGATAAGCGCAATTACGCAGTCTTCACAAACGTGATGACTTCCACGCACTCATCAAGATCCCCAACAAAACACGATATTTTTTACCTTAAATTAATTATATTGGCAATAATAATAAATTAAAATTGATATTTTAATATCTCTAAATCTAAAACAAAACATCAAATAAAATAAATAAACAAAGCATATTAAAAATAAACTAAAAGAAATGAAGGGTTTTTTTTTAACAACATCATATATACATGTCAGAATATATTATCAACATGAAACATATTAAGACAAATTAAATTTTATGAAAACATGCATACACCCATATAAAGACGAAAAGAAAATTATTTAAAAAAAATATTCTTACTTACTGAATGATGACAAAGTCAAGGAAGATGCCCAATGTTTTCCTTTTTTTAAACCAATAAAAAAAAAGGTAGTGCTATCAAGATGTTGGGAAGTTGATACGAGAAAAGGGTCCAGACTCTATGGTTTGCGGCCTGAAAAAAAACGGAGAGGGAATGATATTTTTAGAGAGATGGGTATTGTATGCCGCCGTTTACGATCGAATTTGCTGTGGGAGGTTGTGACCGGAGGTGATGAGGTTATGAGGAGTTGATGAGGTGAGATATGGTTGAAATCCGATGGTGAATGTGAAGAAGGTGAGGAGTCGTTTCAGCGGTACTGAGAGTGGTGAGGAGGTGAGAAGGTGATGAGGTGAGGGTGATGATCTCGACGGTGAGGGTTGGAAGTGATGAGGTGATTATGGTGAGGGTTAGGCTATGGAGGCTAAGAGATGATGAAGGGGGTTTTTCGATGATGGTCCCGACCGTGAGGGTTGAAGGTGATGAGGTTTATTTATAATAGATTCATGAGCATGAATTAAGGAAATGATTTTTCAATTATCATTCCTAAATTAAATCAATCAATCAAATTATTTTCTCACAAATTAGCCCAAATTTAAGTTTTTCCAAAATTGTTTTTCTTTTCATCAAATCAATTTAAATTTCAAATATTTGTAACCAAATCCCACCCCCCCCCCCTTAATTATGATAATTATTAAAAATCAATTTTTGAAATAGGCAAAAACCAATTTGAAATAAAGCCATTTTATTTTTATTTTAAAACCATGATAATATTAATTAACAATCAAATTTAAAATCAAAATTCAATTTATCATTTAAAATCAATTCCCAAATTAAACCTATTTTCAAATGAAATTAAAATTTCTTAATGAAATTGAGCCGGGCAAAATACGGTATCTACAGAAGGTTTTTAAGAAAATGCTTTATTGTAAATACTTTTTAAAAATGCTATATTTACAAATATGGCAGAAAATAATGCTACCAGATGAATTTCCTTTTTATTTCATAAAAAACGCGCGTTCTAAAATTTTGCTACTAAGTTTTGAGGGAAGTTTTCCTAATTGACCTCGAAAATTGGGCCCTAATGAAACTTAACCTCCATTTCTAATTTTTATAAAGGAAAATACTTGCCTCCTGACTTGTCAGGAGGAGATCCTCCTGATTCGTTTATGTGTTCTTTTTCGGTTGGTTAAAAGTAAAACAATGGGCCCCAATTAATTAATAAAATTAAATATTAATTATTTCTTGTTATTTTTTAACTAATAGAAATAGAAAGAAGGAGGATCTCCTGCTGACTTGTCAGGAGGTAAGTATTCTCCTTTTATAAATAAAACTTTATGTTGATATCACCTAGGTGTGAAAAGACCAAAAACCCATTGTAAACTCTTTGTATTGATAGAACTCTCTCACTAAACAAAAACTCAGGACTCTCTATCTTTAAACTCTAAACTTCCTCAAGGAAGAAGAAGGTAAGAATTATTTATCCTTTTCGTATTACACCAAACGTATGATGCTCGTGTTAGAAAAAAAATATCGTACGATTTTTCGTCTGGGATCTCTGATATTGTCATTAATGATCGGTTAGATCAAACGATTGTTTCCTGTGATTTGTAAGCTTTATAATCAGAATATCAATTAATAAAAATATCTTTATTTTAGTTCAAGCTTTTGCTTTGAAAAACCCTTTTGTGACTTATGTTCTTGAATTGCATGTTTAGAGTCATTCAAGTCCAATTGATCATTGTTCTTGTGAAGTGCCTCAATCTTAATTCAAGAAACCTCTTATTAAATTAGGGAATTGATCAATTAGGTCATCATCTTCCCAACCTCGCCTAAAGGTTGATTTAAATTGTTAAGGGTTTGCAAGGTTTTCCGTTCAAGGGTCCATCATCTGGTTCTTGAATCTATCAACGTTTGAGGGTTTTCGTATCAACTACCAGTGACTGCACTAATTGAATGTATTTGTGTGAAGTTGTAAAAATGGTTCTTTGAGCGTCGAGTTGAAGCATCAAAGATGAAAGGAATCTTAACAAAATATGTAGAGGATAAAGCCCGAGCAACTCATGCGAGGTCAATAACATTGCCTGTCATGACCATTGTCATTTATCGTTCCATTGTTAGTGATAATGAATTTGTTATGATTGTTGATCTACACTCCATGGAATTTAGCTGTCTAAAATTTGATTTTGACCGATTGCTTAGTAAACATGCACACACAACAGTAAGAAACCGAAATGTTAACCCATATACATTATGCTCAAACTATTTTATAGCCGAGTTCTTATTGAATACATATATGGAGCCCATAAATTCAGCTCCCCACAAGTTGGAGTATAAATCGTCAAAGGACTTTCAACCGGTACTCATGCTACCTCCGAAAATGGTGTCACAGATTGGACGTTAGAAGAAACTAAGGATCCCGTCATCTGGAGAGATTGTTTTAAAAACGGGATGTTGTGGGTGGTGTGGTTCAACAAACATAACGGAAAGACGAGTTGTACCTCTGATTTCTTATTGACTTGTAAATATAAATTATGTAACTCGTTATTTAATAAAATCATTTAACTTGTCAATTTACAGAGTATTGTAATATTTCATCTCATCCATCAAAAGCGATGTATTTGATCAATGTAGCAATTATTTTAAAAACTGTCCAAATGATCGTTCAGATCGTAGGCATGATCGGTTAGATCAGAGCGAGTGATCTGACCAATCATATGGATAGAATCATAAAAAGCCTCTGTCCAGAAACTCTTTATGATTTTGTCCTTATGATCATACAACATAACTATACTTTGAAAAGAAGAAAGAATGAATTAAAAAAAACCTTAATATTACTCATTAAATAATTATGTAATAACTACACGAAAAAATGGGTGTGTTGGACCACACCTTAGCAAATAACATTAGCCTAAATTTTTTAAAATGAGGGGGGAGGTCATTCAAAATAACAAGATATTCATAAAACTTAATAGTGTAAACACCACAATTGATCTCGTTATCATGTATCGTGGTATTTGGGTACGCATAAGTGGCCATTGCTCCATGTTGTCACATATGATGACATTTGACCGCATATGTGAAACACAATCACGAACCGTCACCGGTATAGCATCAACCTCTTCCTCATCTGTGTAGGTTAGAAGAGAATTGTAGTACACAAATTCGCGCCAACAGAGATCGAGAGACACCAATATCCAATGCGATTTTTTACATTGATGGGTGCATGTATCTAAGGAAACAAGAAATATGTTGAGTGAAGAAACAGGTTGATAAAATGTAAGTAAACCTAGTATATAACTATAACGACCCGTCCTAAAAACCTAGGCAAGATCGTGAGTACTCTTAACAGAAGCGTAAACATTCAAAACTCATTCATAATTTTGTCTTTTTGAAAGATGCATTTACTGTTCAAATAAAAAATTCATAACATTTCCATACATTTTCGAGCACCTGATAGACAATTCTTGCCTAAGATATATGTACACCATCAAGGGTGCGTATCCCATCACACAACCTATGAAAGTGAATGCAATCATTGGGAACATCACCCCGTTTTAAAAAACTAGGCAATAATGGAAACAAAAGAATAAATGAGTTTGTTAAACAAAGCCTATTCATAAACATTCACAAACCAAACATCAAAAGTTCATGCGTTCACACGTCCTGTCAAAGTAAATGTCATACACACAGAGGCACGCCTTGCCCATTTACAATACCAACTACTAAGTATTGGCTTTGCCTCTAAAAGTCTCGGCTCCAAGAATAACCAACGGGTAGAAGCTCCTCGCCCACGTACATGCCCTTGAACAAAACCAGAAAGTTTGAGATTTAGCACCTTGAGTATAGCAACTCAATGAGAAAGATAAAGAAATTAAGTAAAGTTGTGATGAATGAATAACATATAATTTGTTCTTCCCGGCTATGAAAACTGACTCTAACCATCGATCACAAAGATTACATAAATAGCTTTCATAAACACTACATTACTGGAAATCTGGGTATCGCATATAGAGCCACAGTTGCCTAACACCACACCATCTAGGTATCCCATTCATAGCCACGGAAGTGTAACATCTCACTGTCCGGGTATCACATTCAGAGCCACAAAGGTGTAACCATTTCATTCTAATATTAATCGTACATATAACCGTATGAAATGCACCTTAATTATGCTAAAACTTGAAACATTCAAGAACCCACAAAGCATTATTGTAAAGAAAGAAAATTCATAAGTAAGAGCATAAACAAAATAAATATGAGATCAAATAGTTAAAATTAAACACAAGCAAGGTATTTCAAACATCCTTTACTGTTAACTGTAAACCTTACCTTAGATACCTGGTCATCCTTACCAAGAACACTAACTACTTCGCTAAGTAAAACTCTATGTACAATCAGTTAACACAAGCAAGACCATAGAGTGAATCAAGGTACTTTGGAATGATAAAAATTAAATGATGTAGCTTTATAAGTCATGACACTATCACTAATTAAGTTTTTGTTTGGGTCTTTCTCCCCAATCTTACCTAGAATCATTTTCAAAGTAATCCTTATTAAATAACCCTTATCCATGCATTAAACTTTATTTCTTTTACTAAGCACTTAAACCAATACCAAAACTAAGCTTCCTTACCCTTTTACTAACCTTTAGATTCTTACTTAATATTAATACATCCTAGCTCAATGAGAATATAACTTTTATAACATAACATACACTTTTACATGTCAATTAAGAACTATATTTTAAATATAAATTTAAATTTTAGCCTTAATTAACTCTAACCAATCAATTGCGTCTTAACCTTAATCATCAAAAGTCATAAGCTTACCCAACCTTTCCAAACATCCTTTTCATTCTCACCTTAAGTAATTGAATTAAAAGACAAGTCTCAAGCAAACGCACAACATACAAAAAAAAAATTAACATACTCAACAACAAACAACAGGAGAAACAAACATCATCCCGAGCCTGGAAACCTCAAATCCGAAAATACCCTAACCTTAGAAGACAAGATGTTTTTGAATTTAGCAAGAAAACCAACAAGAACAGCGGATTTTGTGACTTTTTCAATTCATTTAGATTCAAAATGAAGCTTTAACAAGTTTAGAAAAGAAAAGAATTGAAAATAATTCACGGTTTTAAAACTAGTTTTATTTGAGGTGCTAACTTATTCATCAATGGAGCTGCTTGCTTGTTCATCAATGGAAAATTTCCAAACCCAACTTTTAAATATATGATTTTGTACCAAAACACTTTCAAGTTCCATGATTTTCAAATGTTTTGAGTAAAACATAAGCTACGAGGAAGAACACGTCAAATAACATCAAAACCCCCAAACGTTTTAAAATAAACCTAAACTAAAACTTACAAATCCTCTTGATATGTTTCCGTTTGATGCATAAAGAAACTTCGTTAACCTATACCTTCATTTTCCTCTAGTTTTGAAACAAATCCTGGTTGAAATGATGAAGAAACAAAGAATCCCCAATCTTCCCTTTTGGTGTTTGATACCCACTGTCAATAGGAGGAAAAGAATGATGCTGATGAAGGTCTTTTTGCTTAATAAATAAGGAAATTTAATTCACCTACTTAACAACTCTGACAAAAATACTCTTTTACTTTTTTTAATTAAACTAAACTTCTTTTTAACCAGAAACCACACTTAAACGTCATAGCAATGGTAAATGAAGCTCAAAAAGTCATTTACTTGCCATTAGATAACACATAAACTAAAATATTTAAATTAACTCAAAAGGTCCAAATACCCAGGACCCAAACATAGAAAATACAACTACCAGGGTCCCAACATAGTTAACTCGTTTAACCATAGTTATTCAACTCAAAATAATTTAACGAAACTAAAATAATGAATGAAATAACATTTTAAATTCAACTTTCTAAGCATTTAATCAAAATAATTAATTTAACAAATCGTTATTATTATTTTTTCCTAAAACCCGAGCCACCACACTATCTATGATTAAATTCTCATCAAAAGATTTATTTAAACTCACATATGACTCAACAAACATTTATTAACTCATTTTCCAAACAAAGTATTATCCAAAAGAATTATATTATTACAATTCAGTTAGTTCTTGCAACTCGGGCCATTACAATAACTTAATCGCAATCACATCATGGGAACGTAAAATGTCCATGCTTGCCTACGACATAGGGATGGCAAAATTCCCCGTGGGTTAGGGGCCCTGACCCTATAGGGGCGGGGAATCCCCGCTTTATAGGGTTAGGGGGAAAATTTTCCCAAATTTGTTTTAGGGTTAGGGGATAGGAACACATTCCTCGCTCCGCCCCCGACCCCGAACCCGATATTTTAATAACATCTTATGTATTTTGTTTACTTTTATATTTATTTAGTAGAAAAAAATATATAAAATATGGTTATATTAACTTATAAATTATAAAATTTTTAATATTATGTTTTCTTTTTATCTTAAAAATGTATATTTTAAATATATATTCTTTTTTTATATTTCTTTTTAAATAAGAATTAAAATATAAAAATAGGAATTTTTCCCACGGGGAATCCCCGAACCCGCCCCGATTCTTTGATAGGGGATAGGGTAGGGTATGGGTATTTAAAATCCCCGCGAGTTAGGGGATGAGAATGGCATCCCCGACCCCGCCCCGCCCCGTTACCATCCCTACTACAACATAATCCGTGAGTTCAGGAGAAGCCTGCCAATCATATACCTCATTATTCTGCACAATCGTTTCAAAGTCAACCCAACTCCTAGCGCAGTGTGACGACCCGTCATTTTTAAATAAATTAAAATCAGAGAAAACAGCGGAAGTCTTTTAATTTACGAAAAATTGGCGTGGTTTTGTTTGAAAGTTGGCATGCCGAAAACCTGTTTACAGCCTAATTTTCAAATCTAATGAAATCACATGGACTTTAAGTCCAAGATCAGAAGTTCAAATATGTATATCATATAAACATCAACATTAGGCTCTTAGGAGCCAAATACAAAATACAATTTATTAAAGTTCTTAAAGTTCATCCAAAATATGACATAAACTTTACAATTCCATTAGTCCATCTCGAGGTCGGCATCCCTCGATCACGCAGACCACCTCCTCCTCCTCCTCGACCTCTAGCCAAGGCATTACCTGAAAGTGGTTGTAATATCATGAGCTAACAAACTAAGCCCAGTGAGAATAATAAGCATAAAAAGTAAAGATAGACCTCAAACTCGCATTTCGATTTGTGTCCAATTAACTGACACAAAACACTCCTAAAGTCATCCAAACTCTAGGTAGTTCTATTCCATGAAATCCAAAGTATGACATTACTACACTTGTAGTCAATTCTCAAACATTAACTTGTTATGACAAATAAAGTAAAGCGAATAAACTTTGTTTAACATATAACATCTCGATTCTTTTTCTCATCTATCATAAGCATAAAAGTAATGAGTACATCCCGTAGGATACGCATTCGCCATTTATGCTTGAAATGAAGGTAATGTGGATTTTACATACTATCCACCCTTATCCTTATGTATAAAGTAGTGTGGGCAACTTATCATATCCCACCAATACTTATGCATGGAAGTAGTGTGGGCAACTTAAAATATCCCACCAAAACTTATGCATGGAAGTAGTGTGGGCAACTTAAAATATCCCACCAAAACTTATGCATGGAAGTAGTGTGGGCAACTTAAAATATCCCACCAAAACTTATGCATGGAGGAAATGTGGACTTTCTCGTATTCCACCATTATCATTTCGTTTTTCTTTCTCACTTTCTTTTCTTTTCAATAATGCGAGATGTTATGCATATGGTTGCATATGCTTGCAAAAATAAATAAAGTAAATGTAAATGATAAAGCAACCGAAATATGCATAAAGTAAATGAGCAAAAGTAAAGACATAAAGTAAAGGACATAAATAAAATAGATAGAATCCCGGATGAACGATATATCGATCGAACTCCGCTAACAATAATAAAAGTAAAGGTCAAAATATAACGATTAACCTAAACTTTCAAGGATTCTAAACTTCCAAGTGAACCCTTCTAAACTCCGAAACTAATCTAACTTAGAATCTTCTAAGATTCGAGGTTTTCAACGAGAAATTCTAAGTTTCTCGCCTAAAGTATTAACTTCAAATCCTAAGGCACTATCTCACATCCTCTAACCTTAGGTTGGATTCTAATCTTAGTTTCTGATTCTACAAACCATCACACTTATTTGCTTTCTATAGTTACTTTAAATTCTAATCATTCTCACCTTAATTAAAAGATGACCTTGCTCCTAAGTCCGGTAGAGCAATCAAACAAACGGTTCAAAAACACCTACAAAAGGATTAATATCCCGAAAATTAATAAATTACCAACTAACGATTAAACAACGACCAAACATACAAAACGACGAAAAACTCAACAAACCCCCCATAAGAGGCTCTCGGCCCTCTCATCAAAATGAGGTCTCGGGTTTGGTTTTTCGGCTTTTGGGCAATTTAAATACGTTTTGAGTTGGTTTTAAGCAAATTCGATAATCCCGATTTCAATGGGTATCGATAAATAGGGTTTTTGAACATTAATCCCTTTCCCGAATTGAATTTAAATAAACATTCATTCATTAATTTTTAACCCAAAATCAAACCCAAAAGGGTAAATTTCAAACGGAAAGGGTTTCGATGAAACTCGGTTTTAGGGTTATGAAATAGTTTCCAAAAACACGTAAAACTACTCCCGATTTGACAAACACCGAGTTTCACGGCAAGAAATCGAAAGAAAACAAGTAAAACTCCATTAAAACACTATTTGGAGCTTAGGGTTTGAAACTTTACTTACCGAGAACTCCGCAAAACACGAGTGGCAAGTACGAAGGCTAGGTGGAAAAGGATCGTAGGATCGATACCTTTCCAAAGGAACGAGAATCAAGTCGATCCGGCAAGAAACGAACAAAAACCAAAAATCCCCTTTTGGTCTTTGAAGCTCACGGCCAAGGAGGAGGAAATGAATGAAGATTTTGGTCAACTTTGAGTCAAGATGAGTTTTTTAAAGACAAATGAATAGTGTTTTTAGATATTTTGCAAATTGGGTAATTACGATTTTGCCCTTTTACGACTTTTGGCTTAAAAACGATTCCCGAACATCTCAACCTATCCCAATGGTGATTAATAATTATTAATTGGCCCATTAATAATTATTAATACCATTAAAACGTATTTAAATAAATAAAGCCATTAAAATGACTTAAAATGAAATAAATTACTAAATTCTAATTTAATAATAAATAAATGAATTTTAATTACTCAAATTAAAATAAAATAAATAAAAGTTTTTTTTTATCACAAAATAACGAGACGTTACACGCAGTATTGCTGTAACAAATATAGTTATGAAAGGTACAAATCACCTCGAAGTAAATGAAAACTAAGAGGATTAGTCAAAGTACATACCGCGAAGTAGGAGTTAATGACTGTGAAACGTTGCTTCATGAGTTCATGCTGCTTTCTCAACTTATCTTGGATAAATAGAAATGAGGTATCACTATGCTATAGATTTAGTACAAACATTAGTAAGTAAGACAATTATATTAGTATATTTTCATAAAATGAAAACATTTCACTAACCTCACAGCCAAGATGTGGATCCGCTAAACCAATCCAATCTAGGAAAAAGTGTTTCTGCTTCATACAGTAGTGCTTACATAAGATCTGGGCTTTAGCATTCCTCTTGTTGGCAAAATATTTCTTATACCTCTTCATTATAGATTTTGCACCAGGTACATAGGGTTATTGATGTAATAATAACTCATAAATAAACCTAACTATTTAACCTATTATGATTCACATCAGTTATATAGTTCAATTCTTTCCTTTGCCAACTTATCTATCTTTTTTGTTATATATAGAGATTTTTGAAGTGTCCCGACCTTTGTTTTTCTAGTGCCTCAGGGACGCTTCTGAAATTGGTTGTTCTCATCCATCATAATGACGTCAGAAGTAGACTCAACTTCAACTCTCTCCTCATTCTAAAAAATCTTCTCAACTCGAACCTTAATCTTCTCCTCATCTTTTTCCTCAACTCTCCCCGCAACACTCTCCTCATTTTAAAAAATCTCCTCAACCTGGGCTTCAATCAGTCAATCATCTTTCTCCTCAACTCTCCCTTCAAGATTCTCCTAATCTTTCTCCTCATCATGATCATTCAGATCTCATACTACGATATGATCGATCATACTCTATGATCTGTCCGATCATATGTACATATTTTTATTTTGTTTACATATAACATATAACTTACAAATAAGAGAACATTCTCAAATTTAAAAAATACCTAGTACATTTGGTAATATAATTTCTTCTTAAAGCCCTCCTGTGTCATGGCCTTTTCATTTTGCCATGAACATACTGGTGGCATAATTGTATCAACTCTGGATACATATTCTTCAGCAGTTGCGGTATTTGTTCATAAATCTATGCTTGTAAAAGTTTAATAGATAAAACATCAAGGAACTGTAAAATTTAACATACTATAAAGGTAGTTTTTAGAATGCTACTAATATTCACTTTCTCGCAAGAGGGAATATTAGGCGTTAGTTATAGGTTCACCTATAACCAGGTACTAATAATGTGAGGAATCTCTCGAGGTGTCACATTCTTAGGCGTTGCATGTTGTGTGATTATAATTGTTGTATGAACTTGTGGAATGGAAAGTATGTGATAATTGTTGAGTTGGACTAATGCAAGATCAATGTGATTGAGGTTATGGAATATGTTAGAAAAACATATTGAGATGAAACATATTGATGTGAGTACAATATGTTAGTGTTTCTTGAGACTTGACTAGAGTAGAAATAAGCTTAATGTGAATTATAGAAACTTGGAAGTGATTTAGGATTAAATGGACTCGATTAATTTCATTGGATACTATTTTAAGTTTTACCTTTAATCTAGGTTGTTTGCTTATTGGCTTTAGCCTCATGATGTTTTTTTTCAAGTGGGACAAGAGCTGGTGGATGATGAGTATCCGAGAGACGACGTCGTTAGACTATGTGGCACCACATCATTTCATTGAGTTTATTTTTTAAAAACGCATTTGTATTACTTTTTGTTTTTGAGAAGTTTAATAATGTTTTGGTATTAATTACCAAAGATTCTTATTTATTTTCTTTTGGCTTTATCATGGTTTTTAACTGAATACCAGAATTCATTAATTGTTTTCATCTATTCGATATTTCAATAAGAGATTTATTCATTAAAATTGTCTTCCGCTGCGTTATTTTTTATTTAAAAAGTCGGGTCTTTACACTTGTGCACATAATGTATCTACCTTTATTGACAGATTTTGATATGGCAGGTAAGTACAATTGGGTTGGAGCATGTCTTGCTGGATGTCTACAGATTTTGATATGGCAGGTAAGAACCAGTCGAACCAAACCGGTTTATTTGGAATCGAAAACCAAATCGGTTTGGTTCGGTGCCTTAAGAGAGGAAAACCAAACTTCAGTTTTTATGGTTTTGTCCCCTTTTTTAAATTTTTTTTCTTTCACCCTAGTATAATTTGAACCACTTATTATAAATGGAGTTTTTCAAAAATGATATTTTAAGAATTGATTTTTTCAAAGATTGCAAAAGTTATAAAAAAAATTCAAAAATGCCAATTCTCAAACTAAGATCCACAAATGTGAGACCGAGATTGGTAGAATCTCAGTCTGAAAAATACAAATTTTGTAATATTTCAAAATATTAGTACTTTTAAAATTATTCATTAAAAATAGTTTAAATTAAAGTAGGAAATATTATACACGGGGTAATTATTGAATTTTCCAAAAAAAAATGGAAAATTATAAAATGCTGAAGTAGGAAAGGTACATTGAAGGGTTGGTGGTTAAAAACACACACACACACAAAAAAAAAAAAAAAAAAAAGAGGCTGTTGAGATAGGAAAGTGAATTCTGCTTTGTGAGCAATCTTGAAAAATACAACCTCCATGAATTACAACAATAATTTAATTATACAAGATACAAAAGAAGCCGTCTCAGTGCGTTGATTTGGAATGCTTAATAAGCCAATCAATAACTGAATCAATATTGGTCGAATTCTTGCATGAGATCATTAAACAACAAACTTCTCTATCGGTAATTGATTCAAGTCCCCTGCACAATTACAAAGTCCAAATCTCAGCAAAATAATAATATGCATTTAAAAAAAAAAAACGTCAATCTTTAAGGACTTGAAAAGTAGTCCTCACATTTGATCAGTCAATGCTGGTTTAGATAAAGCTCCTGGTTTGTCAATCTTATTGCCCAGAACTAGCAATGGAATGCCATTAAGTGATGGTTTGCTAAGCAAATCGTGAAGTTCGCTTTTTGAGATGTTTACGTTATCATGGTCAGCAGCATCTACAACATAACTGCACATAAAACTCTCGATATCACCATAATTTACTAATCATTATTATATATTTTCACCGAGAAACAGAATCATAAAACATGACTTACTATACAAAATTAGACTATTGGCTAACAAGTGCTTAAGCAAAATTACACAAGCAGACAGACTTGAACAAACAACTACAGCTCTGCTGCAGACAAGCTTTAATGACCTCAAATGTGTGCTTTTAAGTTATTTTTTAATGGAAGTATGAACCTCTCATTTATAAAAAGTAAGGAAAAAGTAGAAGTATGTATATCAAGGAACAAGAAGTTATGATGTCTTTCTTATGCAACATTGCTAGAGGTTTGTGTAGAAAACTCAACGTTTTGCCTAGCCAACCAGAGCCCAAAGGGATGTAAAACGTTGAGTTGAATCAAATGCAGGAACCAAAGGATCCATTCCAATGCAAAACAACAAAGCCAATGTTGAATTCAAACTTATTTTTCCCTTGTAATGTCGATAATCTATCTGAGAGAGATTTTTGGCTTCCTTTAATGGAACAAGATTATGCAAAATCTCTCCAAATGGAAGAAGCCTTTTATATCTTAAGGAGGAGGATTCACCCATGCCAGAGCCATCCTGTCTAATATTCCTACTCATCATTTTTCAGTTTTCAAAATTCCCCATAGCTTTGCAAGTGAGGGTTGTAACCATCTTTTTTCTATTAATAAGAGAAATTTTAGAATAATAATCACAGATTAAAAAAAAAAACATAAAGTCCATATAAAAAGATAAGATGTTGATGAATAATTGTTAGAGATATATTTGTCACCGGTTAGTGAATTTGTTAGTATACAGATGGTTACAGAGTGAGTTTGGGAGTTGAGAATCAAATAGGTTTTGGCATTAGTAACTTAGAGAGATATTCTTCACTGTTATAATATGTTTATTAGTATTATTAATATGCCCTTTATTGTAGTTTTATTTCTTATGAATTTAGGGCTTTGGGCCCCCATATAGTTGTGTATATATGTCTCATTTATGTGAATAATACAACTTAACTTTTCACTCAAACTCTCTTCACTATTATGTTAGATTACACTCACAAAAGACTATTGTCTATTGCATTATCTTTTATATGGTAATATATCTTTCTTCGTATCCATTCGTTTGGGTATACATTGTTTTGATGAATTTGTTAAGGTTTATATATAAATAAGGTGAAGGAGCCTAGGGTTGCAGATATTGGGATTAGTTTCTTGGAGAGAAATAACCCTATTGAAAAAAGGCTATCAACTTTTGTACTCTCTTTCTACAGTAATACACATTGATTACTATTACATATCTCCCTAATGGACATTCAATGGTGCACCAAGAAAAGCCAGAGATTGAAGAGATGATTCCAATGGTTCAAAGAAATATCATCTTGAGAAAAGATGATAAAGGTCATACATCCCTCCTTACATGAGATGCAACAGCTCGGAGAAAAGCATATAAAGGAAAATTTCTGTTTGGCACCATTGGTTACATATAAATAACTTTCAAAGCCACAAACCAAACCAAGGGCAAGAGCTTCACTTTCTTAGTAGGACTTCTACAACTCCAAACAGAGAGCAATCAACTCTAGTCAAGTGCAGAGAACCAACAACTATTAATTTCCTTACCCAAAAAATATCTAAAAAATATCAGGTTTCAACCATCATCTTCCACGTTTCTCGCTCCTTAATACTGTACTACTTCCCAGCCTAGTATTGTCCAGGGAAAAAAAAAAAAGTCTCCCAGATCCATGTCTAAGTTTTATAGGATAGTTGGTAGAGAAGGCTTGCTTACAAATCTTAATAGTTTTCTGTAGTAAAATGGTTTTCATGTTGTTTGTAACTAACAAGGCACGTGATGAGTGTCCAGGACCTGCCAAAAGAACTTTAAGCTCAGTTGACCAAAGTATGCATTGCACACTCACAAGGTATTAAAGGACGAACCGTCGCGAAGAAGCGACAACAAAGGATCCATCATCCAATCAACCTGTGAGGCCGAGCCCAAGCTTCCTCACAGGATCTCCTAGTAAACCTGCAAGGCCGAACCCGAGCTACCTCCCATAGCCTTGGATCACTAGACAGACCTTAAGATGAAGCCAAGCTCGAGCTCCTTCATGCCTCCCTCTCTGATAGCTCGACCCAAACAATCCTGATTCAAGCACCTTGATCATTTCCGAGCTATCTCACATATGCCAGCCTCTTCTCCTGCCCACGTGCACCCATTCCACGTTCCTATAAAAACCCAAGAGATATTTCCATTTGAGGTATTGCTTACCAGATCATTTTCTACTATTCCGCACCAATGCCTTCCATATTCGCTTTCTAACTTGACCGTCGGAGACCTTGTGGTCGGCACCACACCCCTGCCACACTCCGACCGTCTTCTTCTTTTCGGGGCAACTTCAAAGAAACTGAGGAAGGTGTGATGCAGAGAGCAATCTCGACCATTGGAGATTTTTATCCCCTACACTCTCTAAGGGCATATAAAATTACCATTGAAGTGTTGGAAATCACTTGAAATTCTCATTGACGTGATTATTTCAAATCACTCATACTACAAAAGTGAAGACTTCAAAGAAAACTTCCAAGCCATTCACAACAGAGCCTTATTTTTTAATTCATTCAGTTTCTTTATCCATGGTATTGTCTTGTTTTTTATTTTAATGTTATTGCCTATACATAGTAACCACAACACACAGGCAAAAAGCAACACAATTCCAATACGGGTAGCTGCAAATCTAACAAATTGTCCAGTAATATTTATAAAAATGTCAATTCTTAAAAATATTTGTAAATAGAGCAAATTTTGATCTCGTGAATCAGTGCTCAACATTGAATTACACACTTTTACACTAAGTTAATCACTGATACACATATTTTTCATTGTTAATCACTTATCAACACAAAAAAATTTGCTATATTTGCAAATAGTTTTAAGTGATGATGTATTTACAAATATTGCATCAAAATCTGCTAGCCAATGAAATTTCCCCATTCCAATAAACCAATAATTTCCTCCTTGAAGACTGGTCGCTTCCCATAAAAAATCTATATCACCTTTTTTATTCAAATTGCTTGCCAAAATAGAAATTTGAATAAAAGGAGAAAATACATGAGCATGTTGGACTCTGAGAGCACTGTTTATACGGACTACAATCTTTAATTCACCCCCTTGGAGATGGGGGCTTTCTTCCATTTGTATAGCTTAGACAACCAGCCTCCAGTGTCTTCTCTCTTCAGATGCACTCAATGTCAAATGCACTTCCAAGTAGTTAAAAGATAAATAACCTACCTGGTTTGTAGCTACCACTGCAGCCACATTGTTGGAGCTATCTAGGGGTGACAAACACCCCGTTACCCCGCGAACCCGCCCCATTTAAGTGTGTAATCGGGGTGGGGCGGGGTCGGGATGAGCAAATATACCCCATTTATTAAACGGGGCGGGGTCGGGGCGATGGGATTTGACCCCATCGGACCCTGACCCCGATTAAGTTTGTTTAGTTTATTTTTTTCAATTTTCCTTCCCACCATCCGCTGACTCTCAGACTTGCAGCTGCCCCCCCTTTTTTTTCTTTTTCCTTTTTCTTTTCATTCCTCTTTTCTTTTCTTCTTTATTTTCTCACAATCACGATTACGAAAGCTTCTCTTCTCCCATTGTTCCTTTTCTTGTTTTCAAACTTTGGCTTTGGCTAAGCCTCCCGCCCTTGCCGTCGAACTTCGGCCTCCCTTGCAAATTTGTGTTCAATTTGTTTCTCTTTCTTTTTTTGTTCGATAGATTTAGGTTAGGCCTTTTTTATTTTATTAGTCGGGGTACCCCGTTTATACCCCGACCCGATTGTTAAATAGGGTCGGGTCGTGGTAAATTTTAAATGGAGCGGGGTCGGGGTGTTCTTTTTCACTTAAATGGGGTCGAGGTATAAACAGGGTACCCGACCCTGCCCCATATTCACCCCTAGAGCTATCCATGCTAACAATGTGATAGGAACTAACTTTCATTCATAATATTCATACAAATTACACACTGGAAGATATTATTTGTACCTTCTCATTTGTTCTTATCCTCATAACTGCCTACAAGATAAGATTATTCCAACATTAACTAATTAACTAAGATTGTCCAAAATAACCAACGTTAATAACTAAATAACCAGCACTAATTCCCTCTTTTACCCCTGCTCTGGTAAGTTATTACAATTGGAGGCCTAACACAATGTTGGTCTTAGACATATTGATATTAAAAGGTGAAGAAGACTAGAAAATCTTGGAGAAATCCAAATGATTTTTAGATTTTTCTTCATAATAATCTCAAGGTAACAATGTCCATAAATTGTAGATGAGAAATGTGAATAAGGTCCCTAACAATCTAAAAAACATGAATGTAGAGACCCTTTCCTTCTTTCCAGAGTCCACAAAGAGAGTTGTCTACTACAGCCAAGAGAACAAGGAGAAAGACCCTGACTTGACGACATCAAACTCAAACTTTGTACGACAGTTTACCATTTATAAAGATGGAGAGTTTTTAACCAAACAACCTGAGATCCATCCTCTAACTAAAAACAGTGAACCATTGTATAGTATGGATGGATCAAGTCAACATAAAACCCATCTAAGAGGGTGTGTTGACTTTGTCATATGCCTTCTCCAAATCAATTTTAATCATATGACCATCATGTTTCTTCTTTCTTCTAAGGTTGCATGAGAAGGGAAAATTTTAAGTCTTTCAGTCAATGCATTAAAGATAATTTTGCAGAGGCTCACCAAACTTTTTTAGTTTTGTGCAGGCTCACCAAACTGATCATCTAAACGATAGAGAGGAAAAAAGGTGGAGCTAATAGCTAGAGATAATTAGAGCCATTGATCAACATCACTCTAGTATATTATTGTTTTTGTTTTTAATAATCGTGAGTGCCTGGGCTATGACAATTTAGGGTTTATGACGCTCGAAGGACAATATCTTAGCTACGTGGCCATTCTAGTTCAAACCGCAACCTCAAAAGCATCTGGTTTATAGTGTGCCATTTTTACCACCAACCCATGATGGTTCTCTACACTATTTTTGTTAGATAGCACAAGCTAGTTTTCTAGAAAGTCTCTCATTGAGAATATTCCATATTGACATTGTCTCTTCTAGAAGCTTGACGGGCTTCCTTCCTGCTCATGCTCAAAGGGTACTAATCTAGAGACAAGGCCAAACTATTATGGCTTTAGGCTTTGAGAGCCATATAATGGGAGCTACGATTGGGTTGAAATATAGAATTTTTCAGGGTGTTGCTACAGATTTTAAGGATATTTAGGACAGTATGTCTTTAGCAGTTTTCTCTTTAACTGCTCTCAATAAATCTAAAATTATTCTCTCCTGATTACTTATGCAGCGTTTATGTAATTCTTCCGGCTTTGAATTTTTTCTTCTGCATATTTTATTATTTAAATGAAATATTTAGTTTCCAATACCAAAAAAAATAACTAAAAAAATATAACAAGATAATGAAATATAAAGAAACAAGAGGAATAGACTTGAAAACAGCCATGAGGAGATTGGCTTTCCTACACAATAGAAGAAACTGCACGACAGTATCTCTCCCACATGCTGCGAAACCTTGGTTGACCTCCAAGATCCCATAACTTTATTGTAACATTGCCTTTTGTGACCTTCTTCATATTGAATCCGACCTGAAAATTTTTCCAATGATCAAATTCTTATTAAAAGAAGACAAGAGAGATATTCCAAATAGTGTGCAAATAATGTTTGAAGCAATTGAAAATTTCACAGAACCGGAAAGACAACTCACAGTCGGAATCATGTCCTCACTGTATCCACCCGTCTGAAAAGAAGACAACAAAACATGGTGAGTGAGAAGGACTATTCAGAACCAACAAACAGACAGACCAAGTTGGCGATCTCGTTGATGTACTTACTGCAACAACATTTACAAGGGAAGTTTTCCCTGCATTCTGAAGTCCTATTAGAGATAGCTCCATTTCTTGCTTAAAAAAGAGGCTGAAATCATACACAAAAATAGGATTATATTACGAATTTATTGAAAATGTAGGAACTGAAATTTCTAAAATATGGCATATAACAACTAAAGAGGGCAAGAATTGCAGTAACATAATGACAGCAAGCTCAATTTTAAAATCCATATGCTTCAATCTCATAACCATAACCATAACCATAAATGTAATTACTTTTCTTAAGCAGATTTCTCAACCATATGATTCAATTTCAAACCTTAGAATTCAATTCCCAAGTCTAAAAAAAAATTAAAAGCGACAATAAATGGAAAATTAAAGAAATCAAGCAAAGGGTTCATATTTAAAGCGGTAAAAAGGGAGAATGAAGCTAAACCTTCGAAGCCAATTGAGGAAAGATTCCCACAAACCCATTGAAGATGAAGAAGAAGAAGAAGAAGAAGAAGAAGAAGAAGAGCAGCAAACAACGAGATCTCTGAATGAATCTCTGTTGCCGCGCGAAAGAGAGAGAGAGAGAGAGAGAGATGCTTTCCCTCAGTTACTCCCCCAATCAATGATCAGCGTAATTGAGGGGGGAGACACCAAAACTATTAAACGACGACGTTTAAGCTTTCAAATATTAATGTTCCGGTTGTCCATTTCTGAACTAGCTAATCCCAATTTCATTGGAGATGAGTGAAAGGCACGTACGGTACAAGGGTTGGACAGCCCGGTAAAGCGAAACTCTATCTGGGATTTTAATGGATGGTGTTCAACACAACTGAAATCATAGGGCCGTTTTGTTGGGGTTTTTGCAATATTGTGAAAAATATAAATAATTCCTAATAAATTGCATAAAGAGAAGTATTTTCAAAAATATTGTTTCTCAACCATAAATCGTCTGTTGAACATACAATGTTTGCCATATAAGCGAAAATCGTCTATTGAACTGACAATGTTTGGCATGTGAGCGAAAATCGTCTGTTGAACATCATCTATTGGCAAAGGAATTAAAATTGTCTATTCAACATACGATTTCAGGCAGAGAGGTTTTGTAAATCGTCTGGCAGAGAGGATTTTAAAATCGTATGTTCAACACACGATTTCAGGCAAATCAATTTAATATTTCTCCAAAGATGGTAGGCAATATTTTTTCAATTTCATTAATTGAATTTCTGTTATTGATTAAGTGTTAGACAAAAACTCATGTCTTCTTTTAAATATTATCAACAGATTGTATGTTAATTTAATTAAGTAAAAAACTTAATTAATAAGGAATTTAATATAAAATAAGAAAAAAACATAAGAAATTTTTACACTTTAAAACACATCACCCCATGTATTTACAAGGATATCGCCATGTACAAATTAATTACAAAATTAGACTTTTCAGGTCGTGGATGGTGGTTCCCTCCTCTTTTTTTTACCTTTTTGCCCTTTATTCATTTAATTCCATTTATTTCCTTTTTAGTTTTTAAATTCTTAATTAATTGTAAATTGTCTTCTAATATTTATAATGATTCTGAGTTTAAATTCCACCAAATTAGCCCATATCTCACGTTTACAGTTACCTTTTGTATTTTTTTTTTTAAATTTCAAATTTCCACAATCTTCAAGATGTATTTTCCCTCTTGTATTCCTTTTCAGTTTCATTTTCTTTCTCTTTGTGGTTCATCTTCCATTTTCTTCGTTTTCTTCATCTAGTGTTCTACGTGTTGTTCTTTTCTTCTTCTTATTTCAACCGGAAGTAATGGTATCTTAACATTTTTTACATGGTGGACGTTTTGCTGAACATTCTCATTACTTTTATTATCTATTTAATCGGTTGTTGTTTTTATACTTTTCATTTGTATTGTTTCTTTAGAACTCTTGCGTTTTTTTCCAAAGTTTGATATGGATTATATTTTCTTTGTTTAAAAAAATGATTCTTTTTCATCATGAAAAGGGAATCAAAATCTCGTAGTAGAAAAAAGAAAACAACAGTAAAAGGAAAAGAAATTTGGGAAGAATTCGAATACTACAAATGCAAGCAAGGAGGAAAACATGGAGGATGAAGAAAGCGTTGAAGAAGAATACTCATACGAGGAAGAAGACCTAGAAATATTTATATTTGTTAAACACTGCAAAATTATCATGTACATTGTAAACTGTCGTGAATAATTTTAAATACATATTTTATTTTTGTTAAACATGGATACATATTTAACTACATTTTTCTGTGCTCATAATGAATATTTATTAATTTTAGTAATTTGAAGAAGAAAAAAGTAGTGACAGAGAAGAATCCAGAAAGAAAAAAAAGGATAAGCGACGTTCGAACCATATATTTATTTTTAATAAACATTTAAATCCAATTGATAAATGAAAATCTTGTTGAATTTATAAAAGGTAAATATTTAATATCATTTATTTTTAATAAACACGTAAATAATTAAATTTTGTTCACAAGTTTAAAATTCATAGATATTGCCTCTAAAAAGGATCACAAACTGAGTAACAAAAAAAAGATACATTGTCGTCCATATAAATTTTGTACGTATTAATGTAGAAATCATATTTCATCGCTAATTTCTTTTTGCAAACTTACGAGGTTAATATTTTTGACACAACGAAGAGAGGAAGACTGATAATCAACATAACTATAATTTGCAAACTTAAGAGGTTAGTATCACTCCTATATGATATTGTTGCATTTGACCTAAGTCTAAGGTAGCTTTGTTTTTTATTTTACTAAATGAGCCATGTTGATAAAAATGTTATCATCACTTATAAACTCGACACAATTTAATCTTAAATTGAATTAAGTTTATCGGTACGGTTTAGTATCAGTTTGGATTAACAAAATAATAATAAACATGTAAATTAATAAAATAAAATTATTTTATTATTCACGACAGTTTACAATGTAGATGATAATTTAGCAATGTTTAAAAAATATAAATATTCTGGGTCTTCTTCCTCGTATGAGTGTTCTTCAACGCTTTCTTCATCCTTCATGTTTTCCTCCTCGCTTGAATTTGAAATCTGTAAAGTATTCAAATTCTTCCAAAATATCTTTTCCTTTTACTGTCGTTTTCTTTTTTCTACTATGAGATTTTGATTCCTATTTCATGATGAAAAAGAATCAATTTTTTTTTCTAAACAAAGAAAATATGAAATCTCTTCATCATCATTTTCTTGTTCTTCCTCACTTATATCTTCTTTGTGTTAGGAATGGTGTCCTGGAACTTGTAATTATTTAATAATAATAATTTATTTCGAATAAATTATATTATCTAGATTGATTCAATTGACGATATTAGGAATATATGGAAATATATTAATATCAAACATTCAAATAGTAAACCCTAAGTTACTCTTATGAAATCACGACTTAGTGTGTGAGTCATACGAGAGGATTAAAGTCGAGATGAGTAACTTAAAAGTGTCTACAGTAAATGGATAACGTTTGGGAACCTTATCCTGATAACACTGTTGATAGCTTCGCATTTTGTTTATAGACAAATGATCTAATCCTGATCATTCATGTGGGAGACATGAAATGGAAGTATCATATGCAATGTTGATTGTATAAGACAGGACCACGATGTTCCATCAAATTTCTCATTAGTACCGTTTACGAGAAATGATCGAATATCAAACTAAGTTTATCAGCCGTGATAGATCTCAATCCTGAGTGAAGTGCAGACTCCTATTTATGGAGTTATGTTCTTTGATTCACATGGTTGAGAGCGATCAGTAAGAACGCTCAATACACTTCTTTTTTGGGAACATGGCTAGATAAGTAGCTGGGAACGCATCTTCACGAGATGGAATTCATAACTTTCTGATAAATTAACGGTATCAGTGCGATACCTAAACATTTTAGGAACTTTAGGAAACTCCATTGATGTGCCGATTCGAGACATGAACAAGTGGCGCCACGACTTCTATTGATCACAAGTATATTATCTCTAGTTCGACTAAAGATAAAGTTCATTGGAGAATCAATGGGAACACAAGGATAAAGCGGTAATTACAGGGGCAAAACGGTAAATTTATCCGCCTGTAATTATGAGGGTTCCACGTGAAGGATTATATCACAGACATAAATAAAGATAAACTAAATGGACATAACTCATCTATAGTGAGGGGAGTTCAGCTATGAATCTATAGTGGAATTATTCATAGTTAAATAATAAGTAATTAGCTGATTATGAGTTAATCACTTAATTGACTAATTATTAAGCCCATGATCTATAGGTCCATCGGGTCCCTATGCTAGCCCAAATATCGTTGTAGTAAAACTAAGTTATTAATTTAACTTAGGAAGAACAAATAATTTAAGTAATTGTATTTACTTAAAATTAGGCAATATTAATTATTTGAATAATAAGATTATTTCAATAAAATTTAATATTAATATTAATATTATTAATATTGATACAATATTAATTGTTTAAATAAAGAGTTTATTTAAATGGAAATTAATATGACATTATCAATTATAATATTTTAAGGCAAAATTAATTGTTTAAATAAATAAATTATTTAAACGGGAATTAATGTTAATATTATTAATTATTTAAATAGAAATTAATAATTAATATTATCTTTTAAATAATGAGTTTATTTAATTTGATAATAAATTTTAGAGAGAATTAAATATAATTGGTTTAAGAAACAAATTGGTTTGGCCCAAAATAATTAATTAATTGAATAGGATTCAATGGTAATTAATATAATAATTTTTGGCTAAATGTGTTTAATTTAGAAATTATTATTTGAATTTTTTCTAATTTTAAATATATAAATATATAATTATTGAATAAAGAAAATAAATATATAATAAATATATTTTTCATTAATTGGCGTGCGAACCATGTACAGAATGATTTTATTATTCTTAGTTGGCGTGCACAAAGTTAAAGAGATTTATATCTACATATATTTTATTATTTATTTTTTTCTATTATTTTAATAATTCGGAGATAAGCTTATCTAATTAGATTAGATATCCTATAAATATGACCATTGGGATTCATATTTTATACACTTCTCACTTTAATTAGAAAAGTGAAAATTCTCTCTCAAGTTTTTGCCCAATTGCCAATTTTCCTTAGGGAAAAATTTAGAAGAAATTTCTTCTTCTTTTGTTCTTCCGGTTCGATTCCCACAAGTCGGTTTTGCTTTCGATCGGGATATAACATAAAAGATCCGGTGTTGCTGAGGATTTGATGCTATAAAGAAACCTCTAACCGATTCTCCATATTTTACTCAATATAAGTTCCGGTTTTAATTTTCGAAATTAAGCATGAATCTACATGTTTTTATCACAAATTGCATGATATTAATAGATTCGTAATTAAGAGTTAATTAGTTTACTAAATAAAATTCCGCTAGTTTAGTAAATTATCCCTTCACTTTGTTCATGTCTTCCATTTCAAATTTTTTTTCTTTATCTTGTATACTTTCCATTCTTTCATTTTCTTCCTCTCTCAGATTCTTCAATTTACCACTAGATGTTGTCCCCCTTTCATCAAAATAATTGTAATTCAGTTTATAAAAAAGGGGTGAGATTGATACTTTATCATCAAGAATGATGTAAAGCTTCAATCTTTGTACAAAATAAAAAAACAAGAACAATAACATATATACGGAAAAAAAACAAGAACATACCTTTTCTAGGGATTTCGATTCATTAATCTGTTGTTCCTTCTCGTTTTTATTTGATTATGTGCTTCTTCATTGTCCTTGTTCATCATCCTTGATCTCTCCTCCACGATTTAGTTTTTGCTCCACATTTTTCCGTATTTTTCGTTTCCTTCTTAGTCTGTTTTAGGTCTCACCTTGTTCTTCGATTTTTTTTTTGAATTTTTTAATTTTTGTTCCAATATTATAAGAGATACGTTATATTTTTTCCTTTTTAAAAAATCTAAGACTTTTGTATCTTCCCTTGATTACTGCCTTTTTTTGTTTTTAATTTTCACGTTTTCCAAACAACAATAGGGTAATTATGCGGTTGTTGGGTGAGGGTCATTTCCAACTTTAGACAGGGGCATGCAGTTGTGCTAGGGTATTTTTGTAATTTTTTTGTTTACCAATCACTTATGTAATTAGACATAATGAATTGATTATTAATGAAATTACCCCAAAACATAATGTAATATTATGGTAAAAACATAATGTAATATATATTAGAACAAAATAACATATGTATATATGTTATATAAAATAAGCAAAATATATCTAAATGTTAATGAGTGCCGCAAGAGGGAGGTCGCTTATTTCGAGGTAGTTGATTATGTTGCTTTGGGCGCCTCTATTGTTGGCGTCCACGTGGCTCTCTAATTGTGGAAGGTCCTACCTCATGATCATGACTGTGGTCCCTAATAATGTGAGAACTGGAAGTCGTTATGAAAATGGGAGAAGAATGTCCTAAACTGGAAGTCGGTATGAAAATGGGAGAAGAATGTCCTATTAATGTATTAGTTTATATTCAAACTGATGACTTACCTAATCTGACCGTAAAAGATCAAACATATATCGATTCTGGACCAAAACATGAGTGGGAAGAGCGGTGACACAGAAATCATCTATCCATCTACAGAAGAAGATCAAGTTAAGTGTTTGAGATATATAAAAACATATATAAGTTCTAAAACATCAACACACACCAAGCGCCCGTAGGACGACCAAATAATTCGTCATCTAGAGTGTGAGTACGTTGAGGGGCTATCATAAGAAAATGATCTCATGCCCAAACCTAAAGTAAGATGATTGGGCCAGTAATATCGTGAGAATCTGCAAATGATTTGAGACACATCTCTCTATATAGCCATGTCAAACACATTGAACCAATTCAGTCGTCCAACAGCCTCAAAATCCTCTAATAATGGAAGAAACATAAGATGTACTAAAGTATTAGACTTGTCAGCAAACAGGAAACCACCGATCAGCTATAAGACGTACGCACGTGCAAATCTCGCTATGGCCACATCATCTGCATCACGTGGTAAACTCCTGAATGTCAAAGATAGCCACGTTAAATTGAGTTTGGATCCATGTAAATATTCGGGAGGTGGTACGACCCCCAATAAATATTGCCATAAAGCCACCAAGTTATGACGCACTCTACCAACTGCATGTTCTTCATCTATTAGAAGACCGAACTGGACTACAACGTCCTAGAGTGTGACAGTGCATTCTCTCATTGGTAAGTGGAAGGTGTGAGTCTCAGAACGCCATCTCTCTATTAGTGTGGTGATAAGACTCCATTCCAAGTGTATAAAACCTAGATGAGTCACACCATGAAATCCCACTGCACGCTAATGAGGCTCGATACGATAATTAAATGCAGATTCATTCTAGTTTTTCGAAAATTAAATGCATTTACTTACATTGAGTAAAATATGGAGAATCAGTTGGATATTTCTTTACAGCATCAATCCTCAGCAACACCGGATCTTCTACGCTATATCCCGATCGAAAGCAAAACCGACTTGTGGGAATCGATCTGGAAGAACAAAAGAAGAAGAAAATTCTTCTAAATTTTTCCTAAGGAAAATCGGCAATTAGGCAAAATTTTGAGAGAGAATTTTCACTTTTCTTATTAAAGTGAGAAGAGTACAAAATATGAATCACAGTGGTCATATTTATAGGAAAATATGACATCTAATCTAATTAGAATTCATAATTATCTAATTATAAAAGTAATGGAAAAGATGAAGATAAAAAAAATGAAAAGAATCCTTTGCCATTCACTACAAAAAAAAAAAACCAAATTGCGACCAGAAGGTCGTTTTTAAGAAAAATGCAACCAAAAAAGTGACCAAACCTGGCATGGCAAAAAAGCTAGTCGTCCAGAAATTTTGTGCATCCAAATGGTCACCAAAATACAACCAAACGTGTTTGGTAGCAAAAAAGTCAACATTTTAAAAAATGACCAGACAGTCGCCTAAAATAGTGACCACCTAGTCGTAATTGAAGTTGTAGACAAGTGACCAGTAGGTCCCACAAAAAAGGTGACCACATGGTCGTTTATGTTAGTGACAAAATGGTCACCTTCTTAAGTGACCATCCAGTCGTTTGAGCATCAGACTAAGGTGACCATCTGGTCGTTTATGTTCTTTGCATAATGCGACCAAGTGATTGTTTCTTTTACTTCTAAATTGCGACCAGATGGTTGTTTTATGTTTTATAAAATGCGACCATCTAGTCGCCAATGTTATTTTTTTAATATAATAATTAATAATTAATAATTTAGTTAATTAGAAATTAATTAATTGTTTAAATTAAATTATTTAATTTGTAAATATTATTTTTATTTTATTTAAATTTATTTATTTATTTAAATTAAATAATAAAAAATTGGAATAAAAATAAAAATATATATAAAGAAATTTCCAAACGAATGTACTATACAAAAGAAAAGAAATATAAACTACTGCGGAGGAGCAGGGGGTGGTGGAGGCGGCGGCGATGATGATGAACCTGGATCTCTGGGTCCGAAGAACGCGGCTAATGCAACTGCGAGCTGGCCCTGAACATCCGCCTGAATCGCAGCGACTCAAGCATCGAAGTTGCTGCGCATATTCTCCATCTCGCTGTGAAGCTGTTGAACCTCCTCTCGCAACTGCTGCTCAGTCAGAGAAGGACCGTAACTAGTGCTCGCTCCGCTGCGCTAAAGTCGAGGCATGTCGGCGTATAGTCGTCTCCCGTACGAGTTGAGCCCAGGAACCGATCCATCAGGCCGAAACCCCTCCAGCAGCCTCCAAGAACGCCTCTTTACGGTCGTCCTGAGTCGGTTGCGAGTCTGGTGTGGGCAACCGCTGACTCAAAGACTCCTTGAAACGTTCCTAAATATTTAAAATTCAGAAAATAAAATATTTAATATATAAGTTAGAAAAAGTTGTAAACAAAAATTAATAATTGAAAAAATTATTAAATACCTGAACTTCTCTTGCCTTTTCGTCGACGATCGTCCCGTCCTTCTTCGTGTGAAGAATGAGGTGCAGCTCATCGAGCGGGATAGGGCGACTGTGCTTCTCTTCTTAAAAATATTAGAGATTGAAAAAGAAAAAATAAATTAATTATTAATTGAAAAAATAAAACAATAAAAAAGTACGTAAAAGAACAAAAAATAACTTACCAATTGACGATGGTGCTCGTCATGGGTCCGGGCCCCGCCTGTGTGTTTGGTGGGATTCTTCGCGTGATTGGCCTTATTCCTCTTTGACACTTCCTTGCCATCGGGAGTGTCCAAGCTCACGATTAGCCGCGCGTGCTCCTTCACGCTCATCCACACGGGTTGGTTTGCTGCTTGCTTTCTGCGTGCCCGGTAAATGAGGTCCTTGAATTGATTCTGGACGTGATTGTCCCATAGGGGAAACAATCTATCGTCCGTGATATCGGAATCGGTACAAGGAAATTTACCCTGAAAAAATTCAAATAAAAAATTGGTAAAGCAATAAATTTAGTTTTAAAATTTTTAAAAATAATTAATTTTAAAAATAATTGATGTTATTTACCTTCCAATTGTCGTACATCCGACGTTTCTCCGTTTTTGGAATCTTCTGCCAGCGAAGCTCGCTAGGTAGAGGCATGCTCTAGAGGACCTCGCGAAACCGTTTTGAAACGGTTGTATGCGGTTGTACTCTGAAAAAACATTAAAAATAATGTGATATTAGATTAGAATTAAACAAAACTATTTATAAAAAAAAAACAATTTATAAAATGTTTAAAGATTTAAAAATTAATTAATTATAACAATAAACAAAATTACTTACGTATTCCCTTCAATCCGAAGGGTAGAGTCTGCGGTCCAAGGAGGCTGCGTGCCAGAAGTGGATGGTCCCGTTGGATCAGGCTGAGTGGCAGACCCTGATGCTCCTGCTGAAGTCATGGCCTGGGAGTCCCGCGCCAAACTTGGTCTCGTAAGCTGGGACTCAAAGACTGCATCATCAGGAGTGACATCAACTCCCGACTCGTAAACTGCGAGGAGTATGTCCAACTCTTCTGTAGTCAAATCCACATTAGCGGCAGCAGCAGTAGGCGACTGAGGAGTCGTGTCCTCGGTCTCGTCGTCAGGCTCGTCTGACTGGGGAGGACGTCGTCTGCTCGTCATAATCCTAAAACTAAACTAATTAAATTACACTAATTGAACTAAATTAAAATAAAACAAAATTAAAGTAAATTAATTAATTAATAAACTAAATTATAGTAAGTAATTAAAATAATTAATTAATTCATAAACTAAAGTATACTAAGTAATTAAAATGATTAATTAATTTATTAATTAATTAATAAACTAAATTATACTAAGTAATTAAAATAATTAATTAATTAAACTAATAAAAATAATTACTTAAAATAATTTAACTAAATTAAATTAATTAATTAATGAAACAATCTAAATTAAATTAATTAAATAATTTTAAGTAAAGTAAATTAATTAGATTAAATTATACTATGCAATTAATTAGTAAATTAATTAATTAATTAATCGATTAAACTAAATTATACTAATTAATTAAAATAATTAATTAAGTAATTAATTAATTAAACTAATTAATTAAAATAGTGTAATTAATTAATTTAAACTACTTAGTATAATTTAAGTAGTGTAATTAATTACACTACTTAAATTAATTGATTAAATTAAAGTAAAATAATTAATTAATTAATTAAACTAAGTTAGATTAATTAAACTAAAATTAATTAATTAACTAAATTAAACTAAAATTAATTAATTAACTAAATTAAACTAAACTATTTAATTAAATTAAAGTAAATTAATTAATTAAAAACTAGACTAATTAATTAACTAAAGTAAACTAGACTAATTAATTAATTAAACTAAATTAAATTACTAATTAAACTAAATTAAATTAACTAATTAAACTAAATTTAAACTTAAAACTAAAACTAATTTTAAACTTAAAATCTATAAGAAAACTAACCTCGTAATAGCAACCGGGATTGGAGGTTTATGGTTTCTGGAAAAGAGTAGGAACGGGGAACGGGAACGAGAAAGTAAAGAACGGGGACAGTAAAAAACAATGGGGAATGGAACGGGGGAAAGAGATAAAAGAAAGAAAAGAGAGGAAAAACGGATGGGGGGAGGGAAACAGTTTCTGTGTTTAAATCTGTATTTGTGACCATCTGGTCGCAAATATATAATTATGACTAGAAACCAAAGGTCGCGCGTGCTGGGGAAATTACGACCACGTGGTCGCAATTTCATACAAATTTACGACCATCTGGTAGCATTTATTAAAAAAGCGACTAGGTGGTCATAATTTTGTAATTATCAACAACAGCTATCACATCACGCGTCCCATAAAAAATTGTGACCAGTTGGTCGTAATCTTTAAATTCACAGCCATAAATTTCATGTAAATTTTAATTTGCCGCTCAATTAAGTGACCACAATGTCACAAAATTGTGACCAGATAGTCGCAATTGTGAAATTCATCGCCAAAAATTTCTTGAAAATTTAAATTACCCACTTCATTTGGGCGACCAATTGGTCGTCATTTAACTTGAACCATTTAGAATTTTGGAAAAAGTAAGTCTACTTTGCCAAAATTGCGACCAAGTGGTCGCATTTCACTTCTAAATTACTACAATGTGGTCACCTTTTGTGTTAAATTACGATCATCTGGTCGCAAATATTAATATATATATATATATATTTTAATATTCATTAAAGAAATAGTTTTAATAAAACATACAGTGAATCATAAAGTTACAAAATGTCTCATTTATCCTCCCCAGTTTCTTTGGACGTCGCTTCTTCTTCTTCTTCTTCTTTTTCTTTTTCTGTTTCTTCATCGGATTCATCGTCTCGAATAAATTCATCGTCTTAAAAAAGTTCCTCACATAAAGTCGTCTTCTTCTGTTTCTTCATCAGATTCATCGTCTCGAATAAATTCAGCATCAATGTCACGTGGGTGAGAAATGGAAGCATTTGTATCATCATCATGCAATGTTATTGTTCCATCGTTCAAAGGACGAACAATACTTGCATTCTGACCATCTTTTACTCTTGCTTTATTTTCGACCGTCTTTTTCAACCGACGTAAGTACCTGGGGGTACAATGTAGAAAACATTTACATTTGATCACTGTACTTTATACGTGTACATTACAAATTAACTGTCCTTACCTTTCAAATGGGTACATTCAGCGGTAATGTACCAAAGCCCCTAAGAATTTCTCGTATGGAAGATGCACTGGAAGATGCTCCATGGAGTCAAAAAAGCTAGGTGGGAACATTCGCTCCAACTTACAAATAATAATAGCGATCTCTGAACTCATTGAAGTGACAGTAGCTTTAGTCAGCTCTGTACATGTCAAGTTCCTGAAAAAAATACTCTACTGTGCAAGCGGCTCTTGATAACTCTACAAAATAGAGTTATTTGGTCCTATTTTAATGCCTAAGTGATAATTATTTGATTGAACTTTGCTCATATTTTGTGCACTTTGAACTCATTTAGAATCATTCTTTATTAAAGCTTATTTTGGGAAAAAACTCGGGTTTTTAGCACTTTAAAGTATATTTAGGATTGTTCTTGGCTTTTGGTATTTGATTTTGTCAATTTAAATGAAAGAGAGTCCTAAAAGAATTGCAAATTTCATGCAGGAACAAAGAAAAAAGTGCAGATTTTACAACAGTGTTGTGGCAGTGCTGCAGCACACTGGAGCAGTTTGGACAGCAAGCAGGATCACGATTTTAAGCCTAAAATGTCATCTTTTTGGGCCGTTTCAGCTGATTCAAGTGAGAAACAAATAGCCCCATCATTGAGGTCCATCTTAGAAGCATTAAAAGGAAGCCCAAGCCCAAAAAAAAAAGGAAGAATTAACCTAGATAAAAAGAAGACTTCAACGTGAAAAAGAAGGAGGCTGAACGTGAGACAGTTTTGGAGGCAGAGAAAAAAACGCAGGAGGAGTTTCTTCTTCTTCATTGGGATTTCGTTTGGATCCTCTCTTCCATTGATTATTCTTTCCTCTTCTTCTTCTTCATTCTTTAGAATTCCATTATTGATTTTAGATTATGTTAGGTTTAGTTTTGATTTTGTTAAACTCTTTTGTTAATTTAGGTTTTATTATGAACTAAATTTCTTAGTTGGAATTGATAGTTGAACCCTAAAGGGAATTAGTTTTTCACAAGCTTTAATGAATTCGATTTTTATGCTCAATCAATAGTTTGATATTTCTTGTCTATTTGTTTATGCTTGATCAACTAAAGTGAATTGCTTAGTTTAGTTTTAATTCTGAAAAGGTTAAAATTGAATGGAAGAATATTGATTGATAGGGGTTAACGATTCTTGAAATTGTTTTTGGTAATGCATAGACATATGTGTTTACACCTTAAAGCCTAAACCGGAACATTAAAACATATTTCTTAATCTAATTTTACCTAGACATAGGATTTTAATTGGATTATGAATTAGAATCATGTTAGGCTTGACAAAGTCACTTAAACAATTGGGTTTACTTGCATAAAAAGTGTATTTATTATTGCAGTTTGTTGCAGCACAGCCACAACACTGCTGCAACATTGTGAATTCTAAGGCTTTTTAGGGGGATTCTTGATTTTCCAACTGTTTGTCTCTACATAGTTTAATCACTTTAATATTCTTGCATATTTTAGGAGTAATCTCAGCCACTTTAGACCATTATACTTATTTTCCTTAATTAATTTAGAATTTATTTATTTAGTTTTGCATAATTTCACAATTTAATTATTTAGTTTAATAAATCAAATCATCCCAATTTATCATTGTTTTTATTTTCTTTAAATTATTTGTTAAACACCTACTTAATTTACTAATCCTCGTGGGAACGATATCTTACTTATCATTTATTACTTGTTAGACTACGTGCACTTGCGTAACACAATTTCACAGAACAGCTCCCAATGTCTATTCTCTAGGAACGGTCTGAACGCGACAGGCATCAATCGTTGCATGAATACATGATAGTCGTGGCTTTTCATCCCGAACATGATATATTTTTTACTGTCTATGCACAGACTCAAATTCGAAACGTATTCGTCCGAGAATTTGATGGATTTGATCCACTCAAATAATGTTTTCTTTTCATCCGTCGTCAACATGTACTTTGCTTTTGCGTAATTATCATTGTCGTCAGGCTCCAACTCAGGACGATCACATATCTCCCATATATCATAACGTGCCTTCAGATTGTCCTTAGTTTTTCCAGGAACATTCAAAATCATATTGATAATGTTGTCGAAGAAATTCTTCTCGTTATGCATTACATCCAGATTGTGTCTAATTAGTAGATCTTCCCAATATGGTAGATCCCAAAAAATACTTCGTTTCTTCCAACCCATGTTTTTTCCAGTCGCATTGTTTGCACTCTCTGCACCATCCACTATAATCTTTTGCATCCCTATAGCATCTATACCGTGAAGAATCTACCTTCCACTATACATTTTTGGGGGTTTTTTTTCTTACTCATCGCCTTCTTCCAGTCACTACCGTTTGAACGGAACATATGATTCAACGGCAAAAATCGACGGTGACAATCAAACCAACAAGTTTTCCGACCGTTTCAGAGATAAAATGCATCTGTGTCTAGCATGCAATGTGGACATGCGTATTTCCCTGCCGTACTTCATCCTTTAAGAGAATGAGATTAAGGTTCACACAATTAACTACCGACTAAGCAAAACAATAACAAAAACTAAACACATACTCAAAAATATATATGAAAGCAATTAAATGTCAACATACCTGACAACATTGAATACGCAGGGAAGTCACTGATCGTCCAGATTAACGCGGCGCGCATGAAGAAATTTTGTTTCTTCAAAATGTCGTACGTCATAACACCATCAGTCCACAACCTTTTCAACTCTGCAAGAAGTGGTCGCAAATACACATCCAGTTTCTGTTTTGGACTTTTCGGCTCAAGTATGATCACTGTTAGAAAAATCACCGGGTCTCGCATGCACATCGAGAGAGGCAAGTTATACGGGGTTACTATGACTGGCCAAACTGAATATTGTTCCCCAGATGCCCCGAACGGGTTAAAGCCATCCGTGCATAAGCCCAATCTGACGTTTCTCAAATCGTGCATATGCACTCATTGCAATATACCTAGTTATACTATGGAGAAATGTTACAAGTGTTGGGATTGAGGCCTCTATAAAAGTGTTCTCTAGTGGAATTCTCAAGGATCTTTCCTTGCAGGACAATATTAATCTAAAAACATATGCATAAATAGAAGACTAATCCTTGTCGAGAAATGTCTGGGTCTTCCTCTTCTTTCTTGGTTACGATCCTGGGGCCACTAAAAAGATCTTCCTTACTAAGCAGAAAAGAGAATTGATGCGTGGGCACTATCCTCTTTGGGAAAAAGAAAAGGGAAGAAATCTTCCCTTAGAACACAGGGGCCGACGGTGGCAAAGAGAGAGGGAACAGAGGAATTTTTCTGAGCTTTCTTTTGCTCTCTTAGTTGTGTGTTTTGGGCTCATCTCAAGTCTCATATTTATAGGAAAACTAAGGTCTCATAAAACCTTTGAACATCATTCAAATATCAAATAATTAAATAAAGATATTGAAAAATATTTTTTGAATAATTAAAATATAATATCTTATTATATAATAAGATATTCCCATATCACAATTTAAATTAACCAAAATTAATTATTCCATATCTATACATTTAAATAAATCACATTAATTTAAATTAAGATATTATCAATACATTTTAAATAAAATAAAATGCATAAATTGGTAAATATATTTACCAAGTAGCGTGTGACCCATCTCCATGACAATATTGGGCAATTTATTTTCCCTTTCTATTTAATAGAACAATTCCATTAAATATTTAAATAAATAAAACTCCTTTTATTCATTTAATTCCTCTTTAATTTGACAATCTCAAATTAAATAATTAAATAAACTCTTCTATTTAATCTCCCATGAATTTTTGACAGCTGCAAAATTTATTTAACTAAAAAGACTATTCTATTTAATCTCTCAATTAAAATAATTAAGTAGACTTTTCTATTTAATAATTAAATAGACTCCTCTATTTAACTTCACCATAAATTAAATAATTAAATAGAATCCTCTATTTAATTTCTTTTAATTAATCAAATAGACTCCTGTATTTGTATTTGCCTTAAATTAATTTGACAACTTGAAATTGATTACTTGAAACCATTTTTCCAAAGAAATTAATCCATATTAATTTATGTTCTCAATTACATAAGTTAGCTCGGAGGACTTAATGGACCTTTAAGACTAAGCTCCAATGATCTAGAATTACCTTTGATTAATACTCCTTTTAACCAATTAATTCTTATTCATTAACTCCTTGATAACTCCACTAAATATCTAGAGTTTCACTCTTAGTACTAGAAACATAGTTGTGTCCATTGGCTAAAAACATTTAAGTTTAATGTAATCCTTCACAAGTAGTTTGTATCCATGGCTAGGTAATTTTACCGTATTAACCTCCATGTTACATCTTGTTCCTTAAGGCCAACTGATTCTCTAATGAACAACCTTACATAATCTCCATTATGCATCTTTGATTTTTCCTTGATCAGAGGAATATAAGGCCGCCTGTTCAAGCATTGAATCAGTCCATAAGGGAAGTACTCACTATAAGAATTTCGGGAATAGGTGACGGGTAAAACGCGTCACCTATTGGAATAGGTGACGGGTAAAAACCGTCACCTATTGGAATAGGTGACGGTGCCATAGGTGACGGTCAAAAAACCGTCACCTATTCAAATAGGTGACGCCAAAAGAGCGTCACCTATTCAAATAGGTGACGCCAAAAGAGCGTCACCTATTGTCTAAAATTTGAGAAAAAAAATATTTTTTATTAGTTGATTTCAAATAATATTTATAATGCACCTATCAAATTTAAATAAAATATTACAATAATTACAATAAAAATATCACTAAATGGCTACATGAATTACAATATTTTTAAGCAAAAAATTAAATTACATCATACTTAGACAAGAATTGCTAAAAGAACTTCAATCTCCCTTACAAAAATTAAATACATAGTTGACAACCAATGATAAAAAAATTCCAACATACAGACCACGAAAACCTCACTCTCCAACAAACTTCTCGCCCTTATCTCGGAGACTGGCCAAACCACTGTGAACAACAGAGTAAATTTGATAATAAAAAAAAGGCACAACAAAGAGTAACAAACACTACTACTAATCTCACATCCATAACATTAACATGTTCCCAAAATTAAATCCTAGACTGTGCATGAAAATATTAAATGTCATCAAATTGAAATATTTAATTGGAATACCAAGTAGTAACCTTCAGCAAAACCCTCATAGTTCACATTAATCAAGTTTTTCCAAGATCATACCATACGCTTCAAACAAAGGTTTTTATTTTTTAATAAAGGCTGATAATATTCAAAACAAAGGTCACAATTATGTACCTTTTCTCACATATTATTATTATTTTTTTAAAAAGAAAGAAAACAAATAGTACACTACAGAACGATGAAGTAAAAAATCAATTTAAGGGACAATCCTTCATTGATCAGAGCAAAAAAAAGGTTTTTTCTTTCAGATATGAGTTAAGGGAGAGTCAACCGATTACTTCTCCATCATTATTTGGAGTCATTCCCAAGTCAGAGTTGACTATGGCCTTCTCTATAGACTTTATGCTGAGGATGATGACTCGTTAAGAGTTAATGCCGATGGCCAAGAAACATTATAGTTATACAAATGCTACACTATGCAGTTGGATGACTAAGATTAGTGTGCTCACAACAATTAAAAATATGGGTCAAGGATGACCTTAGCCAAACTAAAGATTGCTAACAAAAATGTCAAACATATATCATATCAAATTCAAGTTTAGGGATAATTTTCCCTCATAATTTGGATTTTCTTTCCCTTTTTCTTTAGTTTTATCTCTATATAATTGTATAACATAACTTACAAAAGATAAATCAAGATAAATAAGTTTAAGAAAGTTTTCTTACAACATAAAAGAAGAAAGGCATACGTGTCCAAAAGCTGGTGTGTGCTTGCACAACAGGTGTCTTATGTGTAAGCCTAAATCTTGTAGGATCTGTACATAGAAAAGTAACCTAGTTAGGGTCAAGAAAGATGTTAAATTATGAAATTGAAATCTAGCAATTGAACAAAAAGAGAAATTTCAATCCATGAGACAAAAAACCACTCTAGCAACAATAATTACACACATGTCAATCATGGAAACCGAACTTATCTTAACATTAAATCAGAATGAATGACCAAAAAATGAAAAAACTTAAATAGCTAATGCCCTTCCCTACAAACATTAAACCAATTGAAATGAGAACTAGCCTTAAGAATGAATACACATCAAATTGGCAACCATCGTTAATGTGGCTTTTATTTTACTAATTTAACAGGGCATTCAATCAAATTTAAAGTTCTATTTCAATTAATTATTATTAAACTAAGAATCGAGAGATAGCTTGTGTTTTAATAAATTTAATGTTTTTGTTGCAAGACAAAGAAAGAGTGGGATATTGATACGAAAGAGAGTAAGAGATAAAAATAAGAAATGGTATTCAATATCAGCATTAGCAATAATTAAATAAACAAAATAAATATGAATTCATTTTCAATCCACATGATAATCACTAAAAGGACAATACCCCCTACTCTAAGTCTACATGAATGACATGACAACATAGTATTTTACTGTCTAAATTTATTTTGAAATAGAGGAAGCGTGAAGTGTAAGGTTAAATCTTCTCATAATTAGTCAACATTAAATCTAAACATTTAACATCAAGTCAATAAATTTGAAATGGAAGTTTATACCTTCAATTTTCCTAAGCAACTCATCTTCTGAAACATGAATCTTTTCAAGCTTCTTTCCAATTTTCCCCTCCTATATCTCAACGAGTTCATTCAAAGAAAACACGATTAAAAAAAATATCAACAATGGCAATAGGCACAATAAATAATGCAGGAGGCAAATAAAGAGGAAACCTTCCACAACTAGAAAACAATGAACTTTCGATTATAGTAAACTATCAATACAAAACCATAGATTCAAGAATAAAAATACTACTTTTTTATTGTATAACTACAAATATAATCTATCATTATAACAAGAATTAAGTTGCCAAATTGATGGAGTAAGTTTAAAGTATTTCAATTAAAATGGGATATGTATTTAATCTACGGGATAAAATAACTAAAACCTAATACTTCACTCATAATATTTAATGTCTGAGGAACATAAAATATAGATATGTATACTTGATAATTGAATCCAAGACCAATAAACCGTCTACTATTATATATTAAAATGTGAAATTCAATTTGAATAATAAAAGGAAATGACTACCTGGTAGTAGGCTGAAGCTAAACTTAGTGGCATCATTCTATCTTGTAATATCGTGCTGTGGAAAAATGAGAAAAGCCAAAATTAGAGTTTATTGAAAACACATTTTTTTTCCACATAAAAGGAGCATGATCATAACATCCTAAGGCTCTAGCAACTGGTACTGCAACAACATTTCCTACTTGAATGTTCATGAATCATGATAGGAATCAAATAATCACACATCAACACATACATTAGTTTGAAAAGATAACAAAACAAGCTTAAGAAACAAAAATTATTATGAAACAGAGCCTGAAAAATTAATACCTTAGGTTTGAAAAAAAAGACTTGCTTGTGAAATCCAAACACTACACCTCTAACTGAATCATTAAAAAAAAGGCTCTCATTCAATGACGGTAAAAAGGAAGAAGAAATAATAACTATAGTTTGCATATTAATTAGTTGATCAATTTCTTGACTCTTTTATATACTATACTTTGCATATTTATGCTCTTAGTTCTTAATCATTTTCTAAAAACAAATTTAAGAAAATTGTGTAATAGAAATTTAAAATAGACAATGATCACAAATACAAATAATGAATAGCATTAGCCCATTCAATAATTAATATGATGAGATTCCATGCTAAGCAAACTACTTCTTGACAACATGTATTGGAAATTTAATACAAAAATACTTACCCTGCAAGTTCCAGATTTGTATGGAAAATAGTTAGCAACATTGTTATTGTGGTTATCCTCCTGTTATTAACTATGTATTGTTGCAAGCAATATTGTCTCGCAAACTTAAACTTTGAATTATTCAACTTCAACCTTCCAAACTTACTTGATTTATATGCGACTAGAATCCCTCCAAAAAATGAAACACCTTGTCCCATCCATGTATACTCCCTTTGCTAACCTATCAAGTTATTTAAAAAGAACATAAATTTAGTGAGCCAAGGTTGAATACAATTTTAATTGCAACCATAAAATAGAGATGCTACCTTAAAAAATATTGTTCTATTTAAAAACATCAAACTAAAACAAACAAGTTATTCTTTCATAGTTAAGTCCAAAAACATTGAAACAAAAAAGTTGAAAACCTGAGAAAAATTATTATTTGTATATATAACGTACCGACAAAAAAGATTAACTAATCTACATTAGAACCGTGTCAAAATAAATCATGAAAATCATAAAACACAAATAAAAGTAAAATGACAATGGACATGGTCAAAAGAACAACAACAAGTTTCAAGCAAGTTACAAAATATCTTAAGGATAGTACCAAAATACTTACATCTCATACGTGAACTTGGTCATGTTTACAATGAATAAGATCCTTCATAAAAAGTATAGAAACAAATTCAAATAGTTAGTGAAACTATATTAGAGTTGGAATCTTAAAAAGTATTCGTGTAGAGTACGGGATATGGTGCGGTCATTAAATAATTTACAACCAAATGAATAACAAACAAAATTCAAATTTATCTATCATTGCCATCACATTGTATAGATTAAACATCTCACAAAATAAGTCTTTGCCTGACATATTTGTGTCCAACACTATCCTGATGCAAAAACAACCAATACTTTGGGACAATAAAAAACAAAGCTGATGCAAGATCTTAAAAGGAAAAAATATAAACAAACTCAATATAGTAATTGATCTTACCATGGCTCAAGTAGCTGGATGAAAATGAAGAAATAAGTGCAAAGACAATGATGAGAGAACAACATAGCATTTCCCTAAAAAAGTGCTTATCACATGGAATGCACCTGAATGGAAGAATCTTGTCGACATATAGAAACATTGGGTAAAAATAATTACCGAACGTTAACAAATTTTAGAATCACTAAAAAAAGAGGTCACTGAATATCAGCATTGTGATGGACAACCCTTCAAAACAACAAACAATACCTTATTTGACCGTTGAAGACTTCGAAAATCATCTAGAGAAATAGGACCCTGTGGAGCACCAATTCCAAGACCTCTTAACCTTTTGTTTTCAAAAAACGAATCCTCTAAACAAAGGGTGACAACAATGTCCATGTCGATCTAGACCAATTCCAAGTTATCACCAAAATATGCAAGCATCCATATAAATTCCTGGCATGTAGTATACTAAATAACAAAATCAATCGTAAAATGTCACATTTAAATTGATTTTCCGCGGTGAAGAAATTATGGGAGGAAGCATGCTACTTTATGAGCTTCCAAAACCTTATATTTTGCCCTACCCTTCAGCAACTTATATACACTTTAGGCCGACTTAAAAAATTGAAATGAGTATTTACATTACAAAACAAAGTTTAACCTGTAAACTAAGAAAATAAATGTACTTTTCCATTCATTGTATTCTTACCTGCTTTTCTTTTTGCAGATCCACCATCTGTTGAGGATATAAATGCAACCACTTCTCTATAGACAAATGCAAATGCAATTTCTGAAATTATGTTACAGAAAAAGAGTGGTCAGTGACTGTATAGAATGCTGCATTAAATTAACACTAATCATTTTCAAAAAAAAAAAAAAAGGAAAGAGGTGGCCAAACAAATGCACGAATACAAAGAGAAAGTAGAAAGGGAAGTTTATGATACCATGCTGTGGAGGTGCCGCTAGAGATATAATGTCCCCATGGCAGATTTTAGCCTCGTGACTATTCTTCTTCAACCTCTCCCAGTTTAAATATGTACCATTGGTGCTACATGTTGCATGATAAAGCCACATTTTAAGAAGGGAACACTAACAAAACTTAAACTCACATAAGATAAATATATAACAAAAAACACTTTGTGAACCTCGTATCTTTGAGTAAAACTCGAACAAGCATCTTCATGGAAGTAACCTCCCTATAAATTCGCAATGTTTTGCACCGATCAATTAGAGTCAATCTGGAATCGACTATCCTCCGTCGGTCGGCCAAGGCAAAGGCTTATCAGCCATCAAAAGAATATTTATACCCTGGATTGTAAATACAATTTCCATCACCAAGTCAATATCGATAATTTCTCTACGAAAACAAAACCAAATTCAAATGCCCCAAAGTTCTCCCAAATCTAAATGTATATTGTATGTATAGTACATCTCCGCCATAAAAATTGAGAATTTTTTTTTTTTTAATTCTAAGAAACATTTTTTAGAATTTAAGAGAGCATAGAAGGTCAAATCATCGTGCGGCGAATACGCGACTCAAATTTGGATACAATAAATATAAGTTGGTGACAATTACTAGAGATTAAGATGATTCAGGCCTCCTTCAATCCTTAAGGTCATGGATTCAAACCATTAGATCTTCATTGATGTGAATGTTTGGCTCATACATAAAGATCACAGTTACCGCAGGTGACCGTTTTGCATGATCTTTACCAATACCCTTTCTAGCAATAACTCTCGCCTCGGTTCTTGACCACGACGTAGTTTCACAATGATTATTCCCCTATATTTATCACAAACAAAAACTCAAACTGGGGAACAATTTCTTCTTCATAAATAATAATGACACCAAATTCAAATATCATCATTCCCCCATTATTTTCCCCTAATTATAACACTCACCGAACAATTTAAAGCTGTAAAAAAGTAATGAACTTTCTTTGAAATTTCTTCACCGAAAATTTCCCACTCACAGAAGGAAAAAAAAAACCCTAAAATCTAGAAATCCCCATATTTTATAATCTTACAAAGAATGTAGAACAAACAATATTTAAATTTTAAAAAATGATAATAATAAATAAAATACCAACAGGAAAGTGAGAAGAAATACTTGGTATCAAGAACTTCACCAGTAGCAGCAGTAGAATCAGAGAAATCAACAGGAACGATAGTATGATCAGAACTATAAAGATCCTTGCTAGTGACATCTAGGGTTTGATCAGAATGACATTTAGCACGAAGATGAAACTCAACGGAACAAAACTCACACCGACCATCACCATCATGTTTTGGAATGAGAATCAAGTCGAAGAACTCAACGAAGGAGATTTCGAGTGTTTGAGGGGGATTTCATCTGAGTTTGAAAGGTCTTGAAGCAATTTCGTTTGAGTGAGGGATTTGGTTGAGGATTACAAATCAGCGAGGCATTTGGCAAAGGATTTCGACTTGAACGAGGAATATGGATGAATTTAAGAGATTGATTTGAAAATTAAACGAACTCAAAGAGTGAATTCGTGAGATTTGACTGAGGATTTCGATTTGTGCGAGTGATTTTGAGACAAGGCGCTTTGAAGGAGCGAGAGAACAAGGGTTTCGTATGAGCGTGTGATTTCGGCTGCTAGATTTTTTTTTTAAGTTTTCAATAGCGAGCAATAGGTGACGGGCATTTTATTAAAATTTACTGTTCATCCGTGAGTTTTAAAAAAGCGTCACCTAAAATAATGTGTAGTGTCACCTAATCTCATTTTTCTTATAGTGACTTATCCATTTTCCAATAAGTAAAAGAGTGAATTCCATTCTTATGTAATTACGTTCCTAGCTATAAGCAAGATGTAATCCCCAATGTGGGAGGCATATTGAGCAACTATATCAAGTCACTCCCACCCATACAAATCAAAGGTTTGTCTCTTGCTAACAGGAGTTCGTAATCCACTCAAGATTAAGATCAATTGTACATGATGAGCTGATTGATATACGAAGTGTCTTTTTGTAATGGCTTTACCAGAAGACAGTAAGTATATCTTAGTCCAGTCTACTACAATCTATTGCAGCAACACCCCCCACTCACATGTCTCTACATGAGCGATCCAGATGAGATCACTTGTGATAATTCATAAGTGGGCCGTGTTAGTGGTGTTACTAGAAATATGGCACCCAACCTGTATTCATATACCACAGACTATTTGTTTACAACTTAGGTAAATCTTCCTGCATCACGTGCTCACTTTAAGCTACCATAAGTAACTCTAGATCTTATGATGGATTATATTTATTAAACAATAATAAATGACAATGTAATTAAAGAATTCCTTTATTTATTTATAGTTTAATTGGATTACATAAGATTTAGGGGAGAAACCCCAACAACTAGCTACATAAATGGCTATCCCTCAGGATACAAGTTCAAGCCTCGAACTGGCTCTACTAATCAAGTTCAATCTTCTTTTCCAATTGATAGCACTTCAAATGATGTTTCTTCTGAACATGTGAGCTCTATCACTTTTGATTAGTATAAACAACTTATGGGCTTACTATCAACACATTTACCACCGTTCCAATGCTGAAACACATGTTGTAGTTTTTTCTTTTTCAATGGGCATAACTTCTCAATTAAACCCTTTAAACATGTGAATTATTAACTTTAGGGCTTTAACTCATATTTGTTGTTTTGCTGTACAATTTCAATTCTTTAGCTAAACTTGACCATGTTACTCTTCCAAATGGTCAGAGGGTTCTTGTTTCTGCTATTGAAAGTGTCTTTCTCAACGATTCTCTGTTTTTATATGGGTTTTTTATATTCCAGATTTTCAATTTAAACTGATTTCTGTTAATGCATTGACTGCCCAAATCTACTGTGGTCACTTAATTTTTTTTTGATACTTGTCTCATTCAAAACAAATGCAGTTTGAAGACGATTGGCAAGGGTGATTTACTTTGTGGTTTATAAGTTCTCACTTCTGCTACATTTACACAACCTCCAGGCAATATTAACTATTTGCATTCTTATTCAACAATTATCAATAAGCCATTTTTACATTTATGGCATAATATTTTAGGACATCTATCATTTAATTGATTGTTTTTGTTGTCTGAACAATTGTTTATTACTGCAAATAACACTTATTATTTGACCCCTTACTGTATTTTCCCATTGGCTAAGCAAAGAAGATTATCATTTCCTTCTATTAATAATATGTTTCTATTTCATTTGACCTCATTCATTGTGATATATGGGGACCCTATCATATACCAACACATCAAGGTTTTTCATATTTTCTCGCAGTAATTGATGATTGCTCTATATTTACATGGATTTACTTTATGAGACATAAGTCTAATGCTATTTCTATCCCCCTAGATTTCGTTGCTCTTGTTGACACACAATTTGACAAAGATATTAAGTCTTTTAAATCAGACAAAGCCCCTGAACTTCAATTTACAAATTTTTTTTAAGACAAAGGGAGTCTTACATTTATTTTAATGTGTGGAAATCCCTCAACAAATTTATGTTTCTGAAAGGAATCACCAGCACCTTCTAAATGTTGTGAGGGCTTTATGTTTTCAGTCTAAATTACTAATTGTCTTTTGGGGATAATGTGTTTTAACTGCCACCTTTCTTATTAATCACACTACAAGTCCTTTACTTTCCAATAAAACACTTTATGAGTTTCTTCATAAGAAGTATGTCAATTATGATTTCTTTAAGGTTTTTGGTTGTCTTTGTTTTGCAACTACCTTGAGTAATAGGAGAAAGTTTGAGCCACATGCTAGAAAATGTGCTTTTGTTGGGTATTTTCTCCTGGAATCAAAGGTTACAAGTTATTTGATCTTACTACAAAATGGTTTTCTCTCTCAAAGGGTCTTATTTTATGAGAATCAGTTTCCCTTTCAGAAATCCTTATTTCCATATTTGTCTACTGATATTTTCTGAGACATTGTGCTACCACAACCTTTATCCATACACTTACCTTCTACAACTGATTTAGGAGACAACTCTCCATCTACTTCTTCTTCTTCCCCTCATTCAACCTCTGCTACTGTACCCTTACAAGTTGATATTCCAAAACTAATTCCATGTCAATCCATTACACATGGACGACCATTTCACAGTACAAAAGCCCCTGCTTATCTTACCAATTACCATTGTAATCTTCTTGCTAATATCCTTTCAGTTTATACTTTTAAACACCCTATTGAGAAATATCTTTCTTATGCCAACTTTACACCTACTCATAAAAATTTTATTTTGAATATCTCTATGATTTATGAACCTCAATTTTACCACCAAGTTGTTCCACATACTCAATGGAAACAGGCTATGGCTGAGGAGTTAGCTGCCATTGAACGTACCCATATTTGGTTCATAGTTCCTTTACCTAAGGGTCATCATGCAGTCAGTAGAAAGTTGGTATACAAGATCAAGCATAAGGATGATGACACTATTGATAGATATAAGGTATATTTAGTGGCCAAGGGTTAAAACCAACAAGAGGGATTATACTATTTTGAGACTTTTTCCCCAGTAGCAAAATCAGTGTTTGTCAATGTTCTATTTTCCATTTCAGCTTATTATAATTAAGCCTCATCATATGGATAAAGCCCGTGGGCCGTCCCAAGCCTAACCCAAGCCCAGCCCGGCCCGTAAGTCAACGGTTGACGGGCTAGGTCCGACTTGGTTTGTATATCTTTGGGCTAGATATGGATCATGCATTTGAGCCCAAGCCTGCCCACAGGCTTTATCCACAAGGCCCCTATCAGGCCCAACCCGAGGCCCATCCTGAAGCCCGGTTCGAAGGCCCGTTCAAAATTATTTAATATATATATATATATATATATATATATATTTAATATCTATAATTATAAAATATAATGTTAATATTTTATTTTATTTTTTATGTTTAAATATAATCTTATATATAATTATTTTTTCATTACTTTACTTCATTATTATTTTTTATCCATTTTAGTTTGTATTTTTCAAGTTAATTTTTAAAAAAAATTTAATATAGTAAAATTAAGCTAAAGAATGATAAATAAAGTTAATTTAAAAGTTTAATAAACCATATATAAAATAAAGTATAAATAAAAAATATATATAGGATAGCAAAATGGATATAGAACGAAGTATAAATAAATAATGAATAAAATAGTAACAATTTAAATTATTATTTTTTCATCACTTTAGAGTTAAGTTTAAGTTTAAAAAGTTAAAAATAATTTATTAAAATCGCAAATAAAAATTTAATGGAAAATTTAATTAAATAAATAAAAGTTTGAACGGGCTAGGCCAAGCCCGCAAAAACGGGCCAAGTCCGGCCCGAGCCGTATTTTATCTCATGGGTCCAAGTCCGTGGACTAGGTTTGGGCTTACCATTTTAAGTCAGGTCTGGCCCATTTCTAGATCAGGCTTCGTATCGGCCAATTGCTCAACTTGATGTTAATAATGTCTTTCTTAATGGGGATTTGTTTAAGGAAGTTTATATGCAATTTCCTCTTGGTTACAAACCTTCTCTTTCAACGGCTGGTTATGGACAGGGGGAGTATTTGATGTGTAAACATAATAAATCAAAATATGGATTAAAGCAGGCTTCAAGGCAGTGGTTTACCAACTTTTCTACATCTCTTATTTCTCATGGCTTTTGATAGTTCAAGGAAGATAGTTCTTTGTACATTAAAGGCATTGGTTCTTCCTTTGTGGCCCTTCTTGTTTATGTAGATAATATCGTAGTCCATTCATATCTACTATGGCTTGCACACTCAGTTCTTATTGAAGGATCTTGGAGATTTGAAATTTTTTTCTTTGCCTTGAAATTACATAAACAAACACTGGTTTAACCATTTCTCAAGCAAATACTGATTGCACTTGCTAAAAAACACTGGTTTTTTGGGTTGCAAGCCTGATATTCTTCTAATGGATCGAAAATTGAGGTTAGGTGCCACTGATGGTACTGCTTTATCTCAAGAGGACATTCATTCTTATAGACGTTTGATTGGGAGGCGGCTCTATCTCATAATCACTCATCTGAATATTATCTTCACTATCAATAAGCTTAGTAAATTCATATCCAAACCTTAATCTTCTCATTTACTTGTTGTTCATTATCTGTTGAGATACTTGAAGAATACACCAGGCCAGGTTCTTTTTTTTTCCACGAGCTTCTGACCAGTCTTTATAGTTGAAGGCATTTGTTGATGCAGATTGAGGTTCTTGCCTTGACACTCGTCGATCAGTTACGAGTTATTGCATCTTTTTGGGTGAATCTCTTGTCTCATGGAAAGCTAAGAAACAAACTACAGTTTCTAGATCATCCTCTGAGGCTGAGTATAGAGCATTGGCTGTTGTTACAAGTGATTTAACTTGGTTACAACAGTTATTGATTGATTTGCAGGGGCAACTTCACAAGCCAACCTTGATTTTTTCTGATAATTTGGCTGCAATACACACTGTTACCAATCCTGCTTTCCATGAAAGAACTAAACATACACTACAAGAAAACTGTCGATTTGCGACGTAGTGATTGGAGTCACCAATTTGTGACGTAGCAAGTCATAAAGAACAAGTTTGACTTTTGTGACTTTGTGCGTCGCAAAGTTGTGACCTAGCACCCTGAGTCGTAATATTTTGTGACTCAGGACATCACAAAAAAGTCATCTAAAATGGCGGAAAGCTTGGTGCCATTATGTACGATGCAATGCGTTGTAAGAAGAAAATGGGCGAAAGAAATTCCCGCACAAAATGGCAACTCCTTATTTTGCGGTTTTTTTGTGACGTATTGCGCCGTAAATATGATAACGTGAAACAATTCCTGCAAAAAATGACATCATGAAATTGGAGGGATACTTAGCTTAGGTTATTAATTAGTTTATTATTTATTTAGTTTATAATTTTATATATTGATTATTTAATTAGTTTACTTAATTTAGTTTAGGTTAGTTAAATAGTTAAGTTTAGTTTATTACTTTAGTTTAGTTAGTTTAGTTAAATAGTGTAGTTTAGTTAGTTTAGTTAACTAGTTTTGTTTAGTTTATTAATTATTTTACTAATTAGTTTAGTTTATTAGTTGATTTATATTTTCTCTTTAGAGTCATGACATCGAGATGCCGACCACCACTTTCAAACGAGACTCGTCATCCATGGTCGAGCGATGATGATAAAACTCCTCCACCAATGGACTTAGCTATGGACGTAGATCCACCTAAGAATGATTATGATGGTAAAGAGGTGGGACCATTGGCGGGGGAGAGTTCACGTCGATTGACCGTTGTTCGTAAGCGGTAGAGTATTATTAATTAATAACTTATTTCAATAATTTAACTTATCGTGCATAGTTTAATTAACACATATTTTCGTTGTTTGTTCTTGTAGTTTGCAGCCGTCACGCACAGTCTCCGCGAGGTTCAAGGAGATTATTAGGATGAGTCCATTGCCTCCTACTTGTTTTCACTAGGAGGGTGACATGCCCGATCTGCAAAAGAGAAGGATTTTCGATCAGTGGAATGTAAGTGTTCATCATTTTTTTTTCTTCCATTCGCACAAATACTAGATATTGTCTGTTATTTATTTGTTTTTTGTTAATTTTTTCAGGCTTTCTTTGATATTCCTATTTGAGCTCCATATGAGGTGCTTTTTCCTATTTGGAGCAAACATGTGGAGCGACGGTACAACGATGGCATGCATCAGATTCAGAAGACCCCCCTCAACAAACACATACCATGGCTGCCTCGTGATGATCATCACGCTATCATCTAGAGTTCTCAAACAGAGGTTGATCGACGCTTATCTGAGTAGTACAGCCACAATCGTCTGGCCAACTCGTCAGTGCACACTAGAGGATCCGTCTCCCATGACGAGCATCACCAGAGATTAATAAGTTTTATATTTACAGCAGCATATTTACAGCAGCATTCTGCATATTTACTCATCTTAAAAAAACAAAATAAGAGATGGGAAATAAAAATGTGTCTATGATAACGTATGTTTAAGAAAAAGATAATAGTAACTATGTTTTGCAATATATCAAGTTTGGTAGAAGAATAAAAAAAGTGAGTGAGAAGATTTTAAAAGAATTTACAGTAATAAGATGAGGTATCAGGCTCTAAATCATCCTCACATATATTTGTTACCTATATATAAGCATTGTAAAACATTTTCATTAGTAAAATCATCTGCAAAATGAACATGCAAATCCCAATAAAAATAAAAATTACTGAACCTTTTTTAGCGTTACCCCACTAATCGAGGAAAGACTTTACAAACCTCAACAATAGTTGAGAGATACATCTATGATTTTTACTCTATTAAGTTTTGAACCAGAAAAATGAAAATCTAAACTTGATATAAATCTGCAATCCAAGAATAAATGTGAGGCAGATTCACGGTTCTTATAACAAAGTAAAAAATTGAGGAGAAAAAAAATAAGGCAAAGGCTCAACTATCCTTGATCATTAAAAATAAATACAAGGGATCATTAAAAATAAATACAAGGGAGCCAAGGTTTAAGAAACTATCATAAGCTCAATTTCAAGATATCAACCTGTTATGACAAGGATGTAAGAAGGTTTACTCAAATTCTCAGCAAGATCAAACAAATTTAAATCCATGACAAAAATTAGCAAGACCAACATTATTTGCGAATAATAGGCTAGTTTTTCTTTCAATGAACTTTCATATAGCATACTAACGAGAACTAAGAACTTAACCAAAATTTACCTTTCAAGCCAAAAATATGAGACTGTTTATCATTAAGTCTTCGAGTTCATTAGTCAATGATGCTCTAAAGTCTATCATAAATTACAGAAGAAAGGCATAAGTGTGACTCCAACAGATAGATTCCTTAAAAAAAATAGAAAAATAGAGGCAAAAAAAATCTATAACAATGGCAATAGTTACGATAAATAATGTAGGGGCCTCTAAATAGAAAACCTTCCACTAATTAAATACAGTGAACTATAATGGAACTAAAACAATTATAGTTCCCTATTCTTGCAAATTGAGAAAGTGACAATTAACTTAAAACCGAGAATTACCAAAAAGAAAACTGATAAACATACTATTTACATCGAATGGCTTATATTTCAAACAAACAAGCCCTTCACCCTTGTATAGACTTAAAAGAGCCTGAGCATGTTAGAAAATAAAATAGGTTAGAATATCCAAAACTAGAAAATAATTCTTCTTTATTAATTTGTATTAAAGTAGGAAGTGATTACAAAACAAGCCCAATGTCTAGAACCACTAAGCAGATCATAGCAAAAATAATATAGGAAAATAAATTAGAAAAGTCTAGAGCAGATTTCATACATATTAATGTTGCCCTTGCTTAACGAAAACCAATAAAATCATTAGCATTGCCAAAAACTCAATGTGGACATTTGGGCACGAAAATAAATTACATTTTCAATAGTGTAGACATCACAATCCAATTCACAAAATGGACTAAAATGAAGGAAACATTATCTCGTATAAATTCAAAGTTGAAAGAGAAAATAGGGAGCAAACTCATGAGTGAGTCGATCGATGTCCAAAGTGAGAGATGCAATGCGGAATCAAAGTTTGAGAGGAGTATTTGTTGCTTTGAATCCAATGTGAGAGATGCTTCGAAACAAATTGCAAGCTATCAAGTTCTCGAATATGGAGATCTCAATAGCCATCCACCTAAATAAAAGAGAGACATCTATTGTGACGTGAAGAATATCAAGGGGAAAACACTATTACTTTTGCAAGAGTTTATAATAACAAGCCAATTGAAGTAGAACAGAAAAACTACCAAACTAACTAATATAATGCAAATTACATCAAGTGGAAACAATTTTCACATAATACTGACTAGCTACACAATAATACATGGATTAATTTATTAGATCCACCAATTAATGATAGGTAATAAAATACTACTAATAAACTTAATTAATCATAACTATCTAACTATTCCATGATTTCCTCAAGAAATATAAGTGTAGAAAACAAAACTACAAAACTCTTCAATGTGTATTTATATACTTCTATCATGGACAACATCATAAGAACCAACAAAAATGCTCTCATTTCAAGTGATGATTTAGCAGAGTTGTGTATCTCTAACAGTATAAAGGAACCAATTGGAAATCACTAGACTAAACTACAGAACATTCAAAGTAAGTTCTTACCTACTTGTAGCAAAATTTGAAAGCATCAGGCACATTTTTTAGGGATCTGGACTGCTCTGTTTGACAGTTTTTCTCTACATTAAAAAGCAGTTGATATAACATCCAATACATTTACTTCAATATTTCTAATACCAAACAATTCTACAATGAAATCTTGTAGTATCTTCCATATGAGTAGTACCAATGATCTTATATTTTTATATAAAAAAGTCTTCTTGAGACCATTGGTCAATTTACTGGTGAGATGATAGATGAAACGAGAGAGATGGAGAGCGAACACGAGTGAAAGGGAGAGCGAGGGTGAGACCTTCAATCTTCGACTTCGAATTTGCGAGACAACGAATGAGATTTTGAGGGTTTGCGAGAGAGCGATTGAGAAGGAGATCGTGCGAGATCTGTGGATGAGAGAGTGGTCGTGATTGAGAGGAAGTCGGCGTTAGGGTTTTCTTGAGAGATATGTGTGGACTTTGAGAGTTTATGAGCTAGAGAGAGAGATGAAGGTTTCGTCTGAGGATCGAGATCTGCCATTATTAGACATTTTGAAGAAAAAGAAGGTAGGTAGCTTCAATTTTAGGGCTTTGTTCAATTAAATGATATCCAAATTGACATTGATAAGATTTAGGATTTAGGAACAGGTCGATTCAAATTGGATGAAGATGATCAATAGTGGATTTGGATGAGGATTTGGGAACAATCGAGAGCAAAAGCGAGAGAAAGAGAGAGCGTGAGGGGAAAAGGGATTTTAATCGTGTTTAAAAAAATATCAGGACAAGCCACTATTTATTTCCAACTTAAGGTGATGGAAACTATCTTATTAATTCCTCCGTCTTTTACCACCTGTCACCTATTAAAATTCCAAGCGTCACCTAAGGCCAAATTTCTTATAGTGATTCCTATTGGATTATAAAAATTTAGTGGGACAAACATATTTATTAAACATGAAAATATTTAATAGAAATTGACCATAGAAATTAAAACACATAAAAGATCCTGAATAGCTTTGCAACATTATTAAATAATTTGAAAAAAGAAATAGATAGAAACACTTATTTCAAAAGTACTCCCAAACCTTGGCCATCATTTGAGTTGGCTGGAAAACTGAGAAGCGAAAACGTTCATAACATCATTAGGCAGAGCAATACCAACGTCTATTCCTCCATTTCCCTTCTTACTATCTGTCATTGAAAAAGATCCACCAGAATTTACTAAAACCGTATCTACTTTCTTGCATTTTCCCCACCCAAAATCAATTTCGTAAAGTCCAAACCTCGGCGATCCAGATACAACAATGGATTTAAATACAGGCATCTCCTCTCCCCATCGCCTGAACCCTTCCTCCATTATTTCAACAATCGTATTCTTTTTCATCTTCTCCTCTAACTCTACTATTGCATTGCCGATCTTGTTCGAAATTATCGCAACCGTGTTTTCTCCCTCAATTTCTCTTGCTTCAAAAAACAAAGCATGGGAAGTTACCCCATTACCAAAATAATTCACTGGGATTTGGAATCTCTCACGAAGTCGCCAATCAATAAGGAATACTAAAGCGATCTTGTTTTCACCTTGTATTCCTTGAGCTTTAATCATGCAGCTTGAGACATAAGCGAAAGTAAGCACGAAATTTGACAAATGCCGTGTATTCGAATTCGGTTCGACTTTTATCCTCAGATTCTTTAAATCATCACGTGTAAGCTCAAATGTTCCAGTCATTAAATTTTCTGAGATGGCAACTTTTGGTGGTAGTTTAAACCTTTTCACCTGGGAATCGGAATTCGAGTTCATGAATAATGGAAAATACTTTTCGAGTTGAATGAGACTCATATTACAAGTCCTTTGAAAATCGGGAGTTAGCTCCGACGACAGAGTAAGAAGATTGAGTTTACAAATGGAAGCCCATGATTTCATAAACATTGTTGTTGTTTTCCCATCACTAATGACATGGTTTGTTATAAACCCAACGGAAAAACCATTATTCGGAAATGAAGTGATCTGAATAGACATAGCTGGAGCAATAGAATCAGATAGTTCTAAATCCGGCACGAGGCAGCGAGATTCACTAACCATACGGATGTCGTTTTTCGAGAGACGATCGAAGTCAGCATCGGATTCGGCGATAGTGAGTGAAAGAGTATCGCCAGGTTTATAAAGAATAATGGGTTGAGGGGAATCATGAGGCCAAATGAGATTTCCAGCGAGAGGGAGAAAAGATGAGAGGGTAATTGAGAGAGAATGTTTAAGGTTTGAGATAATGGATTGGAATGGAGGGTGTTTGGTAGTGAGGGAGAAAAAGAATATTTTTTGTGTGGGAGTGCATAGGAAAAGGGGTAAATCAAAGACAGAGAGAGGAAGAGAGAAGTCATGATCATGATCATGATCAGCTGCTGAGGGCCTAACTCTTGAGACTTCCAATATCCTTGTGGAATTTGGTTGTTCCATATTATTGAATTAATGAGTTTTTGAAAAACGATACGAGTGTTAGGCTTTTATGTTTCCACAAAGGCCATCATTATTAGATAAGACGGACAGATAGTACAGGTTGTCATAACTCATGTGCCTCGAAGTTTATTTCACATGGTTAGTTTAACGTGAAAAACGTTTTTTTTTTTTTAAAATAATATTGGGGCAAAGTTTATTTGATATGGTTAGTGTAAACGTGAAAAACGTTTCATTTTTAAATGATATCGCCATTTAAATGTCATTTATTCATTTTTAATGGCAGTTTCAATTTTTTATTTATCATAATTATCGAAAAACAACTGATTATGGTGGCGTGTAAGGAGGTCCCGATTAGAAATGTTAACTATTTTGCCCCTGGCGCTTTTTGTGCAATTGATTTACGTTTCCTTCGTTTTTATTTCCTTAAACGTTTCTGTTTTAATTATCCCTTGATTCAAGGATCATATCTTTTTGTTGTTATAATATTCATTTTTTTTTTAATTTCATTTTTTTTATCACAGTGTTACTTCTTCTTCTTTCTTCTAGGGTTTATCATCGTTTTTTTTTTTTTTCATTTTTTTGGCATTTTTCTTTTATATCAATATACGTTCCATATCGATCAATATTTTTTATGATAGATCATGGGATGGTGCTCACAACTATGAACATCATGAAATCAAATGTATGATGTTCTGATGAACAAACTTAAACGTAAGGTCCTGTTTAAGGTTGATTCTCATTGTATCACCAAAGAAGATGCAGAAACCTGAAGTAGAACGTCTATCATCTGGATCTGAAGCCCAATCAGCATCAACAAAGGCTTGAAGATTCAGATGTTTTGGTTTTGTTAATAACATTCCATGATTGAGAGTACCACTGATGTATCGTAGAATTCTCTTCACTGCCTTCCAATGGATTTCTGGAGGATGTTGCATAAATTAGCAGACTTTGTTCACAGAATAGGAAAGTTCAGGCCTTGTAATTGTAGTATATTTTACAGCCCCTACAATGTTATGATATTGACAAGGATCAGAAAGAGAACAACTCTGTCTAGCAGACATTACAGAACCACTTATCATTGGTGTAGAGATAGGAATTGATCAAGTCATTTATGCCTTTTTAAGAAGATCTGTCAAATACTTGGTTTGTGAGATAAACAAACTTCCATTTGGTGTAACAAACAATTCAATTCCAAAAAAGAAACTCTGTATACCAAGGACCTTTAGAGCAAAAACACTATTTAGTTGCTTTATAAATACAGAAATTTCTGGTTGTGAACTCCCTATACTAATAATGTCATCCACATAGATAAGGATGAACAATTGAGACTGATCCCTGACCTTATACAGAAGAGAAGTATCAGATTTGGAGCTAACAAAACGTGTTGAAATAGGAAAAGAACTCAATCTTTCAAACCAAGCTCGGGGAGCTTGTTTTAACCCATAAATTGCTTTGTTTAATCTGCAGACTATTGAAGCTGAATTTGATTGAGATAAAAAAACCAGAAGATTGTTACATCAGTACTTCTTCTTTAAGAATGCCATGAAGAAAGGCATTGTTTATATCTAATTATCGAATAGACCAACCATGATATAGAGCTAAAGTTAAGAGAATTCTAATTATTAGAGGCTCCACAACTGGACTGAATGTTTCAGTGTAGTCAAGATCTGCTTGCTGATGAAACCCCTTAGCAGCTAGTTTGGCTTTATACCTTGCAATTGAACCATCAGAGTTTCTTTTTATTTTAAAAACCCACTCACAACCAATTATCTTCTTATCAGTTGGCTGAGGTGTAAGAATCCAAGTTTTGTTTTTAATCAAAGCATTATACTCAAGTTGCATAGCCTCAGACCAGTGTGGTGATTGCAGGGCTTCCTTGACTGATTTTGGTTCTTCATCAGTAAGATCAGTAAGGAAAATCTTTGTTTTGTGAATTCCATTCTCCCTCTAGTTACCAAAGTATGAGTATTGTTCACAAGAGAAACAGTGATGGAGTCACAGATGGGTGAAGAAACAATATTATCTTGTGCAAAATGTGCAGAAGTATGATTAACATCCTTATGAGCAGTGGTAACAATTTGAATATTTGTATTTGGTAAGGAAGATATGGAATTGTTATTTGTATTATCAGCAGAAGTAGATAACACAAGAGTAGGTATTGAAGTTGACTCTTGACTGGAGAAAAGAGAAGTAGGCAGATTTGAGGAATTAGGTGGTATTGATGTAATAGGAATAGGTAGTAAAGGCACTGTTTGTTGATTAGGTAAAAGAGACTTATCAGTAGATAGACTAGTAAAAGGAAAATTGGATTCATAAAATGTCATATGTCTAGAAATGTACAATCTGCCATTTGATGAAGGACACCTATAACAATGATGTTTGTAGCTGTAACCTAAAAAAGTGCATTTAGAAGATCTAAAAAGGAGTTTGTGATTTGTGTATGGTCTAAGATATGTATAACAAGTCCATACAAAGACTTTTAGAAAAGAATAGTCTAGTTTATTGCCAAATAATCTCTCAATAGGAGTTTTTGCTTTCAAAACTTTGGTGGGCAATCTATTAATCACATACACAACATTAGAAAAAGCATCATCCCAAAATCTAATAGATAATGAAGCTTGAGTAATCATAGCTAAACCAGATTCCACAATATGTCAATGCTTCCTTTCTACAATTCCATTTTGTTCAGATGTGTGGGGACATGACAATCTATGAGTGATTCCAGGTTTTTGAAGAAAAGATGTTAAAGAATGAAATTCTCCCCGCCCCCCCAAATCTGTTTGTAGAGAAATGATTTTTTATTGAAGCAAAGTTTCTACATGATTTTTAAATATCAGAAAGGTATTATAAGCATCGGATTTAGATTGTAAAAAATGTATCCACGTATATCTAGAGTAGGCATCAACAAAGCTCATGTAATACTTGAAACCTGTTCTAAATACACAATGTGCAGGTCCCCTAAGTCAAATTCAACTAATTGAAGTGGTGCCAGATAGACAGTGTTTGTGGAATGAAAAGGAAGCTTATGACTTTTAGCTAATGGACAAGAATGACAAAATTCAAAATCTTTATTAAAAGAATGAGACAGATTACATGAGTTCAATACACTTTTAACAGTGTCTATATTAGCATGAGCTAGTCTCTTATACCATACATCTAAAGAAGAAACTTTTACAGCAGAAAGAGTACAAGAAGAAATTGTTTGCTTTTGTGTATCTTTTGAAGATTGAGCAGTGTAATTGGCTGAGAGATATCTAGGATGTTGTGTTTGTAGATTAAACTGATATAGCCCACCAATGAGTTTTCCATCAAGCAGAACTTGTCCAGTTTCCTGATCCTTGACAAAACAGACATTGGAATGAAATTCAAAGAAAACTTGATTATCTCTAGCAAATTGGCTTACTCTAATAAGATTCTTTGTGATACTTGTAACATGAAGAAGATTATTGAGATGAAAAGCTTTTGAAGTTAGAGGAGAAACAAGAACAAAAGAACCTGAATGTTTAATATTCAATGTGTACCATTACCTACTTGGATTTTATTCATACCTGCATATTCTGAACCCAATCTTAAATTATTTAGATTGTTGGTGACATGATTTGTAGCCCCTAAATCTGGAATCCAATTGGAATCATTGGTAAAATCATTAGTAACCATCATGGCAGACATTGGATTCTGTTGTTAATGAGTAGGGAATGAATAATTTGGCTACCCATTGGGAAAAAAATTTGCATTAGAATGCCCATTGTTGTTCATCATTACAGAGTTGGGCTGATAACCATGGAAATTTGGATCATAGCGAAAGAAACATTTTAAGCTTGTATGACCAAATCTCCCACACATTTGACATTGTGGTTTTCCATTTTGATTCCATCCTTTGCCTCGATTATTTCTGCCCTTATTGTTCTTATTCTGATTCTTATTGCCTTGTTTTTGCTGATTTCCATTCAAAGGCTGTTGATTTCCATTGGAGTAGATGAATTTTGTTTTTGAACTGTGAGATTCATTGATGGTAGGCCTGAATTAATGGAACTTGTATTTCTTTATAGCCTTGCTTCATGTGTAAGAAGAGCAGAAACACTTTTCACAGATTGTTTCTTTGTTGTTGTAGAAATTACAGAGATAATGGAATCATATTCTGATCCTAAACAAGACAAAATATGCATTATAAGATCTTGATTTGAAATCTTTTTATCAACAAATGAAAGAGATTGAGCATAACCTTTCATCTTGGAGAGATAATCCTTCATTGACAGATTCTCTTTCTTCATATTTTGTAATTTCTCCTTGAATTGCATCACCTTGGCCATATTCTGATTCAAGAACAAGTCATGAACACAATTCCATATCTCTAGAGCAGTCTTGCATTCAATAACCTCTGCGAGAATAGATTCTGACATTGATCCGATTAGCCATGAAGAAAGGAGTTCGTCTTGCGATTTCCAGAAATGATACTCTGGATTCATTTATTTCATTGATGAATCTCCTGTACCAGTAATCACAAAAGGAGCAGGAGGATTTGATTCATCATCAATATAGGATTCAAGATTGTGGACTTCTATTGCTGTCAAAACTTGTAATTTCCAGAGAAGAAATTCTCATCTCCAAGCTTGACAATGGTAGATTTGTTTCCAAGATTCACAGGTTTTGAATCTTGTTTTTCAGAAGTATGAGATTGAGGAAGATCAGATGTAGTGGAAGTGGAAGCCATGGATTTCCAAAAACGAATTGCAGAAAATGAAATTCTGGTTTGACAGTTAGCCTAGCTGGTGATTGATACCATATTAGAGAGAGAGAGAGAGAGAGAGAGAGAGAGAGAGAGAGAGAGAGAGAGCACAAAGAGATGAATTTATTATTGAGTGTGATAACTTACAATTCTCCTATTTATTGGTAGAGATTGTAGAGAAAAGAATACATAAGAATATAGTTAACAAACTAACTAATTGTAAAGTAGTTGTCTTAACAAGATAAGTCACTAATGTGCCTCTTTAATAGTCATTGACAAGAAAAATACGATTGCCCCTCCTATATTTGTTGATTCAGTAGTAATCGTATTTTTCTTGTCAATGACTACTACCTAGTCATCAACAATCTGTTTTTTATTTAGGTTTATAGCAACCCTGAGAACTTTTATATTGGCTAGGTCCCTTCTGGATTTGATTTCATTTCTATGGTTAATGTTGAATGTCCTCGTGATTCATTTTACCTTAAGACCGTTAATGCAATTTATGCTTCGAAGCATGTCTTGAAAAAAGCTATTCAAGTTTAGACATTGAAACATGATTTCCATTTGAATTTATTAATGAATTTTGCTTAGGGGCCGTTCATTTCACGTTATCTTAAATACCATGTAATCTAAGATTACTGGATATCTAGAATACATGGTATCTGGATTGCAGGGAATATAAGATTACAACGTTCATTTTGCAGTAATTAAAAATGAGAATCTCATAGGTATAAAAGATTACATTGTTTGTTAGGTTGTATTTAAGGAAGGAAATTTAATGAATTAATAATTCTTCCAATAATACCCTTGTTTTATGTTTCTCGTTAATAAATTTTATATGTGAATTTAATTAATATTTTTTTGATAGATATATACCTATACTATTTTTATAATTTAATTAGTTTATAACTTATTTATTTAAATATTTAATTAACATAAAAATTTTAATTTAATTTTATATACTTATTTGATATTAATGAATTTATTAAAGTATCAATAATTAGTGTAACGAAAAAATTATTTATGTTTCTAAATTTAGTTATTGATGAGAATAAATTTTCTTATGTATTTATATGTAAAAAGAAAAATAACTTTTTAAAATATTAAAGGACAAAAAAGTAAAAAACAGAATACATTCGTAATGTAATCTTAAAAACCCACCGGTGGAGAGTGTATTCTAAAATGGCCAGATATCATGTATTCTTTGATTACATGCAATCTAAGATATCCTTATATCTTTAAATACACTAAAATGAAGATTAGATCTTATTTGTATTTTATCCTATTATATATTACATTACATCAAATTGAGGGCTTTTTTATTTGAGTTAACCGCCTCTTTATTCTTTTAATTCTTTTAATTTTACCCTTAAATTACTGCAATGTCGTAATTTGGTTTCATATATGTGAAAAAGAGAACCTACATCCCATAGTATTTCTCACCATAATTTAAAATATTTTAATAGTTTGATTTATTTTATAAACTAATATTTTCTTACTTTCATTAAATTGGTGAATAAGCTTTTACCATATTAATAAATAAATAAATAATATTAATAAATTTTCTTTCAATATAAGTGAATTTATTTTCATTATTTATTTTTCCCTTGTATTAAAGAATAATGAATCTTATTATTATTTGAAGGGTGTAGTTGCAAATTTAGGAATATTTTTAGTAATATTTGTAAATATATTAAACCCTAAACATCAACCCCCTGTGGTTTGAAAATGACAAATCACACCTATATAGTTCCAAATTAGTTCAATGACGTATCCCCCTCCAACCCTCTTAACTTTCTTTTAGTCATAACTTCTTCATTTGAACTTTGATTTGAATGATTCAAGATGTTTTGAAATCCTCATTACGTTCTCTATATTATTGTCACTTCAAAACTTGGAAATCATTAATAAAAGAGTTTATTATCATCAAAATATTAGTTAAGTTTGAAGCCATTAACATTTTTTTCACTATTGATTTAGAAGTTTTGAAGTGAGCATAACTAGAGCTCATAATGAGGATTTTAAAACATGTTGAATCATCCAAATCGAAGCTCAAATGAAAAAGTTGTGACTAAAAGAAAGTTTACAATGTCAGAAGAGGAGGAACTACAAAGATTGTTCATGCATTTGACCAAAAACCACATATGTGTTATTTGTAATTTATTCTTTATCAAATTTACTTTCTTTATATTAATGAATTCAATTTTTTATCTTATATTGCATAATGAAATCTCATTATTGTTTTAATGATGGTTTATTGAGATATTTTGAATTAGAATTTTTAAATTTTGTTCATGCTTACTATTTTGATAATTTTATTATTTAAATAATTTTCATTCCGTAAATTAATGATGGTTAACAAATGTTTTTTTTTATGTAAGAAAAATTTTAATAGCATAAAACATAGAATTTAATAATGTAATAGACTAAAGAGAATAACCTCAAATTTTTATTTATAAAAAGGCAAGATGTTTCAGAATCATTTCAACAACTTTGTGACTTTTTTAAATCAAATTTTCAATATTTCCCTTTTCAATTTACTAGTTTTTTTAGCACTTATGATGCACGTGGAACACTTTTTTTTTTTCCATTTTATAATAAAATATATATAACAAATAGACAGATTATAGATTACTGATACAATCTTAACTTCAAGTCTTTCAAGCTAACCATCGCCATATTTTCATTGATAATTTCAAATCATTTTTAAATAGATAGATAACAGATCATTAAAATTTATTAAAACATAGCAAAGAATATATATATATTGTGAATTCCAATACAATCTAGCCAATTCCAATACAATCTCTTAGTTCTATAGTGTAAGGCCCCGAGTTTTAAAAGTAGTGAATTAAAATTTTACTTAAATGATAAGTATTTTAGAAATTATTTTATATTTGTAATTTGGTTATTTGGTGGTTAATCATGGTTAAAATTAATTAAGGGTGGAAGATTTGTTGAAAAGAAAAGTTTTTAACCATGGTTAGTTAAGGAGAAAAGAGTGAGTTAGCAAATAAACTTAAATTGGGGACTAATTGGCAAAGTTTTGAGGTGGAGAGAGTTTGGTTGTTAGGTGAAGAGGTGGAGGGACCTTAATGCAAATAGCCAACTTTTAATTTCAGCCACTCTTAATTATTAAAGTTAGAATTAAAGAAAAAAAAATGAAAATTTCTTTATCTTCTTCTCTTCCCCATCGTGAGCCTATTCCTCTCCAAGAGGTGAATTTCTAGCTTCTCAATTCTTCATGAAACTTTGTTAAATCAAAGGGGTTTTTTGTTGATTTGTGAGAGAAACATCATTTTAGGAAGATTGAAGCAAGAATCTATTGGTTTAGAAAGCTCTAAAGGTAAGATTTCATTTCAAGAACTCAAGCTTTTCTAGGTTTTTCCATGGAGATTTTGGGATGTTCTTAGTTAATATTTTTAATCACTTGGGTGTTGGTGAATAATCGTCAGATGATGTAAGCACACGCAGTCAATACATGATCTCGTTATCTCACCAATGACATGCAAAGTTCACTTATTCTAAGCAGTCTAGAATATATATGTATCATAGCAATTATGAATAATACCAAATAATGCTAGCTCACACAACTACATTATCTCATTATTCATCTCCTCCGTTCATGCAGCTCTCGTAGTCTATGCATTCCTCATGATACATATATCGAACCATGAATAATACCAAACAATGCAAACACACGTAGTGTATGCATTATCTCATTATTCATCTCTATGCAAACAAGTGTGATAATAAAGAATCATAAATTCAAGAATCGAAATATAAACAGAGAATCAATTTCAGAACATCTCATCAGAGTAAACATTAAACAAGAACATTATAACGTTTAGGCTCATAAGCCCATACTTTTATTGATCACAACAATCCTGCAAAATCGAATAACTTATGTACTAAAGACCCAATGCTGGAAAGGCCTAGTCTCAGTAAAAGTCCAAGGTAATCAGATAATCTCGATATCGTAAATAAATCTCCAAGAACATAAGATAATCATACTTTAAGCATAAACATACTTAAACCCAATAATTCCATACTTTAACTTCCAAGAATATGTAAAATCCATAATTTCCCAATATTGATTCTATACTCCCGATCCCTAATAAATCATAAAATTAGCATGCTCAATCACTTAATTCCAATTAACTTAAATCCCGAATCATACAAATCGTTCAAGAATTTAGTTCCTAAATTTACCGTAAATTCTATTTATCCTCAACTTTGACAATTAACTTGAAATCAAAATCCCAAGTGAATAATCAAGCGAGCAATCAAGAATTACCTACAATTAAATATATTCTAATTTCATTACTTACTAAACAAACAAAAAATGACGGGTAAAAAGAAACGAACAAAGAAAAAGCCCAATTTTTCCTCCAACAGGCAGAGAGGTATTTTGATGATAAATTTTTCCACCGAACTTTGATGGCTATAAAATTATATCCAAAAGATAGATCTCGTAAAAACGAAGATTTTGGTATCTTATGGGTTCAAAACGGACTTCGGACAAAGAAGTTATGACCAAAATACTTTAAAATTTAACAACACTCCAAGAAAAGAAAAAAAAGAAGAGGATTTTGGCCAAATCTACATTCAAGGATTTGAGTTTTTTTATTTCCTTTGAAGTTTAAGCCAAGAATACCAAGAAAAAACCTAAACAATACTTTGATTTAAAATCTTCAAGTTCCATGGAATGGAATTGAAGATTTCAACTCAAATTTACAAAAATTCTAAAAAAGGAAATAAAACCCAAAGAAAAAAACGAGTAATCTTACCCTTAGACCCCTTGGAAGTTGGAGGAATTATTCCAAGGTTAGTTCACGATCTATCCAATGCACCCAAAAATGAGTGAATCGGAAAAGAGATGAGAAAATCCCGGCCCTTGGGGAGGTATGATGGGCGGCAGTTTTGGGAGAGAAAAGAGAGAGGGCTTGTGTTTCTGAAGCAAAGCACTCAGAATACAAAGAGATATTATCTTCGCTGATGAGCTGTTCGATGGGACATGCGACAATCAATTCGTGCTACAGTGCCCGAGCCACGCGAGCTCCCCAATATTGTTCCAACTACTTTTTTGGAGGGAAAACGAAAAGATGGCAAAACAAAGAGAAAGAAGCGGGATCCTAAAAAAAGAAAAAACGAAGAAAAAAAAGAAGAAGAAGCAGTCAGTGAAAACAAGAGCAGGAAGGAAGGAAGAGTGCAACAAGCAAGAGAGTGTTGCCCACGGAGTTAACTAGTAGTTCAGCATTTAGTAATTTTAGTTTATATTTAGCATGGATTCCAGTTTCAAGTTAATGTTTATTTGCATGTTGTTGATAGTCATGAGAGGCCAAACTCTTTTGTGATGAGGTGTTAGTGGAGATGGATGGACAAGAACCGTTATTTTGAGACATATTCATGGAGATTGTGATGTAATATTCTTGTCATTCTTAATCTTCTTTAATACTGTATGAAAATATAGTCAGAAGAGTGTATGCAATTATTGGAAGATAAATTGTATGCCAATTTCATATAAGATATTACTTGTTCATTTTAATCATAACTTAGAAATAAGGGACAGATTAAGAGGAATAGAGAACAATACAAGGGGATTCAAAAGAAGCAAACTTCACTTAAGGTTTTAGAGATAAGATCTAGGGTAAAGTGACGCATTAGGTTAGTTTGAGAAAACTCTTCCTTGCTCTTGTTTTCCTATGTGTTGATTATCTCATAACTCCATCCATATGTGAAGTCGAATAACAAGTTTATAACTTGTTGATACAATCTGTCCAAATCCTTAACACATCACATCCTCATCCTTTGATCCACAGTTCGTGTTGATCCATTTAATTTTTGCACAATTTCCTCTAGTTTTATCACCCATTCATATCGTTGTAGTAATAATCTTCTTAATTCCTAAATTCGATTTGAAACAACCATCCTCGTGGGACACGACACTCACTTACCATTACTATTACTTGTTGACCATGTGCACTTACATGCCACCACACTCCATTTAGTTTGACCACCATTTTCACCAATAAGTTGTTGGCGCCGTTGCCGGGGTTGGTGCATATCTTTCGCTTTTAGATGTTGAGGAAGATTCATGTGATTAGTTGTTTCAGTGTGTAATTACTATTGTTGTTATTTAACAAATTTTATGAGTGTTATAGGAAGTAGTAACTCTGAAGGAGAAGAATTTCCATACGACCCAGAAATTGAGAGAACTTTTCGTAGAAGAAGATTAAACAATCAAGCTCGAATTGAAGCTGTCATGGATCAATTACCACCTGTTGTTGGAGGGGGAATGTATGAGGCAGCCAGGAATATAGGAGATGATCTTCAGGCAGTACAATATGTTGAAGAAAGACATAGAGTGATGCGAGACTTTGCATGTCCTAATTTGGACGGATTAAGGCCCACCTTAGCAAGACCAGAAATCGAAACAGATAGATTTGAGTTCAAGCCACTAATGTTTTCCATGCTTAACTCTATTGGTCAGTTTGGAGGAGGATCTCATGAAGACCCTCATAACCACATCAAATTATATTTGCAACTGTGTAATTCATTCAAAATGCCAGGGGTACCAGATGAAGCTTTGCGTTTATCACTGTTTCCATACTTATTTAAAGGTAAAGTAAGCTCATGGTTATTATTAATGGATGCTGATTCTACCCACTGTTGGGCTGATTTAGTGGATAAGTTCCTCACCAAATACTTTCCTCCAATCAAGGCTTCACAAATCCGAACTGATTTACAAAACTTTGTGCAATATAGCAATGAGCCATTAGCTGATGCATGGGAACGATGGAAAGAGATGATACAACACTGTCCTCAGCATGGAATGCCAGGGTGGTTACAAATTGAAACTTTTTACAAAAGTTTAGTTGCAAACAGTCGTTTAACCATAGATTCAGCTTCCAATGGAACCATCATGTCAAAATCTTACAGTGAAGCACAAGACATTATGTAAGAGATAGTGTACAACAGTTATCAGTGACCCAGTGCACCACTCAAACACACAGACGGAAGTTCAGGGTAGATTTGAATGCCCTCACACAGCAAATGGCAAACATGTTTATGAAGAATTTAAATGCAACCATGGGAACTACAACTGCTCTCCCAAACCAAGGTGGTTTAGTGCAAGGGGTGAATCAAATACACTCCATTTCATTCTACAATGGTATTACTTGAACCATTTGTCAAGAAGGACACCCCGTCAAGTTATGCCAACAGAATCCAGAGTTTGTGAATTTTGTTCAGTACAACAAAATTTTTAATCCATATTCCAACACTTATAATCCTGGTTGGCGACATCACCCTGGAATCAATACAGTCATTCAGGAGCAGGACCATCCAGTGTAGCACCATCATGGCCAATGAACTACAATCAACCAATGCAAAACAGCTATCCTCAGCGAGGGTCCGCACCTTTGCAAACTCAGCAACCAATGAATCAGCAAAAGCAAGCATGCGATCCAGTGAGTTCACTAGAGTAATTCATGAAGGAATATATCACTAGGAATGAGGCATCAATAAGAAACCTAGAAAATCAAGTGGGCCAGTAGCATCCTCACTTAATGCAAGACCTCCAGGTAATTTACCTAGTGACATAGGGCCTGTTTGGTAACACACCTTGTTTCTGTTTCTCTTTTTTTAAGAAACAGACTTGTTTGGTAACTATTTCCATTTCTTGTTTCTAAATGAAAAAAAAAACTGTTTCCACATTTTTAGGTTAATTATGAGAAACAACAATTTCCAATTCTCACGTTTCTATTTCTTTCATCGCCTCTGTTTCTTCCATTGTTCAGCGTTGCTCCTCTTCTTCCATCTCCATCGCCTCCAGTCTTCTTCTTCCATTGCCATCGCCGCCTCTCCTCTTCTTCCATCGGCAGCGCCTTCGTTTCTCGTCGATCTTCATTCCTCTTTCCATCGCCAACAACTTGTCTAGGGTTAAGGAAAACTCAAAATATCTCAAAGAAAATTTATCTCAATCAAAGGTATGGTTTCTATTTCCTTGTAAAATTCATTTGAAATGTTGATTGTTGATTTCCAATAGCATGATTATGATATGAAAATTTTGAAAATTGAGATTATGAAGAGTTCAATCTGTCTGTGATATTGAATTCTGTTTGAAATTGGAATAGTTTCGATGACTTCTTTTGTGAACTTGCATTATTTTCATATCTATATAAAATCTGACTCGAGATCTTCAAAGCACGACATTATTCTTGGTTAAAATTGTGTTGCTTGTGTCATCCAGCTTTAATATTATGATGTGACCATAGTAGAGAAGCTTGTTATGAAATTGATCAATTTTGATAGAATTGGAATGGTGTTAGCAATTCTAATTTTGAACTCTGCTACTTTTTCTTATCATATTTCATGGTGGGGTTTTGAATTTATTGGTTGCTTTCTTAATCAGGATTTTGTATCTCTTTGTTGTGGAAGAAGTTTTTGGTTTATTTAATAGGTGTTTGTGATGTGACTGTTACTTTTTGTTTGTATTGTATAATTCAGTCTTCTAGTTCTTACCATTGGATTTAGTTTATAAGGTTCAATTATTAAAAAGGAAGGGGATTGATATTTTGTTAAAAACTCCACTCTTATTTTTTAACGAGTTGAGAAGGTGGGAAAAAGTCTTTAGAACTTCCAATTTTAAATTGTGCTTATTTTCAAGTCTTCCCTGTCTAAGTTGGATTTTAATTTGGTGACTAGTATAGAGTAGTAAAAGTACATGTCTTACTGATAAAAAAAAGTGGTTGCCCACATTACACAAAGTTTGTGAAAAATTTTGGAGATACTACCGCTTCGGGTGTTAATGCTCATCCATCAACCAAGCTTCCCTCTAATTCTGAAGATGAAAATGATGTTGGAAGCAATACAAATGTTGTTGGTGAATTTAGTGGGCTTGAAAGGAGTGTTAAGCGAAGTCGTGGTAGAAAAAAAGAAGAGTTTGGTGGTTTTGTTTCATCTCTCGTGGATGCATATGCTGATAATGCAAAGAGAAGAAATGATATCCTTGAAAACAAACCTTCTAATATCACTATTACTGTAGTTGATGGAAGTCAATCATCAAAGGCTGAAGATCCTGTTGGTGAAGAGTTGATGGAGTGTTTTAATGTTTTGAATGTCATGGAAGACATCGGTGGAGAGGCTTACACTAAAATCTTAAAACTTTTGCATGGAGAAAATTGTTTCTACTCAAGTCATAGTCAAGGAGGAGAGACTTCATTCATAGTCTCTAAATGTCGTTTATGTTAAAACTTTAGGATATTATTTCGTTTTGTGGATTTATGTTATTTTTATTTGTATTTGTGGATTCTGAAGCTCTATAGGCAAAGTGGTTTCTAATTTTGATGTTTTCATGCCACCATAGATTTGCCTTTTGGAAGCTGTAATTTGAGATATGCATTTTGATGCTTTTGAACTCATGAATTCAAAGCATGGTGGTTCCTAGTTTGGATATTAATTATTGTGCTAGTTTTCCAAATTGAGAAAACTAGATATTTTGATTCTGTTTTTAGGATATTAATGTATGTTTTCCTGCCACCCACATTTATATCTGTTTTTACTGTTTTCTGCTAGATATTTTGATTCTTTCCTGCTGCTCGGTATTTTATCTTGCAATATCATCCAGAATTCTAGATGCTAGATGTTAATGCTGTGTAATAGCATCTAATGAAATGTGTTTGTAATTTGGTGGTGATTTTTTTGACATTGTTTCCTTTCACTATCTTAATGGATTGTGTTTTTGAGCTTGATTTTAATTTTTTTTTAATGATAATAGTTGCAATTTAGGCTTCAGGATTAATGTTATGTTCATGTTCTTGTTTTTTAAGGCTAGCAAGGGTCATTTCTCTTGCCTCATTTCATAATTCTTGGGCTTTCACCCTCTTTCGTACTTTTTGAGGAAGTAGTGACAGTATTTTACCAATCATATCTGGAACCTTATCTCTTCTTCATGACTTATCCAACCATATTATAATGTTGATTTCTCTAGCCTTCAATATTTATTGTTAATTGAATTTTGTAATGACAGGTATTTTTATGGAACTATTTCAACGAGATTTTGGTGTAGACTTGGTTTCAATTGAGTTAGATGTGAGTCAACATCAACTAAGGAGAATGGCTGGAGTGAGAGATGGAATTAGAGATCAACTTTGGGCTACATTTAGAGGATACATATCTTTTTTTATTATTGTTGTTTTTGTTGAAAACTTTTGAGTTGTATCAAAATATTACAAATTGTATGAATTTTGAGTTGATTGAATATTGCAAACTCTATGAAATTGTTTTTTATTAGATTAAGTCAATAATTGTTATATATTCATACATTACATCTATTAAATATTATTTAAAATTAAAAAATAACTGCATCAATCAAATATTATTGAAAAAAAATACACCTATTAAATATTATTTTAAATTAAAAAAAATTACATATATTAAATATTATTTTAAAATAAAAAATAAGTAATTAATATTTAACAATATATATATATATATCTTATTTACAAATGAGAAACAAGAAATATTAATTTGTTATTAATCATATTTTTTATTTTTTTAAACAGAAACAAGAAATAAGGTGTGTTACCAAACAAGTTTCTATTTTTTTTCTTTCCAGAAACAAGAAACAAGGAAGAGTTACCAAACATGTTTCTATTTCTCTTTTTGAAAAAAACAGAAACAAGAAATGAGGAATAGAAATAAGAAACAAGAAACAGAAACAAGGTGTGTTACCAAACAGGCCCATAGTGAAAAATCTAAAGGGCAAGGGAGTTGAGCATTGTAATGCGATCATGTTAAGGAGCAATGACACCAACCAACAGACAGAATGTGTTCCTAAAGAACCTGTCAAACGAAAAAGGGAAACTAACAAGCAAGGCCCACCACGTGAAGACAACCAAACTGCAAGGACTGACATCCCAACCACTTAACAAAATGTCGCCATGCAGAATCCTACCACAACAAGCAACCCAAGGGAAGAGTGTGTTCCTCCATTTCCACAAAGATTCATTCGACAAGAGCAAGATGTTCAATTCAAAAAATTCTTGGAAGTTCTAAAGCAGCTGCATATTAATATTCCACTGATAGAAGCCTTACAACAGATGCCTAATTATGTAAAATTCATTAAGGATATTCTTTCCAAGAAAAGACAACTTGATGAGGTAGGGACAGTTAATATGACTTCTGAAGTATGCTCCATCTTTCATCCAAACATTCCACCAAAATTGCAAGACCCAGGGAGCTTCACTATTCCTTGCTCCATTGGCAATACCTACTATGGAAGGGCACTATGTGACTTGGGAGTCAGTATCAATCTGATGTCATTGTCAATTTTCAAACAGTTGGGAGTGGGTGCTGCAAGACCTATTAGGGCAACTTTGCAATTCGCTGATAAGTCCATCGCACATCTAGAAGGAAAAATAGAGGATGTATTGGCGCAGGTGGATAAATTTATTTTCACCACCGATTTCATCATATTAGACTTTGAAGCAGACAAAGAAGTGCCTATTCTTCTTGGCCGTCCATTCTGGGATACAGGAAGAACATTGGTGGATGTTTATAAAGGCAAGCTCACCATGAGGGTCAATGATCAGAAGGTAACTTTTAATGTCTTTAATTCCTTGAAATACCCTAACCATGTGGAAAGTTGTTCTATGGTTGATTTTGTAGACTCAGCGGTGGAAAAGCATTGGAAGAAAGAGTGTGGGAAGGATCTCAACAACGAAGTATCAGAGCACCTTGACTCAATAAGGATGAATTTACCTCAATTTGCATTGTTGGTTAAGCAGATCAATGAAGTCCAGAACAAAAATACCTCCAGTAACGAACCCCCACTTATACTCAAAACTCTTCCATCTCATTTGAAATAGGCCTTTTTAAAAAGCAATGAAACTTTTCTAGTGATTATTAACTCCATTTTAGGAGAAGACCATGAGCATCAACCTTGGGTGTTTTAAGGAAATTCAAATCATCATTGGGATGGACAATGGAAGATATAAAGGGGATAAGTCCTACTATTTGCATGCACAAGATACTGTTGGAAGATACAAATTTCAGTTGTGTTGAATAGCAAAGACGCTTGAATCCAGCCATGAAAAAAGTAGTGAAGAAGGAAATTATCAAATGGTTCGACGCAGGCATTATCTACCCAATCTCTGATAGCAAATGTGCTATGAATCATGGAACGTCACAAATAGCTCAAGGATCAATTTCAAGATTAAAGTTCAAGACAAGCGTTAACATCCATTTACAAGCCTACATTAGAAAAGTCAAGACAAGCTTTGAAGATTTGATCATGGAGGCTATGGAAGAGGACTTGATAAACTTAAATCTATGGTAAATACATTTGGAAGAAGAGTATTGAAGACTTGTTAAATCAAAAATGAAGAGAAGAGCAAATTAGGAAATTTGCATCACTTTTGCAAACTTTCCTTATTTGGACCACTTTCCATATTTGTTCCCGAACTTGCCATATATGATGTCCACGAATTTATGATGTATTTAGACATATTTTAGGTCATTTATATTTAGTTTATTGGCTTGGAAAGAATTAGGAAAGATATTATTCTCTATGAAATATTTTCCCCAAAATCTGCCAAATCCATATAAGGCAAGTTTTGGGCAGATTTTATTCTCTTCTTTATTCCGAATTTCCTTGTTATTTTTAGGGTTTCTTTGCCTATTTAAGGCCTCATTTGTAACCCTAAATATGAAGAATTCATATGATAATAATATTGCTTTTTGCTTTGCTGAAATTGCTTAGTTTTGTAGCCTTGTTCTTAGGTTGCATGTTTTAGGAACATTCAAGCAAACCTTGATCTAGTTTGTTTGTGAATTGTTTCAATCTTGAAATAAGAACAAGTTCTCTTATTTCAAGGTCTTTGATCATTGGAATAATCTTCTTTTCTTGTTTTTCCAAAGGTTTTACCTTTTTGTTCATAGGGTTTTAGGATGTGCATCTAGGGGTTCTTTGCTCTTTCCAAAGGGTTTCTATTTCAATTCTAGGGTTTCGTATCAAAATGGGTGAGCCCAGTACAATGTGTTTCAAAAAAAGGAGGCATGACTGTAGTCGCCAATGTCAACAATGAGCTGATTCCACAACGTACCGTTACATGGTGGAGAGTGTGCATGGACTACATACGCCTCAACAAATTAGTTGGAAAGGAATACTACTACTTTCTTGATGGGTACTCTGGGTATAATCAAATTTCTATTGCTATAGAAGATCAAGAAAAGGCAAAGGGAAATGATCCTTTCTAGTTGGAAAGGATCAAATGCTGAACAGATTAGCTGGAAAGGAATACTACTACTTTCTTGATGGGTACTCTGGGTATAATCAAATTTCTATTGCTATAGAAGATCAAGAAAAGGAAATCTTTACATGCCCCTATGGTACTTTCGCATTTAGAAGAATACCATTTAGATTGTGCAATGCTCCAGCAACGTTCCAACGATGTATGATGGCATTGTTCAGTGATATGGTAGAAGATTGCCTTGAAATCTTCAGGTACGATTTTTCTCTTTACGGCGCTACGTTTGCTTCCTATTTAATCCATTTGAAGAAGGCATGTTGTCAACTATAACGACTCGATACTGTAAAATCCTGTAAATTCAAATGCACAGCAGAAGACTCGGTTTTTAAAGAAAAACAGCATGAGTTCGTTTAAAACTCAGATAAACTAAAACTTGTTTACATTGTTCCTAATCAGAGAAAGCGATAAAAATGGAATGCGCATTCCAAATTATAAGTAAACTTCTAAAAAAGCTACAAAACCATTACAATTTTGAAACGCATGCTCTCCCGAGCTCAAAACACAAAGTATGAAAGATGATAAAATATTTACAAATATTTCAAGAATGCTAAATCAAAATGAGTCCATGTTCTTGTCCATCCATCATCTCGACAAGTCATACAACACCACCTCTTCTATCAAAAGTCTCGAATACATCAATCGTACTACCATTAGAATTCCATACTCCACAGTTCTACCATAGTTAACATCAATCTTTATTATCATTAGAACTACCATACACCACATTATTACCACATCAAACCACAATCCTTATTACTTACATAAGGTAATAAGTTCGTATAAATACTAACCATTTTCATCACCGATACCAAGTTCCACGGGTCGTATAATTCTCAAATAAGCAAAATCGAGGTTTAACATCACCATGTCACGAATGATAATAAATCACCTTTAATCACAAATATAATTTCCAAGCCGTTACCATAATCCACGAGTTATCTTCCAAGCATTTCCTCTACTTGACTTTAGTGAAAAACTACCTAAAGTAATTTCAACTCCCTACTTTATCTCAAAATTTCCATAACCGTTATTACTTCCAGGAATAACTCCTAAGCTAATTTGATCAAAAACTTCTCAAAGTATCTTAAACTCCCAAATTTCTTCTAAAACTTTCCATAATCTTACACGACTTCCAAAACGTTCTCAAACTTGCGTTTTCATCCAAAATCACTAAGAATCTCCAAAGTCACTCAAACTCACTTCCGAGTCTAAAGTCACCAACCAAATAAGTATTTACTCCTAGGAGATTGTTTTGTCACTTAACCTCGATCAACAAAATCGTAATGAAACTTAATTCATAAAATTACTAACTTCCATTTTAAACTCACCTTAGAATTGAAATCGAACTTCCAAAGTGTTGAATGAATATCCTCTCGTACGATTATCAAAACCTACAATAACACCGATCGAATTCAAATTATAAACCATAACTAAATAAGAAAAATGATTTTCGAATGAATAGTGTTTTCAGATGAACAGTGATTTTTGGATGAATAGTGTTTTCGAGTGAATAGTGTTTTTAGAAATTCGAGCTCAAAATCTTCAAATTTCTTGATGAAAACACATGATTTCAACTTCAAAACTCATTTATAAACAAAAATAAAGAGATTCATAGGAAAAGTTTTGAAAACTCACTTTTTAGGGCTTCCCTTAGAGAACGAGAAACGCTACAAGGTTAGAATGGAATGAAAGCCCACGTCCCAAGCAATCCAACGCAACAGAAATCACGAAGATCCACCGAGAAACGGTAAAGACCCAAGCTTTTCTCTCTTCTCTAATTGTGACCCACGGCTTGTCGAGAGAGAAAGATGAGGAGTTTTTACAATTTTTGACTTTTTGGTTTTTTAAAGAAGAACATGAATAGTAAAAAGATATTTTAAGAAATCAGAAAATTACGGATACGTCCTTTTAAGTTATTTAGCTTATAAAACGAAACTCAAAACTCTTAAAATGGCCAAATGGTGATTAATAATTATTAATACAACCAAAACTATTTAAGCTAATAAAACGATTAAAAAGGTTTTTGAACGAAGTTAACTAATAAATTCTAAAATTAAACTAAATACTTTGATTAAAATAAATGAATAAATAAATGAAATATTAAATAAATAAAAATTTCACTCCAAAAATAACGGGACGTTACAGTCTACCCTCCTTAAAAGACTTTTCGTCCTCGAAAAGTGCACTTACTAAGTGAAAAGCGAGGGTACTTAGACTGCATTTCGTCCTCGTGTTCCCATGTAATCTCCTTCAGCACTTGGTTCATCTACAATATTTTGATCAAGTTAATCAATTTGTTTCTCAACACCTTGGTTCGGATGCTAGGATCACAATCGGTGTTTCCTCAGAAGACTAGCTAGCATCCAAAACCACGGCTCAACTTATACTTATTTCCAAGTCTCATAACACCACTCATGTGTGCCACTTCCAAAAACACATGATCTCCTACTACAACTCTAGCAAACTTTGCCGCTCAACTCTTGCATATCTTTATATATGCATTAGTCACAACACATAGACACAAACGGTGGTACCTTGACAAAACATCCTTTCACTATAAAAGTTATTTCTAAAAACCTTAATATCCCAATAAGAACCAATTTCTATAACACCATCGACCCTCTTTTACACATAAAATGTCAACCACACATTCGCTAACACCAATACTTAGCAATTGTGTGACAATCAAACTTTAATCAAACATTAAGGATCAAATGATTAATCTCTCGGAGTATCTCGTCTCCTTTACACTCACTTTACGTCAATACGCTTAACGAGGTGTACGACCTCCAAAACTACACGGGAACAATCCCATTCTCAGTACCCTAACCAAGATCTCAACCTATTAGTCAAAAAAACATCGCCATGTAGTGGGTTTTCGAGATGGCATAACAAACTCAATTAAACAAGGGTTACTTAACAAGAAGTGACTTATTCTCATAAACTTTTTCACTACAAAAGAAAATAAAGCTTAAGAATAAGAGTTATAGGAATACCTAGTGTCGTTGACCTCGAACGATGATTGGACAAGAACAAAATCAAAACATGAAAAACATGCGACCCATGTGGTCTACAGAACCCTCAGGCTTTGATACCAACTGTAACGACCCGATACCGTAAAATCCTTTAAATTCAAATACACAGGGGAAGACTCGGTTTTTAAAGAAAAACAACATGGGTTCGTTTAAAACTTAGATAAACTAAAACCTGTTTACATTGATCCCAATCAGAGAAAGCAATAAAAATGGAATGCGCATTCCAAATTATAAGTAAACTTCTAAAAGAGCTACAAAACCATTACAATTTTAAAACACATCCTCTCCCGAGCTCAAACACAAAGTATGAAAGATGATAAAATATTTACAAGCATTTTAAGAATGGTAAATCAAAATGAGTCCATGTGTAACGTCCCGTTATTTTGAAGTGAATATTTTTTTTAAATAATTAATCAATTTATTTTAATTAAAGAATTTTAAGATTAGTTTAAATTTAGTAATTTCGAATTTTAGTAGTTATTTTTGTCCAAAATTCTTTTTAATCAGTTTAATACTTTAAAATCGTTTTGGTGACATTAATAATTATTAACGGGCCAATTAATAATTATTAATCACCTTTAGATTACTTTAAGATCTTCGGGTTTCATATTTTTAATCAAATCACTTAAAGGACGTAAGCGTAATTTTCTAATTTCTTTAAGCTTATCCTTTACTATTCATCTTCTCTTAAAAAGTCAAAAATTAGACAAAATTTTATGCTTTTCTCTTCTTCTTTCCCTTGTACAGCCGTAGCTCTCCCTCTCCTCTTACTTCTTCTTGGGTTTTCTTCAAATCTCGACCGTTTTCGACGATTTCTGTTGCGTTGGATTGCTCGGGAAGTGGGCTTTCATTCTATACTAACCTTGTAGTGTTTCCCGTTCCCTAAGGGAAGCCGTAAAAAGTGAGTTTTCAAAACTTTTTCTATGAATCTCTTTATTTTTGTTTATAAATGAGTTTTGGAGTTGAAATCATGTGTTTTCATCATGAAATTTGACGATTTTGAGCTCGAATTTTCGAAAAACACTATTCACCCGATTTTACTATTCATCCGAAATCACTGTTCATCCGAAAATTACTATTCATCCGAAAATCAATTTTCTTATTTAGTTATGGTTTATAATTTGTATTCGATCGGTGTTATTGTAGGTTTTGATAATCGCACGTGAGAGAATTCATTCGACACTTTGGAAGTTCGATTTCAAATCTAAGGTGAGTTTAAAATGGAAGTTAGTAATTTTATGAGTTATGTTTCATTACGTTATTGTTTATCGAGGTTAAGAGGGGAACTAGCTTCCGGAAGTTATACTTGGTTGGAGACTTTAACTCGGATGTGAGTGGAGTGGTTTTGATGTACTTATGGTTTTGGAAGAAAAAGAGGAATTATGAGTGGTTTGGAAGTTATATAAGATGATTTGGAGATTTTTTAGATGAAAGTGGATGAATAAGGAACTGTAAGTGATTTGGGAGTCAAAGTGGCTTAGAAATTACACTTGAGTATTGGCTCGTGTAATTCGAGCGGTTTATGTTCTCTAGTTGTTTAATGAAACTTTATCTAACTTACTAGGGAGCTTGATGGATTCTATACGATAATATGTGATATGACACATGATAGTATGTGATACGCTCCATACGGTATCATGGTGCGATGATTTGTTATATGGTGAAATTCCTGATATCTATACGGTGAAATTCCTGAGACCTATACGGTGAAATTCCTGATATCTGTACGGTGAAATTCCTGATATCTATACGGTGAAATTCCTGATATCTATACGGTGAAATTCCTGATATCTGTACGGTGAAATTCCTGATATCTATACGGTGAAATTCCTGATATCTGTACGGTGAAATTCCTGATATCTGTACGGTGAAATTCCTGATATCTCTACGGTGAAATTCCTGAGATCTATACGGTGAAATTCCTGAGATCTGTACGGTGAAATTCCTGAGATCTGTACGGTGAAATTCCTGAGATCTGTACGGTGAAATTCCTGATATCTGTACGGTGAAATTCCAGATATCTGTACGGTGAAATTCCTGAGACCTATACGGTGAAATTCCTGAGACCTATACGGTGAAATTCCTGAGACCTATACGGTGAAATTCCTGAGACCTATACGGTGAAATTCCTGATATCTATACGGTGAAATTCCTGATATCTATACGGTGAAATTCCTGATATCCAATGTGATGAGAGTTACGATGGTTTGTGATATGGTACACGATGGTATGTTGACTTCGGTCCATACGGTATTATGATACGATGAAAAATAGTTAGTAATGCAATTACATAATCTTTAGACTTGTATAGTAAGACTTAGTAATAACGGGTACTTTTACTTTAAGTTTTGATATCGTTACTTTTTAGAAAGTATATTATGTACGTTGATTATGTGTGGAATTTGGAATGTGGAATGGGTAGTAAAAGTGAAATCTAGGCCTTTGGACACGATTTCTGACATGAAATGTTGTTCATAGGATTACTTGCTTTCATTTTACTCTCACTAGCATTTTTATGCTAATGTTGCTACAATTACAATTTTTCAGGTAAGACTCATGGTAGAGGACGAGGTAGAGGAGGTGGCGCCGCGTGACTACTCGAGACAATGAATGGACAAGAATTTTTATGGTTTTGGGTGAAGCATCCTTGAGTGCTCATGATCATTGCACTACTTTATTTATGTTTCATTTTGAGCTCAATGGAGCATTTGTATATGTTTTTGAACTTCAAAACTTTCTTTAGACTTTTATTATATTATGGAATGCATATTCCAGGTTTAATGCTTTTTCTGAAAATTTGGGATGTAAACAGGTTTTGGTTTATCCGAATTTTAAACGAACCCATGCAGTTTTTCTGTAAAATCAAGCTTTTCTGCTGCGCATTTGTTTTAAAGGATTTTACGAAAAATCGGGTCGTTACACCATGTTACTGCCCATCCATCATCTCGACAAGTCATACAACACCACCTCCTCTACCAAAAGTCTCGAGTACATCAATCGTACTACCATTAGAATTCCATACTCCACAGTTCTACCACAATTAACATCAATCTTTATTATCATTATAACTACCATACACCACATTATTACCACATCAAACCACAATCCTTATTACTTACATAAGGTAATAAGTTCGTATAAACACTAACCATTTTCATCACCGATACCAAGTTCCACGAGGTCTTATAATTCCCAAATAAGCAAAATCGAGGTTTAACATCACCATGTCACGAATGACAATAAATCACCTTAAATCACAAATATAATTTCCAAGCCGTTACCATAATCCATGAGTTATCTTCCAAGCATTTCCTATATTTTACTTAAGTGAAAAACTACCTAAAGTAATTTCAACTCCCTACTTTATCTCAAAATTTCCATAACCGTTAATACTTCCAGGAATAACTCTTAAGCTACTTTGATCTAAAACTTCTCAAAGTATCTTAAACTCCCAAATTTCTTCTAAAACTTTCCATAATCTTACACGACTTCCACAACGTTCTCAAACTTACGTTTTCATCCAAAATCACTAAGAAGCTCCAAAGTCACTCAAACTCACTTCCGAGTCTAAAGTCACCAACCAAATAAGTATTTACTCCTAGGAGATTGTTTTGTCACTTAACCTCGATCAACAAAATCAAAATGAAACTTAATTCATAAAATTACTAACTTCCATTTTAAACTCACCTTAGAATTGAAATTGAACTTCCAAAGTGTCGAATGAATATCCTCTAGTACGATTATCAAAACCTACAATAACACCGATAGAATTCAAATTATAAACCATAACTAAATAAGAAAAATGATTTTTGAATGAATAGTGTTTTTGGATGAATAGTGTTTCTTAAAAATCCGAGCTAAAAATTGTCAAATTTCTTGATGAAAACACATGATTTCAACTTCAAAACTCATTTATAAACAAAAATAGGAAAAGTTTTGAAAACTCACTTTTTAGGGCTTCCCTTAGAGAACGGGAAATGCTACAAGGTTAGAATGGAATGAAAACCCACGTCTCAAGCAATCCAACGCAATGGAAATCACTAAGATCCACCGAGAAACGGCAAAGACCCAAACTTTTCTCTCTTCTCTAATTGTGACCCACGGCTTGTCGAGAGAGAAAGATGAGGAGTTTTTACAATTTTTGACTTTTTGGTTTTTTAAAGAAGAACATGAATAGTAAAAAGATATTTTAAGAAATCAGAAAATTACGAATACGTCCTTTTAAGTTATTTAGCTTATAAAACGAAACTCAAAACTCTTAAAATGGCCAAATGGTGAGTAATAATTATTAATTGGTCTATTAATAATTATTAATACAACCAAAACTAATTTAAGCTAATAAAACGATTAAAAAGGTTTTCGAACGAAATTAACTACTAAATTCTAAATTACTAATTCTAAAATTAAACTAAATACTTTGATTAAAATAAATGAATAAATAAATGAAATATTAAATAAAAAAATTTTCACTCCAAAAATAATGGGACGTTACATCAGCAGACCAATCTGGTCCTAAATTCGGAAAAATGCCATTTTATGGTTAAAGAAGGTATTGTGTTGGGCCATAAGATTTCTATGTCAGGTATTGAAGTTGACAAGGAAAAAGTGGAAGTAATTGAAAATACGAGCCCCCCCCCCCCCCACCAATGTAAAAGGAGTTCGAAGTGTCCTAGGCCACGCAGGGTTCTATCGAAGATTTATCAAGGAATTCTCAAAGATAACAAAACCCCTATGTTCTTTATTTGAACACAACACATTCTTTCTAATGGGAGATGCCTGTTTGACAGCATTTGAAACTCTCAAGAAGGCGTTGATTCAAGATCTTATTGTTGTTCCACCAGATTGGACCAAACCATTCGAACTAATGTGTGATGGTAGTGATGATGCTATTGGAGCTGTTCTAGGACAGAAGACAGGAAGAACTTTCCATGCAATCTATTATGCAAGTAAAACGTTGAATGATGCTCAGAGAAATTATACAACCACAGAAAAGGAGTTATTGGATATTGTCTTTGCACTGGAAAAATTCAGATCCTATTTATTGGGAACGAAGGTTGTGATTCATAGTGACCATGCTGCAATCAAGTACTTACTATTTAAGGAAGATGCAAAAGCACGCTTGCTGCGTTGGATTTTGCTTCTACAAGAATTTAATGTGGAAATACGAGACCAAAAAGGTGCAGAAAACCAAGTAGCTGATCATTTATCACGTTTACAATTCACACAGGAGGGATTCCAGGGAGTGGAACTCCAGGACAGTTTTCCTGATGAATAGATACTCAGATTAAAACACTTGATCATCCTTGGTTTGCAGACTTTGTTAATTACATTGCTAGTGGAAGGCATCCACTAAGCTTGTCAGGGAAAAAGCTTAAACGTTTTTTACATCATGCCAAGTCCTATGTGTGGGATGAACCTTATTTGTACAAGAGGTGTGCAGATCAACTATTGCGACGTTGTGCAGCAGATGAAGAATTGAATACTATTCTCTCCCATTGTCATGATTCCCCATATGGTGGTCATTTTTTAGGTGTTCGAATAGCAGCCAAGGTGTTACAAAGTGGGTTATATTGGCCAACCTTGTTCAAGAATGCAAAAGATTTTGTGCAAAGATGTGACAACTGTCAGCGCACAGAAATATTTCCCAAAGACATGAGATGCCTTTAAATAATATTTTAGAGATTAAACTATTTGACGTTTGAGGCATTGATTTTATGGGATCCTTCCCGCCGTCATGTGGTAATCAATACATCCTTGTTGCTGTAGATTACGTATCCAAATGGTTGGAAGCAGTTGCATTACCTACGAATGATGCGAAAGTTGTAGTCAAGTTCCTGAAAAAGAATATGTAATGTCCCATTATTTCGTAGTAATTTTTTTATATTTTATTTCATGCATTTTATTTGTTTATTTGTTTATTGTATTTATTTTATTGTATTTATTTATTCATTTATTTAATTTGAGTAGACTAATTTAAGTTTCATTATTTAGTTAAATTAGTTTAGCATAGTTTAAGACTTAATAAATTTTCCTTTATTTCTAATTTTGGTGTTGTTAATTAATTAGAAAAATGACTAAATGGTGGGGTCTTCTTCTTTCACTTTTATCTTTTTCCCCCACAATTTTAGGGCAACTCATTGGGCATTTACCCTTGATTTTAGGGACAAAGTTTTATCTCTTTTCTTCTTCTCCAACATGAACCAGCCACCTCCTTCAACATTTTTTATTTTTATTTTCTTCATTCCTTCGTGAAGCACCAGCCGAGACCCACCCTTTCCCCTTCGTTTCTTTTCTTGGTTGGTGAGCAAGTACGAGAGCTGAGCATTGATTTCCTTTTTCTTGAAGTTAAATTGGAACTCAAGTAGGCTCAATCCTTTTGCAAGAAGAGAGATCAAGTGGCGTTCCAATACCAATCCAACGTGAAGGGAGAAGAAGGCTTCTGCTCGTGTGTCAGTTTTTTTTTTTTCTTTTATTTAACCCTTCTTTGATTGGTCCTTAAAGCAAACTCCCCACTTCTCTTTTTTTCAATTATTTCCAATTTGTTCCAATGTCAAATAGTCCCAATATAAACATATACATATATATTTAGACAAAGTCCTTGCCCTCAACTTGATGATGACACTCTGCCTTCTTCCTTGTGCCGTGGGCATGCGTGGACCAACCATTTGAAATGTTGTTCAACAATTATATATATATATAAAACAAATGGCTTCCAATTTGAGCACACCACCGCCACATAAATGTAAAGATTTATACTTATGAAAGTATATATATAAATGTGTATACATGGGTAATAATTCCAAATCTTTCAAATTTGACCAACCCACCACCTCTTGTCCAGAGTAGAGTTGTATTATATATATCAAACCAATATTAACCTTGGACCCGAATTCTCTACCAAGACCTCTTTGTTTATTTTGGCGGGCTCGTGTCTAGTCGTAGAGTAAATCGTTAATATCATTACATGGTAATTTTGTAGGTTTCGATAACTGTTCCCGAACTCAATCCTCCGACGTAAGGATAGATTTCGTTTTCAAGGTGAGTTTAAAGTGGTTTTATGTGGTTTTATCTATGAATTGCATGACAAATTGTTAATTGAGGTTAAGAGGGAATGTGAATTAGAATCCAATGAGGATTTTTGTTGCTTTGAAGATTATCGGGAGTGAGTGTTGTGAATAATTCTTCGGTTTAGTTGTTTTTCGGAGTTTAGGGTTTAAATTTGGAAATGAAAAGTAAAGTGCACTATGGTAATTGGAAGTTTTGAGTTGCATGGGGGTATTCAGGTTGTTTGTTGAGGAAAGTTAAGCCTAGGGTGAGAATTGGAATTGGGTTATGAGAAAGCGAATTGATGGGCGAACAATGTTCTCCGTCGTTATATAAATGTATATTTAATCTTTGTTTTACTTTTCTTTCATGAAATGACTAATGGCATGAATTATCGTTCTTATGCTTACACTTTATGTAATTGGCTAATGCTTCTTGGTTGAGAACATTAGCGGTGGTAATATCATTTTGTTAATATTCTTGGTCGAGAATATTAAAGGTAAATATGTAATTGGCTAATGGTTCTTGGTCGAGAACATTAGCGGTGGTACTATCATTTTGGTAATATTCTTGGTCGAGAATATTAAAGGTAAATATGTAATTGGCTAATGGTTCTTGGTCGAGAACATTAGCGGTGGTAATATCATCTTGGTAATATTCTTAGTCGAGAATATTAAAGGTAAATATGTAATTGGCTAATGGTTCTTGGTCGAGAATATTAGCGGTGATGATATCATTTTGGTAATATTCTTGGTCGAGAATATTAAAGATAATAATGTGTTTTGCTAATGGTTCTTGGTCGAGCACATTAGTGGTGGTAATATAATTTTGGCAATATTCTTGGTCGAGAATATTGATGGTAACGTGCGTATTTTTGCTAATGCTTATTGGTTGAGAACATTAGTGGTGATTCGTGAAATTCTTATTGTAATTAGTGGTTTAAATATTTCATTCGGTAATATGTGGAATGTAAATTTGGAATCGAATTGTATGTGGGTATAAGATGTTTGGGAGTATAGAATGGGTAGTAAAGAGCATGCTAGGATTTTGGAAACAATTTCTGATGTGGAATTCTTCCATAGGATTGCATGACTCCATTTTACTCTCACTAGCATTTTTATGCTAATGTTGCTACACTTAAATTTTTCAAGTACGTCCCATGGTAGAGGTGGTGGTGCCGCCTGATCGTGAGATGGTGACTTAGACAAGGACTGGATCGATATGTGCATTCTAGGAATGCACAAACTTTAAACACTCTGAACTTTTATCATTTTCACTGACTTATTGGTTATTTTGGAGCTCGGGAGATCACTTGACTGATTTATGGTTTTTAGTTGTTTCCCTTGAATTTAAAAACTATGTCGGAAATGAGCATTTTCAGGATTTATCTGTGTTATCGTTTATTCTGATTGTGAACAATGTATTTTTTTTGGCACATTCAAAATACAAACGGCACCATGCCGAATTTTCGTAAAATTAAGTTTTTCGCTGTTTATTTCTGATTTAAAATATTATAGTAAATTCGGGTCTTTACAGAATATTTTTACACGATTCGGTACCCCAAGAGCATTGATAAGTTATGAAGGAACGCATTTCTATAACAATATGCTTAAAACAATTCTTGCCAAGTACAATATCTGTCATAAAATTGCCACAACATATCATCTGCAGAGCAATGGGCAAGCTGAATCTCAAATCGAGAGATTAGACATATTCTGGAAAAGGTAGTTCATCCAAGTCGGAAAGATTGGTCTGAAAAGCTAGATGAATCTTTATGGGCATATAGTACAGCTTTCAAAACACCTTTAGGCAAGTTGTTTTTGGAAAAGCTTGCCACTTGCCACTAGAGCTGGAGCATAAGGCATTTTGGGCATTGAAGGCCCTTAACTTTAATTTGCAATCCGCTGGAGAAAGACGATGTTTGAAATTACTGGAAATGGAGGAATTCAGAGACCAAGTTTATGAAAATGCCAAGATCTTTAAAGAGAAAACTAAAAGGTGGCATGATAAAAAAATCATTCGAAGGGAATTCAAGGAAGAAGAGATGGTTTTACTTTTTAATTCTCGCTTAAGATTGTTTCCAGGCAAGTTGAAATCCAAATGGCCAGGGCCATTCAAAATTGCTAAGGTTTATCCTTCTGGCGTAGTAGATCTTATTGGCCATGAACCATCAGATATTTTCAAGGTGAATGCCCAAAGAATTAAGCATTACTGGGGACAAGAGGTAGATAGACAAAAGCTACCATCCCTCTTCGTGACCCCTAAGTAGAAATGGTGCCTGGCAGAGCGAGTTTCATGACATTCTCAAGTAATGATTCTGCCAAGCTGAATGCATTCCAACCAGGTTTGCAACAATTCTTTTTTGTCTTATTCTTTTTCATAACCAATAGGGAAGTTCGTGAATTTTCGTTCATAAATGCATGCATGGCTATTTTCAAATATATTTTCAATTATTACTCTCACACACGCTGCACGTGATTTCTTTCACGGGGAAGGTAGAAATTTTGAAAAGCAAAACGGTAGTTATGACTTTTCGCTAAGATACACATAATTACAGTGCAGTAACTCGAGGTGACGCGTGTGGTCATCCGAAAGCCACGTTTCATTTCTCTCCCCACTGCACCGTTTCGCCTGCCCCATATCTTTTTAAACCATCTTTTCTTTACCCTTAGATTTACATCTCACTCATTTCCCCATTTCTCTCCAAAACCCTAACTCATCATGGTCTACAAATGAAAGCAATTGGACGCCTCAACTCCTCAGAAGAGATCTGTTAGGAATGTTGAATCATCTTCCAGTAGAGGATCAAAAGGAAAAGGTATTGCATGCAATGATCATATCCGTATTGATGGTATTCACGAAGCAAATGAGTCAGAGGAAGATATCGAGGATGTTGTTCAAGCCATGGGGGAACGTTTGCAAGCTGTGCGATTCAATTCCCCAGCAGCAGATAAAGCATATCGTAAAGTGTTTAAGTACTGCGAGATCTTGTTTGAACGAGGATTTGAAGTGACTAGCGCAGTAGCTTGGGGACTTCCCATCTATGTCTCTGGACCTGTGGAGACGCTTCGGATGGAATCTTTGGTTTGCCACCTTGAAATGAACCCCGTCCTCACTATTGCGAGGCAATTTTACGCAAACTTTGGAGACAGAGTAGACTATGTTCTTCGAGTCTGTGGAAGAGAGGTCGATTTTTTGCCGGAAGCAATTAACTAGTACTATGGAATACCTGACCAGAGGGATTTCTTTGGGGATTATGTGGAAGGACTGCACTCTGAAATGAAATCTTTGGTTCGCCACCCTGAAATGAACCCTGTCCTCATTATTGCATGGGAATTTTACGCAAACTTTACAGACAGAGTAGATTATGTTGTTCGAGTCCGTGGAAGGGAGGTCGATTTTTCACCGGAAGTAATTAACCAGTACTATGGAATACCTGACCAGGGGGATTTCTTTGGAGATTATGTGGAAGGACTTCACCCTGAATTCTTGGAAGAAATATTGCAGCATGCAAGTCATCCAAGGGCCCAGTGGTCCATCTCTGCACAAAAGATCTACACCGTTAAGATGAAGCCTACTGCTAGAATAGGGCTACTTTGCCTTCTCACCCGTGTCATGCCCACCTCACATAAAACAACTGTAAGTGCTGAAAGAATGTTGCTTCTCTATAGTGTTATGTTAGGAAAGCCAGTAAATTTTGGGAGGATTATATCTCGAGAGATGGAAAAATGTGCTGAGACTGTAGGGTCAGGGGGTTGTCTAGTCTTTCCTAGTTTGATAACTAGGTTATGTGAGAAAGCGGTGGTGCAATTTGAAAACAGGGATGAGGTGAAAAACTTGCGTGGCATTGATAGAGATTTCATGGCCGGGGTCTTTAGTAGCCCAAGTCTCATTCCTCCACAACAATTAGCCCACCGGAACCTGGACCTACCTTGCCTATATTGCCTATGCTAGAAACCCTTTCCGTTATGATACTCAAACTCCATGGTGATATCTCTAGCTTTACAAAGAAAACCCAACTCATGTGGACATACCAAAAAATTCATAACAATGTGCTTGAAGACACTCTAATGCCCCACCAAATCCATCCTCCTAGGTCTTTCCCTAAGTTCCCTTCTTCCATCTTAGGAGAATTTGATTTCTTCCCAGACGACCCTGCCCCACAAGAGCAATGCACTCCACCCCATAACAAGGAACCTTCAGTGACTCTGGAAGAAATGGAAGAATCTGTGAAGGAGGAAGAAGATCTGCATTATGAGCCAGAGAGGGAAGCTATTGAGAGGCGATTGAATGAGCTACGCGTGATTGATGAATGTGACTGGGACAGTGACCATGAATCTGATGTGGACTATGAATACGACAGTCTGGAAGAGGAACTGGAGAATGCTCGCATTGATGACTATGATATGGACGTGTCTGATGAAGAACTTATTTGCAAATAATCTATGCTTGAGTGATCTCTTTTCTTTTCCTGCCTTTATCTGAAATGTTTAATTTGTGAACAGCTGCGTAGGTGATTGGTTGTGAGGGCACAACCTTGTTTAAGTTTGGGGGAGGGGGAGGATTGATAGTCCCCATAGTATTTTGTTTTTAGTTACTTTTGAAGCACTGTACTTTTGTTGCTCCCATAGGAAAATCCAAATGGTTAATGTACTTATCTTTCATTTCTGTTTTTTTTCTACTTGTCTCTTTAGTAATTAGAATAAATCTTAATTTAATGTTTGTTTTAATTCGATATTCCTATAAAAAAAATAAAAAAAATCAAGAAGAGTTCCCAGAGTTTTGTAGCTTAGCAAGGATCCCTTAGATGAGGCAGTAGAACTCCTATGATGCAAGACAAGAGCATTTCATATAACTAAAAGCATTTTGAAAAGGAAACTCTTTTACATGACCTCAGTTGACTAACATTTCTTTGTACAGTCTGAACAGTTAAGAAAGAACTTGAGAGTCACGTACTTAAGTATAAGCTAATCTAGCAAGCATTTCTTCCTATGGTGATCGAAAAGCAAAAACCTTTCTTTGAAACCCTTGTATAGAGTAAAGTAAATAAAAGAAAATAAGTTTAGGGGTGGCATAGCCACCAACCCTTTTGCAAAGCCAATGTTCTCAATTCCTTTAGAAAAGCAAAAGTTTGTTCCTAAAGTGCACATAGTGCACCATGCAAAAAAAAAATATATTAATTCATGAATGGGTTGGGAAAATGGCCACTCTTCTTCTATAGGAATGAGTGAGCCCATAGGGCAAGTCTCTAGGTGAAGGTGACTAGAAAGTCACATCACTAAGTTGCTTCTAACCAAAAAAAATTGGAAATGAGAAAAAGAAAAGAAAATGTGCCAAAGACAATAAAAGCTCTCAGTATTACAAGGAAAAAAATTTAACTTTTTTGCACTTGAAAATCCAAAAGAAAGGGAGCAAGTTGGAAAAGTAAATCTCAAGAAAAAGAACTCCAGGATAGAACTCTTTTAGTTGGGAAGAATTGAAAAGAGAAGCTTGAAATTGAGTTGCACACAAACACTATCGAGAGCTGTTTTCTCTTTATGTCTTTGGAAAAGTTTTGCTCTTGCTCTTGCTGAATAGGAGGTGTAGATACCAGAACCTTTCCCGAGCTATTGTAAATAATGAATAAGATTATTAATTTTAAATTCCCTTTTTTTAGTTAGTTAGAAAAGCATTACTTGAGGGCGAGCAATGATTCAAGTTTGGGGGTGTGATAAGTCCTTAGAAAAGGGCATTCACATAGTTAAACTTGGATAAATCTAGGTAAAAAGGCCAAGCAATCAAGTAAAATGTTGAGCTTATGCACTTATTTGAGTCACTTTTGTAAAATTCAATTTCGATACGAGCCCTTTGATTGACTTTGGCTTTTTGATTAATTTTCTCTTATTATTTGATTACTTGGTGAGCATTCTAATATAGCCCTTGCGAGCATAGTCCTAGTGATTGCTCTTGGCAATTCTTTACTGATGCAGGGCAAAGAATGAAGAAGAACATATTGTAATACGTTGAAGCAAAGCACTCAGAAAATAAAGAGATATTATCTTCGCTGATGATCTGTTCGATGGGACATGCGGCAGTCACTTCGTGCTATAGTGCCCGAGCCACGCGAGCTCCCCAATACTATACCAACTACTTTTTTTGGCGGGAAAATGAAAAGATGGAAAAACAAAGAGAAATAAGCGAGATATAAAAAAAGAAAAAAATAAGAAGAAGCATTCAGTGAAAGTAAGAGCAAGAAGGAAGGAAGAGCACAACAAGCAAGAGAGTGTTGCCAACGGAGTTAACTAGTAGTCCAGCATTTAGTAATTTTAGTTTATATTTAGCATGAATTCCAGTTTTAAGTTTACGTTTATTTGCATGTTGTTGATAGCCATGAGAGGCTAAATTCTTTTGTGATGAAGTGTTAGTGGAGATGGATGGACAAGAACCATTATTTTGAGACTTATCTATTCATGGAGATTGTGATGTAATATTCTTATCATTCTTAATCTTCTTTAATGTTGTATGAAAATATAGTCAGAAGAGTGTATGCAATTATTGGAAGATAAATTGTATGCCAATTTCATATAAGATATTACTTGTTCATTTTAATCATAACTTAGAAATAAGGGAAAGATTAAGAGGAATAGAGAACAATACAAGGGGATTCAAAAGAAGCAAACTTCACTTAAGGTTTTAGAGATAAGATCTAGGGTAAAGTAACGCATTAGGTTAGTTTGAGAAAACTCATCCTTGCTCTTGTTTTCCTATGTGTTGATTGTTTCATAACTCCATCCAGATGTGAAGTTGAATAGCAAGTTTATAACTTGTTGATACAATCTGTCCAGATCCCTAACACATCATCACATCCTCATCCTTTAATCCACACTTCGTGTTGATCCATTTTATTTGTGCACAATTTCTTCTAGTTTTATCACTCATTCATATCGTTGTAGTAATAATCTTCTTAATTCCTAAATTTGATTTGAAACAACCATCCTCGTGGGACACGACACTCACTTACCACTACTATTACTTGTTGACCATGTGCACTTGCATGCCACCACACACCATTTAGTTTGACCACTGTTTCCACTCAACAATAGTTGTAGGTTAAGTCCCCATTTTTTAGATGGCAGGGACACCGCTTGAGTAATAAATATTATCTGGGAACGGCCAAATAGATGATGCCCCATGGTGCGTACAAAACTATGGAGGGTAGATTTCACAATTGAGCACGTGATTTCATGTGTTTTCTTCTTGTAGCTTTGACTCTCTGAAATAACAAGAAGAAGTTAACATGAAGACATTGGTGTTGCACCGATCAAGAAACCTTTGACGATCCAAATAAATCCTCTGTGAGAATATTCAGAATTAGAAACGGTTTAGTAAGGTCTTGGTTTTTGTGCATACTTCATTGGGTTAGTTTCCTTGCCTTATATAGCGGTGTGAGATTTGATCTTAGGCTCCCTTGACCATTCTAGTATGAACGAGACTTGCTTTATGGGCTTCTGTTGGGCCTCTCTTAGAAATATTATCCTCTTTGGGACATTTTGGGTCCCCCATTTAATGAACAATTTTCACCTTCTACAATCATTTAATCCATTTATATAAAATTATTTAACAATTATGAATGGTGTATAACTATTGTATATAAACGAGAATTAAATGGGAAGCACATTTAAAAATATAATAGTAATTTTTGTGTGAATTAGTAATTAGTGGTTATAAGGCTAATAACTTTAGATAATTAGCGTATAATATTGTTACTAAATATATATTCACACAAAAAAAATTTGTATATACTTTTTTAACTATGCTATATCTGAAACTATACCTATATAAAATGTATAAATTTTGATGTTTTTAAAAGGTAAATTGAAAATAACACCCTTGTGATTTCGGTCAAACTCATGAATAGCCCCTGTAGTTTAAGAATGGCAAACCACACCCTAGTTTCAAATTATGCCAATAAGATCTTCCCATCCCACGTTGTAAATTTTCTTTTAGCCAAAACTTTTGCGTTTGAACTCCGATTTGAATAATTTAAGATGTTTTACAATCCTCATTTCGAGCTCTACGTTATGGTCACTTAAAAACTTCAAAATTGTCAATTAATAAAAGAATTTATTACCAACTAAAATATTAGGTATGATTAAAGCCATGAACCCCTTTGTTTACTAATGATTGAGAAATTTTCAAGTGACTGTAACGTAGAGCTCGAAATGAGAAATCCAAAACATCTTGAATTATCTAAATTAGAGTTCAAATGAAAAAAAATTATGGCTAAAAGAAAGTTTACAACGTTGGAGAGGAGGGGGTTTGCATAATTTGGAACTACACGAGTGTGATTTGCATTTTTAAACTACAGGGACTATTCATGAAATTTACTGAAATCACAGGGGTGTTATTTATAATTTAACTTTTTTTTAAATTTATAAATGGGAAATTTCATTGGGTAGTAGAGATTTTGATGAAATATTTGTAAATATATCATTTCTTAAAACTATTTGTAAATATAATGATTTCTACTGTGTTAATAAGTGATTAATGTGTGAATCATTGATTAATTTATTCTAAAAATATGTAATTTAGTGTTAATCAATGGTTCACCTATTCAAAATTTGTTTAAAGGTAAAATACCATTTTGGTCTCTACACTTTCACTCGAGTTTCATTTTCATCTCTAAACTTTTAAAAGTTGTGTTTTTAGTCCCAAACCTACATTTTTAGTCATTCTGTTAAGTTTTTTGTTAGTTGACCGTCAGCCAGTCGCTAATGTGACATTATTGATGACAACTCAAGTTAACGTGACAAATTTAAAGTTAGGTGGGACTTAAAATTTACGATGTCATCAATAATGCAATATCAACGACTGGCTGAAGGATTAAAAAGGAGGATTTTAAAATCGAGGGACCAAAAACGCAACATTTGAAAGTTCAGAGACGAAAATAAAACTCACATGAAAGTGTAGGGACTGAAATGGTAATTTACCCATTTTAGGTGATAAAGCTAATTCTACATTATCTTACGTGCCAACGTTACTATATTCTCTAACATTGACTCTTGCATATAATTTACAACTATATTCCACTAGCAATTTGAAATCATCATAGTATAAACTAATGACATGTTTAGGCACCGTTGAAATCAATTTTTTGAACTTTTAGTTTCTTTAATTAGCTTTTTGTTTAATATTTAGAGTCAATAATCATTAATCTATTAGAAGAAAAATTTATAACTAGATATTTAAAAAATAAATTATCACCAATTAAACTATCTAAAAGAAAATAACTTTCAAAAAATAGTCATTGAATATATATACTATCAGAGTAACAAATGATTTAATATTTAAAAATATTATCAAGCATGTTTGGAAAAGAAATTTTTACTCATTAAATCAAATCGAAGCCTTTATTTACAATTATATTTGTGTTCCAAATTTAATTACATTAGTATCCATTTTAGACCATTTTTGGTGGTTTTCCTATTCAAAATCGCTACTTTACCCTTTTCAATTTTTTTATTTTTTTTCTCTCTCTTTGTAACCGTTTTTTTTCTCTTCAGATTTTGAATATTATTTAATTTTTAAATTTCATTTTTTAATACATAACCGATTTTTAGATTTGGAATTTTGATTTCAAATTTTCAAATTTACCATAACTACTTATTAAATTATGTTGTGATTTCTTTATTTTTGTATTTTCTTTATTTTAACGTTCTTTCTTTATTTTGTGGAGAACTAGGGTTATGTTTTCATTCGTTTTTCTATTCTTTTACCCCAAAGGCCTTCCTTTTCTGTCTGTTTTCTGAAATCTGGTCGGATTTCAAGCCTACCCATGAAAAGTTTTACTGTTGTTTCTACCACCATGACTGAGAAGCTGAAGAAGAGATACCCAAGTGAAGCAAAAGGGTTTGTAGAGGAGATGAGATTTGTTGCCATGAAATGTCATACGAGGGATCAAGCTAAAGAGGGTAAGAAGGAAACTAACGAGCCTCAATAGAAACTTGTGGCTAAATGGGACACTACTCTTGATGGGTATTTGAAGTTTCTTGTGGATAACAAACTAGTTTATGATACTCTTTGATAGAATCATTGCCAATGTTGTGTTTCCCTACTGTGAGTTTTATTTTTATTTGATAATTTCCTAAGTTCTTGGATAAAATTGAATTATCTTGGTACTGTTTTCTGGTCGTGCTTGAGTTTTTTACTATGGACTTTTGTTTGTTTTATTTGCATTAAGATGAAGTACTTTTCTGTTTTTGGAAATGGGGAATGGATCAGAGGGTATATGTTTTTGTCGTTTGAGTTTTATGGATTTTTATAAGTATTTAACAAATATAAACATGTGGTTTTGTTTAGACTAAAATCATTAGAGTTTTGGTTTGTTTCTATGTTTTTTGTTCTCTAATTTAACAAATATAAACATGTTTTTATTGGTTTAATAATGTTAAACTACGTATTTTTATAAGTATTTAACAAATATAAACATGTGGTCTTGTTTAGACTAAAATCATCAGAGCTTTGGTTTGTTTCTACGTTTTTTGTTCTCTAGTTTAACAAATATAAACATATATTTTTTTAATATTGTTAAACTATGGATTTTTAATGGTATTTAACAAATATAAACATGTGTAAACTAACATTGGTTTTGTTTAGACTAAAGTCATCAGAGTTTTGTTTTGTTTCTACGTTTTTTTGTTCTCTGGTTTAACAAATATAAACATATATTTTTTTGTTTAATATTGTTAAACTATGGATTTTTAATGGTATTTAACAAATATAAACACGATTAAACTAATAGTGGTTTTTTTAGACTAAAATCATCAGAGCTTTGGTTTGCTTCTACAATTTTTTTTGTTCTCTGATTTAACAAACTTGTTTTTATTGGTTTAATATAAACCACCATAAGTTTGTTTAACTAACCATTGTTTTTCTGTTTTTAAAATTTTTAAGCTTGAAGCTTGAAGAAGCATAAATGGTGGTTTTATGGCACTTGGAGAAAGATTGGGAGTTTGAAGGAAGATTTATTTTAGTTATTAGATAGAATAGAATTAGATTTCCCTTAGTTTTTAATTTATCTTAAATCATGGGAAATTTAAGGGATTTAATAAATTCTTTAAATATTGCAGGATTTAAGGAAAATTAAATCAAGGGTTTTTTTTCATCATTTTAACTTTTCCGGCAGATGGTTTTTTTCCAGTTTTGTAATTATTTTGGAACATCCAATATAATTTTAATTTATATGCTATATTTGATTATTAATGTTAATAGCCCTTTTGGAAAAAGTTGTAATTTTATACTTAAAATTAAAAGTATCGTGTATATACAAAACTACTAATAGTAGCTATGCACTTATATAAATGATATTTAAGTAAATATGAGACAACCTTGTTCTAATTTTCATTTAGTTAATGAGATCATTCTTCGTAATTCAAAATTTGCAATGACAACTAAAACAAAGAGATTAGATTGACTCAGGAGTAAAAAAAAATTGGCTTAAACTTGTATTGATCCAACACTAAAAGTCAATGACCCAGCCCAAAACCTAATATAATGTAAGACATGACCCAACCCAGGTCGATGAAAATAGTAAGTTACTAACTAGTATAAAAACAATTAAAACTTTTCTATTTCATAGATAAAAGTTACCACCCACCGCCTATTCCTAAGAGAAATAAACAAGAAAATAAATACCCACGGTATGCATAAATTATTATTTTTTTTTATATAAATATCCTCGTTTAATGACAGTTAACAACTTTAACATGGGGTAAAATATAATTTTGGTCCATAAACTTTCACTTCAGTTTCATTTTCGTCCATGAATTTTCAAAAGTGGTGTTCCCCCCCCCCCAACTTTCTAAAACTATCAAAAATGCCACTTTCCAAATCCAAATATTACCATTTTAGTCCCTAAACTTTCATGTGAGTTTCATTTTCATCCTTAAACTTTCAAATATGGCGTTTTTGGTCCCTCGACTTTCCAAAACATACTTCTTTAGTCCTTCAGTCAGTCGTTGATATGACATTATTTGCAATGTCCCGTTACTTTTGAAGTAAATTTTTTTTATTTACTATTTATTTAATATGTTATTTATTTATTTATTTCAATTAAAGTATTTAGTTTAATTTTAGTTTTAGTAATTTAGAATTTAGTAGTTAATTTCGCTCGAAACCCTTTTTAATCATTTTATTAGTTTAAATTAGTTTTGGTCATATTAATAATTATTAACGGTCCAATTAATAATTATTAATCACCATTGGGCTAGTTTAAAAACTTCGGGTTTCGATTTATGAGTTAAAATCATTTAAGGGACATAACCGTCATTTCTGAATTTCTTAAAAATATCTTTTTACTATTCATTCTCTCTTTAAAAGTCAAAAATCACATTTTCCTTCTCATTTTTCTTCCTCCTTGGCCGTAGCTCCCTTCTCTATGGATGAGAAGTAATTTTTCTTGGTCTTTCGTCATTTCTCGACTGTTTTCAATGAGGTCAGTTGCGTTGGATTGCTCGGGACGAGGGCTACCTATCCAACCTAGCCTTTTAGTGTTTCTCGTTCCCTAAGGGAAGCCCTAAAAAGCAAGTTTTCAAAACTTTTTATATGGTTTTGTTCGTTTTTTATTATAAATGAGTTTTGAAGTTGAAATCATGAATTTCTATCATGGAATTTGACGATTTTGAGCTCGGATTTTCGAAAAACACTATTCATATGGAATCACTATTCATCTGAAAATTTAAACTTGATCTCATCTTAGTTATGAGTTGTAATATGTTGTGCAATTGATGATTTGTAGGTGTTATTGCTCGTTTGTTGATTCGTGGGAATTTGGATGTCACGCGAGCATGCAAGCTGAGAATAAATAGGATTTAAAGTAGCTTTAGAAACCGAATAAGTTGAACGGTTTGTAGGATCGGAAGTTGAGATTAAGGTTTAATTGAAAGGATTAAAATAAGTGAACTAACATGCTTAGGCTTGAGAGTTAGTTCAAGTTGAGTGAGAGAACTCGTAGGTACTTTGAAGGAAACGAGTAACTTTTGGAAGTTCTAAGTTTAGACTTACTTGGGAGTTTCCTAATGTTTATCGGAAGTTGAGAGATTCAAAGGTAATAAGGATTGTGAGTAAGGAACTTCGTATGTTTAATAAACATTGGAATAATGAATTGGAGTTTCTATTAAGTCAAAATCTCGAGTTATTTGAAAGCCGGTTGGCTTGATTTTATTTATTATTTTCTTATCAGAAGATCCTAATTTCTTATTTTATGTATAAGAGTAATTCACGATCCATTTACCGTTATGTCCTTTCGATTATGTTGAATGTTTATATTTATTTACTTGCACTTAAAAGCATATTCATATCATATCATATCATATTGCATAATCGATTATTGAGAGGAATAATGAGACAATGCATAGACTGAGTGAGCTTGCATTGTCTGATATTATTCGTTTTATATTTACGTATATGTACATGAGGAATGCTAAAGGACTGCGGGACTTTGCATGATCGGAGGAGATGGATAGTGAGATAATGATGGAACTATGTGAGTTCACATTATCTAGTATTATCCATAATTACTATGATACATATACGATGATACAGGTGTGCATTAAAGCCTGTATTCGGTGGGTGAGATAATGAGGTGAATGAGCTTAGCCTACAGGTGTGCATTGAAGCCTGTATCAGGTGTGTATTAAAGCCTGCGTTCATTACCTGTCATTATTCACTAGAGGTGGGAAGATATTATTGAAAGAAATTCATTTATTTTATATTGAAAAGTGAGTTTAATGAGGTGAATGGGCTTAGCCTACAGGTGTGCATTGAAGCCTGTATCAGGTGTGTATTGAAGCCTGCGTTCATTACCTGTCATTATTCACTAGAGATGGAATGAGATTATGAAAGGAATTTGAATATTTTATTTTAGAAAGCGAGATAATGAGGTGAATGCTTAGTCCTACGAGAGCTTTCATTACCTGACATTATTCCCATGTGATGGTTATTAATGTAAAGGTTGTTTGCCCTTTTACACTTGTTTAGTGAGTTTATGAATGTTTAAATATGTTAAGACCGAGTGAGCTTAGCATTATTTATTAAAGAAAAAAAATGAAATATTATGTATATTATACATTTCCATAGAGAAAAAGAATGAAATATGATGATAGCCGAGTGCTATAAGAATGAGGAATGAAATTGAATTGTATATTGAGAGAATACAAGGGTGTATTGAACCTTGTATAACTAGTGTGATATATATATATATATATATATATATATATATATATATATATATATATATATATATGTATGTATATGTAAAAGAACTAGATTCTCAATAAATTGGAAGATATTGAAATTAGAGATTAAGATTTGATGTAAACCTTATCTATTGAACAAGGTATTAAAGAGAATGAGATACAAGTGTTATGTGTGTTATGAAACACATCATCCTAAAGGCTTGGAAGATAGTTCCTCTTTTATTTGGGAGAATTGGTAAGTAAAAGCGAGATACTTTATATAAAAGCATTTTGGTGGTTGAAAGGTAGAGAAATGTGAGTTTTACTTGGATACAAATCCAGATGCGGGTTTGGAGTCTAAGGTTACTTTTTATTCTGTTTATTTTCACTGGGCTTGTTTTTAACTCATGATATTACAACCAATTTTAGGTAATGCTCATGCTAGAGGTCGTGGAAGAGGAGTTGGTGCTGCATGATCGAGAGGATGATGGATCAGAGATGGACTAGGTGTTTATAAAAGTCCATGGACTTAGTTTGTGCATTTTGTATCTTTTGGATTTGTACATTTTTATATAGCTCCTAAGAGCTTCTCGTCTTACTTTTATGATTATAAATCCTTTTAAACTCCTGAATAGGAACTTGAAGTTTCTTGTGTTTTAAATTTCAGAATTAAAAATGTAAACAGGTTTTGGCTAGCCAAGTTTCAAACATAACCACGCCGTTTTTTTAAAAAAAAATTATAAAGACTTCCGCTGTGTTTTGTTTTTAAATGATTTAAAAAGAGTCGGGTCGTCACAGTTGGTATCAGAGCCTGAGGGTTCTGTAGACTACATGTGATGCATGTTTGTTTTCATGTTTTGTTTTAAGTCCATTCTCAAGTCATCATCTGAGATCAGCGGCACCAGGTATGCCTATAAGTTTTATTCTCAAGCTTTATTTATTTAAGGAAGTTTATGAGAAGGTTGTTATTCCTTTTCTGTAATTGTGATATTTCACATCCTCGTAAAACCACTATGTGGTTATGTTTATTTGACCCATTTTGAGATTTGGTTAAGAGTGCTGAAACTGTTCAGGACCCCGTGTAGTTTTTGAGGTTGTATACCTCTTTAAGAGTATTGACGTAATGTAAAAGTAAAGGAGACGAGGTACTCCGAGAGATTAATCATTTTATCCTTACAGTTGATTAAACTTGATTACACACAATTACTAAGTTGTGGTGTTAGTGAATGTGTGTTGACTTATGTGTGTAAAAAGGGGACATGATTGTCTGAAGCCCAGTATTAAGAGATGAAGCACCTATTGGAGGTGAGTAATTGTTGATAAGTAATCGGTTTGGCTCGAGTCCAGTAACCTAGATTTAACTCGATGGACAAGTTCCTGGTTTGAGTTGAGAAAGTTGAATTATGGGAAGTGGTAAATCATTATGATGGTATTGTGTTAAAAGGAAAGTGTGATGCCACTCAAAAGAGGAAGTAAGAGCATTTTATGATAAGTCTCAATACGGACCATTAACGACTGTGTTAATTTGTTAATGGCCTAATCAGATCGCTACTACACTATAATGTACCAATCTAAATTTGAATATACTCGAGGTCGAGTTATCGAGATCCGTATTTGGTAAATTGTCAAGATTGACTAACACTAAGGTTGAGTGTTGGTATTTGATTGAGATATAGAAGGAAGTTGATGGACCGTGATATCGGTAACTTTTATAAGACAATGTGATGGTTTGGTGAATTTCAAATCACATTGTGTGACGACCCGACTCTTTTTAAATAATTTAAAATCAGATTGACAACGGAAGACTTATTATTGGATATGTTTAAAACTTGGACTATCCACAACCTGTATACATTTTTCACAATCAGAGAAATTAAAAGTAAGGAAATGCAATTCCTTTTCCAAAATTAAAAGAAGATTATAACCATAAAACTTAAGACGAAAAGCTCTTAAGAGCTTATAAATAAATTTACATCTCAAAGACCGAAATCAAAACAAAATAAGATAAGCTTAGCCCCGGGACTTTTAAATGACATCTAGTCCATCTCGTCATCATCATCCTCTCGATCAAGCCGCACCAGCTCCTCTCTCATGACCTGAACACCTGAAAATGTTTGTAATATCACGAGCTAACAACAAAGCCATTGAGAATAAACAAAATAAAAAGTAAAGTTAGACTCCAAACCCGCATCCGGATCTGTGTCCAAGTAAACTCACATTCTCTTACCTTTCAACCACAAAATGGTTTTACATTAATGTTTCACTTTTACTTACCAATTCTCCCAAATAATTGAGGAAATATTTTTCAACCATTAGGAGGATATGTTTCATAACCTATATATATAACATTTGTATCTCGTTATCATTAATACTTTATACTATACATAAGGTTTACATCAAATCTTATTCTCCAATTACGAGATCTTCCAAATTTATTGAGAAACTAGTTCTCTTACATGTCTATCACATGATAATTATACAAGGTTCAATACACCCTTGTATTCTCTCATTATCCAATTCAATCTCATTCCTTTTTCCTATAGCACTCGGCTATACATCAAATTCATTTCTTTTCTCTCTAGAAGTGAACGTCTTACATAATCCTTTCTATAGTTCTCTAAACTCTAGAAAACTAACTTTCATAATCATAAACTCTATAGGATGATAATACTAGCACACGTAGTCTAATTCTCATCCATTAACTCGTTAAAACACATATAAGAAAAGTAAATAAACTTTGCATAAACATAACATCTCAATTCTTTATCCATGATATATATATCCATCGATAATATGCATGAAGGTAATGAGGACATCCCGTAGGATTCGCATTCCCTTTTTATGCATGAATGAAGGTAATGTGGAACTTCCCGTAGGATCCACATTCTCCTTTATGAATGAAGAAGGTAATGTGGGCACTTCCCGTAGGATCCATCATTCTCCCTTCTTTTCTTTTTCACTTTCTTTTCTTTTTCTCTAAAGGTAATGTCAACTTCCCGTAGGATTCATCATTCTCCCTTCTTTTCTTTTTCACTTTCTTTTTTTTTCTCTGAAGGTAATGTGAATTTCCCATAGGATTCATCATTCTCCCTTCTTTTTCTTTTTCTTTTTCACTTTCTTTTCTTTTTCTCTGAAGGTAATGTGAACTTCCCGTAGAATTCATCATTCTCCCTTCTTTTCTTTTTCATTTCAATGATGTGAGATGTTATGGTGCGAGATGTTATGGTATGCTCGCAAAAGTAAATAAACGTAAATATGAATGGAGCGTAAAGTAAAGGGTATAAGATAAAGGACATAAAGTAAATGGATCATAGATGTCCTTATGCATAAAGTAATAAATAGGAATTTCGGAAGAACAATAAATAAATCAAACTTCCGAACTTCTGATACTTTCATCAACGTAAGTTCTTATCTTAATGAGTAAGTCTCCACTTTCAAGGATTCTAAACTCCCAAATAAAATCCAAGGTTCTAATTTCAAGTTTCTTTAACCATTCTATCTAAAAGTTTGGATCCTTTAACTTCCAATGTTTCCCTCGAGAAACTCCAAAGTTTTCACTCAAATAACTAGCTCCTAATCCTAAGGTCACTAGCTTACTTTTCTTTACTCTTAGATTCGAATCTTAATCTCAACTTCCGATCCTACAAACCGTTCAACTTATTTGGTTTCTAAATCTACTTTAAATCCTATTGATTCTCACCTTAGCCAAATTAGTTTTGATCCAAGTCTTCGAAAGTACAATCAATCAACAATCCGAAACACCTACAATTAAAAGTGTATCTAACGATCATTAACAAATCAAACATCAATCAATTAACATCTAAACGCTCAAAACGTCGAATAACCTAAGAAAAACCCAAGGGTGCTCTCGGCCCCTCTATAGAAAATGGGTTTCGGGTTCGGTTTTCCGGCTTTTAGGCACTTTAGAGGTGTTTCGAGTGGGTTTCAAGTAGTTTTGAAGTTCCCGATTTCAATGGGTATCGATGATTCGGGTTTTTGGACAATAATCGATTTCCCGAATTTAATTACAATAAACAATATATCAATAAAAGTAAACCCCAAAACAACTCCCACGATGTAAATTTCAAACGGGAAGGGTTTCGACTGAAACTCAGTTTTAGGGTTTAGGGAAAGTTTCCAAAAACACTTGAAACAACTCCCGTACTTAAAAACATCGAGTTCCTCGGCAAGAAGTCAAAGAATCAAAATGAAAACTCCATTAAAACACTATTTGGAGCTTAGGGTTTGAACTTTAACTTACCGAGAAGTCTGTAGAACCCGAGTGGAAAGCACGATTGTTAGGTGGAAAGGAATCCTAGATTCAAGGGCTTTCCAATGCAACCGAAATCGAGCCGATCCGTAGAGAAACGAGCGAAACCCGAAATCTCCCAATCCCCCCTTGAAGCTCTCGACATTTGAAGAGAAAAAAAGAGAAGGCATGGTCAACCTCTTGGTCAAATGGTATATTTAAAGATGAATGAATAGTATTTTGATATTTTTAAGAAATTTAGAAATGACGATTGCGTCCTTTTATGACTTTTGACTTATAAATTGAAACCCGAAGCTTTTAAATTAATCTAAAGGTGATTAATAATTATTAATTGGCCTGTTAATAATTATTAATGTCACCGAAACGAATTTAGGCTATTTAAATAATAAAAAAGGGTTTCGAGCGAAATTAACTTCTAAATTCTAGATTATTGAATCTAGAATAATCTTTAAATACTTTAATTAAAATAAATAAATAAAAATAAGAATAAATTTCACTTCAAAAATAACGGGACGTTACACATTGTTTTTTTTACCATCTAATTGGATGGAGAATTTTTTCTTTTTCGATTTGTTTGATTCCGAAACGAAATCGACCTTCTCTGTATTCGAGAAATCGACGAAAGCGATCGTTGTTGTGATTCATGTTGCTGTTCTATCCTTGAAGAAAGCAGCAGCAGAAGGTACTTTTAAGTAAATGTTTACTTTTGTTCAATATTTATTTTAATTTTCTATCTACATATTTATAGAAACTTTGACCTCTTTTTCATCTTCAATTTTGTGCCTTCGCTCCATCTCTGAATTAATTGTTTTTCTCTTTCGTTTTAACTTTCAGTTTCTATTTTGTTTTTCGATCTTGCTAGTGATTTTTCTTACAGATGAGTTGGATCTTGGGTTCTGGTGATAGATCTATCGTTCATTCGCTTATATATTTGATGTTTTTTTTTGTTTTTTTATCTAGATTTGAAGGATTTTATTAAAATGTTTATTTTTGTCCAATATTTATTTTAATTTTCTATTTACATATCTTTAAAAACTGTTATATTTTTTTCATCTTCAATTTTGTGCCTTCTATCAATTTTGAGTACACATCAATAAATGTTTACTAAAAGTAAACAATTTATAAAAATTTGTACCTTTCAATTCTCCGGCGAAATCGCTTTCTTTGTATTTTTGTAGAATAAGTTACTTTTAATTAAATGTTTATTTTTATTTCTGTATTTTGTAGGAGGGCGAACAAGAAAGACATTTGAATTTTCCTAGAAGAAGAAGTTAGAAGTTTGAAGATTTTTCTTTCATTTTTTGTTATAGTTTTATTTTTGTTTAAATTTGAGTTTTCCATTAATTTTGTAAAATTTAAGGTATTTTTATAAATTTCCTTAAATTTTGCACAAATTAAGGAGAAATTAAATCGGGGGTATGTTTTTGTCTTTTCACAATGTAATTTATTTTGGATGGCGGCGGTTTTGAGTACTTTTGATATTTAATAAAAGCGGTCAATATATTTGATGTATCCATTTTTTTTTATTATTAGTGTAATTAACTCTTCTTTTTATTGAAGATTTTTTCTATTTTTGATGAAATATTCATTTCATCAATAAACACTCACAAGTCAGGATCCCATCATGAATCAAAGAAAGCATTAAAGCTTATGAATCTTACAGATTGATATATATTATACCGAATTAAATCATATAAATTTTAAACCTTAATTCTAATTTAAATTGATGTGAAATCTTTAAATTTTTTAAAACAAAATCTTTGATTCATTTTGATTTAAAAATTATCATGATGGTTTCAAATCTAAAATTATGGTTTAGATTTCTAATAAATCTTTCTCTTAATAAAGGTCAATTATTTTTATCCATATAGATTAAGACTAATTTTTCCATCGTCATTAATTTTTTTTCATAATTAAAAAGAATAAATATTTTATGTTAATCAGTTTTAAGTTTCTTAATTGAAAATCTATTCTATTCTACTCTATTTATTAAGTTTCATCTTTGTCATTTCAAATTAATTGAATTTTTTATTTATTAAATTTCAACATGTTATTTAAAATTTATTTTTTTTATTTGATTTGATTTGCTTTGTTTTTTAAACCAAACAAGAATGTGGCCCTCTTAAAATACTTTTAGAAAAATAAATTTGATTGTCCCTACTAAAGTGGGGTGGGTGTAGAGAGTTTCTTCTGAACTCTCTTTGAAGGAAAAATAGAAGACGATCTAGTTGCTATCCTTGCAAGGTTTCAACTTAACGAGGGTGAGAATGCTCCGCTGCTCATTCCCATCGAGGCTAAAACAGAAGACAGGGAAAATCACAAATGGTGTTTGATAGGGGAGTTAATATCACGGAAAAAATACAATAGGAATGCGTTTAAGAAGACCATGATGATGGCTTGGAATTGTAATGATGGTATACGTTTTATGGAATTGGAGGAAAACATCTATCAGATTAGCTTTTCATCTGCACAAACCATGCTCTTCGTGCTCAACCAGGGTCCATGGCTATTTGAAGAAAATCTTTTTGTTTTGGCTTAGTGGGATGGCAAGGTTAAGACCAGGTTGGACCTTTTGAGTGTTTGTCAATTCTGGATTCAATTACATGACCTGTCGTTTGATTGTCAAGGTCGTGCTGTTACTTCTCTACTATGTACTGCTAGGGATGGGGTAACTCAGAGACGTTTCATCCGTTTGAAGGTTGAAGTGAATATAAAAAACCGCTCATTCGAGGCTTAATCATAGAAAGCGATGGATGTAAAAAGTGGATATGGATAACGTATAAGAGACTTACAAAATTTTGTTCCTATTGTTGAACTATTGGGCATGAAGATCTTGTCTGTGAAACAAAATTATTAGCAGAAAACAGGGGAGAAATTAAGTCAAAAGTTTTGTATGGGGATTCGATTCGTGCAAGGTCCAAAAAAAACTTCTTTATACAAGAAAGCTTTCAAATCAACTTCCCAGGGATGATCAAACTCCGATCATTAGCCAAAGGTGGAGCAGAAACATGACAGAGAGATAACAAGGACAAACCAAGATAAGGAAAATGAAGGATTGAAGGTGAACTTAATTATAGAAAATAAAGATTTGAGGATAAGATATCGGTGAGTAATTTCCATGCTGAAACGTCTGTGATGGGAGATAAATCAAGGATGTGCCAACCAACCATAACTGATACGATGGAAGTGGAGGATTTAGAGGAATCTACAAGGAATGATATCCAAAATGGGATATTGACATATTTGATGGATATCCCTATTGGCCAGGCCTAGGAAGTTGTTACTATAGAGCCCAGCCCAAAATCAAGTCTCCGGTAAACGGGCTAAATCATGTACTTTGAAGAGAAGTAAAGGCCCAAGTATTAAAAAGACTGTCATTGTCAAGTCTTCCAGCTCTAGCATTCAAGGAAAACTTAATTTAGCATCTTATGATCTAATTTCTTCCCTGCGATAATCACAGCATGCTGGGAAAAAATTAAAACAGACCTTGGAACTAGCAGAAGGGTCTAATGATCAGGCACAAGAGACCATGGTTGAAAGGTCTCTTGTGCAGTAGCCATGAAAATCTTAAGCTGGAATTGTCAAGGGATTGGGAGTCCTTTGACAATTCGTAGCCTTAGGGAGCAAATACAGCTCTATGATGTGGTGTTTTTATCTGAAACAAAAAACAAACAAAACATCATCCAAAGTCTAAAGAGAAATTTACATTATGATTCATGCTATATTGTTGATCCTCAAGGTATTGGTTGGGGTCTTTGTCTTCTTTGGAGGCTTCCTATTATTATCACAGTAATCAAAAGTGCCTCTTTTTTTATAGAAGCTTTGACAGATGAACCTGATTTAGATTCATCCTCACCATGGACTTTTTGTGGGATATATGCAAACTTGGTAGATGTTGTTCATGAAAAATAATTCTTAGAGATTCAAAAAATAATTGAATGTAGAGGCTCCCCTATATTATTGATAGGGGATTTCAATGATCTTTTGCATAGAGAAGAAAAAAGGGGTATACCTCGGACTGTTCGGAGTTTGAAAACTTTTAGGAATTTTGTCTTTGATAATAAGCTTTTAGACCTTGGTTTTCTTGGCTTCCCCTTTACATGGTAAAATAGACGAGATCCTGATGTGTTTGTGCAGGAACGGATTGACAGGGGATTATGTTCTGAATGCTAGCTTTCCCTTTTTCCAAAAGCTATTGTTAATCACCTTGATTCTTTTGGCTTAGATCACAGAATGTTGCTTCTAGACACTGATCCTCATCCTTATAAGAATTGCACTTATTTTAAAAATGATCAAAGATGGAGTCAAGAAGAAGAGTGTATTACGGCTATAAAAAAAGCCTTGGATTTATCTATCCGTGGAGGCCTTTCCTTTAGAATCATGGAGAAGCTAAAGACATCTAAACGCAACATCCTTGTCTGGGGAAAAAATCCAAATGGAATGCTAGAAAAAGCATGATGGAAACAAAGGAAGCTCTTTGTAAAGAACAGAACTTACTTAATCCGAATATAACAGAAATTCGAAGACTAGAAGAGAAGTTGAAAATTGCAGTAAATGTAGATGAACATTTCTGGAGGATCAAGGCCCGTAATCTCTAGCTGAAGGATGGAAATAAAAATATGAAAATTTTCCATTTTAAAGTAAAGAGTAGAAGAAGATTAAATGATATCTGTGGCTTAGAGGATGAGAATGGAATCTAGCATGATGGATAATAGGAGGTTGCATCCATTCGAATCTCATATTTTAAAAACCTATTTGCATCTACTCCTCCTTGAGACTTAGCTGACTGCCTGGAAGCCATTGTGCCTAAAATCTCTATGCAGGATAATTTGCATCTTACTGTAGAGGTTTCAGAAGCAGAAATCGAAAGGGTGTATTCCAAATCCACCCTAATAAATCGCCTGGGCCAGATGGGATGACTGCGGGTTTCTTCCTTGATCACTGGGGCATTGTTAAAGATGAGGTAGTCCAAATGGTTAAAGACTTCTTTACAAGAGGAAGAATGCTCCGCAAATTGAATCACACTTTCATCACATTAATACCAAAGACCAAATGTCCTCGTTCTATAAAACAAATGAGACATATTTCACTTTGCAATGTCATTTAGAAAGTCATTTCGAAGGTACTTTGCAACACATTGAAGCTTCTTCTCCCAAAAATAGCAGCGACTGCCAGACTACCTTCATTAGCGGTAGAGATATAACTGATAACATCTTGATAGCTCATGAGGTGATGTACTCCCTGAAGCTCAAAAAGAATTATCATATGGCAATGAAGCTAGACATGGCTAAAGCTTATGATAGACTGGAATGACACTTCATTGAGACCATTATGATCTATATGGGATTTTCTGAGAAATGGGTAGGATGGATTAAAGAATGTATTTTGACTACTTCTTTCAGCTTATTGATTAATGGTTCTCCTCATAGCCTTTTCCTTCCAGGTAGAGGGCTAAGACAAGGGGGTCCTCTTTCCCCCTATTTGTTTGTCATATGTGCTGAATGTTTAACAATTCTTCTCGAAAAGGAAGCTAGAATTGGTCTTCTCATGGTTTTAGATTTAACAAGCAGGAGTTCCCGATTAATAATCTATTCTTTGCAGATGCCCTCTTCTCTTTTGCAGAGCTAATACTTCAGAAGCTAAGGTGCTGCTAAAAATCCTCAAACTTTATGGTGATAATTCTGGGCAGGAAGTAAACTTTGATAAAAACAGCATTGTGTTCAACCAAAATACTCCTTTAGATCTTAGAGAGGCGATAACTATTGAGCCTGGCATTTCTACACATGGTTTGGGAAAATATTTGGGCCTGCAAATTGAGTTTGGAAGTTCCAAAATTCATATTTTTCAAGAAATTAGAGATAGGGTTGAAAGAAAGGCAAAAGAATGGGCGGAGAATTTTCTGTCACAATCTGGTAAAGAGATTCTAATTAAGGCCATTGCTATGTCAATGCCTATTTATGCAATGAATTGCTTTGAGATTCCCATATCTATTTGCAAAGAAATTAATTCTATAATTGCTAAATTCTGGTGGCAATCGAATAGAGATCATAGGGGCATTCATTGGGGAGCTTGGAAAGATTTATGTAAACCAAAAATGGAAGGGGGCCTAAACTTCAAAGGGCTACAATGCTTCAATCAGGCTTTGTTAGCCAAACAAGGCTGGAACATACTCAATAGTCCTAATTCGCTACTGTTTAAAGTGTTAAAAGCCAAATATTTTCGTCATTGTTCCTTCCTAGAGGCAAAGACGGGGAATAAGGCTTCATGGGGTTGGAGAAGCATCTTAGACGGCAGAAAGATTCTTGAGCTTGGTTTTAGGTGGAGAGTTTGGAATAGGCAATCTATTCAGATCTGGGATGATCCTTGACAACCATGAACCTTTTCTTTCAAACCAATTTCTGCAAGACATCCATCATGTTCAATGGTCTCTGATCTTATGTTATGCTCTCCTTTAAGACGGGATAGTGCAAAAATGCTAAGCATCTTATCTCCGATTGATTCCAACATGATCTTAGCTACTCCAGTAAGCTGTTTTAATAGCCAAGATAAATTCATTTGGCATTTCAATTCCTCTAGTTCTTATACTATTAGATCTGGGTATCACTCAGCACTATTGAAGAAAAGAAGCACAACTATTATTCTTGTAGATGGCAGTAGTAGTTCATCAGAGAGTATGGCTAAAGGCTGGAATAAAATTTGGGGGCTCCAAACAACTCAGAAAATAAAAAAAAAAATCATATGGAGGGCTAATAACAACTATCTTGCTTCAATTGTTAATCTACATCGTAGAGGTTTAAATATCAATCCATGTTGTAGAGTTTGTGATAACCAAGATGAATCAATTAATCATTTACTATTTACCTATGAAGTAGCAAAACAGTTTTGGTTTGCTTGTCCGCTCCACTTGAATACTGGAATTTTTTATGGAGGAAGCTTCAAAGATAGATGGTATTGTTTATTAAATCTTCTCTCCAAAAACCTCCCTGGTGATACTAACTCCTTGAGTTTCCTCTGCTTTGGGTTATGGAAGATGCATAATACAAGGGTTATGAAGGGAGAAGAAAGAGAAATCATTCAAGGTATTAGCTTAACTACTCGAGATACCATTGATTTCAAATCTGCAATAGCTTCACCTAGAGAAAGCAGCATTCCCCTCCTATCTGTAGACCAAATCCTTCTCCAGGTTTCGTGCTTTAGTGTGATGCAGTTTGGTTGGAGACGGATTCACAACTGGAATTGGTTGCATCATTCTTAAACCTGATGGTTCTTCTATTTCTTCGGTTATGAGCAATGCAGGGAACAGTTTTTCCTCTCTTCACGCTGAATCTAAAGCACTGGTGGCTGGCCTATCGGAAGCTCGTCGTTTAAACATAACGACCATTTTTGTTTACTCCGATGTTGTAACGTCCCGTTATTTTACAAGAAATTTATTTTATTTATTTTAATTATTATTATTTGATGTAAAGCATTTAATTTAATTTTAGAGTTGATTAGTTTAAATTTTAGATTTAATTAGAATTTATAACTTGGAATTTATGAGTTAATTTCATTCATAAATTCTTTTAATAGTTTTATTAGCTTAAATTAGTTTTGGTCGTATAAATAATTATTAACGGGCCAATTAATAATTATTAATCACCATTGGGCTAGTTTAAGAACTTCAGGTTTTGATTTATAAGTCAAAAGTCATTAAAGGGACATAACCGTAATTTCCAAAAATCTTAAATATTTAAACACTATTCCCCCATCTTCTTTAAAAGGCCAAAAGTCAAATTTTAAGACAAAATTTCTCTCAATTTCCTTGCCATGGCCGTAGCTCTCTTCTCCCATGGTGGGAGAGATTTTCTCTTGGGCTTTCGTCAATTCTCGACTATTTTCGATGATGTCAGTTGCGTTGGATTGCTCGGGACGAGGGCTATCTATCCCACCTAGCCTCATACCATTTCTCTTTCCCTAAGGGAAGCCCTAAAAAGTGAGGTTTCAAAACTTTTTACATAGTTTTGTTTGTTTTTTTTTTATTATAGATGAGTTTTGAAGTTGAAATCACGTATTTCTATCAAGGAATTTAACGATTTTGAGCCCGGATTTTTTAAAACACTATTCACCCAAAAACACTATTCATCCGAAATCACTATTCACCCAAAAATCATACTTTTTTCTCTTATTAGATTTGAATTGTAATTCATTGATCGATTGATGAATTGTAGGTGCGATTGCTTGTTTGGTGGTTCGTGGGCACTTGGTTGTCACGCGAGCATTCGAGGTGAGAATAAATAGAGTTTAAAGTAGCTTTAGAAACCGAATAAGTTGAACGATTTGTAGAATCAGAAGTTGAGATTAAGGTTTAAATCGAAAGAATTAAAGTAAGTGAACTAACATGCTTAGGCTTGGAGTTAGTTATAATTGAGTGAGAGAAATCATGAATTTTTTGAGTGAAACGAATAACTCTTGGAAGTTCTAAGTTTAGATTCGTTCCGGAGTTTAAGAATGATTATCGGAAGTTGAAGGTTTCAAGTATAATGGGGTGAATAAGAAACTTGATTATGGAACTTCAAATAATTATTGGAAGCAATAGAATCATTTAAATTGGAGACTTTATGATTAAGTTAGTAATTCAAGTTAACTAAAGGCCGTTTGGCATGATCTATTTATTGTTTTCCTTATTAGAAGTTCCTAATTTCTCATTTTATGTATAAGAGTATTATGTGATCCATTTACCTTTATATTCTTTCGATTACTTTGAATGTTTATATTTATTTACTTGCACTTGAAAACATATTCATATCATTTCATATTGCATAATCGATTATTGGGAGGAATAATGAGGCAATGCATAGACTGAGTGACCTTACATTGTCTGGTATTATTCGTTTTATGTTTACGTATATGTACATGACAAATGCTAAAGGCTACGTGAACTTTGCATGATCGGAGGAGATGGATAATGAGATAATGATGTAACTATGCGAGTTCACATTATCTAGTATTATCCATAATTACTATGATTCATATACGAGGATACAAGGGTGTATTGAACCTTGTATTCAGTGGGTGAGATAATGAGGTGAATGAGCTTAGCCTACGGGAGCATTCATTACATGTCATTATTCACTAGAGGTGGGAACATATTATTGAAAGGCATTCGTATATTTTTTTATTGGAAAGTGAGTTTAATGAGGTGAATGAACTTAGCCTACGGGAGCTTCATTACCTGTCATTATTCACTTAGAGATGGAAAGAGATTATTGAAAGGAATTTGTATATTTTATTTTGGAAAGCGAGATAATGAGGTGAATGCTTAGTCCTACGGGAGCTTTCATTACTTGACATTATTCGCATGTGATGGTTATATTAATGTAAAGGTTGTGTGCCCTTTACACTTGTTTATTGAGTTAATGAATGTTTAAATATGTTAAGACCGAGTGAGCTTAGCATTATTTATTAAAGAAAAGAAATGAAACATTATGTATATTATACATTTTCATAGATAAAAAAATGAAATTGAATTGTATATTGAGAGAATACAAGGGTGTATTGAACCTTGTATAATTATTATGTTATATATATATGTATAGCCGAGTGCTATAAGAAAGAGGAATGAGATTGAATTGTATAATGAGAGAATACAATGGTGTATTGAACCTTGTTTAATTATCATGACATATATGTAAGAGAACTAGATTCTCAATAAATTGTAAGATCTTGAAATTGGAGATTAAGACTTGATGCAAACCTTATGTATAGTATAAGGTATTAAATAAAATGAAATAAGATTACTATGTGTGTTATGAAACATGTTAATCTAAAGCTTGGAAGTTAGTTCCTCAATTATTTGGGAGATTTGGCAAGTGAAAATGGAATACTTGATACAAAACCCTTTTGGTGGTTGAAAGGTAAGGGTATGTGAGTTTTACTTGGACACAAATCTGGATGCGGGTTTGGAGTCTAATGTTACTTTTTAGTCTGTTTATTTTCACTGGGCTTGTTGTGAGCTCATGATATTACAAACATTTTCAGCTAATGTCCGGGGTCGTGGGAGAAGAACTGGTGCAGTCTGATATGGATGATGATGATGTCGAGAGGGACTAGAGATACTTTTAAAGTCCACGGACTCACTTTGTCTTATATTTTGTCTTTTGAGATGTATATTTGTATATAAGCTCATAAGAGCTTTTCGTCTTAACTTTTTCAGTCATAAACTCTTTTAATCTTTACACAGGAATTTTATTTCCTGTCGTTTAATTTCTCTGATTGTGAAAAGTGTAAACAGGTTGTGGATAGTTCAAGTTTTAAACATATCCACGCCAATTTTTTTTTTTAAATGTTAAGTCTTTCGCTGCAATTTGATTTTAAATAATTTAAAAGAAGTCAGGTCGTCACAGATGCAAAATGGTTGGTGGATATTGTGAATGGAGTTTGTCCTTGCCCTAGTAATCTTGATTGTTTCTGGGAAGTTTTCCTAAGCTTGAAATCCTGTTTTACCTTTTTGTCTTTTACTTTTATTAGGAGAAGTGCAAACCATGTAGCCCATTTATTGGCCAAGCAGGGTGTGCTAGATTTCACAGGTCCTTTTAATCTTTTTTTAATAAAGAAGGACGTTGGAAAAAAAATACTACGATTGAATTTTTTAGATGCTTTATAGATTGAAAACTAAATAACAAAATATAATATGTTTTTTCATTAATACAATGATAAATTTAGATAAAGTTGAATTTATGACATTTAACTAGTATTCATCTAATTTAGAATCTTTCACTAATGGTTTTTCTGATTTTTTTTTTATAATTAAACTTAAAAATTATTGAATGGCTTGCTTGATCATTAATGGTTTTTTATTTATTAAACTAAACTGTTATTCAAATAAATATTTTTTATTTGATTTTATTTTATTTAAAAAAAACCAAACCAAGAATATGAGGGCACATGATGATCATACATTTTGGAAAACCCAACATTTTTTAAACCCCTAGGCAGCGAAAGATGACCATGTCTTCAATTCCCTTATTTTCATTTCGCTTATGTAGTTGATTGAGGATATTTTAGGAATATAGTTTCCCTATGGTAATAATAGCCTCTTTTATTCTCATCAAACTTCACATTTTCCATTTTTCATACCATCTCAATTACCAAAAGAAAGTAAATGATTTTTTGATTTGGAATTTCCATTTTTAACGTGAGAAAGATGATATCGTTCATTAAAGTTTCGTCAACAATTTCAACCTGTGATTAATATCAAATAACCCCAAAATTACTAACATTTTTCAAGAAGGGCGAAACTTGAAATATGAAATTGTAATTAAAAAAAAAAAAAACTGAAGAAAATTTTAATGAAAATTAACATGAAATATGAAATTGAGATCTAGTCTAGTATTAATAAAAGAAGAGAGTATCCTTATAATGTGAAGAATTTTATTTTTTTTTGTGAGAGTGAAATAATGAATGTTAATGTTGGATTATTTATAAATTTTAGAATGTCAATCATATTTATTTATTAGAACTTAAATTTATTTTCTAAATTTAAATTAATAATCATTTGGTTTACTTTTTGAGTTTAAAAATAAATTTTATTAATAATAAATTAGTGATCATATTTTTTTTAAATATATACTCACAAAATCCTGATTCAAATATATAATCACCAAATCTTGGTAAAAACTACCCATTCAAATATTATATGTTTAATTTATTGTAACGTCCCGTTTATTTGAGATAAAAAAAATTATATATTTTATTTTAATTTAAGTAATTAAAGTTTATTTATTTATCGGTAAATTAGAATTTAGTAGTTTATTTCGATTTAAATCATTTTAAGGGCTTTATTTATCTAAATACGTTTTAATGGTATTAATAATTATTAACGGGCCAATTAATAATTATTAATCGCCATTGGGATAGTTTAAGAACTTCGGGATTCCTTTTTAAGCCAAAAGTCATAAAAGGACGTAACCGTCATTTCCAAATTTGCAAAATATCTAAATACTATTTGGTCATTTTCTTTAAATGAACCATTGACCACAAAATTGACCAAAACTCCTCATATTTTTCCCTTCCCACCCGTGAGCTTCAAAGAAGAAAGAGAGAAAATTCGATTTTGTTCGTTTCTTGCCCAATCAACTTGATTCCGTGTCCATTGGAAAGGTATCGGTCCTACAATCCTTTTCCACCTAACCATCGTACTTGCCACCCATGTTATACGGAGTTCTCGGTAAGTTTCTCTTGAAACCCTAAGCTCCAAATAGTGTTTTAATGAAGTTTTCTTTGATTTCCTTCGATTTCGTGTTGTAGAACTCGGTGTTTGTGAATACGGGAGTTGTTTTAAGTGTTTTTGGAAACAATCCCTTAACCCTAAAATCGAGTTTCAGTCGAAACCCTTCCCGTTTGAAATTTACCATTTTGGGTTTGATTTTGGGTTAGAATTTAATGAAATGATGTTTATTTAAATTCAATTCGGGAAAGGGCTTATTGTTCAAAAACCCTATTTATCGATGCCCATTGAAATAGGGAATATCGAATTTGCTTAAAACCAACTCGAAACACTTTTAAATTGCTTAAAAGCAGGAAAACCAAACCCAAAGACCATTTTCTTGCTAGGGCCGTGGGCCTCTTGTGGGGTTTTGTTGGGTTTTTCGTCGTTTTGTATGTTTAGTTGTTGTTTGATCGATAGTTGGAAATTTATTGATTGTATGATATAATGCAATTGTAGGTGTTTTTGAACCGCTCGCTTGATCGCTCCTTCGGACTTAGGAGCAAAGTCATCTTTTATTAAAGGTGAGAATAGTTAGGATTTAAAGTATTTATAGAAAGCAAATGAGTGTGAAGGTTTGTAGAGTTTGAAACTAAGATTAGAATCTGAATCTAAGATTAAAGGGTTGTGAGTTAGTGCCCTTAGGATTAGAAGTTAATCTTTTAAGTGAGAACTTAGAAGTTCTCGAGAAAATATTGAATCTTAGAAGATTCTAAGTTAGTTTTGATTTGAAACTAAGGTTGGATCATTGGAAGTTAAAAGATCCAACTTGTTTTTAAAATGATTAATAGAACCTCGGATTATTGGAAGTTTAAAATCCTGGAAGGTATAGGTTAATCGTTTAAGTTATGATTTTATTTTTCATTATTGGTAGCGGAGTTCGATTTACATATCGTTCGTCCGAGAGGCTCATTTATTTTACTTTATGTCATTCACTTTATATCCTTTATTTTATGCCTTTACTTTATGATTGCACCGATTATTTAATTTCCGCATTTTATTTATTTACTTTTACAAGATATGCAAGCATATGCATATCATTTGCACCATATCATTATCTCATCATTTATGAAAAAGAAATGAAAAGGAGAAAGTAAGTGAAAGAGAAAGCAAGTGAAAAAGAAAAGAAAGTGAAAAAGAAACGAAAGTGAAAAAGAGACGAATGGGATCCTACGGGATTTGCTCATTACTCTAAGTGAAAAAGAGACGAATGGGATCCTACGAGATTTGCTCATTACTCTAAGTGAAAAAGAGACGAATGGGATCCTACGGGATTTGCTCATTACTCTAGATGAAAAAGGAGTGAATGGTATCCTACGGGATTGATGCATTACTTCATTCATGCATAAGGGTATATGCGAACCCTACATTGCATATGATTGATGATATAGAGAATTGAGATGTTATATTTTATACAAAGTTTATTTACTTTACTTATTCTATGTCATAACAAGTTAATGGATGAGGATTGACTACAAGTGTAGTAATGTCATACTTTGGAGAAAATGGAATAGAATTACCTAGATTTTGGGGAATTCTAGGAAATAATGTGTCAATTTACTTGGACACAAATCGAAATGCGAGTTTGAGGTCTATCTTTACTTTTTTATGCTTATTATTCTCACTGGGCTTAGTTTGTTAGCTCATGATATTACAAAAATTTCAGGTAATGCCCTGGTTAGAGGTCGTGGAAGGGGAGATGGTGCTGTGTGATCGAGGGATGTTGACCTCGAGATGGACTTGTTGTTGTAAAGTATATGTAATTATTTTTGTGAATTTCAAAGACTTTGATGTTGTATTTAGCTCATAAGAGCTTTTGATGTGGTTTTTATGATATGAAATATTTGAACTTCTGATTGGGATTTAAATTCCATGTGATTTTATTATATTTGAAAAAATTAGGATGTAAACTGGTTTTTGGCATGCCAATTTTCAAGCAAAACCACACAAATTTTCTTAAAATAAAAGACTTCCGCTGTTTTCTCTTATTTAATTTATTTAAAAGTGACGGGTCATCACATTTAATCAGTTTTCATACTGTTATTATCTTTTATTTTATAAATAATTTTAAATAATAATATACTATGTATTATTTTTTTCATATGATATTTATCTATTTTGATTCAAATATGATATTTTTTGAAAAGATATATACTCACCGAATCCTCATTCAAATATATAATCACCAAATCTTGGTAAAAACTACTCATTCCAATACTATATGTTTAATTTAATAATTTTTCATACTATTATTATCTTTTGATTATATAAATAAGTTTAAATAATATATTTAATCAATTTTCATACTATTTTTATATTATGTTTTTATATGATACTTATCTATTTTGATTCAAATATGAAAATTGGTTTTTTAATAAAGAATTCAAAATATATTTTTAAAATCTTAATGAAAAAACGAATTTTTAATACACTATTTAATCAATTTTCATACTATTTTTATATCATATTTATCTATTTTCATTCAATTATGAAAATTTGTTTTTTAATAAATAATCCGTAATATTTTTTTTTAAATCAGAAAGAAAAAACTAATTTTTAAAATAACTTGAAAAAAATGATAAAAACTATTCATTCAAATATATACCACCAAATCGTGAAATAAGATAAAATTATAATTGTAATTATAATTATAAAAGGAAAACTTGAAATAACATTTAAAAGTATTGGATAAAGATGAAAGTGAAAAATTGTCCACTATAAGCACCTTTTAGAGTAGTATATATATTTATATGCGTGAATTTGAGATTTATACTATATCTACCATTAAATTTTTAGCCATTATTTTTAATATTGACCTCAATTTTGCTACATGTAAAAGAGCACCGCTTATAAATAGGGGCTCTTGCAAAAATAGAAAAATTAGGTCCAATATTTGTAAAAATAGTAGTAAAAAAACTTATTTTCAAAAATAGCAAAAAAAAAAAAAAATCAAATTCGCGTCTAAAATATTACAAAATTGTCACTAGTTTTACATGAGTAATCAGTGATTTCCTCACAAGCAATCACTGATTTTCACACAAGTAATCACTGAGTACACTGATATTCTTATATTTTGTGCATGAATCACTGATAATCTTATAAGCTATCACTGGTTTATCTGATTCACAAGAATGAGGATTTAAAAAAAAAATTGATATATTTACAAACATTTTTTTAAAATGCTATATTTATAAATATTACAGAAAATTCTGATACCAACTGAAATTTCCTTATAAATATTATTTTGGAACAAAATTATGTAAAGCATAGAGTTGTAAGACGTACGTAAGCACACGCGTGCAGAGAAGGGGCGGCTGGTCAAAGTCGTGCTTTAAAGAACAGAAAACACCACACCGCCGACGGCTGATGCGAACCGAACCCCATCAACAAAAAGTAGTCATCCATCAATATCATCCACGTTATATATAAAGATAGAGAGATTATATATCCAGAATTGAGTTAAATTGAAACAACAAAATGGAAGGTTCTTCTTCTTCTTCTTTGTTTTTGTACCAACGGCAAGGGAAAAAGCAAATGGAAAAGCAATGGAAGAAGCCAGCTGTGGCGCCGATGCCTCCAAATCCAACTAAAATTTACAAGGTTGAAGCTATTCATTTTCGTGAAGTTGTTCAGAAGCTCACTGCTGCACCTCAGTTTCAAGATTCATGACTTCAATTCTCTTACATATTTTTTTAGGATATCTATATGGTCTGTTTTTCCATCATATTTAAAAAAAAAAAAAAAATCTTTTCATTTATTGTTTCTTTTAGGTCTTATTTGTTATCGTCATCTTGATTTATGTAATGGACAAGCAGTTAACCATATGGAAGAAAACACGATAGTTATTATTGTTTGAAAATGAAAGATCTAATTCTTCGATGAATCTAATTAATTTCGCTTAATAGAGCATAGCATAGTAATAAAATTATACAAATCCAATTTTTCTCAAAGACTCAACTTTATGCAAAAATTAAAGTTTATTGCTGTTAACGGTTAATGCAATGACATAAAGAGTTAAAACAGAATATAAATAGAGAGAGAGGGTGACCCTGAAATTTTTATAAAAGGAAAAAACCCGAAAGTAAAATGAATCCGCTAAAATATATGAGTTAAACTTGTTTGACAGAGTATAAATGAAAAAGTGAAGGTTTAACAAAAACTCTGATGCTTCGAGAAATGTATCTCGTTTTGATAGATTTCTTCACAAACTTCATTTGTAATGATTTGAATCAATAAGCTTCTTCTTTTTTTCCGAATTATACCACAAGCTTCCTTTGTGGATTTAGATTAAGAAACTTCATTTGCTGATTTATGAGCAAAATTACATTTTCTTCTCAAGAATCAACAAACTCTCAAAACAATAATATAAAAAGTATTTGAAACAAATAATCCTCACAAAGAGAAAACATAATAAAAGACTGAATAATAGTGAGAGAGAATAATAACTGTAAGGTAAAAATCTCCCTCTTACGGGCTGAGCAAGTTGGGTCAATCCACAAGGGTTCAGGCCCATCAAAATCATCACATGGGAGAGCTAATCCACATCGGGCCAAAGAAAAGCCCATCAAAGCGTAGTTCCTAACTAGTTCAGCCAAGCAAACCCACAATCAAGGGGGTATAAAGGTGCAGTTAACCCATCAAATCAAGTAAGTGCACAAATCTCTAACCCTACTATCTATCTTGCGGCGCACTCCACTGTTCTCACCTAACTTGATCGTCGGAGGGTCCTTGGCCAGTGCCACACCGGTGCTCTCTGATAATCTTTTTGTCTATCTCAGGGAGTCGTAGCGCGTCAAGAACCCAACACGTGTCCTCACGTGCTCAATTGTGTGAGAAATACCTCATACACTTTGGTGCCTACTATAGGATCATTCAAAACTGAACCTTGATACTCACGCGGTACCCATAGTCAAGAAAATGACCAGCCACACGATTACTCGATTGGAAAAACAATGCTCTCTTAATGAAAACGCTTCTCAAAATCGAGAAGGGGACGGTAGCATACGAAATCTCGGAGCTGCACTAGGAACGATTACCGTCACGGCGGCGGAATACAGAGAGATGATGGAGGTAAACAAGCTACTGCTCAAAGAAGTGAGAAAGGCGAGGGCCTTATTCGGGGAAGGAGAAGCGGCAACTTAAGGAAACGGTTAGAAACCTCTGAATGTGGACGAGGAGGGTCCTTCTAGGCCGAAAGTCGGTAGATCACAAGGTCAGCGTCGGAAGGCCATCACGGCTGAAAATGACTTGAGAACAAAGCTGACGGCCCAACGACGTGGGGAAGATGTCGACCAAGATATTTCCTCTTCTGATAAGGTAGCCCCAAGTAAGTGAGCCATAAGGAATGAGACACGTTGTAAGACTCAAAGTAAGGCACTCTCTAAGAAACATAGCAAGGAGAGAGAAGATCTGAGCAAATTAAAAGATGAAGGCGAAGAAAGTTCGGATTCCACTGGAAGAAACCGAAATCAAAAGAGGCAACCAAAACACTCTGACATGAGACAAATCATCGAGAAAAATGTGATGAAGAGGCTTTCCGAGAAGAAAGCAGCCCAAAAGTCAATGTCCGAGAACTGAGAAACTCTCCTTTCATAAGGGGAAACCTATCAGTCGAACAGTTGCGAAACTTTATCCTTCCAAAATTTGAGATGTACAACAGCACCAGGGATCCAATGGAACACGTGGTTCATTTCGTGAATATGATGGAGTTCACTTGTATGCCCATCACAAATTTAGACGTGATGACCTGCAAACTCTTCCCAACAAGCCTGAAGGGGTCACCCTTGATGTAGTTCAATGGTCTTGCTAAAAGATTGATTGAAACCTTCTCGGATTTTACCTCGGCCTTCCTCAACAAGTATAGCATGAGTTGGAAGTTCGCTAAAACGAATGACCTCTATGATGTTTTGATGGGAGAGTTAGAACCACTGAAAGATTTCATCCCGAGGTTTAGAAAGGTCAAGTTGGAAGTGCCAGACTGCAACTACTCAGAGGCTGTAACCGCATTTTCACGTGCGATACACCCAAACCAACCCCTATGAAGGTGTTTTAATAAGAGAATGCCTACAATCATGAAGGAGGCACTGGATAGGGCGGTGGCGAAGATATCTCAAGAAGAATCTGAAAGGGTGGCCCAAACCACCCCCCTATGGAGGTGTTTTAATAGATTTTTTATTGGTTTCGCTTTTACTTAAGTAAATGAATAAATTTCATATTAACTAAACCAACTAAGACCAATTTCTACGGTATGGTTTTGTTTTGATTCACTAATTAATAAAAGATATTAGAGTTAAATGAATCTACAAATAATCAGAACAATTAAGTTGGGTCTATAACATGACAAAAGCCAACTGAATCCTAAGCGGGCTTACAACACACCCACACTAATATCAACCTAAAACGGATTTTGAACTCATGACTACAAATATATTTCACATGTAAACACATGGGTAACAAAATATTTAAACTAAGCCATTGGAATGTAGAACTGAAATCATTGCTTATTGATCCCAGTAATTCCTTAGTTGAGACATGTGTAGAAGTAATTCATCCCGACCTAAACCTGTGACACTACTAGTCATGATCCATGAAGGATGTTCCTTGTAATTCTGTCTGATAAGTTGTTGGAAATCCCGAATATTCTCGTCGGGTCTTTTCCCTTTGCTTGCCTTCATTTTGTCACACTTTGTGAAAACAAACGTAATCGGTATCTGGAAAAGGAACAACAGAAAATGTTAAAAAAAATGCATTACAAAGGACTAAGATTCTACTTTTAACCAAATTTAAAGAGATTGATTTTGTTAGATTACATACATTGTTGCGACCAAGCCAATTAGCGCAATCTAAGTCGATTTTTTGAGGTGGGACACTTGCGTCAATAAGAAGCAGGACCGCTACAAGAGTTTCTCTATTCGTAAAATATCCTTTTGTGAAAGAGGACCAATCCGTTCGAGCCGCTTCTGAGGCTTTGGCAAAACTAAATCAATTTGTAAGCATTAAACAAGCATTGTACCAGATGTAAAGCTAGAGATTAACGGGCAGGCAGCTAACTCTATGATGTTTTAGTAATAGAACTATTAAAATGTGGATGAGATACAAATTTTCTCAAGGCAAGAGGTCCTCAAGGGATATAATTAGAGGGTGGGGCTGGTCACAATAGGTTGAACAAAATGGCAAAAAGGTAGAATATACGTATCTTCCACTTTTTGGTTCCATATTCTTCCATACATTGTCTATATCATCAAAATATTGTGAAATTCATGTGGGTTATCTGGTTCTTTCCTGACATGCTAAGTACATATTGTCTTTGAGAAGAATGACTATTTATTACTTGAGAAATTATCAAATGAGTTTGCAATCAACAAAAGTTGACAAGGAAAATGATATTGAAAGAGTAGAAGAAAAATACCCATGGGCTCAAAAAGTTACTAACATATTCAAAATCCAATGGTAGACATCAAGGAGATTATACATGAAAATGTAGTTGAACTGTTGAAGATCGAGTAAATAAGAACAAATCTAACAGAATTGGAATAATTGATTCCAACTCTAAAGATAAAAAGATGCAAATATTCGGTGACATTGATTTTAGTGGGGGACCAAAATACATTATTATCCTAGATTTCTAAAAAAACAAAAAAAAAATGACAATTTTTTAAGAGTCAATTTTGAAATTGATCATCAGTCCGGTTTTCACAATATTAAACATTACTTGAAAGTGTTTTTTTCCCCTACAGGAGCATCACTTTAAAGTTGGCGTGAAATGATTTAAAAACTATCAATTCAACAAAAGCAATTTAACAAGGCAAGAAATTCAAATGTTCAAAATATCTTATGTATGTGACAGGAACCAAATTGAAATTAATATGAAAATAATAAAAGACAAAAACCTACTTAGCATGCAAGGGGGCTTAGTTCTCTCCTCCTCAAGATCCCAAAGACCACTAATCACATAATATGCAAATCTTAGCCCCCTCTTACCCACTTTAGTTATAATCCCATTCCCTTCACTTACTTCCCCAATTAATACCAATATAATATGCCCTTACACCCTTCCTATGACCAGGCCCTCAAACGCACCTTGTGTCATCAAGGTGCGGTTCAAGTAATTACACTCAAATAACTTCAACTCATACCAATACATTGCCACCTAAAATAAGAAATTAAATTCATCCAAATAAAAATAGTGGTTGACCGGCCAGGCACGCAAGAACGACGATTCCTCCTCATAAACAAAATAGGTGGCCCCTTTAGAGTGGCTGCCATACCCATCATATCATACTTAGAATTCAAAGGCCTAATATGAATCATCAGAAGCTTGTTCTTCAGCTTCTGTACCCATCCTTAATGAAATAAAATGGTTGTACATTGACTATCTGAGTTGCAACAAAAATTCCCAAAGTTCATAAGCTGAAGTTTGCAAAATTGGTCACCATAAGTTGCAAATCTTCACAATAAAGATTTGCTCCCGAAATTTTTAGCCCACGTTCTATAAGCGGGATTTGGCTGCTCTCACCCCACCAGCACATATGTTCGCTTTGTATCACCGAAACCTAAGAAGCACAAACACGGATACGAAATACGAACACGACAAGATACAGACATGGCGACACGCCACTTTCTAAAAAACTAGGATACGGATACGGCAACGATACGCTGATTACAATATATACTTTTTAGATATATTAGAATAGTTGTATACATTACAATGATTTTCACATTAAAGTTTGTTTGTTTTAGTAAATGATATTTATATTAGAAAGACAATAAGGAAGAAATGAGCAAAATAAATAAAGATTTTGATGTTTTTCAATCTTAATTCTTATTACTTTTTCCGACACATGTCCAACAAGTATCGAGTATCTGACTATCTGTTATACGTGTTGGATACGGATACGTCACCCAAGTTGTAAAGTATTTGTGCTTCATAGGCCCAAACCATACTCCCCCCCCCCCCCAACAACCATTTTTCTTTCACCATTCAATACATCCTTCCAGAGCCAACTTTAACAACTCCAGCCAAACAACTCCACCCAATGGGGATTTTAAATCCAACAAGCAACGATGGGTACCATGCACAGAAATAACCAAGTATAAGTTGAAATCCAACTGCAGTTGTTGGTATTCGGGATTACTTTTAAAGTAAAATTTATTTAAGCCTAACAACTTAAGCTTTTGGGTGTAGTCAATGTTTTAACCAGAACAAATGAAGTGGGCACACACTGCCGATTGTACCATAGCAAGAAAAATTCAACCAGACCAAAAGAATGTCAAACCTGAAATACATCACCTTTTTTGAAGCCAAGGATGGGTTGGCTGGATGAAATCCAATATTGTCTCATCTGAAATTGGAGGCACCAGCCCGCCCAAACAATACTTAGTTCCAAGCACACCATGCATTAAGATTGGGTGATTTCAACCCACCAACTCAGTATCTTTCTCTGATTTTGTCCAAATGTCATAGCAAACTTATGGTGCAACATATAAACCTTGCACGTGAGATGAGTCCAAATCAACTCGCTCGACACGTTCAATTTGAAATTTCCCCACCATGCAAGTGAGAAACCCTACCCCTTACTACTTAATCTGTGAATTTGCTTGGAAAATAAGGGTGGGTATTCTTGTGCTCCATCTCTTTTTGACCCGAAAACCTTTTTTTTTTTTAATTTTTAAAATGGGTTTAATTACCTCTTGTAAATTTCAGCTCATCCTTTCTTTTATAATAGGCCTCAATAAGGCTCCTCTACTTCAGCCTGTAACTCTTCTCAACCGTAAATGCTGATAATTCAATCTTAAAAATTTGGGCCAACTTCTAACCCAAGTTCTTAAGCCATTAGTGTACAATCTTGACCTATGTGCACACGACCTTCCTACCCCATGCCTATGAGAAGCTTTCTTTCGAGCCACTGTCTAGCAATGGCGCCTCTGCAACATTGCCTCCTTCCCCAATTTTGCAACAAACCTCCGTGCCTCTCTTCCTTCTAGACGCGTTGCAATCGCCCAAATAGACCTCACGGTAGCTTCCACCGTTGGAGTCTCTTTGGCTTCCTCGTTTGTGTCCATATCTCACGTAGTCATTCATGCTCCGCCACATAATTTTCCTTTATTTCATACTCTAGCATTCAAATCCGTCTTTTCTTTAATGAGTTTACAAGTTGTTCAAAGCTTTTGTCTCCGCCCCACCTTGGTCCTGCTTCAGACGAAGTCATTCCTTCTTTTCAAACATTTCCTGACATCATCTCTAGTGAACTTTACTCTTCCCATGACATCTACGAGCCTCAAGTTAAAATCCTCAGGATTTGCTTGGTTGTGGCCTCGTCAAATTGGTTTTTCCTCAATCTTCCTTGTTTCCACCATCCAAAGACGGTTGTTCTTCAAATTTCCATACTACCTCCATTCTTCTCAAAGAACTTTCTATATTCCCTCTCAAGAGACTTGCTTTTCCCTTCCCTCAACAATGCGACTTCACACACCATATTCACTCGACTTTTTGCTATTTTTTCTGTGTGAGCTTCTATAGCATCCAGTTGAGAATCTACTTTTTTGCTTCACTAAACTCCCATTTATGAACGGCTCTGATACCAAATTGATAATAATAAGAAAATAACAAAATACAAAAGCTACTAAGCATTCAAGAGGCTACGTTCTCTCCCCTCAATAGGCCAAACACTATTAATCACATAGCATGCATATCCTAACCCTTCCCACCCAATCTATTAATAACCGCATTCACCAAACTAACTACCCCAATTATTAACCAATATGCCCTTACACCCTTCCTGTCATATGTTTCCTTCCCAAAAAGCAATTTAACAAGGATTTACTCGAGATCTTTTTTTAATTCCATAAAAGGTTATCCATGATTCAGTTATTGAGACATATTATATGTCTCTCACTTTCTCTCTCCAAATAGCATAATGCTAGTAGGATGAATGATTTCGAGCCGATTAACTTGGTAACCAGTTAGTATGAGATCATTCGGGCTTAGAAGAGAGTATACAAAAGATGTTATCCAGCACAATTTAAAATAATCAGGGTGCTTTCCCTGCACCAGACAGATTCTTGACAAGGTTGTCATAACTAAAAAGGTATGCACAAGAAGGAAGGTGTTATTTTTAAAATTTATATTTAAAAAAACGTAGGATCATGTGGGTTAGAGTTTTATTAATAAGATTTTATGGAGGAAGGGTTTAAAATCCAGATGGAGATCATAAATTTCGAATTGTTTAATTGAGAGGCAAAAACTTTGCTACAAGAGTTAGAAGGGAGGGTGATCCAGAGTCTCCTTTCCTTTTCTTGGTATTGGTAGACATCCCTACCAGCAATTGGTCCACTTGCCTTCACTTCTACATAACATTTGACTCTTCCCCAATTCAACTGACTCTCGAATTCAGACTCTTCAGTCTTCTAGAACTTTTTTCTGGCAAATTTTTTTCCTTTGGGCACTCACTTCTCTTCTCCTTATTTTCTTGCCTGACTCGTGAAGGCTAATATACTGCTGGCTAGGCATAGAAGGGAGAAAATCAAGCACATTTATTTTCTATTGTTTCACTTCCAACAGCAAGAAATGTTGGAATTTGTCATTTCATTTCAATGGTGCAGATGTTCATGAGTACTAGGTGAACAGGACAAGGAGAATATATTACAGCTGCTTTATGATCATAGCCTCAAAAAAGGGCTAAAATCTAATAATGGCTGAATACTGTGAAATCAATTATATGGGAATTATGGAAAAAAAGAAATCAAGACTTTTAAGTTTTATACTTCTACTTAAATAATTGGGAAAAGATTGCGGATTTAGAAAAATATCATGGCTCTTGTTAGAGTACACTTTTAAGTTTTATACTTCTACTTGATATAATTCAAATCGGAGAGGTTTTTTCGAAAATTCTAAAGGAAAATTAATAAGTATTCACTGTCTTTTTTTACTAAAGCATTAGAAAGTGTTTCCTACTTCAGGAAAAAAAAAGTTGAAAGAAACATCTAGTCAGTTTCAAGAGAATAAGACTGCGCCAAAAACCACATCAGTGTTGAAAAATTTGCAAATTATTTTTCAATAATTACATAATTGGAAGGATTGTTGAATCATGACATAAACAGTTAAATTGATTTCAGAATAAAAATAAGAAAATTACCCATAGCCCGGTAAGTCCACGATATACCAGCTTTTATTTACCAAAAAGTGATTAATTAGCTGAGTTTTCCCTACACAAAAATAACAATTTACAATCTTCAAATTCAAATTCAAATTCAAATTCAAGTTTCAAATTTCAAATTAAAAACTAGTGAGAAAATAGAAGACCTGGTTTTTTGGATGTTAGGGCAACTTCCTTTTTTCGAACAAGAGCATTTATAAGCGAAGATTTTCCGACATTAGATCGACCCAGAATCGCAAATTCAGGTTTATCATCTTTAGGACAATCCCTAGCTCGGGCACTGCTTTTAACAAATTCGATTTCTTTAACACGAGAATCACCAGCGTAAGGACCAAGAACAATATTTGAACCTGGTAAGACCATTTCTTCGGTTACTTCATCTGGGTCAACTCCTGGAGGAACAAACAGAACCGTCCGAACGAAACGGGCACTATCAGAGTTTGAAGGATTAACAGTTTTCGAAGAAGAAGAAACAAGCTGAGAGAGTGGGCGGTTCAGGTTCTCCGTATTTGTTGAATTTGAAAGCGGCTTTCTGAAAGACGGAACGAATGAAGGTGCTTTGGGAGATAGAGTAGATGAGAAAAGAGAGGCGAGAGGGAAAATGTGAGGGCGGCACTTCAGAATCATTGCGGCGTTCGTAAGAGGAGGAACAGCCACTGAGTTTAGCGAGACAAGTTTGGACACATAAACATCCGAACATGGATATCTCGATTTTTTTCCGAGTAAAAAAACGAAAACGGTCTGGTCATGCTATATTTATGGTACAATACTGATAAATAAATAGCATTAAATTAATTGAATATCTAGAAATGGGTAAATCTGATATATACATGAAAGTGTGGCATATATGAAAACAAGACTCAAAAGTTGGCTACCACGCATAATTTTCCTTATTTTATTATATTTTAGCCATCATTCTGATGCCATTCTTCCAATATAATCGTTCTACCCCTGTAGACATGATATTATGTTGTATTTTCGTCCTTTTGTTTTCTCTACCAGCTCCCACATGATTCCCAATGTTGAATAGCTAATGATTACCATTATATAGCCCAAGGTTCTTTCCATGGAAGTTTCGCCATTCCCCTTGTAATGACCCGATTTTTCGTAAAATCCTTTAAAACAAATACGCACCGGAAAAACTAGATTTTACAGAAAAACGGCATGGGTTCGTTTAAAATTCGGATAAACCAAAACCTGTTTACAACCCAATTTTCAGAAAAAACAATAAACCTAGAATGCGTATTCCATAATATGATGAAACTTCTAAAGAAAATTTTTAAAGTCCAAAATATGTACAAATGCTCCTTTTTAGTTAAAATAATTTTAATTTAAAAAAATCAGGCAACGGTAATTTAATTAGCCTAAATTTGGTATTGTTCCTTCAAGTTAAAACTTTTACTCAATCGGGAAGTGTGTAAATCAATAATATTAATAATCAATATTATAAAGGGAATTATTAGGCGTGAATTTGAGTTTTTTTTGCTATTTTTATAAATAACTTTTTGGGCTGATATTTTTACAAATATTGAACTTTTTTCAACTATATGTGCAATAGCCCATATTTTTTTATATTTGAAAATGATTTTTAAAAATAGAGTAAAATGATTAAATATCATATAAATATTTATGTTTATGACATCTAACCTATTCTATTAAAATATATATAAATAAAAACTTTGAAATTATCAATAAATTAAAGAACTTATTATCATAAAAATATTAGGTACTATTGAAAGCCATGAACCTTTTTGTTTATTAATGATTTATAAGTTTTAAAATTACCATAACGTAGAGCTGAGAATTTTAAGACATCTTGAATCATCTAAATCGGAGTTTAAATGAAAAACGCTAAGGGGAGTTGCAGGGGAGAGATCACATTGACTTAATTTGAAACCATATGGGTGTCATTTGTCATTTTTAAATCACAGTGGTGTTTACGGGTGTAAATCGGTCGGGGTCGGTTTTAGTCGGTTTTGCACAAAAAACATTCACCACCGCCGCCGACCGAATAATTGGAAAAATGGCTTGGCACCGACCGACGGATGGTCGGTTTTAACATGGCGGTCGGTCAGGGTGGTTGGAGTGGGCCATTATATTTTTTTTAAACCGACCGAATTTGGTCGGTTTTGGGTAATCCAAAACCGACTCCGACCAACTTTCTCGGTTTCGGCCGGTTTCGTCGGTTTTTCGGTTTTAACTTACACCCCTAGTGGTGTTCATACATTTGACCAAAACCACTGACACCCTTATATCTAATATGAGTATTTGAAATTTGCACAAACAAAAAAATAATAATTTTTTTTACATGTATACCATATATATATTTTGAAATTACATCAAAATGGGGAGGGAGGACTCGAACCTTCAACCTTAAAGGGAATGGAGCATAGGCCAAACCAATTGAACTATGCTCATGTTACCAAATGTGTATATATATATATACTAAAATATGATGAAAAAGAATGGGCCCATGGTAGTCGGCCCCTGATGCAAATAAATGTGTTATCCAATGAAAAATTTTGGGTATTTCTGATATTAACTCTTTCAAAAAGTAACGAAAGTATTGACATTTCAAATCTAAAATGAGATTGATTGATACATCCGACAAAAATTTAATATTTTTTCAAATTTCTCATAAAAACAGTGTGTCTGTTGAAATTTCTAAAAGATAAAAAAAAAAAAAAAAAAATCCCACTTCCGAGGTCTTTTTCTTCTCTATATTATCATCTTCACAATGTTTCATCAAATTTTATCAATTTGAGAATTCATGGCCAACCGACAGAATCTCTACTCTTTGTCTCTTGCATGCTCCTCAATCAACTTTGCTGTTTTGTTTCTTTTTTCTTTTCACAAATCCATTAAAGCTTCTTCCGCCATTGAAACAGAGGCCCTTCTCAAATGGAAGGATAGCCTCCCGCCACGCCAATCCGTACTCGACACGTGGCTTTTTTCTTCAAACCCATGCCAATGGCGGGGAATTTCATGCAATAACCAAACCAGCAGCGTCATTAACATCACCTTGGCTTATACTGGTTTGACTGGTACTCTTGAAAACTTGAACTTTTCTTCATTCCCAAATCTTATTTGTCTTGATCTTAAATTCAATAATCTTTCTGGCATTATTCCATCTTCCATTGGAGTTCTTTCTAAGCTTCAATATCTTGATCTTTCAACCAATCGTTTCAATTCTACACTTCCTCTTTCTTTAGCTAATCTTACTTGGGTTCCTGAGCTTGATTTTTCTCGTAATTTCATTACTGGGTCTTTGGATTCTCGTTTATTCCCAGATGGGTCTGATGATTCCAAAACGGGTTTGAAAAGTTTGAGGAATTTTCTTCTCAAAGCGACTCAACTTGGAGGAAGAGTTCCTGTAGAGTTCCTGAAAATTTGGTTGATGACAACCAATTTTCTGGTCCAATCCCTCAATCTTTGGGGAATTTGACTAATTTAACCCTTCTTTCTCTAAACCAAAATCATTTTTCGGGACAGATTCCGGCAGGTATAGCGAATTTGAGGAAATTAACTGATTTGGGGTTGATTATGAACACCTTTAGTGGTGAATTGCCCCAAGAATTGGGGAATGTGTCATCTTTGATTAATCTTCAGCTTGCTCTAAATAATTTCACTGGTAATTTACCACCCCATATTTGCAAAGGAGGACAGCTAGTTAATTTCTCTGCAGCTTACAATAGCTTTACCGGTCCCGTTCCGGTGAGCCTGAAAAATTGTCGAACCTTATATCGGGTTCGTTTAGAGTATAATAATCTAACTGGATCACTTGATGAAGCTTTTGGAATTCACCCGAATCTCAATTACATTGACTTGAGCTATAATCAGTTTAAAGGCTCCCTCTCCCCCTTGTGGGGTGAATGCAAGAACTTGAATGTGTTGAGGATCCTTCGGAATATGGTAAGTGGGGAAATTCCAAATGAGATTACTCGGTTGAAGAATTTGGTGGAGCTTGAACTCTCTTCTAATAATCTCACCGGACCAATGCCGAAAAATATTGGAAATTTGTCGAGATTATTGAAACTTGGACTGCGAAATAATCGACTCTCTGGGCCGATACCGGTCGTAATAGGGAGCATCGCCGATCTCACACATCTGGATCTCTCCATGAATATGTTGAATGGATCAATTCCTTCCCATATAGGCAATTTCTCCAAGCTGTTGTATTTGAGCCTAAGCAAGAACCAGCTTAATGGTTTAATACCATCTAGCATTGGAAGCCTTGGAGCCTTGCAAGAATTACTAGATTTGAGTTATAATTTCCTCAGTGGAGAAATTCCTTCCAGTTTGGGGAATCTAATAAAATTAGAGAATTTGAATTTGTCTCATAATAACCTCTCTGGTTCTATCCCTAATTCCTTAGGTAAAATGGCTAGTTTGGCTTCCATTAATCTTTCCTATAACAATCTCGAGGGCCCGATTCCTGATGAGGGCATCTTCAAAACCGCTAAACGAGATGCTTTCAGTAACAACAAAGGTTTATGTGGAAAAATTAATGATTTCCCACTCTGCAATAACCTCGTGAAGAAAGATGACAAAGAAAATATTAACCAGAAGAAACTTATAACCATTCTTGTACCTTCTTAAGTAGGAGCACTATTGATTTCCTTGGCCATTTTCTTAACTATTTTGTGTATCTTTCCAAAGAAAACCAAGCAAGTTCCAGACGGTGATCGGACATCAGCCAAGCCGAAATTGTTTTTGGAGGTTTTGTACTTCAATGGCAGAGTTATGTATTCTGATATAATTGAAGCTATGGAAGAATTTGATGATAAATACTGCATTGGAGAAGGAAGATCAGGGAAAGTTTACAAAGTGGAAACTTCTGGGGGAGAGGTATTTGCAGTGAAGAAGTTGAGAGACGATAATGAAATGGAGATAGAGAATTTGAAGCATTTTGAAAACGAAGTAGCTATTTTAACAGAAATCAGGCATCGAAACATCGTAAGGCTAAATGGGTTTTGTTGTAGAGGAGTTCACTCGTTTCTGGTTTATGATTATATTGAAAGAGGAAGCTTAGCTCATGTACTGAGTGTAGAGAAAGAAGCAAAGGAAATGAGTTGGTCAAAAAGAGTTGAAGTTGTGAAAGGTGTGGCTCAAGCATTGTCTTATCTCCATCACGATTGTAGGCCTCCAATCATCCATCGCGATATCACGGGAAATAATGTGTTGTTGGATTCAGAATTTAAAGCACATGTTGCTGATTTTGGCACCGCAAGGTTTTTGAAGCCCCATTCATCTCATTGGACTGTAGTTGCAGGAACTTATGGTTATATTGCTCCAGGTGAGATACATTCTCAAATCCTAAATTATAGCTTTTTGCCGTGATTTACACTAAATTGTTTATATATGGATTTAAGGATTTTCTCTTGTCTTACAAAATGGAATAAGCTTGGAAATTTTAGCTCAAGACTTGAATTAATTCAACTGTTTATATATTTCATAAACTCTCATTGTGCAGAGCTTGCATATACAAGGGTGGTGACAGAAAAATGTGATGTCTATAGCTTTGGCGTCGTGGCGCTTGAAGTTTTGATGGGAAAGCATCCCGGAGATCTCATAATTCACTCCTTACATTCTTTATCTGATAAAGGTATTGACGTGAAATTGAACGACATCTTAGGCTCTCGTTTTCCAACTCCTCAAGATCAAAGAACAATCAGTGACTTGACTTTGATTATGAATCTAGCAATCGTTTGTGTGCATAATGATCCCCACTCACGAACAACAATGCAAAATGTGTGTCAGTTGCTAAAAATATAGGACACAGGTTGTTAGCTCATATTACATATTTAGAATTCATTGTGAAAAACACTTGCAGTGTGTTTGCGTAAAGGTACTTTGTAATTGCTAGTTTCTTATTTCTACAAGAGTTTGTCCATCTTAAAAGATAAACAATCTATATATTTTGTTATGCGTTTTTGTTTGTGTACTATGTAAAAATGTGTTTCAGGTCTTCAAGACTCACCACCTTGTTCAGCACCGAGGAATCCAATCACATAGTTAAATCCAAGACATGACTCTAATACTACTTGTTAGAGACAATAAGCCTCCACAATTTTCATTGGTATGATATTGTTCTCTTTGAGCATGGGCTCTTATGACTTTGCTTTTTAGTTTCACCCAAAAGGACTCGTATCAATAAAGAATGTTGCCCTCTCCTTCTATGCTCATGATCATCTTTTGATCTAACCAATATGATACTCTATTTTCCTTTTACGCATTAGAATATGAGAAAGTGCTAATCATTACCTTGGTGAACTTGGAACTTTTTCATTTTGTTGTACGTGGTGGACTTGGAACTTTTTATTTTTCTATATTGTATTCACGTAATCGGCCACCACTCGAGCAAAATATCTATCTTGAAACCTAGCTCGAGTCGGAGTGTTCTTGGAATGACTTAACCTGAGCTAACCTAAGGGGCTTCCGGTGTGGTCCTCCTATCTATTTCAATACATGTATTTTTAATAAAGTAAAAATGATGCATTTGATAGGTGTCAAAACCACCAAAAATAATAACTTACTCTTTAAATTTAGAATTTTGTAGTAGTGGTGAGTAAGGTTGATTCTCACAAGGACGTCAGCACGCTTTAATTTCTTCATGATGCTGATGTCATCACCGCTGCAGCATGTGTTCCTTTGCCACAACTACATCTAATCGCCATAATGTCACTCAGTCCTCGCCGCGACGCCCACTCTTGGATTTTTGGCTAGAGAAGTGTGTTTCTTACAGACTGCAACAACGGATCACCTTGCCGCGACCGTGAACGGTCATGGATACTAAAATGGGTGTAAGTTCTTCGTTTTAAGTTCGATTTGAGCGTCGTTTTCACCTACGTTCATAAAATTTAATGATTAACAATATTTTGGACAATTAAATCAAATAACACTCATATTTTAATGGTTTTGGAGATATTACCATTAATAAATACGTGTACATTATGAGTTATCAAATACCCCCGAACTTAGACAATTGCTAGTCCCTTAGTAATTCTAGCATTAAGCATAATTATCAACCATTCCAAAAGATCTTAATAATTATGCAATCATAAAACTTGTAAACAACTAATACTTAATCAATCAAAGTTCATTCAAAACCCAAAGTGTGTGTGATCAATCTCGCTCAATTTGTTAATTTTTAAATAAAACCATGAAGAACAAATGATAATCTCAATTTCACAAGTCATATCAAGCACAGAAACCCAACAACTCTCTCAAAATCGAAGTATAAAGGAACATATACCCTCACGAGATATTTACTCAAATCGCTCAAAGTGTTTATGGGAGTCAGAATATACCACTGAAGTCAAAACATGAAAGATATTTACCACAAGCTTGCAGATATATCAAATCAAAATCGTAAATGCAAGAAATGAAATACATGAATTCGAGGGTCTTTAAAGATTGTAATGGAGCTTAGGTGAAAGGTAGATGAAAGATATTTGAGCTATAATTAATAGATTACTATGAGAATTTTCAATAAATTCAAGGGCAAAATGCACAAACCACCCCTGGGTTTTGGTCAAAGACAAATATACCCCCTGTAGGTTGAAAATGAACATTTATACCCTATAGTTTCAAAATTGTGCAAATTGACTCATTCCCTCTACGCCGTTGATTTTTTTTTAGTCATAACTTTTTCGTTTGAACTTCAATTTGAATGATTCAAGATGTTATGGAATCCTCGTTTTGAGCTCTACGTTGTACTCACAATTTTTTTTGAATCATCTGTATATAAAAGTGTTTACGACTTCAACCAAATCAAATATTTTGATGATGATAATTATTTTATACATTAATGATTTCTAAGTTTTTAAGTGACTACAACGTAGAGCTCGAAACGAGGATTCCATAACATATTGAAACAATCAAATCGAAGTTCAAACGAAAAAGATATGACTAAAAGAAAACCAACGACGTAAAGGGAAGGGGTAATTTGCACAATTTTGAAACTATATGGGTATAAATATTCATTTTCAAACTACAATGGGTGTGTTTGTCTTTGATGAAAACCACATGGGTGTTTTTTGTATTTTGCACTAAATTCAAAGACAACTCAAAGTCAACTTCAAGCACAAACTCTCAAAAATCAAAACATTTTTTCTCATTTTCATTTTCATTTTTTCAACTTTCTACTTTCTTTTTGGATTTTCAACAACAATTTTTTTTTTGCACTTTTTTTCCACATATTTTTTTTTCTTTTTTAATCAACTCATAACACAAATTCATCACTTTGATTGACTTTTTCAATGAGACATATATCTTTTTAAATCATAGCAATCTATCAATTTTGGTGAAAAAGAATGGGAAAGTGTTATTCATTATGTGGCTAAAAATCAAAGAAAATGCTTAGACTAAAAAAGTGGCTTCTAAGGAATTAAGTTTGGTAGGCCTTTAGAAAGCTAGAATTGGTTACCCTAATTTGCCCTTATAGATTTCAAGTATCTAAAACAAGCAAAAACAGTCTCAAAATGCATAACAAAGTGAGTTCTTGAAATAAACAACCATGCATGACATACTCTCAACAAAGAATAATAGAGCATATGTTATGATAATTGCTCAAAAGACTCAAAATCTGACAAAAAGATGATAAAAAGTATCATATCCTAATACACTTCTCATTCAATTAGAAGGCAAGGTTAATAATCGAAATATGACAAGTGAAAAAGGAAGCATTAAAACTTTTTTTAAGCATAAAGCGCAATTGAAAGTGCACAAAAAATATGAGATTAAGCATGAAATAAAGATTGCAGAAGCATGAAAAGAAAACAAGCCGAACAATTATACATCTTCTAAGATTTTCAGAAAACATGTAAGAACATTAAAAAAAAAATGAATACCACCCCCAAACTTAAACTAAGCATTGTCCTAAATGATTCAAAAATAAAAACAAGGTGGTAGTGAAACTTCCTTGAATAAACGATCCTCAGCAGTTGGATCACTATCTGATCGGGAATGTGAGAAAATCCGGTGAAAAATATCATGCTTCAGCATGCAAATCCCTTTTTTGACCAAAATTTCCTTTTCCTAAAATAAAAACAAAGCAAGAAAACAAGCAAAATAAAACTTAAAGCTAAAAACAACATAAAAAACAAAAAAGCGTAGAAATTTGGGTTGCCTCCCGACAAGAGCCTTCTATGTAACGTCTATGACTAGACGGTGTTGCTTCTACTTTAATGAGCATCCCAAATCGATTTGACATATTTCCTTATTACAACTTTAATTATTGCAATTTTGGGTTATGAGTAAGAGCAACCTGCATTTCATCATTTCTAAATAATATATAAATATCAGTAGTCAAAGGATCAACAAAATCGGTCATAGCATATATTGAGGAATTAACACTAGAATGTTCTATGGAGTTATGAGTATTGAATTTAATGACCTCGCCATCGAACTCCATGGTAATCGTTCCCTCATGCACATTAATGATCGTTTTAGAGGTGTATAAGAACAGTCTTCCTAATAAAATTAAAGAGGGTTTAAAAATATCTTCCCCCATATCGACAACAAAGAAATCAATAGGAAAGATCAAACCGTTCACTTGAACTAAAACACCCTTTTAAAAAACCCTTAGGACTCACTCTAGACCTAACAACAAGTTGTAGTATCACTCCGGTTTCTTTCAATTCACCAATGTTCAAAGATTTATAAACAGAAAGAGGCATGAAATTAATTGAAGCACCTATTATCGATCTTTACATCTCCTAACTGACAGATCATAGAAAACATACCTGGATCCCCACCTTTAGGGGGCAATTTCATCTAAATTATGGCCGTGATATTTTCCCCCAAACTTATTTTCTCATTGTCTTTTAGTTTCTTTTATTAGTGCACAGATTTCTGAGAAATTTTGCATAGCACGGTATTTATCTAATAGCATCAATTAAAATAATATTTACCTCAACTTTGCGAAACATTTCAAACATATCTCTTTTTCTTCCACTTCTTTCAGAGATTCATCAAATCGAGCAGGGAAAGGAACAATTGTCATTATTACTTTAATTCTTTCGCTTTCAATTATCTTGGGTTGATCTGTCAAGGTTAGATGGTCAACTTCTTTTTCAATCCCTTTTGAAGTACATAAATGCTTTGTCATTGTTTAGAGGTCTCTTTCTCTTATCATGGTTATTGCACTAGCATTTTCCACTCGCTTGACCACAGTTTCAGAAGTCAAATTGCTTTGAGATTCTAACCTGCTCATGGAAGATGTGAGTTGGCTCATTTGAATATCTAGATTCTTGATACTTACAGAAAATCTATTCTCCAAATTCTTGATTTTTATCCGTGTTTCCTGTGAACATTGTTGAGTGTTAGTAACAAAAGATTGAAAAATGTTGTCTATAGACATACCTGATTTGGAAGTGAATTGTTGTGGTGAATCATATGCCCTTGGTTATTGATATTCAAGAGCTCTTAATGCATAATTCAAATTGGAATGATCCTGCCAGCCTAGATTGTAAGAATTAAAAATAGATCATATCTTTTTTGAGGTGCTCCTTGAAAATCGCTTACAACATTAGCGTATTCATGTGATCCATTTTTAAGAGTAGGGCACATGTCAGTTGGATGATAAGAAGTAGTGCAAATCCTGCATACTCTTGGTTGTTGTAACTTTCCTGCAGCTAACTGATACACAAAAGTAGTAAGGTTATTTATTTTATTTTCAAAAGATGAATTATGTATCTCATTCACGCTTCTGGGAGTGGATTTGTTAAGAGCTCCACTTTATTGACTAGTATTTGCCATAGTGGTGATTAGCCTCCTAGCTTCAGTAGGAGTTTTGTTCACTATTGCTCCCGGTACGATTTACACTCCCTCCTACATATTCAAGCTTAATTATTTCATCAATAACTCCAAAGAAATCCTCTTCACTGTTTCCGAACACTTGACCCTTGATGCATAAGCCGCTGCTGTCTGTTGCTCTGCTCTGTGAATGAGATTTTGTTTGAAATTTATAGCCCTTCTCTAGATAACCAGAGTATGATTTGGAAATTCTAGCGGGTCCTTTTGCCAACAGTACTATGTGATTATTTATAATTGGTGCCGTGGGCGAATCAACCTGCATGACAGTGAACTTGGATTGAGAAATTACATCATTGCAGTTAATATGAACAAATGTAAAATGTAATCATACTTTCATAAGCATAAAACCATGAATGGAAGTCTCTCTCAATTATGATCCCCTCCTTGGGTGCGTTGAGTCCAGGATTAGCCGGTCGTACGAATAACTCAACGAATAACCTATTATTGAAAATAATATATTATGAACATGAAAATGACTTAATATAACTGTTTGACGTGTTAATTTAGTTCATCCTTACTCGATATATGGTTCTACCTTCGGACAATTACACAACACGTACGTCTGTGCGATGTGATACTCTTCCTTATTTAATGGTCTCCGCACGGGCTTTCCAATAGGTCTGTCTAATACTGTAAAAATAGACAAATCATTTGGATCGACTCCAAGAGGAAGTGAATCTTGAACAAAATTCCGCTTCACTGTTATGTATTGTTCTGCAATTCGTTGATCAAAGTAATATGAACAGAAGGTGGTCGTCTCATGTATTTGGTATTTCATATAGATCCTTCCACTCTAGCCTTATTTTCTACAGTTCTTTTTAGCCTCCACAAATATCTGACATAAAAAGGAATCAGTTACAACCAGTAATTTAGGACACAATAACAGTTAAATTATTTACCTCTCAAACAGATACATCCATCGGTATTGAACTGGGTCTCTTAGATATGCCTCGTATGGTAGATGCACTGGTAGATGCTCCATCGAGTCCAAAAAGGATGGTGGAAACATTCTCTTTAACTTACAAATTATGACAGCAATCTCACTAGTAAATGACTCGATAGTGGCTTGGACAGTTCTGCGCATGTTAACTCTCTGAAGAAAACACTCAATTATGCCAACGGTTCCCAATGTTTCTGCTCAAGAAATGGTTTGAATGTAGTAGGCATAAGTTGTTGCATGAATATGTGACAATATTGCCTTTTTCATCCCAAACACAGTATGACTGTGCACGTCAATGCACCTACTCAGATTTGATACATATCCGTCCAAAAATTTAATCGATAGCATCCACTCGAACAATGTTTTCTTCTGGTTCGCTGTTAGCATGTACTTTGCCTTCGCGTATTATTTTTCAGTTTCGTCCAGCTCTAATTTAGGTCGATGATAGATTTCTCGAATGTCGTAACATGATCTCAAATTGTTTTTCGTTTTTTTGGTATATTTAGAACTGTGTTGAAGACATTGACGAAAACGTTCTTCTCGATATGCATGACATCTAAGTTATGTCTGATCATTAAATCTTCCCAATACGGTAGCTGCCAGAAAAAACTTTTTTTTCTTCCAACCTGTATTTTTCCCCACCGTCTTATTCCAAGCCTCACCACTAATATCTGTTACACTTCGCATGTCAAGCGCATCTAACTGTTGCAGTATTTGATATCCATTGATAACTTTAGGTGGGCCTTCGTTTCTTACACTCTGCCCTTTATACCAGCCAGTTTTGTTCTATCGAAACAAATGATTGAGCAGTAAGAACCTTTTATGGCAGTCAAACCAACACGTTTTTCGCCCATGCACCAATGAGAAGGCACCAGTATCGTCCATGCAATGAGGGCATGCAAAGTTTCCCGAAGTGTTCCACCCTAACAAATTTAGTTAGGGTAGTACATTCGTTACGTTGGGCGTAAAACATAAACTTTAATCTAATCTAAACAGTGAAAAAATTATAAAAGAATGAAAAAAAAAATTTAAACCGAATTATTTTACAAACGTACCTGATAACATTGAATATGCCAGTCAGTCACTTATCATCCAAATAACTGTTGCTCGCATCACGAAATTCTGTTTTTGTGCAACATTACGTCACAACTCCTTCGTTCCATAAACCACGGAGCTCATCAATTAATGGTTGGAGGTACACATACAACTTCTGCTTCGAACTTTTCGGGCCTGGTACAATTACCGTTAAGAAAATCACTGGATCTTTCATGGACATCGATGGAGGCAAGTTATGCGGCGTCAACATAACTAGCCACAATGAATATTGAGGTCCCGAAACCCGAAAGGGTTAAACCCGTCAGTACATAAACCCAATCTAACGTTTCTAATTTCTCGCGCAAATTCTGGATGACAACAATTTAAATGCTTCGAAGCCTCAACATCAGAAGGATGTCTCATTACTCCATCATCCAGAGAGTGCTCGTGATGCCACCTCATGTGAGAAGCAGTGACTTCTGACGCATACAACCGTTGTAGACGTAGTGTGATCGGTAAATAAAACATGAGAGTATGTGGAATAACACTTTTTTTTACCTTGTTTGTATATGATTGCACATTTTACACATATGAAGACTTGCATCTGCACCCCAATATATCATACATTTGTTTGAGCAACAATCGACCTTCTCCACCAGTAAACCGAGACCCTCCTCTAATTTCTTCATATCGCACAAACTCTGTGGCAATGTGTTGTTTGCAGGAGCGCACCGATGAAACCATTGTGAAATTGAGTTGAATCCTCTTTCTAGGATGTGAAACTCTCCCTTGATATTCAATAATTCAATTGCAGTTGTGAGTTGTGTGACATCACAACCTGCGTACAACGACCTACTCGCTGATTTTATCATTTGAAACATTATTTGCGCATCTGGGTTTAAATATTCATTTAATAAATTATTAGGATCATCTCTTGATAACCGCATCCATAATAAACCATTTGTTCTAATTGACCATATTGATGTTCAACGTTTTCAGAACTTTCATTCACATTCAAATTGAACTGCAAGCTGCTTCCTTCATTTCGACATGACTCGCCCCTCGCTGCATTGAATATTTCTTCAGATTCTCCCTGATACACCCAATGATAATAATTATCTATAAAACCATAACCGAACAAGTGTAACTTCACACCATCTATCGGCATTATCTTCTTATTTCTATACTTTTTGCATGGACATCATATCTTCTATCCGTTGTTATAAAAAATCACGGTGGATTCACAAAATTCAACAACCCCCAGCTACAAATTGGCCGTTGAGAAACCTTCCAACCAAACAGATGTACATCCACTCACGCATTTCCTCTCTCGGGAATATGTTTTAATGAGATTTTATTTTCTTTGAAGTGATTCTACACAACTATTTATAATTTTTCTACTGTCTCTTTTAGCAACGAAATTTATCTCTAATTTGGCGGGAAGTATTCCTATCAAAAAATAATGGAGGAATTTTTTTTTTGCCAAGTTTAGCAACGAAATGTGTCTCTAAAGGAATTAATAGAATAAAAATTCAACAGCAACAGACTTCGTCTCTGAATAAGGAGATAACTATTGATGTCTAAAAATGTACAATAGCGACACATTTCGTCACTAATATAGGGTCAAAATGAGTCGCTATTCTAGCAGGAAGTTTCGCACCATTTATTGAGACAAAACATTAACGATGTAGAGTTTGATGACGCTATTTAGTGATGCAGTTCGTCGCTAAAAGTCAAACTTGCTTGTAGCGATGCATTTCGTTGCTAAATTAGCGTCCAACGTATTGTGTTGCTAATATTAGGTCGCTAATTCCAGTTTTTCTTGTAGTGTAGACACAAATTTAAAATACAGGGACAAAAAAGACACAACATCCAAAACTCAAGCACCACTTAGACACAAATTGAAAATGCGGGGACTAAATAGACACAATCTTCAAAACTCAGGGACCAAATGAGTACTTTACCCAAAAAGAAATGAATAATTTAAGTAAAGTAGTTTGGTTAAATAACTGAAAATATTAATTTTTTAAATAATGAGTTTATTTAAATAGAAATTAATATCATTATTATTAATTATTTTAATAATTTGTTTACTTAAATGGTAATTAATAATAAAATATTATTAATTATTTTGGTAATATGTTTACTTAAAAGGAAATTAATAATTAAATATTTATTATTAGTTTTAAATAATAACGATTATTTAAAAGGATAATAGTAAATGATATATTTATTATTAATTTAAATAATATCGATTATTTCAATAGAAAATAATAAATAATTATTAATAAAAAAATACAAAAGTCGGAGTATGATATTTTATTTAAAATAAATGATTTATTTATTTGAATAATAAATATCAAGAATTAATAAATAAGATTTATTAATAAGGAAGAATATATAATTGAATTAATGAATTCAATAGATATTTAGTTCAAATTATTGATTAAATAAATAAAGATTTATTTAAATAATATATATACCAAAATCGACACATATATGATGTTTTAGGAAATAATTGTTGAATTATTTTGTATAAATATATAAAAGAATGTTTATCCAAGACAAATTGAATAAAGAAAAAATTAGTTTTTCTTATTGATTTTATGCACATAAAATCGGCACACATAAGATAAATAAAGAATAAGATTTGATTTTATTATTTACATTTATCTTGTATCTATCTTGATATTTTAATTTAATTGGAAGACTACTTTACCTATAAATACAAGGGCTATTATCACACATACCCAAGATTGAGACTTAGTTTTCAAAAAAACCACAAAGATTGAAAAATATCAAAATTACCCAGCACATGAGGATGTGCGCATATGGAGACATGAGTTATTACCATAATATCTTTCTTTCATAATTAACCCACAATTTTTTTATGAAAATATGATTATAATGGATATATTATTGTTGTAAATTTACATTACTGATATAAATTTAATACTAGAATTTACACATTGTTCATGTAAATTCAATATTATTGTTGTAAATTTACATTACTGATATATCATTAAATTAATAGAATATCTAGAAATGGGTAAATCTGATATAAGCATAAAAGTATGACATATATGAAAACAAGACTCAAAAGTTGACTACCACGCATAATTTTCCTAAATACAAGGTCTTGGCTATTCATTCTATATTTTTATTCAATTCTTGAAATTGAAAACTCTTTTTTTTTTCTTTTTTTTTTTCTTTTTTCCCTTCATAGCCGATTTTACAATAGTCTATTTTCTTCCCAAATCAATTTTTTCCTAGTTTAGTTTAGTTTTTATTGTGAATTATGTAATAAATATTGGTTCCCATTTCATAAGAACCAAGTTAGGAATATTTTAAATAAGAGTTATTTAGATAGATATTCTTTTGTAATTTTACTACAAAGATCTAAAGTTTGATTAGATAGTTATTCAAAATATTTAGTATAAAAAAATAGTTCCAAATTCAAATTTTAAACTCCGAAATATCTAAATGAGTTATGAGATTTAAAATATTTAATAATTTAAGAATAAATTTACTTAAATAAGTTATTAGGATTAATTTCTTAAAGATGACTCTCAAAAGTTTGAGATGACAACCATATTAATCCACAAACTTATGGGAATAAGTAAAATTGAATATCTTTTAATTAAAGATACTTACACTTAAAAATCACTAAAGTTGGACATTTAGATGTTAGAACTTAAGTGATAACCAAACATAGAATCAATTTCTTATATTCTAAATATTCAGTTATTTAAAAGCTGTTTTAAAGAGTACTAATTGATATGGATTAGATAAAACAGAAATAGAAAAGCAATAATTAGTGAACAATGGTATTCACAAATTATTGAAAGATAAGTTCAGTAATTCAGTGATATTGAAAGCTATAAGCCTTACTAGATTTAGAAAAAGAACATATAATTAAAATTATTTTATTTCACAACTACTTCAAACAAGTAGTTGTTTAAAGTTTTAGGTGGGTAAACTACTTATTGAAGTTTATTTGAGTGGGTGCGTCCTAGTACGAACCAAACTAAACAAATGGACTTTTGGAAGTACAAGTTAAACTTGTTGACTTCAAAATCAATGAATAAAGTTCAAATACAGATAAGTGAAATAAATCTGACATTTATTTTCAACAATAGAATTGAAAAGGGTAATTTATACATGTATTGTTTTTGAAATAATAAAGATAATAAGCATAAAATTATAATCATTAAACGATTGAAAGTAATGGAAAATTACTTTGTAGGTGGGAGCTTAAGAGTTTCGAGAATCCTAGAACTAATGTGACTAAAACAAAATGACTAATAGTATGTTAGTGCACATAGATAAAATGGAGGATTTTATGAGATGCACAGGATCAATTTCAAATATGGATTTACGAAAATCCTATATAAGAATTTGACAATTGATCATTAAGTGAGTTAAGTATATGTAAAATGAGATCTTAGTAACGAAACTCTAAATTCACATGATTACTAAGTTGTTAGTAAATGAAAGGTATTTGAACATGATAGTTTCAAATCGAAAGTTAATAGAGTTTATTTTATGGCGATAAAATATGGAATCTGTTACACTTAATGAAACTAACTACTGACAAAAGAAATACATACTAGACAGATGAAAAACGTTACCGATAAAGTTTTAAAATGACTAACATGGCTAAATAGTTGATAGTCATCCAGCTTGGCTGTAATTACAATTCAAATCTCCAATGATCTAGGATAATTGGGAGATTGTTAGGAATGGTGTCCTAAAACTTGTAATTATTTAATAAAGATAATTTATTTTGAATAAATTAAATAAATAACTCAAGTATCTTTTTATCTATATTGATTTATTGACGATATAAGGAATATGTGCACATATTTATATCAAACATTCAAATAGTAGAACCCAAAGTTACTCTTATGAAATCAGGACTAAATATGTGAGTCATACGAGAGGATTAATGTCAATATGAGTAACTTAAAGTGTCTAAAGTAAATGGATAATGTTTGGGAACCATATCCTGGTAACACTGTTGATAGCTGTATATTTTGTATAGTTGACAAATGATCTTATCCAGATCATTCATGTAGGTGACATGCAATGGAAGTATCATATTCATTATTGATTGTATAAGATATGACCATGATATTTGATCAAATATCTTAATTGTACCGTTTACGAGAAATGATCGAATATCAAATTAAGTTTATCAACCGTGATAGATCTCAATCTTCAGTGAAATGTGAACTCCTATTCATGGAGTTGTATTCTTTGATTCACATGGTTGAGAGCGATTTGAATGAATGCTCAATACACTCCTGTTTTGGGAACATAATGAGATAGTAGCTTGGAACACATTTACACGAGAAGAAATTCATAACTTTCCTAATTTAAGAGTGAATTTCTAGCTCGATTGGATTAATGAACCCAATTGAAAATGATCAAAATAATTAATTAAATAAATTGGATTTATTAATTAATATATGTTGGCATTTTACAGCCATACATGTATATTTTAAGAAGATAATTGTTTGAATTATATTCTAAAATATTTACATAGATTTTATTTACCCAACATAAAGCAAATAAAGAAAAGTCAAATTTTCCCTTTATCAATTAGCCAATTTCGGCCAAGGGAGATAAAGGAAAGAGAAAAATATCTTCTTTTTATATTTATCTCCATGGAATTTTCCTAATTTGATTAGATATTTCATTAGCCTATAAATATGAGGCTTGAGTTATTCATAATTCACTTCAATTTCAATTCCTTAGACATTGAAGTTCTCTCTTTTCTTCTTGCCTAAGGCCTTGCCGATTTTACCTACATATTTAGGAAGAAAAATTCTTTTTCTTCTTCCTAAAATTTCTTCTAAAGTTCGATCCCACTATCGAGTTTTACTTGTTCGATCGGGATATAACATAGAAGATCTGTTTGATAAAAGAACCCTTTAACCGATTCTCCATGTTTACTCAATGTAAGTAAAATGAATTTTCATTGATTATTTTGCATGATATTAAGATCCGTCCTTCCACGTTAATTAATTAGATTAATTAAAATAAACTTCCACTGCATTAACTTGTAACATCGTTCATTGTTGCCTACAGATTTTGGCTTTGTTGTAACTTAGAGGTGATTTGTCGAGTATCTCTACTGCAATAATAGATGATAAATATCACCTTAAAGAAAGTGATTTGCTTTACACCTCAAACCCATACATTCACATTATTATTTCTAATAGAAATAACCAAAAGGTAAATATAATTAATAAGTATTGGTTAGATCCCAACATATTATGTATATTTTTTTATTACTTTATACAATTCTAAAACACTCATGTACTCAAATGTTGGAACTAAATTTAATATTTTACTAAGTTTGGGTAGTTTATTTGGCTTTGTTGTAACTTGGAGGTGATTTGTCGAGTATCTCTACTGCAATAATAGATGATAAATATCACCTTAAAGAAAGTGATTTGCTTTACACCTCAAACCCATACATTCACATTATTATTTCTAATAGAAATAACCAAAAGATAAATATAATTAATAAGTATTGGTTAGATCCCAACATATTATGTATATTTTTTTATTACTTTATATAATTCTAAAACACTCATGTACTCAAATGTTGGAACTAAATTTAATATTTTACTAAGTTTGGGTAGTTTATTAAATTAAAATTTTATTTTCAATAAATTAATGGTATAATTTTGCAAACAAAAAATTAGAATGTCCAATATTAATATTTGAGAAAATTACATAAACCACACCTGAACTCTCTTGAACTTTCAATTTGATCAATTAACCCCCTAAAATTTATAAAGTGTTACAATTGAACCAAAAAAAATTAATTTATTAGATCACCAACTTAAATCATGTAATTGGACACTTAAAAATAACCATAGAGATGAGCAATGCATCCCTAAAGTAAACGGGGTATGGAGGGATGAGATCAGTGAAAAAATAATCGTCTTAGCCATCACGTACATTTCTGGATCATGGTCAAGGACGGGGTTGAGAGTGGGATAGGGGCCCTCAGAGACCCGCTCCCATAGAGATTTCATAAAAAAAAAAAAGTAAATTAATCATTTAAAGGGGGTAATTGATTAAAAAAATGGGGTCTAATTTTAACATTTTACAAAGTTTAGGGGGTCAATTGATTAAATTAAAAATTTAAGGGTGTAATTGTTTCAACCCCTATACCTTATTATGGTTGGGGGCTAATTTCTACAAATAAATGTTTGAAGGTGCAATTATTATAACCTTATAATTCAAGAGTTTGTTTGTGTAATTTTTTAATTACTTAGTATATCTAAATGTTCCAGTTAAACAAAAAATAAGTAGGAGTTTTAACGTTGGAGGTAAGTTTTTTTTTTTTTTTTTCAATCTGACAAAAAAATTAAAATATTTATAAATGGAGTCTTATATATAGCAGAATTAAACTCAACATTTACAAAAATAGTAGCATGCAAAAACATATTTGTAAATAAAATATAAACCCAAAATTTGCCACTAATCCGCACATGTTATTGATTTCATGCATATAATAACTTATTCGCCTTTTACGTAAACACTGATTTTATTGATTCGCAATATTAATTGGTAAGTCACTTATTTAGCATAAACATAGGTGTAAATTATAGTAAAAAAATCTGTCAACTAATGAAAATTCCCATTTATAAATATGTTATTGTTAAAAAAAGAAGGGTAAAGTACCATTTTAGTTCATGAGTTTTAGAGGTCGTGTCTGTTTGGTCCCCATGTTTTCAATTTATGTCTAAGTGGTCCTTGAGTTTTGGATGTTGTGTTTATTTGGTTCCCGCGTTTTCAATTTGTGTTTATGTGGTCCCTAAGTTTTAGACATTATGTCTATTTTGGTCCCCGTGGTTTTAAATTTGTGTCTAAATGGTCCCTAGATTATTAGAAATAACTTTAATTGGTCCTTACTTTGTTAACTTATTAACAAGAATATTGAGTTAACGCTGACATAAAATGTTTAATTAGCCAAAATATTGACACGAGATTAATTATTATTTCCAATTGTAGGCCTGGATTGATGAAAGATCTGAAATAATATGTAATCTCATGTCAGTATTTTGGCCAATTAAACATGTTATGTCAATGTGAAGTCAATATTATGTTAAGGGAGTTAACGAATTTGTTAAATTAAGGATCAATTAAAATTATTTCTAATAATTCTTGAAAACTAAGAAGAAAGAGTCTAGTGATAGTTCAGATGAAGAAGAAAGCGATTCTGATGAGAATGAGGTATAGTGCTACTGCTAGCTTTATCTTAATATTCGCCATTTGTATTCCTAGTTTTTGGTACTAGCTTATTATTTGTAGTGTTATTTCCCTCTAGTTATAGTATTCATCAGTTTTTACTAATGCTACTCATAAATTGGATTTGTCATTGTCTTCTAACATGTATATTCAGCAACAAAGTGGTTCATCTGTAGATGGTTTTGTGACCTGATCTGATATATACCTCCACCACTGTATTCTTTATTTTTTTTATCTTTCTCAAATAATTTTCTAATATCATTTCCACCGATTATTTGTGTCTATTGGTTTATTCAATTTTTATCAAGTAAGAAGCTCTTCCTTGCTAACAGTAAACTAACCTTGAAATGCTTAAGTTAATAGATATCCTTCTTCTTGTTGCTTTTTAGTTTTCAAGGCTTGTTTTTATTGTTTGTTCTATTTTAAAGGATTTTTAAGTCCACATTGAACATGAATGCTTTGAAGTTGGACTGCCTAAAGAATTTTTTTACTTCAATATGCTCTGAGTTATCTGAACTTTCCTATGTGTTTCTAATTTGTATATATCATCCTCAATTTTCTTTACAGACTCCAGCAAGGGCTGGTGTTCTTTCTGCTAAGAAGGAATCTAAACTTGTGCTTCCTAAATTTTCTGCTATTTAGTTTCTTTGATTATGAATATATTTGCTAGGGCTATTATCACACATAGCCAATATTGAGACCCCATTTTCAAAAAAACCACAAATATTGAAAAATATCAAAATTACCCATCACATGAGGATGTGCACATATGGAGACATGAGTTATTATCATAATATCATTCCTTCATAATTAACCCACAATATTTATGAAAATTTGATTATAATGGATATATTATTGTTGCAAATTTACATTACTGATTGATAACTCCATGAAAGTAGAGTTATAATCCTGTTATCTTGTTAATTTTTTAAGAGAATAGATGAGTAATGAATAGATTTTAGACTAATTTAGTTTAGTTTTAAGACTTTTTATAGTTTTCTTTTCTTTTATAGGTTTTTAGGTTTCTTTACCTTTTTGATGATAAATTGACCTTAAACATGTTATCATATGCATTGACAGATCTAATATGTATTTTGGAGCTGATTGAAGAAGTTTTGGAGCCAGAAATTGAAGATAAAGCAAATGGATAAATGCTATTTTTGGTATAGGTCTGAAGCACCTCTGCATGCCCGTGCATAAAGAATTCTTGCCCCGGGTCTAAAACAGTGAACAGTGCACTTGCCAGCTCATTTAATGAATCTGATTTTATCTTTTCTGCTCGAGAACCAAACCCTGTTTTCTGTGATTTTTCAGCCCTAAAAACAGAGTTTCTCATGGTGTATAAGGACCAATTGATGTCTTAGAAGAGAAGCTTAGAATATGGTGCTTTTTGACCTAGAAAGGAGGCCATCTTGAAGACAACTTCCACCATTTTTCTAATTTAAGAGTAGGAGTAGAAGTAGGATAATTTCTTATGCTATGTTTTATACTCTTTTTAATTTACATTTCCATAAATTTAGTTATGATTTTCAATTCATTTTTTACCTTATGGTTTGTTTATCTTTTATATGTTATCATGGATAGTTAGTTTCCCAAAGTGGGTGTTCATGGAAGAAAGGGGCTAAACCGAAGGACTCCATAGGTTGTGGCTTGTGTAAATTAGCTATGGTAGGGAAGAGTTCTTGGCAATATTCCCTTGTAAAACTTGATGAAAGTCAAGCTTAGGAGCGTCTAAGTACCTCGAGATGTGATAAAAGAGATGAATCTAACTCAAGAACAACTACCCATTAGCTTTGTCTTAAGGGAAACTAAGTGGTTGGGTTTATTAAGATTGCATCATTAGCTCCCTTCATAATACTTAGTGAAAGCTAGGTTGAAGAGGTATTTGGTACACCGAAAGGTCGAAACAAATGACATTAAACAAGCTTAATAGATCCATTTTTTTAGTTGCTAAAGAAGCCTAGAAATAGTGCCATTTACCCTTAACCATATTGATTTATCTTTAAAAAAATGTCTTAATTATCTTTTGATGCTCAGAGATGAAATTCATGGATATTTAAGGTATGGGTAAACTGTTTTAAGAAAAATAGCGCGCCAAGTGTTTGATAAATGTTTTATGTGAAAATTTATTGAAGCGTGATCTACATTTGCTACATCTTGATATTCTAGAAATGGATATATGTCTTTTCAGCTCATTGCTCGCATGAACTCTCACCCACATCACAACAACACTCCATTTTCACGTAGTTCAAGTAGTCCATCATTTAAGTTATTGTCTTTACTTTAGTCTTTACTAATTTCATAAAAACCCCCAAAAAACATATTCTCAACTTAAACTTAGCATATCTTGCACCAAAGCAACCCAAATATCTATCCTTGTTGGACACGACACTCACTTACCATTCATATTACTTGTTGACCATGTGCACTTGCATGCCACCCTTCACCATCTAGTTTAATCACCATTTCCACCAACACTGATATAAATTTAATACTAAAATTAACACATTGTTGATATAAATTTAATATTATTTTTGTAAATTTTCATTACTGATAAATTATTTGTTATGATTAGTTGAGCATTAAATCACTAATCATTTAGCTAATTATTAGGAAGATCTTGCATCAATGGCGGCCATGAAATTTGATGTAGCAAAGTTTGATGGAACATGAGACTTTGGGATCTGGAAAAAGAAGATCTTAGCTTTGTTAACTCAACAAAAGGCAAAGAAAGGAATCCAAGATCAAAAGCTGCTTTCAGAGACGATGAAACTAGAAGAGAAGGAAATTTTTGGAGACACAACATTCATCATCCTAATCCTGAATCTAAGTGATAGTGTGCTAAGAATGGTGGATGAAGAAACTACAACGTATGCCCTATGGTTGAAGCTTGAGTCTCTGTATGCAATTAAAGACCTCCCAAATATGATTATGTTGAAGGAAAAGATATTCACGTTCAAGATGGATTCATCAAGATCATTATATGAAAATCTTGATGAATCCAAGAAAATCACAAGAGATTATATCAATACTGGGGAAAAATTGAGTGAGCAAAGTGAAGCAATCATCTCGTTGAACTCTCTTCCAAATGCTTACAAGGAGGTCAAGTCTGGGATGAAGTGTAGTGGCAGGGAGACTATCACTGTGAATGTTATTCTTCAGCAACAAGAACAAAGGAGTTGGAGATTCAAATGCAAAGAAAGGAAAATACAGTAGCAGAGGGCTTATTTGTAAAATATAATAAGATTTTCAATGGCAAGAATTCAAAGAATGACAAAAGCAAGAACAAATAAAAATGGAAGTGTTTTATATTCCACAAAGAAGGACACTTAAAGAGGGATTGCCCTAAAAGAAAGTGGAATGATAAAGGAAAGGCAAAGGAAGCAGTGAAAACAGATCAAGATCCAAAGGAGGACCTGTTGAATTACTCTGAAGTTCTAGTAGCAATTGATAGCAAAGAAGATTTCAGAGAAAATGCATGCAATGTATGGATTCTAGAATCTGGTTGTACATATCATATGTCACCATTGAGATCATGGTTTAAAACCTACAAGACATGGAGTGATGGGCTAGTGTATATGGGTAACAATACCATATGCAATGTCAGTGGAGTGGGGTCTATAGATCTGAAATTTGAAGATGGCTCTACAACAACACTGGATGATGTGAGGTATGTACCAAGTTTGAAAAGAAACTTAATTTTACTTGGTGTTCTTGATTCTCTTGGCTGTTAATATTATGGAAAAGGAGGTATCATTGAAGGAAAAGGAGGTATCATTGAAGTCAAAAGAAAAAACAAAGTCATTCTAAGAGGTGAAAAGAAAAATGGGTTGTATGTTATACAGAGTGTGTTGAATCCTAACATAGCCCTTGTATTAGAAGCAAAGCAGCGGGTAGATGGGAATATATGGCATAAAAGACTCTCACATGTGAGTGAAGGGGATTGTTGTAACTCATAAAACAAGAGCTTCTACCAGAAGATATCAAAGAAAATTTAAGTTTCTGTGAGCATTGTGTATTTAGGAAAGTGAAAAGATTTAGTTTTCAAAAGGGCAAGCATGTGTAACGTCCCGTTATCTTAAGGTAGAATTAATTTTTATTATTCCTTTATTTATTTATTTAGTTTAATACCGATAATTTAGAATTTAGAAGTTTTAATGTTTATTTGGTAATTTTAGATTTCAAGTAGTTATTGAGAAATAGGTGCATTAATTATTATTAATAGGTCAATTAATAATAATTAATTACCTTCTATCTTAGATTAATTATGTTGATTAATTTTAGAGGATAGTTTGTGTTTTAAGAGCATGAGGTTTATTTTAAAAGCTAGAAAAGAATTGGGGGACTCTTTAGCAAATAAATTATTCCTCATCTAAAATTAGATGTCTTCTTCTTCCTCTCATTTGAAATAAAAAACACAAAAAACCTCTCGCCCTCATCTCCCATTGCCGCCACCCACTATAGCTTCCAAGGGATGAGTTTTTCTCGCCTTCTCTAATTCACGTGTTTTTGGGTGTGTTGGATAGATCAGCCCCCGATATATCTTTTGATCTAACATTGAAAGCAATCTTCCAACTTCCAAGAGGCCTAAGGGTAAAATTTCTTGTTTTCATCTTTGGGGTTTTATTTCTTTTTATCCTTTTGTGTGGGATTGAGTTGAAATCTTCAATTCCAGTCCATGGAACTTGAAGATTTCAAATCAAAGGGATGTTTAAACTTGTTCTTGAGTAATATTGGCTTAGACATCGAAAAATTCACAAAAACCCGAACCTCTATTTTTCCTTCATGGACGTGGGCCTCATTAGAGATTTCCTCTTGCAATTTTTGATTTTCCTTTTAATTTGTTTGGTAAAATCTTATCCAAATGCCCTAATTTGGTTTACCCATTGTTAATTACCTACCTAAATCTACCCGGAACGTCCCAAAACTCACTGCAAGGCCGAGACACCCCCTATTCTTAATGGTTCGGCCGAGAGCTCCTATTGGAGATTTACATGGCTGTTTTTTGTTTTTTTCATTTTACGCGTCGTATGCTGCTTGATTAGTTAAATTAATGCAGTTAGAGTATATTTAATTGTAGGTGTTACTTGATTGCTCGCTTGTCGCTCACTTTGGGTTTCGATTTCAAGCTAATTGCAAAAGGTGAGGATAAATATAATTTAAGATAAATTTAGGAACTAAGTTCTTGAACGATTTGTTTGGCTTAAGAGTTAAGTTAAAAATGGAATTAAGTGATTTAAGCATGCTATTTATATGATTGATTAGGACTTGCGAGTATAGAATCAATATTTTTATATTTAAAGATATTACATATTCTTGGAAGTTAAAGTATGGAATTATTGGGTTCAAGTATGTTTATGGTTGAATGTGGATAACATGTGTTCTTGGTTGTTTAATTTACGATATTGAGACTTTCTATTTACTTTGGATTTATTTTCTGAGACTGGGTTCTTCCAGCAATTGGAGCCTTTGGCATATAAGTTATTCAAATTTGCAGGATTATGTGATCGATGAAAGTATGGGCTTCCGAGCCTATATGTGATAATGTTCTTGATTAAAATGGAGTCATTCTGAATTGGTTCTCTGTTTTGTATTCTAAATTCTTGTTCTTTATTATCACATATGTTTTTGCATGGAGGAATAATGAGATAATGCATAGACTGCGTGAGCTTACATAAACGGGGGAGATGAATAATGAAATAATGTTTAGGTTTGTGAGCTTGCATTATTTGGTATTATTTATGATTGCTATGATACATATATATTATAGACATCTTAGACTGCATGAGCTTTGCATGTCATTAGTGAGATAATGGGATCATGTATTGGTTGCATGTACTTGCATCATTGGACGTTATTCATTGGGAAGGTTCTTGTAAAAAATGTAAAGACTACGTGAGCTTGCATTTGTTCTTGTTAAGAATGTAAAGGCTTCGTGAGCTTTGCATGATATTGGAGTGAGATAATGGCATCATGCATAGAATGCGTGTGCTTGCATCATCTGACATTATTTACATGTTCTTTGTTCTTATTCATTGTTGAGACTGCGTGATCTTAACTTGTTCTAGCTGTATTTCTAAAAGTTGCAACGTATGATTACAAGTTATGGTTATTACGAGCTTGGGAGACTTGACTATTTGTATAGTTCTTTGTTCTTGGGAGATTTGCATGTTGTGCATTTTGGAAGTATGATTGGGTAGTCAAGAGTTACTAAGATTCGTTGGACACAAATCCGGATTTGGATTTTGGATCTAAAGTTACTTTATTTTCAATTTATGTTCACTAGGTCTCCCGTTCATGATATTACACTTTCATGTACAGGACGAGGTCACGGTCTTGGCCGTGGAGCTGGTGCGGCATGATTCTAGGATCGATGATGATGGATGGACTTGAGTCGGTTTTAGTCCATGGACTTATGATGTCTTTTATTTGTTTGAATTTGGGTTCTTGAGCTCTTTTTAGCATTATTACTTATGTTTATTTGATTTCTATGGATTTCTGGATTTACGAATCTATTTACATTGTGGGTTTGAAACTTTATGAAAAGGGAAGCGCTTCTCATATTTGAATGTTAAAGGTTTTGGATTTTATTTTGAAATGAAAAGGATGTGATATGAACCAAGGAAGCTTACAAGTGGCAGAGTTGCATTCATTACAATCCAATTTCATGTCAAGCTCAAACTTCAAGCTTAGTTCAATAAATGAAATTAAAGTTCAAGATTAGTTCAATAAATGCAAGTCAAGTTCAAGCCTTGTCCATTAAATGCAAGTCAAGTTTGAACTCAAGTTCATTTAATGCAACCGAAGATCATTTAATGCATTCAATGCAACTCTAGGCTTCATGAAGACATCCACACATGGTGAAACATTTTTACCAAGCTTAAAGACACTTAAATATCAGATTTTAGGTGATTTAAACATGGAGGTTACAAGGATTTAAAGACTAGTTATGTGCATTAAGTTTACTAGCCGTTAGCATTAAATTAACTAGCTGTTTTTGCTTTAATTTTGTAACCTTTGGTTCTTTATGTCTTGAAACGTTTTTGGCTTTGTTTGTAGGCTATATAAAGCCATTCTAATATCATTTGTAATCAGATTATTCATGGATAAAAATACAAAATCTCTTTGAGAGCTTTTCTTTGAAATTGTTGTGAGCCGAGCTTACCATTTCAATTTTGTCATTCCTTGTGTTTAGGGTGGCTGCAGAATCAAGCCTTTAGGATTGATCATTCTAAATTGGTGGATTGATTCGAATCTAGAGCAAGAAATTCAATTCTTGTCTTTAGATCATTGATCATAAGGATAATCATTTTCTAGCCTTTTTCCTTGGGTTGTTTCAAATGGCATATGTGGGTTCTTTGGCTGTGATCTTTTTGGGTCCTTAGTTAAGTTTAAGGGTTCTTAAAGCATTTCGAAAGGGTTTTCGTATCATTTGGTATCAGAGCATAGGTTGCATCTTGTGGCCTACTCTAGAATTGATCTATCTTACTTTTATGCACTGTCTTTCATTTCTACACATTCTATCCATCCATTTCGTTTCTACCTTTTCATCCATTTTGATTCACCTTTTGAATCTAATTTCATCTCCTTCTTAAAGATCACGTTTAGATCTTGAAAATCAAAAAAAAAAAAAAGGAAAGAAGAGTGAATTTGCATCCGAGAGCACCAAATCTGTTCATCTTGTGTTCATCTAGCAAGTTCTTGATTTTCTGAGTTTGATCCATATAAATTCGTGTAGATCTGATATTATTGTGTTTATACATCAGTTATATTTCAAATATATCAGTTTCTTTTTCATTTCCACGTATTTAAAGCATAAAAAACAGCTAAAGTTCAAAATTGTCAAAACTGTCCAATTTTGTAACTGTCGCATTTAATACTTCTGTTCCCTATTCAAACTCTATTCTAACGTCCGAATTTGATTTTTCTTCTTGAATAAAAAAGTTTTATCTGACCGTTATCTTTGTAAGTTCAGAAGGGCACGTTGTCAAAATCATAACGAAAACAGTTCAAATCTGGAATATCATTTCTGTGCGCGGGTTTATCCTATTTTCCGGGAACTTCAATTCTGTGAGTTAGTGTTTTCAATTCTGAACGAATTTTTGAATTTGGCCTTTTGAATGCTCTTTATTATCATCTTAATAAGCTACATATAGACTGCCAATTGAAAATTCATTCTCGAACTCCACGAATTTTGAAATTTGTAACTGCCATTTTTCTTGAGTTCTTAGCTTTAAAAATCTGTTTTAGTTTCTCCAATCTGTTTTTACCTATCCAATCTGTTTTTCTTGTTTTATTTTTGTTTCTTTTCATTATTTTAGATTGTTTAAATACTGATTGCTTGATTTTTAGTACTTTAAACACAAGTTGCTTCCAACTTATCCAATAGCCTTACTTGATATTTTGGCCTACCTTGAGTCATTAAACACGAGAGTTCCTTGAGTGATATATTGTGAGGGAGTGTTGTGAGGTCCAGAAACATGTCACAAGGGGGAAATAATCAGGGTGGGTTTAGTGAAGCTAGGTGGAGAGAGGCCCAAACGAGAGGTTTTGCTAGACTTACTAAAATTGTAAAGGGGCTTAATGAACGCATGGGTAGATTAGAGATAGCTAGTAATCAGAAAATGAGGGAGATAATTGAAGATGAATTAGAAAGTGATGTTGTTGAAGATGTAGTCACTGATTGTGAAGAAAGTGACATTGAAGAATATTTTGAGGAAGCCGAAGAGGGTGATTCTATGGAGGAAAATATTGAGGAACCCGAGGCGAGTGATGGTAGTTGGGGGGAAGGAAATCAACTAGCACTTTTGTGTAGGAGAGTTCTAAATTCTGAAATAAAGGATGATTTTGAAGAAGACCAAAGACACAACTTGTTCCATACTAGGTGTTTAGTGAATGAGACTCCATGTAGTGTTGTGATTGATGGGGGAAGTTGTACAAATGTTGTGAGCTCAATTCTGGTTAAGAGACTCAATTTGCCTACTAAACCACATCCCAAACCTTACAATTTACAATGGTTAAACAATAGTGGTGAGGTGAAGGTGCATAAGCAAGCTATTATTTCTTTTAACCTTGGGAAGTATAAGGATGAGGTAGTTTGTGATGTAGTGCCAATGCATGCCGGTGATATACTTTTAGGGAGACCATGGCGGTATGATAGGAGAGTTTCCTATGATGGCTACCTTAATAGGTATACTTTTACCAAAGATGGAAGGAAGACTACTTTGGTACCTTTGTCTTCAAAAGAGGTTTTCATTGACCAATGTAAGCTTGAACAAAGGAGGGTTGAGTTTGAGTTAAAAGAAAAAGAGTTGAAAGAAAAAGAATTGAAAGAAAAGGAATTGAGTGAAGAAATGAGTGAGAGAGAAAAGAGAGCTTTGAGTTGTAAAAATGAAAGTGATATAAAAGAGGAATGTGTGACAAGAGAGTTTCGAGAAAAATAAGTGAAAGAGATAAAAGAGAAGAGTGAAAAAGATAAGTGTGAATACTTAGAGGAAAGAGAAAGAGAAGACAAATTAGTGAGCTTTTATGTAAGAATGAGTGAGGTGAGGAAAGTTTTTCTTAGTCAAAAGCCTAAAATTGTGCTTATGTGCAATGTAGACTTTTTGGCAACTAACCTTAACCATTATTTGCCTAGTGTGTTTGAATATCTTTTTCAGGTTTGGAAGCATTACTTATGGCCGAATAAGAGCTTGAGGTGTTCGGAAGGGCAATACATCCATGCAACAAAGTATATCGAATCTAAAGAGACTTTTGTAAGTAATATACTTTCTACTTTTGAGCATGTGAAAGTTCTTGTTAATGAGCATCTTGAAATTACAATTTTTGAGTATATTGAAAAGTTGAACTCATTAAGGAATGCATATTCTTCTTATGTAGTTGATTTTGCTTTGAGAAGTTACAATGTATACCAATTTGTTTTGCTAGAATGGGAAACTCAAAAGTTGATAAATATGATCTTAGGAGGCAAGTTTAGGGAAACTAACTCTAAAGTGGAAACTTGGGAGAATTATTGGCCTTTTGTGAAGAATACATGTAATAAGATAATACATCATAAAAATGTTTGTTTTTCAAATAAACTTATTTATGGTCTTTATGCTATTACTCCCTTTGAGTTGCTGCCTTTGAGATCTAACGTCTTTGTGAGTGATTCAGCCAATTTTAAGAATGTTTTCATCAAATTAATGCTTATGGATGTGAAGAAAATGTTCGAGGAAAAAAGTTTCAGATTTACCTCTAAAATGAAAATGAGAAGGAAACCACTCAAATTTCATCCAAGAGAATGGATTTGGATGCATTTTCGGAAGAAACGACTTCAAAAAAGAACTAAATTGCATCCAAGGGGTGATGGACCATATCAAGTACTTGGAAGAATCTATGCAAAAGTCCAAACCATTGCATTACAAGGTGAGTATGTTGGGAATTCAATCTTTAAAGTTACTGATTTTTTCATCTTTTATCATAGGGCATGAATATTTGGATTCGAGGACGAATCCTTTTCAAGGAGGGAATGATATGAACCAAGGAAGCTTACAAGTGGCGGAGTTGCATTCATTACAATCCAATTTCATGTCAAGCTCAAACTTCAAGCTTAGTTCAATAAATGAAATTAAAGTTCAAGATTAGTTCAATAAATGCAAGTCAAGTTCAAGGACAACTTTGACATTCTACATTTTGGTCCAAAGATGATTCCCAAAGAAGAGTTTCGTCTTTGGAACTTTAGGCTGGACCAAATCATGAGGACAACTTTGTAAAGATTGGTTCTGAATTTGTTTGACATTTTGATCCAAAGAGGATTCCCAAAGAAGAGCTTTTCTTTGAAATTGTTGTGAGCCGAGCTTACCATTTCAATTTTGTCATTCCTTGTGTTTAGGGTGGCTGTAGAATCAAGCCTTTAGGATTGATCATTCTAAATTGGTGGATTGATTCGAATCTAGAGCAAGAAATTCAATTCTTGTCTTTAGATCATTGATCATAAGGATAATCACTTTCTAGCCTTTTTCCTTGGGTTGTTTCAAATGGCATATGTGGGTTCTTTAGTTATGATCTTTTTGGGTCCTTAGTTAAGTTTAAGGGTTCTTAAAGCATTTCGAAAGGGTTTTCGTATCAGGATGTTTCTATCAATTTACAGGTTTTTCAATTATTAATTCAAGTCTTCCGCTTGCGTTATTTATTTAATTCTATTTTAAAGAGTCGGATCTTTACAGTTGGTATCAGAGCCTAACGGTTCTGTGGACTTCGTGCATTGCACGTTTTGTTTTGTTTATATAATAATGAGTTTATATAAGACTAGACCAGGATATAAGACTGGACCAGGATAATAAATCGATTCCTAAATAACAGCGTTGATAGGAAATGAATTTATAATATCAAATTACGTTATTAAGATTGTTACGTCTCAATTCTGAGTATGTTGTGAACTCACATTAATAAAATCTTTTCCTTTGATTCACATGGTTGAGGGTGATTTGTTGATACACTCGATAAACTCCTGTTTTGGGGAAATGACTAAGTTGGTGCTTGGGAACATTTCTATACAAGATGACATTCATAACTTTCCTAAAACAAATGAAAGTGTTAGTGCGACACTATTCTAACTTAGGAACTTTAGGTATCTCCCTTATTGTAATGATTTGGTACTTGAACATGAGGCCTCACCTTCTCACTGGCCCGAGAAGGATCGTTCTATACTTGAAAACTATAGAAAAATATTCATTAGAGAATCATCGGGTACACAAGTATAAAAGAGATAATTACAAGGGTAAAACGGTAATTTTTGACCCAGTTGTAATTACGAGACTACCACGTGAAGGATATGTCAAAACAAACTTAATAACAAACAGACATAACCCATCTATAGTGAGGGGAGTTCAACTTAGAGTTTATAGTGGAATTACTCTAAGTTAATAATTATGATTAATTAATTAATGAGTTTAATTAATAAATCAATAATTATTGGAGCCCATGATCCATAGGTCCATCAGGTCCCTATGTTATCCCATATATCATTGTAACTAACCAAGTTATTAATTTAACTAGGAAGAAAGAATTATATTTAACTAATTAAATTACTTAAATAAAGGGAAATATTAATTATTTAAATTAAAGGTTTATTTAAATGGAAATTAATATTAATATTATTAATTCTTTAAATAATGAGTTTATTTAAATGGAAATTAATAATTAATATTATTTAATTAAATAATAAAAGCAGAGAATTAAATATATTTGTTTTGTGAAACAAATTAGTATTTTGCCCAAAATAATTAATTAAATGAATTTGATTCAATATTAATTAATATTGTTAATTTTCGGCAATATATATATAATTAGAAAAGATTATTTGAATTTTTCCTAATTATAAATACATTAAATGATGAGATAAACATCTAAATGGTAAAAGATAAATTGAAGAATTATCCTCCCTATTTTACTATGTAAAAATCGGCATTATGGCCATAAAGGGAGGTGAGATTTTATCAATTTTCTATTTATTAAGTTAAAGATAAATAGGAATATTGATGGGATTAATATACCTAATCTTTTTTGATAAATAGGACCATTAGGGTTGCATTATTAAAAAAAAAGTTGAAATTTTCAAAAAAACTCTCTCCATTTGCTCTCCCCTTAGCCGATTTTGGCTTCTCAAAATAAGAAGATTTTTCTTCTTCTTTTGTTCTTCCAGTTCGATTCCCACAAGTCAGGTTGGTTTGTGATCAGGATATAGAATAGAAGACTCGGTGAATTGGATTGATGGTGTAAAGAAAACCCCAACCGATTCTCCATTAAATCTACAATGTAAGTTTTTGAAAGCCTTATATTTCTAGTTTAAGGTTTGATCACAATTGCATGTTATTAACGGATCCGTAATTAAATGTTTATTAATTTACTAAAGAAATTTCGTGAATTTAGTAAATAGTTCCTTCATGATGAATACATTGTAAGGATTGGTTTCAAAAAGGAACAACTATGATAGTTATGTTTACATAAGATCATCAAAATATAAGAGTATTGTCTATCTTCTACTCTATGTAGATGACATGCTCTTGGCTGGCAAAGAAAGAAAGGAACTAAATGTTATCAAGCAACTTCTCAAAGTAGAATTCGAGATGACAGAATTGGGAGTGCCAAGAATATTCTGGGAATAGAAATTCATAGAGACAGATTAAGAGGAGAAATTTTCTTAAATCAGAAGTCATATACTTATAAGATATTGAGTAGGTTTAAAATGTTGGATGCCAAAGTTGTTTCAATTCCATTGGCACAACACTTTAAACTGTCAGCAGAAGAATCACCGAAAGAAGATGAACCTGATCATTTAGAATACATGAAAACAGTGCCTTATTCCAATGTAATTGGGAGTCTAATGTATCTAATGATTTGTACATGGCCTGATTTGGCTTATAGCATGTCCAGAAAAGAAGCACTGGGAAGCAGTGAGGTGGATCATGAAATATCTGAAAGGAACAATCAACAAAGGTTTTATGTTTAAGAAGAAGGATGTAGATGTAGTATTGTTATTCGGTTGTGGATTCAGACTATGCATGAGATATTGATAAAAGAAGATCTCTATCTGGTTACTTGTTCTTGTTTGATGAAGGAGTAATAAGCTGGAAGGCTACCTTGCAAACAGTTGTGGCCTTATCATCAACTGAAGTTGAATTTTTTGCATTAACTGAAGCTGTGAAGGAAGGCATTTGATTAAAATGATTAGCTAAGGATTTTGGTTTTGTTCAAGACAATGTCCAAGTGCTATGCGACAATCAAATTGCCATCTACTTGTCTAGAAACCAAAAGTTTCATACAAGGACTAAGCACATTGATGTAAAGTTCTCTATATTTTTAACTTTGAGGTTGCACTATGTGCATTTTGGGAACTTGCTTTTGTCTCTTAAATGGATTTGAAACATTGGCTTTACGAAAGGATCGATGGCTATGCCAGCCCGAAACTTATTTCTTTTTATTTACTTTTGCTCTATACAAGGGTTTTGAAAAAAAACACTCTGCTCTTGGACTGTTAAAGGCAGAGACTTAAGCTTTAATTGCTTGCCCAACAAGTGGCTCTCAACTTCTTATTCATCTGACTAAGCTTAGGTGGGAGATACATTTCACATATTAGCTAGTGTAGAAAGTTGTCTTTTATAAGTGCTCTCTTTCAAGCTTAGCTTTGCTATGACACAAGAAGGTTATCGGCCTCATCTATTCATTCTTTAAGCCATATAGTACAAACTAAGAATTAAATTTTTGAACAATACTATTCTTCAATAAGAAATTCAAAAGGTACAAAAATACATACAAATATAATAAATAAGAGAGAATTAAAACATGAAAGAAAACATGCTGAAAATACTATCAAAATGCAAGATATATTCACATACTATTTAGATTTTTCAATTAGGAGCATACAAAATAAAGTTAGCAGTGGGGACTATCTTACCTCCCCCAAACTTAGAACAGATTGGGCCTTCATAATCAAACAAACACAAAGTTTAAAGATGTTCAACAGCCAAAGTATTACAAACATATGAAACAATAAAAATTGGGAAAGCTAGAAGTAAGAAATGCAGACAGACGATCACTTATAAATTGGCTCCTCATCTGATACATCCATGTAGTAATCATCAATACGTGCATTCTCTAGCTCTTCCTCAAGACTATCATACTCGTAATCAACATCAGACTCCTGATCACTTTCTCAGTCACATTTATCCACAACACCAAGCTCATTAAGAGGCCTTTCTAATGCTTCTCGCTCTAGATCATAGTGAAGATCTGCCTCCTCTTTCACAAGATCAGTAACTTCTTCCAGGGTGACGGAGGGGTCAAGAAGGGGTGGAGGTGTGTAATCAGTTGGAAGGTGAGATCCTTCATTGAAAAAGTCAAATTTGCCTAGACTTGCATTAGAAAATTTGGGAAAGTACGAGGAGGATGAATTTGGTGTGAGTAAAGGGTGTCTTCCAAGACACAGTTGTGGATCTTCTGGTAAGTCCACATGAGCTGGGTCTTTTGAATGAAATCAGTGAGGTCAGTGTTAAGTTTTAGGATCATATATTGGAGAACTTCTAAGGGTGCAAGACGTAAAATAGGTTGGGGATCAGGATCAGGCTGGGTTATAGGGGGTAAGATAGAGCTTGGGCGGCTAAACACTTGGGCCATGCAATCACGATCAATCACTCCACTCAAATTTTTAACATCCCTATTATCTATGGTGACACCAGTGAACTCACAAAGTCCTATGATAAAACTAGGAAACACAAGGCAACCCCCTGACGCTGCATTTTCAAAGCATTTTTCCATTTCTCTTGAAATAATGCGACCAATATTGTCATGCTTACTGGTCATAATGCAATAAAGCAGAAGCATTAGTTCAAAACTCACCGTGGTCTTATAGGAAGTTGGTAGGATGCCAGTAAGAAGACATAGATATGAGCAGTGGGTTTCAGATGTGCTTTCTTAACAGTGAAAACTTCATGCGTGGAGATAGACCACTGTGCTCCCAAGTGACCTAGGTGCTGAAGAATTATATCTAGGAATTCGGGTGTCAGATTATCAACATGGTTTGTAAAGTAATCATCTTAGATACGGATGGCGTAAAATTCATGTATGCCTTTGGGAGAGAAGTTGATGCCCTTGCCTCGAGCACGGATTAGGTACTCATTGAGATCAGCGAAGTTATCATAAAATTCTCTAGCTAGGGTTAAAACAGGATGCATGTCCAGATGTTGAACAAGGTTTTTCACGTGATGGGTCTCGATGGGTCTGGAGATGTAAATTGGGAGACCCCATACAACAGAGGTTGTCATTTCGAATCCCCATTCAAAAAGAATTTCGCAACACTTAAAAACCTTGTGATACGCTTAATCAGCTTGAGGCGAACAAAATCAAACATTGAGAAATCATCGGAGATGTGGTTAAGTTGAAGTGATGAAGAGTCTTCCAGATCTTGCTCAAATGAGAAATCATCGGAGATGTGGTTAAGTTGAATGCGATTCACGGATGCAACGCCTTTTCCCTTAGAAGCATTGCTACTGGAAGGGTCATTTTTATAGGTAGATTTCCCAGATGGAGTGGAGAGATCGTATTGAAGATGGGTGAGAACTATGGTGGGCTAAGGTTTCAGAGGAACGGAGAAGAAAGAAAATGGAGAAGAGTGATGGTGATTTTTGGATGGGTTGAAAGAAAAGAATTTGGACTTGGAGTATTAATGGAATTCTTGGAAAATGTAACCGACAAAACTTGGATGAAAGGACGTGACACTAGGTGGTGGTAGGGGTATCATGACCTCTCACGTGCTAGTCACATGATGATGGCACGCGTCATAATAATAGAATTTAGGGAACAGGTGCATCACGTGCGATATCCGTGTAAAAAAAAATAATAATGTCAGGTGCGCAAAAGCATAACAACGTATAGAATTAATTCTTAATAACAGAATTGTCATGACAAGAGTAAAGGTTGAAATTCGTACCTGGGTGCATAATGCACTAAAGAATGGCAGCAATGACAAACTATAAGTGAAATTTTTTGAGAATGTGTTGACCATTCATGGAAGAGTGCTTCTAGTGCTCTGAAAATGAGATGGACGTCTTGCGTCTGTCCATCTCATTCCCCCAATATCTTTTGATTATTTGAGAATTTACCTTGAAATGAATTGAAGAATTAGCTCCAATTAAATCTACAGCACCATACAAATATACCTTGTGAACTTCAAATGGTTCTGATCATTTTTGTTTGAGCTTTCATGGAAACAAACGCAAACGTGAGTTAAAAAGAAAAACAGGGTCACCTTCCTTAAACTCACGATGCAAGATCTTATTGTCATGCCATTTTTTGTCTTGCTTTTAAAATTTTGGCATTCTCATAGGCTTGATTCCAAATTTTTTCTAATTCCAATAGATCTAAACACCTATTCTCTCCACTTTGTTGCAAGTTGTAGTTTAAAGCTTTTAGTGCCCAGAAACCTTGTGCTCCAATTCAAGAGGTAGATGACAAGCTTTTCCATAAACTAATTGGTAGGGTGACATTCCCAATGGTGTTTTGAAAGTCGTGCGGTAAGCCCAAAGTGATTCATCTAATTTGGTGGACCAATCCTTCCTATTAGGTTGAACTACTTTCTCGAGGATGCATTTGATCTCTCTATTTGACACTTCTTCTTGGCCATTGCACTGAGGATTGTATGTTATAGCAATCTTGTGTCCTACCCCATATTTAGGGAGAATTCCTTATAAAAGTTTGTTACAGAAGTGAGTGCCTTCATCACTAATAAGCGCACGTGGTGTCCAAACCATGTGAATATGTTGTTCATGAGAAAATTAGCAACTACCTTGGCATCATTGGTCAAGAGAGCAATTGCTTCAACCTATTTAGACACGCAATCAACCGCAACCAAAATGTATTGATTTTCAAATGAAGGTGGGAATGGTCCTATGAAGTCTATTCCCCATACATAAAATAATTCCACTTCTAAGATGTTGTTTAACGACATTTCATGGTGCTGAGAGATATTACCTATTCTCTTACATTCATTACAATGCTAAGAGAATGTTTTGGCATCTTTGAATAATGTTGGCCAATAGAATCTACTTTGTAACACCTTTTCTGCTTTCCGACCTCTTCCAAAATGACCCCCATCGGTGAACTGTGGCATTGAGATTAAATTGAGTTCGCCTCCTTTTCGGCTACACATCTTCGTACTAATTGATCTGCACATTGCTTGTAGAGATAAGGTTCATCCCAAACATAAGACTTAAATTGATGTTGAAATCTTTTAAGTTGCTGTCCTGACATGTGTGGAGGATGTCTTCCACTAAGTATATAATTCACAAAATTTGCGTACCAAGGGCACTCTATGCTTTGTACTGCAAAAGCCTTTTATCAGGGAAATTGTCAACTATTTCTCCTCTAGTGTATTCCTTCTTCTCATATTCCAGGTGAGACAGGTGGTCTACTACTTCATTTTATACTCCTCTTCTATCCTTGATTTCCAAGTCAAATTTTTGGAGCAAAAGTATCCATCTTAAGAGTCTTGGTCTTACATCCTTTTTAGATATAAGGGATTTCAATGCTGCGTGATCACTATAGATGATGACTTTATTTCCCAATAGATACGATAAAAAATATTCCAGGGTAAAAACAATAACTAGTAGTTCCTTTTTAGTGGTGGTATAATTTCTTTGAGCTTCATTCAAAATTTTGTTTGCACAGTAGATGGCATGAAAAATTCTTCCTTACTTCTGACCTGGCATTGCACCTATGGCAAAGTCACTACCATCACACATGATCTCAAAAGGAATTTTCAATTAGGCGAGATGACTATTGAAGCTTGAACTAGAGCGGATTTAAGAGTTTGAAATGCGATTAGGTAAGCTTCATTAGTGTCAAATGGTGTGTTATGCTCTAACAAAGAACATAGGGGCTTGTAGATTTTTTTAAAAATCTTTAATGAATCTGCGGTAGAAACCAACATGACCCAAGAAGCTGCGTATTCCTTTGACATTAATTGGTGGGTCCATGTCTTCTATTACTTCAACCTTTGCTCTATCAACCTCATTTCATTGCCTTAGATATTTTGTGACCAAGAACTACACCTTCTTGCACCATAAAGTAGCATTTCTCCTAATTCAGTATAAGGTTGTTGGTTTGGCAACATTCAAGAACTCGCTTTAAATGCTGGAGACATTGAGCGAAAGTGTCACCATATACTGAGAAATCATCCATGAATATTTCTAATGAGTCTTCAACAATGTTACTAAAGAGTGTCATCATGCATCGCTGACAAGTTGCTGGGGCATTACATAAACTAAAGAACATTCGTCTAAACGCAAATGTACCATAAAGGCATGTAAAAGTAGTTTTTTTTTCTTGATCCTCAAGAACAATTGCTATTTGATTATGTTCATAATACCCATCAAGAAAACAATAGAATTCCTTACCTGCCAATATATCTGACATTTGATCTAGGAATGGCAAAGGAAAGTGATCTTTGCGTGTTGCATTATTGAGCCTTCTATAATCCATGCATACCCTCCATCCAATCACTGTCTGTTGTGGGATTAGCTCATTGTTAGAATTGGTCTTCACAGTCATTTCATTTTTCTTTAGAACACATTGAACTGGGCTAACCTATCTACTATCAGAGATTGGATAAATGATTCCTGCATCCAACCACTTGATAATTTCTTTCTTCACAACTTCTTTCATAGTTGGATTTAGTCGTCTTTGCTGCTCTATAGATTGAAAAGTGTCATCTTCTAGGAGAATTTTGTGCATGCAGATTGTTGGACTAATTCCCTTAATGTCTGAAATAGTCCATCCTAGAGCAGTCTTGAAGTTTGTCAAAACTTTCAGAAGTTGCGTTTCTTGGTTTAAATCCAGTTTTGAACTAATAATCACAAGCAAGGTGTTGTTCTGCCTATAAAAGCATATTTGAGATGAGATGGTAAGACCTTGAGTTCCAGATTGAGTGGGTCTGTCAGTGAAGATTTTTGAGTTGGTAGTTCAAAAGTGAGTTGAAAAGTGAATTTTTTTCATCTTGTTGTGGTGCTTGATAAGTGGGATCATTATATTCATCTTGATTTTCAAACTTCTCATCCACATTAATAGTGTTGTTCCTTCTCCATTGCTTGTCCACTGCTGAATCTATGAGATCAATAGCAGAGCAGTGTTTTATATGGTTAGGAAATTTTAATGAATCAAATATGCGAAATGTTACCTGTTGATCATCAACTCTCATTGCGAGCTCTCTTTTTTGTACATCTACTAGTGTTCTATCAGTAGCTAAAAATGAACGACCAAGAAGAATAGGGACTTCCTTGTCTGCTTCAAAGTGTAAAATGATAAAATCAATAGGGAAAATAAATTTATCCACCTGAACCAACACCTCTTCAATTTTTCCTTCTGGATGAGTAATTGATTTATCTGCAAACTAAAGTGTTTACTCGAGTTGGTCTTACTGCACCAACTCCTAACTGCTTGAATATAGACAATTACATTAGGTTGATACTAGCACCAAGATCACACAATACTCTTCCACAATAGGTATTGCCAATTGAACATGGTATCGTGAAGCTTCCAGGATCCTGCAACTTGGGTGGTATGCTGGGTTGAAAGATAGAACACACTTCAGATGTCATGTTTACTATCTCTACCTCATCAAGCCTTCTCTTTCACGAAAATTATGTCTTTCATGAATTTGACGTAGTTAGGCATTTTTTGTAGAGCTTCCACCAAAGGAATGTTAATATGTAACTGCTTTAACATCTATAGAAAATGTTTGAATTGCAAGTCTTGCTCTTGATTGGAAAATCTTTGAGGAAACGAAGGTAAATGATTTTCAAGAGGTGTAGTGAAAGTCTTCTCCGATGCTTCAGTTGCTGTTTGCTTTGATGATGATGCTCCTACGGATTCAATTGATGACTCCACTTCCTTTTCCTTCTCATTCGCTTCAACTATGGTAGTCAATTCTATTTTTCTCTTAATTGGTTCTTTTATTGCTACACCTTCCGGTAGAACTTTACCACTTTTAAGAGTGATAACATTGCAATGCTCAATTCCCTTTCCTTTGTTTGGATTCACTGTGTCACTAGGTAAGGTACCTTGAGGACAAGAGTTAATGGCTGAGGCTAATTGTCCAACTTGGTTCTCAAGATTTCTCATGGATGCTTCATTCCTATTGATAATCTTTCACTAGCTGCTCCAACGAATTCACTAGATCAGTTGTAATTTTCTGTTGTTGCATTGTTTGCTACTGCATAAGCTGTTGTTGATTCACGGTAGGTCCTCTTTGCTAAAAATTGTTTTGATTCCCTCAAGTATAGTTTGCTAGCTTTGCTTGGAATACTGGATGCTCCTGCTCTTGAATTCGCATTCTGATTCCAAGCAAAATTTAGATGATGCCTCCATCCAAGGTTGTACATGCCTGAATAGGGATTGAAATTTTTATTGTAGTGAATGAAATTAACATATTCTGGATTCTGTTGGCATAAGTCCACTGGGTTTCCTCCTTGACATATAGTACAGATGATTCCATTATAGAATGATGATGATTGCACTTGATTCACTCCTTATGGTGCTGTAATTTGATTGGATGATTGGTTTAGTGATTGGGTTGGGATTCCCATGGTAGCATTCAAATTTTTCATGAACATGTTTGCCATTTTCAGTGTCAAGGCGTTGAGATCTACTCCAAAAGTTCCTTCTGATTGTTTGACAGGTGCACTGGGCCATTGATAACTATTGTAAGCAATTTCTTCCATTATATCTTGAGCTTCATCATAAGATTTGGACATGATGGCGCCATTAGATGCAAAATCTATGGTCAATATGCTATTAGCATCTAAACCATTGTAAAAGGTTTCAATTTCAAGCCATCCTGGCATTCCATGCTGGGACAGTGCCTGATCATTTCTTTCCATCGCTCTCATGCATTAACAAGTGTTTCATTTCCTTGTTGTACAAATTTTTTCAAGTTGGTTCTGATTTGGGATGCCTTGCTTGATGAAAAATATTTAGTCAGAAATTTATCAACTGAATCAGTCCAATAGAAAATTGAGTCAGCATCCATTGATTGTAACCATGAACTAGGATTTCCTTTCAGAGAATGGGGAAACAATGATAAATGAAGAGCTTCATCTGATACTCCTGGCATTTTGAATGAGTTGCACACTTGCAAAAATAGTCTGATGTAATTGTGCAGGTCTTCATGATTTCCTCCTCCAAACTGGCCAATTGAGTTAAGCATAGAAAGCATTATTGGTTTAAATTCAAAAAGATTTGTTTCCAATTCTTGCCTTGTGATGGTAAGACCTAATCCTTCCAAATTTGGTCTAGCAAAATCTCTCATAACCCTATGTCTATCTTTCACATACTGAAGAACTGCTCTTAGATTATTTTGAGGGTGATTTTCCATCCCTGTAGCTGGCTGCGGTGGTGGTATATTATTTTCCATTGATGGTGGTTCTATTCTTCTGTGATTGTTCAATCTTCTTCTTCGAAGAGTACGCTTAATCTCTGGATCGTATATGTATTGCTTCACCTCTTCTTTTGATCTATTTCCTTTAACACTCATAAAAGAAGTTATCCAAACAAACAGTTGAAAATAAAAGAAAAATTAGCTTGTATAATTACTCAAAAACTTAAGATACACCAGTTGCGAGCTATCCCTGGCAACGGCACCAAAAACTTATTCGTGAAGATGGTGATGAGCTTAGATGGTGAATGGTGGCATGCTAGTGCACATGGTCAACAAGTAATAGAGTGGTAAGTAAGTGTCGTGTCCCACAAGGATAGCCAACCAAGTGTAAAAAAAGTTTTAGAGCTACTTACAAGATGTAAATAATGCTAAAGTAAATGGATCCAACAACAAGCGTAGATCAATAGAGAGTGTGGATATTGTGTCGAGATACAAGGATGATATTTAATTTATCAAGAAGAAAGATTGCTTTAGTGACCATTAAAGTTTCAATTCAATCAATTAAGTGTCAACGACTAAAAATTCAATAAGAAGTGATTTCATTTTCCCAAATGTTATCAAACACTGTTCATGCAGTCTTTATCTCTGAATGCCCACATGAACACATGCATTCTTCTTCATTTCATTCAAGTCATTAACCATGAAACTTACACCCTTAGTTATCTCTAATTCTAGATGCAAAGTTACTCTACTATCTTTCTCTTCAAATATGCTAACCTAAATATTTCTCAATACAAGGTTAGACTCCTCCCACTTGGTTCCCACTAAGCTTAACAAAGAATAAGGAATGAGAAAGTGTAAAGACCCGACTTTTCAGAGTTTAAAACATGCATAATTAAAGTAGCAAAAGACTCAATAAATAACATTTATTGAAAAATATGAAAATCCACTAAATCAAATAATCATTCAAATTAAAACAACAACTCCGAAGTTGAAAAGTTAAAAACAAAATCAAATGAACTAAAACATTATCTTTTAACCATTCAAAACAAATAAGAATAACATTTAAATAATTCAACTAAAAACCATTTAAATTTCAATACTTTATTCATTAATAAAATTAATAATAAATAGGTAATAGGTATCTACCACGACATGAACCCCTCATCTTCTTTACTTCATCAACCGCCACCTCTCGGTCCATTGTTACCTGAAACAAAAAGTATAGCATTGTGAGGCTAAATCCAGTGAGAAAACGACTTAATCAACGGTAAAGTTTTAAATAGTCTCTAAACACTTCCTACTGAGTCCCAAGAACTCAACACTCTCCAAAATCTCTTACGCTCAAAGCGTCACTTAAACTCAATCTCAAACCATATATATATATATATATATATATATATATATATATATATAGACCATTATCTCTAAATTCCATATTCAAGGTTTTAATTAATTGCACCCTTACATGGATAAACATCTCTCACTAGATTCATACCCAAGGCTTTCATTCTCAAATTTTCAAAATCAAACTTAACAATTCCGGGTCACTAATCAACTATAATTTAACCAAACAATTAACTAAGCATGCAACGTTAAGAAGGCGATCCCTCGGGACTACTATCACTTCTTAGTACCTGGTTATAGCGCATCTATAACTAAATCCCCTAATGAATCATTCTTATGAGCAATGATCATTAGTACCTAGTTATGGACTCATCCATAACCAAACATATTCTTAGTAATAAGCTCGTAGCCTTAATACTAGAAATTTACAACTTTATAGGCCATCAATCTCAAATTCCTCTACATTATACACATGATAATGTTCATTCAAATTCAATATTTAACATTAAAATACAGCAGTTCAATCAGATTACATTTAATTCACAAAAATGAGGAAAAACGGTAAAACTGTCGAAATTCTGAAAAATCAAATCTAACACTTCTTAAATCAAAATTCATGGAAAATGAACATCTTAAACTCCCAAACATTCCAGAATTAGATTCATTAATAATCAGAATCAAATTGAAACTTAAAACATCAAATTTCGCCGAAAAATGCCTAAACTAGTTCTAACCGAAAATAATTTCTCCTAAGCAATTTTTGGATGTTCCCATTATCCATTCTCTTCCTAAATATCAAGAATATCATAAATAATTATATAGAATCATACAAGCTATGGTATGAGCTTTAGATTTTTCTATAACTCTACCATTGTCAAACCGTTAACTCACCTTGAATTTCACTAAAATCTAATTTTTCACGCTACTTTCCACTACGAAGCAGACCTTAAATGAAGGTCCTAAACAATTAAAATTCATGAAAAAACAGTCCCAAAAGGTGTAAAAAGATTTGGGGTTTGACAGCTCGAAGAATGGGCCAAACAAACAACGAACGGATCGCCGTTTGCGAAGGGGGACAGCCACGACGCTATTGTCCCCTTGTTGTGACTGACGCTATTGTCCCCTTGTCATGACTGAACCGTGGCCTTCAGGTCATGGTTTGGTCGCGAGTTCGTGTTTAGAGAGATCAGTTTTGATGGTTTTGGGTTTTAGGCAAGGTAGATCAAAACCGATTTGGATATTAAAGCTAAGGTTTGGGAATTTGAAAGCAATGGGATTGGGTTTCAAGGATGGGTTCTTGAAGTTCATGAATTTATACTTTAACTCAAAAATCTAGAATTTTAAAAGACAAAAATTTGATCCAAAACACTTACCCAAGATTAGGAATTCACAAAAAAAAACTTTCAATTTTCCTCCAACGATCACCCATGTTCCAAACAATCATCTATTATTCAAAAAATTGATGAAGAACATCAATTTTGAACCCTAAGGGGTGGTAGCACTAGGAAAAAGACCAAGGGAAGAAAAAGTTTACCTTCTTGATTAAAAAATGATTCCCATCTATTCCAAATCTAAATTCGATACGGAAAGAGACGATCAACCGCGAAGAACAAAATAAGCTCCCGGTCTTCATCAATGGCGGCGGCGGTATGAGAGGGGAGAACAAGGTTTTTTTTTCTTTCTATTTTCTTCTTTTCTGATAAGTGAGTCAAAACCCCAGCCACCTCATCCACTTTTACTTAATTGCTAATCCATCCTTCCATCCAAAAAATTGCTATTCAAACCTTCCCTCAAAATTTGTCGTTGAGCAAGCCTATGGATGCAAATTAGAAATTTTAAATGAAAATTAAAAACTCGGTATTATTAAATTAAAATAAAATTTTTAACCGAATTATAAATTACCTTGTAACGGGGCGTTACCGAAAGTAAATAGCTTGATCGAAATAATCATTCAATGATTCAATATACATTAAGTTCTTATCATCTTTGATCTATTCACAATATCATGGTGGATTTAGCTACTCATAGTTAAAGATAATACGACAGGGAGATTAAAAACGAGATTAAAGTTTATGTTCATAAAACTGAGATACAGATATTCTAAAAATCAATTGAATATAGGATATTAAAATGGCTAAACAGTCCAAAAACTTCTTCTTTTTCCTAAAGATTGCACCTTTTCTTCGTCTTCCTCCCTCTCTCTCTTTTTCCTCGACTTATCGTTTCCTTTTATATCGCTCTTATTCTTTCTTTCTTCTTTTTCCCGCCAAAAATCATGGTTGGTGAACTACCGGGTAAAGCTCTGTTGGCCGCACGAACGGATACATAACAGGAAGTGACTGCTCTTAGTCTTGTCAACAATAGCTGGCAGAGAAAATATCTTCTGACCTTTCAGCCTTTCTTGCTTCAGGTAGAAACTCAATTCTAATGAGAGGAAGTATGCTAAGACAACTTTTGGCAATCCTTGTCCTCAAGAAGCTTTCTTTAGAGTCTTAACAAAAATAGACTAAAAAGGGAGAAAATTGTTTAGATGGAAGTGAAAGTATACAAAATTCGATTATGCCATCAAAATATAAAAACAACATAGATTCAAGTTATTTATGTACAATCTTCTTGCTATTTTCTACATATAACCTAATTCTTCTTGAAATCAAGATAAAATAGAGGCTTTAATACTTCACTTTCATGCACTTATCAAGGACTTCATAAAGGTCGTGGTTCGTTTTGACGAACTTTCGACTCACGCTATATTTGCTGAGGAATGCCAAGGATAACTTCGAGAAGGTTTCAATGGACCTTTTGGCAAGGCCATTGAACCACATCAAGGGCGATCCTTTCCGACTCGTTGGAAAAACTTTACAAGTCATCGCGTCTAGATTTTCGATAGGCACACATGTGGACTCAATCATGTTGACAAAGTGGGCCACGTGCTCCATCGGGTCTCTGGTGCCATCATACATCTCGAACTTGGGCAGGATGAAGTTTCTCGGTTGTTCGATCGACATCACTCTTCTTATGAAAGGAGAGTTTCCGGGATCTCGAGCGCTTGTTTTAAGGCTTGTATTTTTCTCAATCAGCTTTTTCACTGCATTTTCGTTAAGGAGCTGCCACATGTAGGTAGGCTTCTGTTGCTTTTTACGGTTTTGGTTCCTCTTAGTGGAGTTCGAAATTCCTCCCCATCGTTCCAAGTTTGGCCCGAACCTTCCTTTTCTTTGCTCAACTTTCGAGAAGGTACTTTGTTCTGCATCTTACGATGCATGTCGTCCTGTGCGGAGCCTCGCTTACTTGGGGGTTCCTTTTCGGAAGAGGAAATATCCAGACTGACACCTTCCCTTCGTCGTTGGGCCAACAACTTGGTCTGTAGATCATTCTCAGCCATTTTCTTCCCTTTTTCGGAAGTGGTGGCCTTCCGACGTCGTCATCTAGCTTTTGATTTGTTGGCTTTGGGTTTGGAAGGACCTCCCTCATCTGCATTCAGGGGGTTTTGACCGTTTATCTAGACCGCCCCCTTTTCCAAACAAGGCCCTCATTTTTCTCACTTTCTCTAGAAGTTGTCTGTTCATTTCCATCATCTCTCTGTGTTCTGGTAACACAATGGTGACCGTTCCAAGTGCCGCGTTACGGTCTTGAACACCATTATCTCCTCCTTCATCTCGGGTGAGAGTCTCGTTGAGAGATCGTTGTTTTGATGCCAAGTGGTCAATGTTTCTAGTTGTAAGTACCATGTGAGTATCAAGGTTTAGCCAGAAATTGCTTGATGAACAGCCCCACGGTGGGCGCCAAATTGTGTTAGATATTTCTCGCACACAATTGAGCATGTGTGGTAACGTGTTGGGTCCTCGCTAGCGCAGCTACCTAAAATAGAATAAGGCGGTGATCAGAAGGGCACTGGTGTGGTACCGGCCAATGACCCTCCAACGATCAAGTTAGGTGTTGGTAGTGTGCACCGTAAGTAAGTTGTAGGGTTAGGTATATGAACTTACTTGATTTGATAGGTTAAGGAACCTTAGTCTTTTGATCGTCGACATTGGGCTAGTACAAGACAAGGCTTTGTGGATCTTTTAGTGGCCCGGTGAGAAACATCCCCCCAGAGCGATGATCCTGATGGGCTTGAGCCCGTGTGGGCCAGCTCGATACGCTCGGCCCGTTGGAGGGCTATTTTTTCAATAAATGAAAAATAATCAAATAGTTCGATAAATTATTGAAATTAAAAAAGCAAAAACAAACAAATTCATTAAAAATACCCATGAAAAATAGTTCAATAAATTTATTGAACTAAAATTATGCTATTTAAGTAATTTTTAGAACATCGCGCGCGTGTATTTTAGATTTCACTTATGGTGACGGCTTTTTAAATAATTGTATCTATTTCCTCTTTTTTTATATAACAGTAACCTTTTTTAAATGGCTATCACCTATGGTCAAATTTCTTATAATGAGCCTATTGATTGGATCCGCTAAAACTTAATTTAAAATACACTAGGAGGTAATACAGTTAAATATCTAGAGCTCGCAATCCAAAACGGTCAGTTGTGTTGGATTCATACCGATTTCAACGGACTACTAAAAATTTGAAAATAACATAAAATCAAATAAGTCTGAAAATTACCCAAACACCCTTATCTTGATAGCTGGTCTATAAATTATTATAATGGCTATCCTAATATACTTTAACATGGTCAATCACCGTCTTATTTTAATAGTCAAACAAGACATTAATATTATTCAAACTAAATAATATTTGATTTAAGTTTTCTTTAAAAAAAAAAAAAAAAACTGGGATGTTATATAGACACTTAACTGTTGGCCGTTAATTTAATATGGGTAGCTATCAAATTAAATTTGAGGGCACGATAATTGGCTGAATTAAAACTTAGAATGTTCAATATTGATACTTTATCAAGTTTGGGTTAATTACTACCATTAAATTTTGAGGTATTTGTAAATTTAACAAATTTTAAAATAGTATTTATAAAAATATCAATTCTAAAAAATATCTGTAATTATAGTAAATTTTTTAATCTGATAAATTAATGATAAATATTAAAATTACATATTTTACACTTAAATTTATCATTGACTCATATATTAATCATTTAACTGTATAATAAAAATTAATATATTTATAAATAGTTTTAGATGATATATTATTTTTAAAAAGTTTAAAAATTTTAACAACCATAACCTTTTTTGCATTGGCTCGACAAGAAAGAAAGCTAAAATATTTGTGGCCGACATCTTGGACCATATAATAAAAAGTTGACTGAAAACTGTTTCAGTATTATATATATATGGCAGCAGCTGAAGACTCTAAACACAAACTTGAGTTTTCTGATATAAAGAGAAATGGATTTCATTGCTTGGAAGTTGGTTTTCTTTGTTTTCCTTCTCCTTTCAGCCTCTAATGTTTCTGCAAGGGAACTCGTTGGAACCAATTTAATGGCTCATGCAGCCCGTAAGTTTTCTCTCTCTTTAAATTCAAATGTAAAACGGATCTTGCTTTTCGAGTTATTTAACTATAAATTTTAGGGGCAATTACTCAAATGGCATATTTTAGGGTAATAATTACTTTAATGTTAGAACTTTCATTTTATTACTCAAATAGCATAAATAAAAGCCCAGCCCAAATCAAAAACATATTTGAAATGTCCAAAATATCCTCAAAATAAAATCTTCATCCTATTCATCTATTCTCTCTCACGATTCATTTTCCCCCCGAAATTCTCCATCCTTTTTCATCCGATTTTTCTGCAAAATTTTATTGCGATTCTTCTGCACTTTTTCTTGCGATTCTTCGGTACTTTTTCTTGCAAAACTTCTACAGATTTTTCTTTCAAATTTTTAGTTTCTCGCGCAATTCTTTTTTCTTTCTATTCTCCTTCACTATCTTCATCCAATACTTTTTTTTTCTGGCAAATTCTTCAGCGAAATTTACTTGCGTATTGTTCTTGCTAACTAAGATTTCTACAGATTCTTGTTGCGAAAAATAATTCTACCTAAAAAACATTTCTCCATTCTTATTTGCTCACAAATTCATCTACCCCTCGCTAATCATTTTCCAGTTTGAAAATCTGGGATGAATCGATTGCAAAAATACATCAAAAAAGGGAAAACAAAGGTAAGTTCGAAAATGATTGTAAATGATTTATTATGAAAAAGCAAAATGGAGGTTACTTTCTGTTTGAATTTCTAATTTCAGGATAATCTTAATTTTGGAAATTATTTTTAATCATATTACTTGAAAAATTCTCATTATGATGATGAATGTTTGTTAAATGTTTAGTTCAATAATTAAATGAATTTGACCACTGTTGTGTAGTAGTTAAATTTTCTTTAAAAAAATTTAGTTGAATAATTAATTGAATTAGAATAGGGAGTTCACTATTCTTATCAAAAGTAGAAAGTGTAGAAGCTTAAATTTGTTAATAAGAATTTAGTTCAATAATTATTGGAGTAGAACAATAATTCCCTGATTGATGATAAGGTTTACCTTTAGTATGTTAGAGTTCAATAAATTAATTAACTGAAAAAAAATACATATTTATAGTTTTTAAGTTTACTTAGTTTGTTAAAAAAAATTATAGAATAAAACCATAATGAATATTTCTTGTATTTTCTTCACTTTTTCTTTCAATAAATTATTGAACTAAAACATAATGCATGTTTCTTTGGTTCTGTTGAGTAATTGTTGAATTTTTTAGTCAATTTCCTATTGATCTTGATTAACAATTAGTTGCCTTGATGTTTTTAGGAACAAATGCTTGAGGTTGTCTCAAAAGAGACAACATCACAATTGCCAAATATTGAAATGGTGGATAAGAAGAAGATAACGCGAACATATGTTCGTAAAAAAGAATGCAAGAAACAATTCATACAACTAAAGGAAAAAGAGAAATCAAGCGATCAAGAATTTGTTGTTCACCATTCACAACTGACTTCGGCTCGGATGCAAAAAAAAAAAAAAGATGATTACAAACATAAACCTTAGATATCTTCTTATCTGTTTTTTTTTAATTGTATAGACCTAATTGAACTCAAATACTTGGATTTATTTTGTTAGCATGTCTACTGTTATGTAAACTACTATTGAACAATTACAGGTATAAAAAAGGAATTAAAAATTTTGTAAGCATTTATATTCTGTCATTTGCCTTCTTATATGTCTCATTGATTGAGAACATTAGCAAAACAAGAAGTATTGCGAAAACAAAAAGGGGTATTGCAATGGTTACTTTGATTATCTATTATACTATGCATAATTCTTCAATAATTATTTGAAGGAAAATTATAATACATAATAGTGTAAAAAATAAATTAATTAAACAGAACTTTATATTTTTCTTTGTTTTTTTTTTCTCAAGACAATTACTAAAATAACATAATTTTACATACTAATTACTGAAATGCCTTTTAAAAATTACTCAAGTAGCATAATTATATTGCAATAGCAAAAATACATTTTAATAACTTATTGAATTATAATTCAATAATTTATTGAAAAAAAAAGGTAAACAAACAACTAACAAGTTTATTTGAAAAAATAATGAAAAATAATTAAATAGTTGATAAATTATTGAACTTGAACTTAAAAAAGAAAAAAAAATCTACATGTTTCATTAAATACACGTGAAAAATAGTTCAATAAATTATTAAAGAAGAAAAGAATACCATCTGCAAATGAGTCCAAGACATTATTCAAGTGCAGCACATGTTAATTTGGGATACCATGATGTCTTAGTTTAATACCTTTTTATGATTTTTTTTATTTGTTCTTGATATTTTTAAGTGTTTTAGACTTCAGTTTTACTGTAGCAATATTGAACTAAAACAATATTTTTGTTTTTTCAGTTTTAGTTTCTTCTTTAAACTTGTGGTCGTCTTAATTCAATAATTAATTGAACCTACGTGTTTAATCAACTTTTTTTTAATAATTAGACATTTATGTTTTAGTTCAGTAATTAATTGAACTAAAATACTCTTTAATTTAGACTCACTGTTTTAGTTCAATAAATTATATTGAACTAAAACAATGCTTTTTTTTAATTCATTAATTATTTGAAGCTACTTGTTTAATCAGTTTTTTTAGTTCAATTAGACAATTCAATTTAGTTCAATTCTAAAACATTGTTTTAATTTAGACTCACAGTTTTAGTTCAATAAATTATTGAACAAAAACAAAAACAATGCTTTTGTTTTTTCAGAATTCAAGATTTCCTTCGCACTATTTTGTCCTTGCCTTTTTTATTCGATATGAATTTCCTTACTCATTACGAATAAGAAATACAAATTTGTCATTCAATTTCAATCTTGCAGACTTTCATCTTTAACTGCATTTTCTTCCGAATTCAAAGTTGGGATTGAATTATTCAATAATCAACATATTGTGTATTGAGGATTGTATCTCTTACAAAACTTCTTCAAGAGAGGAAAATCAGAGGTAAAAAGCTTGATTAATTCTGAAATTGCTGTTTGAGATGATCTTAATTTGGTTGAATTTTTAGTCCAATAATTAATTTAATTAAAAAAAGTGTTCAAACAGCGTGTTCATCTTATTAATCTTATTGGTCGAATAAGTTAAATAAGTCAAATATTGATTGAATGTTTTAGTTCAATATCTAATTGAACTAAAACAATGAGTTAAGAAGTTCTCTAAAAAATGATTGAAAGTTTTAGTTCAATATTTAATTGAACTAAAACAGTGTGATTAAGCAATATAATTGTTGAATGTTTTAGTTCAATATTTAATTGAACTAAAACAGTGTGAATGAATTAGTTATATAGTGGTAGAAAGTTTTAGTTCAATATTTAATTGAAATAAAATAGTGTGAAAATAAGCTATATAGCGGTAGAATGTTTTAGTTCAATATTTAATTGAACTAAAACAGTGTAACAGAAGCTATACAGTGGTAGAATGTTTTAGTTTAATATTTAATTGAACTAAAACAGTGTAACAGAAGCTATACAGTAGTTGAAGGTTTCAGTTCCATATTTAATTGAACTAAAACAATGTGTTCAAAAAATTCATAAAAAAGGGTGTAAATATTGCCTACATACTTAAGTTCAATTAGTTAAGTAATTTATTGAACTAAAATAGTGAGTTAAAAAAAGGTCCTTTAAAAAGTGGTTGAAATTTTTAGTTCAATATTTAATTGAACTGAAACAGTGTGAAAGCTATATAGTGGTAGAATATTTTAGTTTAATATTTAATAGAACTAAAACAGTGTAAAAGAAGATATATAGTAGTTGAATGTTTTAGTTCCACATTTAATTGAAATGAAATAGTGTTCAAGAAATTCATAAAAAAGAAGGTTTAAATATTGGCTAAATGCTTAAGTTCAATTAGTTAAGTAATTTATTGAACTAAAACAGTGAGTTAAAAAAAAGGTTCTCTAAAAAGTGGTTGAAAGTTTTATGTAACGTCCCGTTATTTTGTGATAAAAAAAAAACTTTTATTTATTTTATTTTAATTTGAGTAATTAAAATTCATTTATTTATTATTAAATTAGAATTTAGTAATTTATTTCATTTTAATTCCTTTTAATGGCTTTATTTATTTAAATACGTTTTAATGGTATTAATAATTATTAACGGGCCAATTAATAATTATTAATCACCATTGGGATAGTTTGAGATGTTCGGGAATCGTTTTTAAGTCAAAAGTCATAAAAGGGCAAAATCGTAATTACCCAATTTGCAAAATATCTAAAAAACACTATTCATTTGTCTTTAAAAACACAACTTTGACTCAAAATTGACCAAAAAGCTCTCATTTTCTCTCCTCCTTTGCCGCGAGCTTCAAAGACAAAAAGGGAAATTTTGGTTTTTGTTCGTTTCTTGCCGGATCGACTTGATTCTCGTTCCATTGGAAAGGTATCGGTCCTACGATCCTTTTCCACCTAGCCTTCGTACTTGCCACTCATGTTTTACGGAGTTCTCGGTAAGTTTCTCTTGAAACCCTAAGCTCCAAATAGTGTTTTAATGGAGTTTTACTTGTTTTCTTTCGATTTCTTGCCGTGAAACTCGGTGTTTGTCAATTCGGGAGTAGTTTTACGTGTTTTTGGAAACTATCCCATAACCCTAAAACCGAGTTTCAGTCGAAACCCTTTCCGTTTGAAATTTACCCTTTTGGGATTGAAAATGGGTTAGAAATTAATGAATGAATGTTTATTTAAATTCAATTCGGGAAAGGGAGTAATGTTCAAAAACCCTATTCATCGATACCCATTGAAATCGGGATTATCGAATTTGCTTAAAACCAACTCAAAACGTATTTAAATTGCCAAAAAGCCGAAAAACCAAACCCGAGACCTCATTTTGATGAGAGGGCTGAGAGCCTCTTATGGGGGGTTTGTTGAGTTTTTTCGTCGTTTTGTTTGTTTGGTCGTTGTTTAATAGTTGGTTGGTATTTTATTAATTTTCAGGATATTAATCCTTTTGTAGGTGTTTTTGAACCGTTTGTTTGATTGCTCTTCCGGTGCTTAGGAGCGAAGTCTTCACTTTTAATTAAGGTGAGAATGATTAGAATTTAAAGTAATTATAGAAATCGAATAAGTACGATGATTTGTAGAATCGGAACTAAGATTAGAATCCAACCTAAGATTAGAGGAAGTGAGTTAGTGCCTTAGGATTTGAAGTTAATCCTTTAGGCGAGAAACTTAGGATTTCTCGTTGAAAACCTCAAATCTTAGAAGATTCTAAGTTAGATTAGTTTCGGAGTTTAGAATGGTTCACTTGGAAGTTTAGAATCCTTGAAAGTTTAGGTTAATCGTTATATTTTGACCTTTACTTTTATTATTGTTAGCGGAGTTCGATCGATATATCGTTCTTCCGGGATTCTATCTATTTTACTTTATGTCCTTTACTTTATGTCTTTACTTTTGCTCATTTACTTTATGCATATTTCGGTTGCTTTATCATTTACATTTACTTTATTTACTTTTGCAAGCATATGCAACCATATGCATAACATCTCGCATTATTGAAAAGAAAAGAAAGTGAGAAAGAAAAACGAAAGGATAATGGTGGAATACGAGAAAGTCCACATTTCCTCCATGCATAAGTTTTGGTGGGATATTTTAAGTTGCCCACACTACTTCCATGCATAAGTTTTGGTGGGATATTTTAAGTTGCCCACACTACTTCCATGCATAAGTTTTGGTGGGATATTTTAAGTTGCCCACACTACTTCCATGCATAAGTTTTGGTGGGATATTTTAAGTTGCCCACACTACTTTATACATAAGGATAAGGGTGGATGGTATGTAAAAATCCACATTACCTTCATTTAATGCATAAATGGCGAATGCGTATCCTACGGGAAGTACTCATTACTTTTATGCTTATGATAGATGAGAAAGAGAATCGAGATGTTATATGTTAAACAAAGTTTATTCGCTTTACTTTATTTGTCATAACAAGTTAATGTTTGAGAATTGACTACAAGTGTAGTAACGTCATACTTTGGATTTCATGGAATAGAATTACCTAGAGTTTGGAGAACTTTAGGAGTAGAATGTGTCAGTTTAATTGGACACAAATCGAAATGCGAGTTTGAGGTCTATCTTTACTTTTTATGCTATTTATTCTCACTGGGCTTAGTTTGTTAGCTCATGATATTACAACCAATTTCAGGTAATGCCTTGGATAGAGGCCGTGGACGGGGAGATGGTGCTGCGTGATCGAGGGATGCTGGCCTCGAGATGGACTTATCATTGTATAGTTTATGTATCACTTTTATGAATTGCAAAGACTTTAATGTTGTATTTTGGCTCATAAGAGCTTCTGGATGATGTTTTATGATATTATATATTTGAACTCCTGATTTGGACTTAAAGTCCATGAGATTTTATTAGATTTGAAAATTAGGATGTAAACAGGTTTTCGACATGCCAATTTTCAAACAAAACCACGCCAATTTTTCGTAAATTAAAAGACTTCCGCTGTTTTCTCTGAATTTAATTTATTTAAAAGTGACGGGTCGTCACATTTTATTTCAATATTTAATTGAACTTAAACAATGTGAATAAGCTATATAGTGGTAGAATGTTTTAGTTCAGTATTTAATTGAACTAAAACAGTGTGAATAAGCTATATAGTGGTAGAATGTTTTAGTTCCATATTTAATTGAACTAAAATAGTGTGTTCAAAAAATTCATAAAAAAATATGGTGTAAATATGGGCTAAATGCTTAAGTTTAATTAGTTAAGTAATTTATTGACCTAAAATGGTGAGTTACAAAAAGGTTCTCTAAAAAGTGGTTGAAAGTTTTATTTCACTATTTTAATTAAACTAAAACTGTGAGAATAAGCTATATAATGGTAGAATGTTTTAGATTAATATTTAATTGAACTAAAAAAAGTGTGAATAAGCTAAAAAAAAGGGGATGAGAGAAGAATCAAAATCAAAAGAAAAAAAATGTACAAACCTTAGTAAGGAGTGATTGACATAAAAAGGAAGAAAGCGATAGTGTAAAATCTAGTGAAGAAGACGAGGGTGAAAACGGAATAAAGGAAAAGCTAGAAATTTAGTTGCGCATATGAAGGAGCAAATATGCTATTTGAGTAAATTGACAAAAGTACATACACGAAAATAATAAAGGGTGAGAAATATGCTATTGTAGACAATTCCTTTATTTTTTGACAATAATTATTATAATGTCAAAACTTTTAATTAATTACCCAAATAGCATAATTAGAAGCTCAGTCCATGTAAACATATTTTTGAAAAGTCCAAAATATCCTTAAAATAAAATCTTCATCCGATTCTCCTTATTCTCACGATCCATTTTTTATGCGATTCTCCTTCATTTTCTTCATATGATTCTCTTTTTTCTCATAGATTCTTCTACGAATTTGTCTTGCGAATTGTTCTTGCTAGCTAAGATTTCTGGAAATTCTTCTTGCAAATTCATCTTATCTCACAAATTATTCTACCTAAAATTTTCTTTCTAAAAAATCATTTGTCAGTTCTTATTTACTCACAAATTCTTCTACCCTCGCAAATCATTTCTCAGTTCAAAATTCAGGGATGAATCAATTGTGCAAAAATACTTCAAAAAGGGGGAAATCAAAGGTAACTACAAATGATTGTAGATGCTTTTATTATGAAATAGCTAAATATAGGTTACTTTCTTCTTGAATTCTAAGTTCAGGGTAATCATAATTTTTGAAATTTTTTTACATCATAATTCTTGAAATTTTCATTTTGATGATGAATATTTGTTAAATGTTTAGTTCAATAATTAATTGAATTGGAATTATTGAGCTAGAACGTGAAGTTCATGATTTAATTGAACTATTGTAATAAAAAAACTAAACTTTGTTAAAAATAATTTAGTTCAATATTTAACTGAACTAGAACGAGAAGTTCATTATTCTTGATAAGGTAGGTAGTGTAGTAGTTAAATTTTATTAAAAAAGTTTCAGTTCAATAATTAATTGAATTAGAATAGAGAGTTCACTATTCCTGATAAAGTACACAATGTAGAAGCTAAATTATTAAACTAAAACATAATGCATATTTTATAGTTTTTAAGTTTACTTATAGTTCAATATTGGAATTATTGCGCTAGAACGGGAAGTTCATGATTTAATTGAACTGTTGTGTTAAAAAAAACTAAACTTTATTAAAAATAATTTAGTTCAATATTTAATTGAACTAGAACGGGAAGTTCATTATTCTTGATAAGGCAGGTAGTGTAGTATTTAAATTTTATTAAAAAATATTCAATTCAATAATTAATTGAATTCGAATAGGGAGTTCACTATTACTCATAATGCATATTTATAGTTTTTAAGTTTACTGATGTAGTTCAATAGATTATTGAACTAAAACAAAATGCATATTTCTTGAGTTTTTCTTCAAATATTATAGTTTAATATATTATTGAACTAAAATAAAATGTAAATTTCTTTAGTTTTGTAGGATACACCTTCAATTATTGTAGTTCAATAAATTATTGAACTAAAACTTAATGCATATTTCATCAGATTTGTAAGGTTTACCTTCAGTCATTGTAGTTCAATAAATTATTGAACTAAAACACAATGCATATTTCATAGTTTTTAAGTTTACTTATGTACTTCAATAAATTATTGAACTAAAAGAAAATGCATATTTCTTGAGTTTTTCTTCATATATTATAGTTCAATAATTTATTGAACTAAAATAGAATGCATATTTTTGTTTTGTTTTGGGATCTACCTTCAGTTATTTTAGTTCAATAAATTATTTAACTAAAACATAATTCATATTTCATAGTTTTTAAGTCTACTTATGTAGTTCAATAAAATTATTGAACTAAAACAAAATGCATATTTCTTGAGTTTCTTGAGTTTTTCTTCAAATATTATATTTCAATAATTTATTGAACTAAATAAAATGTATATTTCTTTAGTTTTGTAGGATCTACCTTTAGTTATTGTAGTTCAATAAATTATTGAACTAAAACGTAATTCATCAATTTTGTAAGGTTTTCATTTAGTGATTCCAGTTCAATAAATTATTGAACTAAAACAAAATTAATTCATATATTTTGAATTTTACTTGTGTAATTCAATAAATTATTGAACTAAAACAGAATGCATATATCTTGAGATTCGTGAGTTTTTCTTCAGAAATTATAGTTCAATAATTTATTGAACTAAAATAGAATGTATATTTATTTAGTTTTTTAGTATCTACCTTTAGTTATTGTAGTTCAATAAATTATTGAACTAAAACGTAATGCATATTTCATCGCTTTTGTAAGGTTTACCTTAAGTCATTATAGTTCAATAAATTATTGAACTAAAACATGTATACAAAGAAAATTGGGGATAGTCCAATACGAATCTTGAATTGATAAGTCTTAAGTGAAAGAATTGATAGAGACACACTTGAAAAGAAATTATTTGGCAAAAAATCAAGTAAGTAAATACTTTGAGATTTATATATTTATTCTTTCTTTAAAAATATTTTTCTTATCTAATTACTAGTGTATTCAAAATATAGGTGATAATGATGACACTCCTACCTACTAATAAAGAAAAGGAAATGGAACATATGTAATATTCTTCATGATAAGGACAAAATATATATACATAAGAGAAGTAGAGGACATGGAAAACATGCTTGAAGCTATATTTTCAAAAATGTTGAAGAAAATTACTAAAGAAAAAGATAGAATGAGGATTGAAACTATTGAAATAAAAAATATGGTTAAGAACTTGAAGTATTGGCCTGTTAATGAGATTGAGGAAATATGCAAGAAGATTAAAAATCTTTAAAAAAAAAAGACAAATAAATGGTAAAAATGAGTTATAATTTGAAATATTTGAAATGTTTCAAAATATGGTATTATTTCATATTGAAAAATATTTTAAAATATATATTGTTTTAGTTCTATATTTTATTGAATTAAAGTGTCTTCTTGATTTACATGTTGAAATATGTTTGAAAAATTGATTATAATATAATAAGGTTGAGACAAGGATAAAATTAATGCTTTTTTTTAACAACCTATATTGAGTTATTGTCTGAAATTTTAAATTAATAATTATGTTATTTTATTTGTCAAAACAGGGAGATGTTGGAGATATTGAAGGCAATTGATAAAAGAAGATGTAGATTTGAGACGAAAGAGATGTGAATCACAAAGACCAAAAGGGATGGATTTGAAAAAAAAAATGTTATATTACCATGTAATCATAAAAATAATGTTGAACTCATTTAAAATTCAACAATTTATTGAACTAAAGTTATTTGATAATTCAACATGGTTCTTATTATTACGGGATATTATATGACTTTTTGTGTATTAGATGTATTTTTAATACATTATCGTATAGTTTTAAAGCATTAAACTGCTATTATATCCTTGCTTTTATATCATTTACACTTTGAAAAATGTTTTATAATTTTGATATTAGCTATTCAATATTTTATTGAACTAAAATAGTGAGCAATTGTTAAGAAAGTTTTGAATGATAATCAGTATATGGCACTGAATAGTGATAAAAAAAATTAGGTTGGGTTTTGTGTTGTGTGATGTATCTTGCAAATACAAATTTCAACAGGTAATCATTATATAGTATTAACAAATTTAATTGATTGACATTGATACTCAAGTAAACTATCAATTTGAGGAAAAAATTTATTGAGGGTATGTACAAACCGTTTTTATTCTAATTAAACAACTTTATTTTTTATTTAAAGTCTATTAGGCTAAGCATATTACACATATCAATATTTTTTATCAATCTTAGTTAATCATCACGAAAATTTAAAAAAAAAATGAACATTGACCTTCTTAAATCATTCAAGCTCATTGTTATTGTTTGATAAAAGTATTGAAATAAACAGTTGAATTTAGAAGCTTTGTTTTTTGTTTTTTTAGCATCTACAATGATCAACAATTATGTGAAACTTTTTATAGGTTCCACTCTTATGAACAGTAAAAAAAATACTCAATGTCTTTATCCTTTAACAAAGGGACAAGTTTACACATACCACTACTCATTTTGAGGTTAGTATATAAACAAATTAAATCTATAGGAATGGACAATTTAACGTGATCTAAAATACATTGACGAAAACTAGAAAATCCAAAGGTGTCATCCGCTAAAATATTGTCGTGCCCTCCATAATAAACGACAATAGCTATATTCACCATACTGCAAAAACTATTTAGGTTCGATTAATTGTTGAATTAAAAAAAGATAAGGAATTTAGAGAAGAAAAAAAAACAGTAAAACAAAAACATTGTTTTAGTTCAATAATTGTGAGTGTAATTAAATATTGTTTTAATTTATTGAACTAAAACAGTGAGCCTAATTAAACACTGTTTTAGTTCAATAATTTATTGATCTAAAACAAAGTTGTCTAATTAATTATAGAACAAAAAAAAAAGTAAGAGTTTAGGGAAGAGAAGGAAAAAGTAAGGCAAAAACATTGTTTCAGATCAATTAATTATTGAACTAAGAAAAAAGAAAAAAAAAAGGTAAAACAAAAGCATTGTTTTAGTTCAATAATTATTGAACTAAAACAACGAGCCTAATTAAAAACTGTTTTAGTTCAATAAGTTATGAAACTAAAACAATGAGCCTAATTAAACATTGTTTTAGTTCAATAATTTATTGAACTAAAAAAAGTTGTCTAATTAATAAAGAAATCAGATCGTGGAGGTAAAAATAAAATAAACAAACAAGTATTTAGACATAAAAGATAAATAAAAAAACAGTAAAAGCGAAACACTTAATTAAACTTAAACAAAGTAAACAAAAAAACACAGTCTGTTCAATAAGTTATTGAACTAAAACAGTGTGGTCTAGTTAATTATTGAAAAAAAGAGAGTAAGAGTTTAGAGAAGAGGAGGAAAAAGTAAAACACAAACATTGTTTCAGATCAATTAGTTATTGAACTAAGAAAAAAGGAACAAAAACAGTAAAACAAAAGCATTGTTTTAGTTCAATAATTTATTGAACTAAAACAGCGAGCCTAATTAAACACAAATAAAGTTGTCTAATTAATAAAGAAAACAGATAGTGAATTTAAAAAATAAATAAACAAACAAACAACCATTTAGATACAAAAAAGATAAAAAAACACTTAATTGAATTAAAACAAAGTAATCAGGAAACACATAGTCTATTCAATGAGTTATTGAACTAAAAGAGTGAGCCTAACTAAACATTGTTTTAGTTCAATAATTTATTGAAGTAAAACAAAGTTGTAAAATTAATAAAGAAAACATATAGTGAATTTAAAAAAAAAAACAAACAAGTATTTAGACAAAAAGAGGTAAAAAAAAAACAGTAAAAACGAAACACTTAATTGAACTAAAACAAAGAAAACAAAAAAACACAGTTTGTTCAATAAGTTATTGATCTAAAACAATGTGGAAAGAGTAGGAGTTTAGAGAAGAGAAGGAAAAAGCAAAACATAAACATTATTTCAGATGAATTAATTATTTAGATAAGAAAAAAGAGACAAAAACAGTAAAACAAAAGTAATGTTTTAGTTCAATAATTTATTGAACTAAAATAATGTTTAATTATTGTTTTAGTTTAATAATTGGAAAAAGAAACAACTGTAGAACAAAAGCATTGTTTTAGCTCAATACCGTGAGCCTAATTAAAAAATAAATAAACAAACAAGTATTAACTAAAAAAAAGCTAAAATTGAGCTATCCTTCCTTACATTCGGGACTTGAGAGCACATATCCTAACAATTGAATAACAGGCCATACAAATCCAATCAAACAAATCGTGTAAACAGAAGAAGAAACACATAAATCAACTTGAAACGCCTAAAGTCAATAACAGCAATACTTCCTAAAATGGAGATTAATAGACTAAAAGATAGATTAAAAAACTCAAATTGAAAACCTAGCATGGATTTATTTGGATTAAATTCATCGCAACAGAAAATTAAAACTGAACAAAATTCAATCATTGAGAAAATGAGAAATAAAACATTGTTCTCAATAAAAACCGAAATGAAGAAGAAGGCGGCATGCTTCTCTACCATCGACCGGTTTTCTTCTGATAGAGGAAGATTCTTTTTCTGATAGATGAATACGTCTTCTTGAGTTAGCTAGCATTATTCACAGTTTTTGTGAAGATGGGAGTCGATGAAAGAAACTTCCTGAAGAACCTTCTTCCTCACCAAGAGTTGGGAGAAGGAAGAACAATAAACCTTTGATCAAAATAGAAAAAAGGATTCGGGCGAGAGGAAGAAGACGAGGGTAAAATGGTAAAAAAATAAATGGCTGGAAAAGTGTGGCGCGCGTGGACTACTAAATATGCTATCTAAGTAATTCTACAAAAGTAAATACATCAAATAAATTACGGGGGAAATATATGCTATCTTAGACAATTTCTTTAAATTTTAGGGGAAATTTATATCTTAAGAATTAATATTTTAAAAAATAACAAAAGTTTTGAATTGTTTTTTTTTTAAATGGTATCTTTAAGATTGAGATCCACCAATTCTAGATCAAGATTGATCTATTCTCAGTATAAAAAAATACTATTTTAAAAATAATTTAAAAAATTTATTATTTTTAAAATTACTCATAAAAAATCTAATCTATTAAAATTTCTTTGAATTTTATTATATATATCAATTGATTTTTCCAGATTAAGTTGTTCCTATTGGAACAATATGGAGATCGTGATAAAAAAAATTGGCCATATTATATAAAATATAAATATGAATCTTGTGTTTTTAGTTTTTTTTTTAACTGCTTAATGCAAATAAATTTCATGTACTAAAGAAAAAATAATATTTATATACTTATTGTTTCAAAATTATAAAACTATACCCCTTATTTTCTAACGGTGGTCCCACTCTATTTTCTTATTCTTTTCTCCTCCTTTCAAACTTCTCTCTTCTTTTTTTTTTTTTTCAAACTTCTCTCTTCTTTTTTCCTTCATCTTTCTTTGAACTCAGAACCCAGTTCATCAATTAGAACTCATTTTTTTATAGTTTTTTTTAACTTGAGTTTGTATAAATTGTTTCACAAATATATGTAACATAAATTAAATTACTCAAACTGTTGATATATATGATTAAATTTACGTTTACCCAATAGTTTAACCTTTTTGGTCTAGTGATGATTTAACATATGTAATATAGTATCAAAGCAGTAAGTCTTGAGTTCGAACCCCTGTGATAACAATTCCTCCTCATTTATTAATAATTCAACATGTTTAGGTCTTTTGCAAATATTCAAGCCTACATGTGATAAAGACCCTTTACACATTAGCTTGAGTTTTGAGGTCTAGTGGTGATTTAACATATTTAATACCAAAAAATTTATACTTGGTAAACCAAACAAATGTCATTATTAGGGGAGAAAGATATATGAATATGGGTTGGAAATTTTTAGGGTAAACTACAAATATGATTCTTTTGGTTTTGGTTAAATACACGAATACCTCATGTAGTTAATTTTTTTTTTTAATTATTATTATTATTATTGTAAATAACACCTATTTAATTTCATAATTATGTCAATGAAACCTCTCCCCACAAACACACCCTTTTTTTATCATTTTATGCAAAACTTAAAGATGAACTCAAAGAAATTATGAAAGAACAAAATAAAACTTGCATTATTGAATTAAAGGAAGGGATAAATGTAAAATACACCCCTGCACTTTGGATTATTGTTAAATCACACCCCTATACTTTTTGGCCTCTATAAAGATCCCTCCCGTAAGCATCAAGACCTGGGACTGAGCCATCAGGACGAACACCACCGACTACCTGAAGGAAAGCATCCGGATAGTTCTCTTGAGTAGGTTGAGACTCGGGAGTGGGCAATAATGCTTCGAGCGTTTCTTTAAATCTTTCCTACAAAAATTAACCAAATATTTATTTGAGTAAGTTAAAAATAAATAAATAAATATTACTTAATTTATTTGAAAACACAAAAATAAATAAACTAACCGCTAATTCCCGCGCTCGCGCATGTACGAAAGTAACCCCATTGTGGCCCTTCGTGTGTAGATGGAGATGCAACTTAGCCGGAGTGATGACACGTCCATCCTGAGTCTGTGAAAATGAGAACAGTAAAAGTAAAAGATTAGTAAAGCAATCATATAAAAACAGTAGAGATAGAAACGAAAGATTAAAAGTACTTACCAATCTCTCGTAATGCTCATCTTGACTGACTGTCTCACCAGTGTGTAGAGACTAGCTGGCTTAGTTGATCTGGGAGATGCACAACTCCTCAGGAGTCTGACTCTTCCCAATCAGCCTCTGATGATTTTGCTCACCCAACCACAAAGTTTTGTCGGCGTCTTTTTTCTTGGCTTTATGGATGGTGTCTCTATAATGCTTCCCCTCCTGTTTGCTCCACAAGGGGTAAATGATCTCATTATTAAGATCTACAAGGATCGTAAAGTGTGTCTGTAAAAGCAATATCTAAAATTTGTTAGAAATTAAAAAAAAAATGTAAATAAACGAAATTTATTTTTTTTAAATTTTACCTTCCATGTCTCAAACCACCGTAACTTGGTCATTTCAGAAATCCTCTTCCATTTCCCAAAGGCAAGATTCTTCTTGTTATAAACTAAATTAAAAAAATTACTATAATTAAATATGGTAAATTTAAATAAACTCCAAACCAAATCAAACTAAATCAAAACAAAAAATTAAAATCTCCAAATTCATTCTCAAATCCTAACATTGACAAATATGAAAAATTCACATAATAACTCATATTAAACACATAAAACACCTAAATACAATCAAATTTAATTGATTTAAACACTTATTGTTCATTCCAATCAAATATTAAACTCAAAAATCAAAATACCCCAAATTTTATTTCAAGCCCTAACTTAAGTTAGAAATCCCTCAATTAACAAACCCTAAAAACACATCCAAATAGTTAATCTCTACCTAAAATCATCAATTCAATATAGAATTATAACCCTAATCAAAACCCCCCCTACTTTTTTTTGAAAACCTAATAAGTATAAACTATGTATTTTGGGCATAAATCATAAAAAATACCTCATCCTAACCCTATAATAATGCTAAATAGTTATTTAGAAGTATGAAATAACAAAAAATAGTGAGAAAAAAAACTCATCTTTCTTGTTGGAATCTGTAGCTGCCACAGGAGGGGAAGAGAGAACAAAGTAAGAGGAAGAGAAATAAAGAAAGGGGAAAATGAAGGTTGATAGCCTCGGGTAGCCAATGGAATTACTTAAAAAGTCATAAAGTTGGTGAAACTCGACATTGATTTTAAAAAAAAACAAATATATATTAAAATATTTTTTAGAAGAAAAATAATACCGACGAAATAAAAAATTTCATCGGCATTGCGTTAGAAAAGGCCAGCGAAATCTTAAATTTCACCAGCCTTTTCTATACAAAATGCTTTGCAGGCGAAATTTACAATTTCGTTGACAAATCCCCTTCAATCGCCGCCGTTTTTTCGCCGGCAATACTATATTTTGTTTGTAGTGCATTGACTATAAAGTAGACTTCAACCTAATTTGTATTCCCAAACACCAATACTAGCTAGTAAGAGATCTTTTCTATTCTGATCAGCTGCATAATCGGAAGTCTACAAACCTTTTTACATATCCTACGACTGATAGCATGGCCGTCGTACGCATGGTGCAACTGGTGCGATGGAACAGGGCCCCCGAACTCTGGGGCCCCAAATCTTGAATTAAAAATTTAGTATTAATAATATATAAATGATAATTTATTCTAAGTCGCGTTGTCTGACCTTCTCTCTACAATATCTCTATGTTCTCCGCCATTATGAGTTGAGTTCGATCCCAACATAAGTTCAAAGTTTAATTTTTATATTTTTTTATACTACTTTGATAATTTTATGCTATTCTTTTATTGATATTGTGTTTTAATAAAAATAATTTATATATATATATATATATATATATATATATATATATATATATATATATATATATATATATATATATTTGTGATTTTTCATATTAGAGATTATATATCTGAGGGTCCAAATTTATATATCGCACCGGACCCTTATTTTTTTAGGAACAACCCTGATTGATAGTGTACATTAGTCCTTTCTGATTGCTTTCAGAAACCACGGTACCCATTTAGCTCCCTCACGATAACATCTACCTAGATTACTCATTAATGTAGAAATCAAACTCAATGCTTAAGCCAAATCATGTCTTTTTCTCATCATTGCATACATCAAACTCCCTACTAAACTTGAATAAGGAACATCTATCATGTCTGCAGCTTCAAGTTCTAAGTCAAGGCATTCTTTTGATGATATCTTGAAATGAGCTACTAAAGGAACAGACACATCTTTAGCACTTTTCATTTCAAACTTATCAATCACGTTCTCAAAAAAATCTTTTTGATGTAAAAACAATAATCCAGCAAATATGCCTCTCTTTATCATTATGCGAAGAATATTGCTAGCAGGCTCTAAGTCTCTCATTTCGAATTCTATGTTTAACAACTTCTTTACTTTGTTAACATCCTTAAATATCACAAGAAGCAATGAGCATGTCATCAACATATAACAAAAGTAACACAAAAACTCCTTATGTTATTTGCTTCACATAGACACAATGGTCAAAAGTGCTTCTAACAAACTAATTTATTGTTATAAACACATAAAATAATTTAAATAGTTCTTTAAAAAAAACTAGCAAAGATAAAGAACACAAATAAAAAATTATTATTAAATAAATGCTTTTATTTTTATTCGTAGAAAATTGGTTTGATGCCTTTTAAAAAGACTTTTTCATTTTTCAATTTTAATTTGAAAACAAAAGGTAATATATTTCGAATTTCTGTTCTTTTAAATAGATTTTTCTTTGATTATGTTTGGATTTATTCTTATTTTTCACAGGTGAGTCGGCGTTCAAGATAAATGGTGTGAGGGGCACGAAATTATACAATCAAGTCATGGATTCACATTGGCCCAGAATTTACTTTCGTCCTGCTCCTCCTCCTCCTCACAAGGGAAAATGATGAATGTTTATGTAATTTTTTTTTAATCTTGCAAGATCCTATGATGTGTAAGGATTTGAATAATGGGCCGTTTGATTACATTTCTCGTTTTCTTTCTTTAAAGAAATAATTATCATTGATCATTGTTTCTCATTTCCAATATATGAAACTTTTATCTCCATTGAAACTTAAGAAAGCATGTTGCGAAGTTATATATCTTTTATCATGTAAGAAACACAACTGGATATTTTTTTTAGTAGTACATTTTTAGGGTGATAACAAATCTATTTATAGTCCATAAGTTTTTAATTTGTGTTTATTTCATACCTGAGTTTGGAGAAATAGGTAAATTTGGTCCCTGGTATTAATTTTTTCATTCTTTACTGTAGAGAAATTCATTGAGTGATGGTTGGAAAACTAACTTCATGGACCAATAGATCTTATTTCTCAAAACACATAGATGAAATAAACACAAATTGAAAACTCAGTGTAACGTCCCAGTCTTTTCGAAACGGTTTATTTATTTAAATGTTTTGAAGTTTAAAATATGAGTTAAGTGGTGAATAATTACAATTGATCGAATTTTTTATTTTTATGAGAGATATGATAACTGATTGATTAGAATGTTAAGTGATTAATTTATTTGGTAAGGTAAGTGTTTTTGAATTAAGAGGTTGATGAGGGAATTGGGGAAAGTGGGAAGACGTCTATGTAATTTACCCAAAAGTAATCTCTCCCACCTTTTAGGTTAAGTCTTATATCCATAGGGGAAAAAGAAAAAGAAAACAAAAGTTCCTCTTCCCTCTCCCCACTCCGGCTGTCGGCCACCTTATCCATAAAAGGGAGGATTTTTCGTCCATTTTTGTTTCTCCATAGCTCAATCTCTTAGAAATTCTTAGCTTAAGGGAATGAGGGAACGCACGTTTTGGGAGAGAGAGAGTAGACAGGGCAACGTGGACGTTTGGTTATCGAATAGTTTAATTGACAACTCAAACGTGTTCGGCGCAGCGTCCGATTGAAAGTGATATTTAAGAATTTACCCTCATGTAAATTTAAAGTCAATTTATCAATAAAATATTATCCATTATATCCCCCCCCCCCCCCAAAAAAAAATTATCCATTATAAAATTAATAAAATTAGGTTACGTCACTTTTTAAATTTTAATATAAATGTAAATGTTGCCAAAAAAAAGTTGTAAATGTTTTTAATTACATGAAATTAAATATTGATTTTTGGCTGCATTACATATTAATTTATATGTTTATGTTAGAATATTTGTTTTTTTGTCGGATTAAGTTATTTTTATATGAGTATATTTTTGTTTATATTAAATCAAATTAGGAGAGAGATGACTCGTACCTTCAATCTCATGGGAAGGGAGCATGTCACTAATCAGTTGAGCTATGCCCATGTTGAGATTTTTATACGAGGGTTGAACTTTCTTTTTACATTATGTTTTTATGATTGAGTGTGAGTGTTTCAGATTTATATTATACATGTTTTGTTTGTGTATATAATACAGCATGAGAGAATTAAAAAATGAAAAATCGTCTTATCTTGTATACTTCAATAATTACAAATATTTATAGAGAAAATAAAAGTAGTTAGCAACAACTAACTAAGTTACAATGACAAATATCATTAAAATGTCTAATACTCCCCCTCAAGATGGACCAATGAAGATCTAGAATAGCCATCTTGGATGTCAATGAAATAAAAGAATGAATACTCAAAGCTTTTGTAAAAAGATCAGCAAGCTGATTGTTGGTCCGGACAGGAAGTAGCTTGAAAACTCCTTCGAGTAATTTCTCTCGTATAAAATGACAATCAAGCTCAATATGCTTTGTACGCTCGTGAAATGCCGGATTGGAAGCAAGATGAATAGCAGCCTGATTATCGCAAAACAGTAAAGTAGACAAACAAGGCAGCATAAAAGATTTCAATAATTGTTGCAACCAAACTATCTCACAAGTAGTGACAGCCAATGCTCAATATTCGGCCTCCGTCGATGAACGAGAAACAGTGGACTGTTTCTTGAACCTCCACGATATCAAAGAGTCCCCAAGGAATACACAAAAACCCGTGATGGACTTGCGAGAATAATTACAAGAACCTCAATCCGCATCAGTAAAAGCCTATAACTGTAGATGTTGTGGGTAAAATTATATCAGTACACGTGGAATTTCTGGACTTGTTCAAAGAATGCACACTCGACATGTCTACGTCACCTGGACAGAAAAAGCTACGTCACCTGGGAGGCTATGTCTATGTCGCCTAGGAAGGTACGTCTACATAGTCCCGAGAGTCTACATCTACGTCATCTAATAAGACTACGCATCAAAGACCGAGAAACTACATATTGATATCCAATCAAACGATGACACGTGGCATGACCAACAAGCGACACGTCATTGGGAAGCAACACGTGGCCCAATCCCAACGCGACACGTGGCACGATGATGTCATCAAACTCCTCTCATATAAATAGGAGAGGAAATTCATTCATTAGGTAACTAATTTCTACTACAATTCTCTCTGGCACACTAGCTCTGCTTGCACTAACTTAAGCATCGGAGGGTGTTAGGCCGGCACCACACCGGTGCTCTCTTTGTTTCCTGTGCAGGTACAAACAGTGCTCGTCAACTACTCAGCACATCACCTACGCGGTACCTCTAGTGTAGCGTACTACATCTGACTCGTCCCATACTTTCAGTTCGTTGCTTACGTGGAAGCTATCCATTTTTAAGCAACAACATTTGGCGTCGTCTGTGGGGAAGAGTACATAGCTAAGTGCTCTACCATTTAGGATGAGTCGAAGAAGTCAACACGGTGATGATGTGGATGACGGTGAGAACCGTAACCCTCTTAATATGAGATATCAAACTCGTAGCAATAGAGAACGACAGCAACAAGCTGAAGAGAATAGAGAAGTGGTAAGGGTTGCGCCTGTGCCAGACAGAAGGGTAGAGGCCTTGGAAGAGCAAGTTCGGGGTGTGAATCGAGATCTTGCAAAAGTGCTAGAGATACTCACTCAAAGGTCGGATCACCAAGCTCCCGCTGACAACCAAGATTTACGATCGAAGAAAACAAAAGAAAAAGAACCTATAGAAGGAGTTGCAGAGTCGCGAAATCACGAGAAGGGTGGTTCGAAGGGGAAGTCGAGGCTACATACTCGGGACACTTCTCCTTCTTCCAATAAGTCTTCTCCCAAGAGGCATCCTAGCATGAAAGGAAGGTCTGACCTTAGAGAAATGCTCAACGAAAAAAGAAAAGCACAAACTAGTATAGCAAGGTCTACTGCTGAAAGTTCACAACCTTGGGCACCGAAGTTAAAGAAGCTCCAAGATGAGCTTGGTCATATGAAGAAAGAGTATCGAGGGAAGGCTCCCCCTGTATTAGAAGATCTCCTCGAGCAAACTGAACCACCATTTACAGATGACATCATGGAGGTAGAACTTTCAACTAAGTTTAAAATGCCAACTATGGCAACTTATGATGGTTCAAAGGATCCAGTTGAGCATGTTGATACATTTTGGACCTGTATGGAGCTCCAAGGAGTCCAAGATGCTATCAAATGCAGGGCATTCCCTCTTACATTAGGAGGCTCTGCACGAGGGTGGTATAGGCAGCTCAAGCCAAGGTCTATCTCATCATTTAAAGACCTTACTATATCTTTCGTAACTCAATTTCTAGGCGGAAGAGATCATAAAAAACCTGCTACGCACCTTTTGACTGTGCGTCAGAAGTCGGAGGAAAGTCTCCGAGACTACGTAGTAAGATTCAACAGTGAAGCGCTGAAAGTTGAAGGTTACAGCGATGACATAGCTCTAACCGCAATGATGGCTGGATTGAAGGATGAAAAGTTTTTGTGGTCCCTAGGCAAAAAGACTCCTGCTACCTACACAGAACTCATCGCAAGAGCACAAAAGTATATGAGCGCGGGAGAATTACTTAGTGCAAGAAAAGCTCTAGATGAGGGAGGGAGTAGCAAACATTCTGAGCACAAAAGGAAAGATCGAACAGAAAACATTACTCGAAAGGATGACCGGTACAGGGATGAGAAAAGAAGCAGGACAGAACAACGAACTGAGGAGCGGGGTAATCCTGTGACCAAGTTCAAGAAGTACACCCCTACTACTATCCCAGCTGAACAACTACTAATGGAGATTCAAGACAAAAATTTGGTTAAGTGGCCGCCAAGGATGAAGGTAGGGTCGAATAAGAGGAATAAAGATAAATATTGCCTCTTCCACAAGGATCAGGGTCACACTACCTCTGACTGTTTTGACCTCAAAGAGGAAATTGAAGCTTTAATTCAAAGGGGGTACCTAAAGGAGTTCGTGATGAGAAGGGAAGAAGGACAACGCGAAACTCGACCCGAAAGAAAAGACCAAGATCGAGGTGGTCAAAAATCCTTGGGTGGTGACATAAGAACTATTTTTGGTGGACCAGCTGGTGGAGAGTCAAGTAGAAAAAGATAGGCGAGCGCTCGAGAAGCAAGTCACGCCCCACCCAGATTCGAGGTCTTTTCTACTTCTACAGTGTCTGGTCGAAAGGCAAAGATAAGTTTTGATAAAGAAAAAGTGGTTGATATCCATCAACCTCATAATGACGCCCTGGTAGTGATAATTATTGTGGCTAACCTAAGAGTATATCGGGTCCTGGTCGATAGAGGTAGCTCGGTAGATGTACTCTCTCTCAACGCTTTTGAGAAATTGGGAATTGGGAGAGAGAAATTGAAAAGAAGTTCAGCACCATTGGTGGTATTCGGAGGAGAGCAGGTCTTCCCTGAAGGGAGTATTGAATTGCTAGCCACTTTTGGAGAAGAGCCCAACACCATCACTAAAATGGTAGAATTCGTAGTGGTCGATCGCCCGTCAGCATACAATATCATATTGGGGAGACCTACCATCCATGCTCTCAGGGCCGTACCATCGACTTACCATCAAATGATGAAGTTCCCTACTTCATGCGGGGTAGGAGTAATCAAAGGGGAGCAAAAGGTCTTCCGAAAGTGTTATTACACAGCTATGAGGGGTGCTACGCCAATAAACATGATCACAGTTGAACAAACCAAAGAAGAGATGCAGTCCACCGCAGCTCACTTAGTTGAGGAAGCAAAGCAACCACACTTGGCAACTATGCCAAAAGAACTGCAACAAAGAGCGACACCCATTGAAGACCTGGAATCTGTCCCACTTTTAGACAAAGAAAAATGCGTTAAAATCGGGACAAGACTGGGGGAAGAACAGAGAGAGAAACTGATCAATTTCTTGAAAGAAAACATCGATGTTTTCGCCTGGAGCCATGACGATATGCCTGACATTGACCCAAAAATCATGGTTCATCGTCTGAATGTAGATCACACTTATCGACCTGTTAGACAAAAACGTAGAGTTTTCGACCAGGTCAGGAACGATGTTATAGCTGAAGAGGTAGGAAAACTTTTAAAAGTGGATTTTTTCCGTGAAGTGCACTATCCAGATTGGCTCTCTAATGTGGTGTTAGTCAAAAAAGCGAACGAAAAATGGCGGGTATGCATAGATTTTACCGACCTCAACAAAGCATGCCCAAAGGATAGTTTTCCTCTACCTCGAATTGATCAGCTGGTAGATGCAACAACAGGACATGAGATGATGACTTTCATGGATGCATACTCAGGTTACAATCAGATTAAAATGTACGAGTATGACCAAGAGAAGACGTCGTTTGTAACGAGTCAGGGCCTATATTGCTACAAAGTCATGCCATTTGGGTTAAAGAACGCTGTGGCAACCTATCAAAGAATGGTGAATAAAATGTTTGCAAACCAGATAGGAAGAAATATGGAAGTTTATGTGGACGACATGTTAGTTAAGAGTCATCAAGCTGATCAACACACCTCTGACCTAGCTGAATCATTTGAGGTTTTGAGAAAGTACCGAATGAGACTCAACCCAGAAAAATGTGCGTTTGTGGTAACTTCAGGCAAATTCCTCGGCTTTATGGTTCATCAAAGAGGAATAGAAGCAAACCCTGACAAATTACAAGCTGTCCTGGATATGGAATCCCCAAAGAACCTTAAGCAGCTGCAAAGTCTTAATGGAAAAATAGCTGCGCTGAACAGATTTGTATCCAGGGCAACTGATAAATGTTTACTCTTCTTCAAGATTCTTCGGAAGGGATGCAAGTTTGAATGGACGGAGGAGTGTGAACGTGCTTTCCAAGAGTTGAAACAATATATGAGCTCCGCACCTTTACTCTCCAAGCCCGTCATAGGTGAAGAATTATTGCTATTCTTGGCAGTGTCCGAGACAGCAGTAAGTTCAGCCTTAGTAAGAGAAGAAGGCGGAGTCCAACTACCTATCTACTACACCAGCAAAGCTATGCTGGATGCTGAGACTCGGTACCCTCGAATGGAAAAATTGGCGCTGGCCTTAATAACTTCAGCTCGAAGATTGAGGCCATACTTTCAAGCACATGGAATAGTAGTACTGACAAATCACCCACTAAGACAAGTTTTACAGAAGCCAGAGACGTCAGGTCGATTGATGAAGTGGGCAGTTGAACTTAGTGAGTACGATATTCAGTACAAGCAGCCTCGAACTGCAGTTAAAGGATAAGTTGTAGCTGATTTCATAGCAGAGCTCACACCAGAAAAAGAAGAGTCACTTCCTACTCAGATAGAAGTACTTAGTCCAGATAAAGAACTCATCAATCCACAAAGAGAAGAGTCCGTTTGGACACTCTATGTGTATGGGTCTTCCAACATGAAAGGTTGCGGAGCTGGCCTTATCTTAGTCTCACCGGACCGAGTCCACATTGAGTATGCTTTGACGTTTGGTTTTAAAGCTTCCAACAATGAGGCTGAGTATGAAGCCCATATAGCCGAATTACGCTTGGCAAGAAAAGTAGGGGTGAATCGTATCAAAGTGTTTAGCGATTCTCAATTGGTTATCAATCAGATAACAACAGAATATCAGATCAAGGGAGAAACAATGACTTCCTATCTAGCCAAAGTGAAAAATCTTCTTTGCACTTTTGAGTGGTGGGAGGTAAATCAAATACCACGTTCGCAAAACTCTAATGCCGATTCGTTAGCACGTTTGGCATCCGGTTATGAGACTGAGTTAAGTCGTACGGTACCAGTAGAGTTTCTACCCAGCTCAAGCATTGATGATTTAGAAGCCATGGATATTGAGCAGTCATTGCAGTCGTCCACCCCTTCCTGGATGGATCCCATCATAAAATTCTTAAGAGATGGGGAGTTGCCTGTTGACAAAGCTGAAGCAAGACGACTCCAGCGCCGAGCAACACATTATATCTTAGAAGGAGATGTTTTATATAAGAGAGGTTTCTCTCTACCGCTACTCAGATGTCTTATACCTGAAGAGGCAGACTATGTTATGAAAGAGATTCATGAGGGAGTGTGTGACAACCATTCAGGAGGAAGGTCGTTAGCTCATAAAATTGTAAGGCAGGGGTATTACTGGCCCACCTTGCACAAGGATGCCAAGTCGTTCTATAAAAAATGTGACCAATGTCAACGTTTTGCTGTGATCCCAAGACAACCACCTGAATATCTAACAAATGTCACAAGTCCTTGGCCATTCGCTCAGTGGGGGGGTCGACTTAATAGAACCACTTCCTCAAGGAAAAGGTCAGACTAAATTTGCTATTGTAGCTGTGGATTATTTTACCAAGTGGGCTGAACCTGAAGCCTTAGCTACAATAACCGAGCGCAAAACTACCGACTTTATGTGGAGGAGCATAGTGTGCAGATTTGGTATTCCTTATGCCATTGTCTCAGACAATGGAAAACAATTTGATAATGAGAAATTCAAGTCTTGGTGTTCAGAGCTCTGTATTAAGCACTTCAAATCCTCTCTTGCACACCCTCAAGCTAATGGTCAAGTGGAGGCTGTGAATAAAATTATCAAGAAGAACTTAAAGGCCAAACTAGAAGGGTTAAATGGGCTTTGGGCAGAAGAGCTACCCAATGTGTTATTGGCATACAGAACAACAGCTAGAACTTCTACAGGCGAAACTCCTTTCTCACTTGCGTTCGGAGCGGAAGCGGTTGTGCCAGTTGAAATAGGTCTCAATTCTCCAAGAATACAACATTTCAATCCAGAGATAAATGAAGAATGCCTAAGGTTAAGCCTTGATCTCCTTGAAGAGCATAGGGAGACTTCCCGTCTCCGTATTGCTGAGTATAAAAATCGGGTGGCCCGATACTACAACTCCCGAGTCAAACCACGCAATTTCAAAGTGGGTGACCTCGTTCTCAGAAAAGTGTTGCCAAATACAAAGGACCCAAATCGCGGGGTCTTAGGACCAACTTGGGAAGGACCATACAAGGTCACTGAGATTGTGAGACCAGGTACTTACAGACTGAAAGACCTCAATGACAGGGCGTTACACCATTAATGGAATGCAGAGCACCTCAAGACCTTCTATCAATGATTTCTTTTCAATTTCATTTTCGTTCAAGTTATTTCTATAACAATTTCAATTCATTGTATTTTCATTCCAATAAATGAAATAAGAACGTACATTTTCAACTTCATAAATTTATTTGTGATGAGAAGAATCAATGAGGCATAAGCAGAGGCTACCACCAAGTATGAATTTAAGTTGCGCATAGAACAAGCTACTTCAATAACTCGCAAACTCAAGTAACACTTTAAGTCATAAAGTGACGCTTGAGTGGGGTCCTACTACCACTACTTTACTTACTACATGCACTACCACTATGCATTATGCTGCCACACCAATAAGACTGAGCAACTAGCACAACAAAAATTAAGTTCATCAAAATTCTAAGTCATTCAAGGTGCATGGCAACGTAGCCACACTTGATTGATAAAACTTAGAAAGAACAAAAATTTAAGTTTATCAAAATTCTAAGTTCATTCTAAGTGCAGGGCTACTTACCCACACTTGTTCGATAAGACTCAGAAAAACTCAAAAACTTAAGTTCACTAAAAATTCTAAATTCAAGGCTACATAGCCATAAATGATTGACAAGACTTAGAAAATAAAAATTAAGTTGGTTAAAAATTCTAAGTTGATTCTAAGTGTAGGGCTATGTAGCCACGCTTGATTGACAAAACTTAGAAAAACCAAAAACTTAAGTTCACTAAAAATTCTAAGTTCATTCATAATGCAAGGTTACATAGCCATGTATGATTGACGAGACTTAGAAAATAAATGAAACTGAGAAATGAAAGCAACATGAGATGAATTATTATTTCAAGGTAATAAATAAGAAGATGTGAAGCAACATAAGTTCGGAGATATCCTAAACAAAACGAGAAAGCATGTTAAAAGCAAATAATCCTACCTATATGGAACTAAAAAGGAACACAAATAAAAGCTAAACGAGTTCATCAGTGGACATGCCCCACGAAACATGATAAAACTAAATCAGAAAAAGGCATCATGCAGAGTCACCCAAAATTTCAATGTCGACATCATCACCGGGGCGCGTGGCGTGAGAAGGAGGGGGAAGGTTCAAACGCTCCCTAACAATCGAGCATTATCAGATGAATTTTCTTCATGAAGTTTCACCGCTTCTTGAAGACGGGCAATCTCTCTCCCTTGTTGGACACATATCATGTTCATCCTAGCTCCAGCCTAACGAAGACAAAGTATGTTTTTTAGTCACCTGAGTAAAAAACAAATGAGAAAGTAAAAGAGTGCATACCATTAAGTAATCCTCAACAGCCAATTCACCTAATTCCTAAGTGGGCATAGAACGTGCACAATCTCGATCAAGCAACAAAACAGTTTGAAATTTTGAGCTGATCAGTCCGACATCTTTCTCGAAAGACTCGTCATTCTCACCATAGTAAATGCAGTCGGGGTTGGTAAAAAGGTGTCGAACTTCATGGTGAGAAGAAGGACCCGCACCCAAGCTTGAAACTGTAGTAGTGCAAGATTGCTTGCCAACATCTGACTCACGACGACGCTTTTCAACTGAAGTTTCAAGAAGGCCAGATTGTTTTTTAGTTACTTTTTTTGGAGCCCGACTAGAGTCATCTACGCATTTCTGACGTTTTCTATCGTCAATGTACTTACGAGCTGCCTCACCCGTCATATCTGAAGCAACAACAAGATGTTAGACTTATGATATGTTATGGTGCAATGTTTTCAAAAAAAATGTGTGTATACATATAGCAAATACTCACTGATTTCCTCAATGATAGGTTGAGCAAGGCCAGAAGCGATGAGTGATTGATCTGAAAGAAGGATGGAAGGTTCACGTTGATCAATTGGAACACTTAATATCCGATTAATTATCTTCTTAGTTGAGTCCCTTAGCGGTGCAACTTTCCAATCTCTCGCTGCAACACAATGGAGGAAAGAATAAAAATCAAAAGGTAAAAAAAAAAGGTCAGTCACAAAGTCCTATTAAAAACCTACCAGAAAACCTGAATGACTTTAGCACACGGTGAGTAGGACTATTTTTAGGAGTTTCTGCCAACCAGTCACCACCAACAAAGAACCATTTACTTTTCCAATTTCTTGAAATTGAAGGTTTCCCTACTACTCGATGTTTTCGAAAGTTTAAGTAGTAGATAAACTTATCCTTAGGAAGATTCTTCAATCGATAAAGAGCATACACAGTCTTATAAGTTAATCTTTCTCCACTGCCATAAAGATGCCAAAGAACCCAGAATCCAAGTACAACAATCCATCCGTTTGGCCCAAGCTGAGCAAGTGCTAGCCCAGCCAAAGACAAAACTCTCTGAGGGAAGTGATGGAGAGGAAGTCTGACCCCACAATCGAACATTTTCAAATAAAAACCTACTTCTCCATTAGGAGGGCGATAGATCGCTTCTCCCTCACCAGGGCATCTAAGACTAACAGATAAGAGAATGTCGTAAATAGCTCTAATGCGTTCTAAGTGCCCTACAGTGATAGTAGAAGGATAAGAATCCATCTCAATATCTTGAGAAGAAGAAGAATCATCATCACTAGCACTTTGGTTGGAAACATCATAGATACTTGAATCAGTCTCCGAACTCGACCCCCCAGAATCCTCCTCGCTCACCTACTGATAACTAGACTCTTCGCTCGACATCCTAAAAGGAAAATGATTCTACTTAGCTATTGTTGAAACAACTACCTAGCTACAATACTTGAGTATACATAAAAAAGGTATGCTAAGAAGAAGATCGTGACGTACCTGAATAGAGAGGTGGTCTATAGTCCTTTAATGAAGCTACACAATATGTAATCCCTCAAGCACACCTACTAAAGAGCATGGAAAATATATGTTAAAGCGACAGAGGGACATTACACCCAAAAAAAAAAAAAGTCAACTAGTCAACGGGTAAAAAGTCAACGGTCGACGGGTCACAGGTCAACTGGTCAAAAGACGGGGTCATGCAATTTTTTACAAGTCTAAGACAAGTTATAAATGACAAGGCGTTGATGACAAAGCCCTATTGACAAAGCCCTGATGACATAGCCCTATTGACAAAGCCCCGATGACAACGCCCTGATGACATAGCCCCGATGACAACGCCTTATCGACAAACGCCCGAAATGACAACGCCCGAAACAACAAAAGAAGACCACGTCCGAAACAAAGATTCGGAAAAAAAAAAAAAGAAGTCAAAGTCAAGGTCAACGCTGATCAACATTGGTCAACGTTGACCAGTCAATCGGGTTGTCATTTAACCCGCGGATCGAACCGCGGGTTTTCATTGATCCGCGGGTCTCAAGCTGTTTAAAAAAAAAAATTGAAATCAAATCACAAACCTGCTGTGCGTCAGGTTTGTGACAAAACAAAAGCAATTTTTTTTTTATTTTTTTATTTTTACTTTTGCTTTTCCAATTTCTTATCTTTTTTATTTTTTATTCATTATTTAATTTCTTAATCAATTCTCACAATTTCTTTTTTTTTCTTTTATCAATTCATCAAACAAAAGTGCAAAACCCTAATTCAATTTGATTTTAAGAAATTTCTATTCTTAAATTCAAAGGGGGAATATGTACCTGATGATTGATTCGACGTTTAACCACGGTGTTCTACCACATCGAGCCTGTGAGATTGAGAATTGGAGAAAATAATGTTAAAAGTTACAGAGGAATAAATGAGAAGGAAAAGAGAAGAGGATTTAGAAACTCACCAAGTCTTGTGAGATTTGTGAGTTATGGGAATTGCTAAGCACGCTTATTTATAGAGATTTTTGATAATATCTATTTATAGAGATTTTTTATAATATCTCTAAGATTTGATATTATCAGTAAGATTTGATATTATCTCTAAGAGTTATCCTACCTTAACCATTGGATCAAAACGACGGCTGAGATTACGTCACTTATGGTTTTACAAAAAATTATTATTTTTTGCGAGACAAAAAATTTCAAACTACCAAGCCCCGACACTTGTAAAATTTTCAGAAACTGATAGAAGAATAAATTCCACCCTAAATTAATACTCCCAAGCAATAGTGAACTCACGTCTCAACTCAGCTCGGGAGTAGGGGGCCACTGTTGTGGGTAAAATTATATCGATACACACGTGGAATTTCTGGACTTGTTCAAAGAATGCACACTCGACATGTCTACGCCACCTGGACAGATAAAGCTACGTTACCTATGAGGCTATGTCTCACGCTGCTGGGGGAGGCCACGTCTCACGCCACCGGGGAGGCTATGTCTATGTCACCTAGGAAGGTACGTCTACATAGTCCCGAGAGTCTACGTCTACGTCATCTAATAAGACTACGCATCAAAGACCTAGAAACTACATATTGATATCCAATCAAACGATGACACGTGGCATGACCAACAAGCGACACGTCATTGGGAAGCAAAACGTGGCCCAATCCCAACGCGACACATGGCATGATGATGTCATCAAACTCCTCTCATATAAATAGGAGAGGAAATTCATTCATTAGGTAACTAATTTCTACTACAATTCTCTCTGGCACACTAGCTCTGCTTGCACTAACTTAAGCATCGGAGGGTGTTAGGCCGGCACCACACCGGTGCTCTCTTTGTTTCCCGTGCAGGTACAAACAGTGCTCGTCAACTACTCAGCACATCACCTACGCGGCACATCTAGTGCAGCGTACTACATCTGACTCGTCCCATACTTTCAGTTCGTTGCTTACGTGGAAGCTATCCATTTTTTAGCAACAACAGTAGAGATGATGTAGTAGAAAAGAACAAACACTGGCCATGACATGTCTTAATATAGCGAATCAGGAAATGAGCAGCAACCAAATGTGGCTCTCGGGGTTGAGATACATATTGACTCAATTGATGAACAACAAATTTAATATCCAGTCTAGTAACTGTGAGATATAAAAGATGCCCAACAAGAAGCCGATAAGAAGAATGATCAGCTAATAAAGGACCATTTAGTTCAGTTCCTTGAGTACTTTTCCTTAGATTTTAGTTTAGAACTTCAAGTTCCATTAAAATAGAACTTGAATCTTAAACCCTTGTTATTATTCAAACATTTTCACACACATTTTGCAAACTGTTATGTTTTTTGGCAACCAGAGTTCCAGCCACCTCCCAGAAAAATCCTAATTGTATTTAGAATCTAACTCGGATTTAAAATCAAACCAAACCAACCCCGAAATTTGCTTGCAAAACTCTGAACCCCCCCCCCCCCGGCCACCCTAAATGGACCTAGGCCTTGGGCTAATTTTTTAGCCACATATTCTATTTTGCTTCCTTTTTTATTTCATGTAGTTTGAATTAGTAATTCATTATATGGCATTGTTTAATGTGGGTGATGGTTATAATTGAGCCCAAATTTGTAGGTTTTGGTTTGTTGGTAAATTTAACAAAAGGTGAGGGATAGATTGAATTACTTGATGAGTAATATGAGTTTATGGATATTGAATGTTTGGATGATTGAGATAGTAAGTTTAGGATTGTCATGTTTACTTTGATTATGTTGTGTATGTTTAGGATTGGTATTCCAACTGTGTTGAGGAGAGCATTAGCAGCATTTTCAGGGACAAAGTACGTCTAGGATTGGGCTCCTATCTATGTTGGAATGAGCATGTAGAGGATTGACGTATTTAAATCATTATAATGGACTTATGAATTCATGATTGGTATATTGTGTGCTAAGTAGAAGGATTAACCTTTTGTGGATGAATTGTGTGAATTGCTTGTGATGCAAAACGACTATTATGAGTGGGACATCGATGAGTCATTCCTAGAGATACTTGTGTGCATCAAGGTCAGAAAACCTTGAATGTTAGTGGTCAGTAAACCCAGGGACAATCTCAAAGGGGCTAGCAAAACTCAAATATGCTTCCGTGTGAGACAGTTGAGCATCACACATTGATACTTGTTGTTCGTTTGTTATTGTGTTTTGAGATATGTTATGCATTTGTGGATATAAATACGTTATGGATATGAATATAAGTTGTGAGATGGATATCTTATTATATTAAGGAGTTTGGAGTTTTAGATATGTGAAAATCTATCCAGTGTATTGAAAAAAAAAGGAAAAGAAAAAAAAGGGAAGGAAGCTATACTATCGATTCTTACAGAGATGTCCAAGGAATTGTCCACTTTCCCACTTTTCATTGATACATTTCATATTTCTTTCTCCTTACATGCCTTGTGATCATCATGATGCATTTTTCGTGACTGCCTTCGAACATGAAATTCAATCTTCATATTCATATATCTTCTCAACTTTCATGATTTTAATCCAAGATTTTATCCCCATGCCTTTAATGTAAGAGTCATCTATTCAATTGCATCCTTCATCATCAACATGTTTGTTTATTGCAAGTTTGAAATGAAAAAATGATTTGATTAAATGGAATAACATTATGAGTTAGTTTTACAAGTTGTTCAAAGCATATGAGTTACTTTCAAATGACCCACCAAAAGCGTCATAACTCATTTGAGTCAGAATTACTTTTTGAGGCATCAAAAGCAAGTGAAAAATTAGGTCACTTGAATGAGGGAGAATCAATCATTAATAGGGGCATTCACTAAAAAAAAAGATGAAAATATGATTCTTCCCTCAAACCATGAGTAAACTTTGCTTGTTATGATTTCATGTCATCTAATAATTCATGGAGAAATAAGGGGTTAAATCAGATTGGGTATTTTGGCAAAAAAAAAAAAAAAAGAAATCATGCATTTGCATATCATTGATCAAATAAAAAAAAAGCCTCATGCATTTGCATCTTTAATCAAATAAAAAAAGTCTCATGCTTTCATGCACCAAAAATAGACATCACATTTCAAGGATGCATTCACCATAAATAGCATTCTACATAATTATACAAGGCATCATATGGCCCGTGTTTAAGCAGAAGTCATGCATATGCATTTTTTTAATGGGTATAAGTTTATGGTGTAAGTATTGCTCAAGTATTTTTACCATCATTCTCAAATTCAAGCTAAAAAAAGAAAATTAAGCTTAGACAATCATCGCATCATCGTCATGCATTTTATACATAATTCATGGTTTCAGTCTAACTATTACATTCTCAAATGCCAACGAAGTGCATTATCATTAGAGTCGTTTTCTCAAAAGCATTCATTGTATCCTTTACAGGCATAATAATCTTCACATGTTTCATCTAATTTATGGCATGCTCACTATATTTAAAAAAAAATTAAGCAAGCATTTTCACATGACTGGCACAAGTTTTTAAATTTACCGCTTTCTAGCATGCATTGGTGTGTCCATTGAGCATAAGAATGCAATAAAAACTCATCTTTTGAATGCACTTTCAAGTCAATCATTGAGTATTTTGCACGAATTTTATCAAAAGCATACAATGGGACAAAAAGAAAGATCATACATCCCAGGCAAGCCTATTATCAAAGTTTCAAAATCTTACTCTGGCATAAAAAAAATTGCCTTCACTTGAAGCAGCTCAAAAGTCTTCATGTTGTTAAAAAATGGATACTCGAGTCAACCATGCTTCCTCATTCTATCAAGTCAAACATAAGCTGGAGTTCGCTTTAACACACTCGTTTCATGATTCATTTGCGTGTCATGCATAGCATATAAATATTTCATTGATGGTCATTTTTTTTCTCACGCCATCACAAAACTCAAAATTTTCATTACAAATCATTCAATATCAAATAAGTTTCATTTTAGCTCACTGACTCACAGAAATTATCAAGCATGCATCGTGTATTACATTACATATTTTTCAACATCATTCCAAGTTTAAAAAAATTCATCATGCAGTTTAATAAAAACATCTTGCATTATATCAATCTTAATCAGATTCAACCTTTCTTCAACGTCGCTTTAAAAAAAATCAAACATGCATCATGCACCACATCATTTAGAGTTTAAAAAATGTTGCATACATTGATATCTCCACTTCTTCAATATTCTTTTCAAAAATTAATAAAAAAAATTCATGCAAATCAGTTCTTGTCACTCTAAAATTTCTTCATCATTGTTGAAAGTGCAAAAATACATATAGCATCACATTGCATTTTTAAATATCATTCAAAGTTAAAAAAATGCATCATGTAACATCTTTGAAATTAAATTATCTCATGGAGATTAATATTTGTCGAATTCAACATTTAGAAATATTGAAAGTAAAAAAAAAAAGGTTGAAAAATCTTAACATGATATATGTGATTGATTTAAAACCATGCATGCACAAGTTTTCACTTTGCATTTCAAATGTCATTATTGTTTTGATGTTATCAAGTATCATGATTTTGTCACCTTGAAACTGTGACAAACCCCAATTATCTAAAATTGAAATTGGAGAAAACCCATTTCTCACAAGATTTGCTCATTTTCCCTTTTTCTACTACGACTTAATCCCAGTAGAGGTTTGGTGAAGCCAGGTTCACCTCATTTTTACTCATCCATATCGCGGCTTAGACCTGATAAAGTTCAAAGTCTTCTGAGGCCATAATCATCTCATTTTCTTTGTTTTTCGATTAAATCGAATCCTACTTACGGCTCAGTCCCGGTAAAGATCCAAGCCTGGAACAAAATCCAGGTTCGATAAATTTTACTCTGTTTTTCTATTAAATTGAATCCTACTTGCGGCTCAGTTCAGGTAGAGATCAAAGCCTAGAACAAAATCCAGGTTCATTACATTTTACTCTGTTTTTCGATTAAATCGAATCCTACTTGCGGCTCAGTCCCGGTAGAGATTGAAGTTTGGAACAAAATCCAAGTTCAATACATTTTACTCTGTTTTTCGATTAAATCGAATCCTACTTGCGGCTCAGTCGGTAGAGATCGAAGCCTGGAACAAAATCTAGGTTCGTTATATTTTACTCTATTTTTTGATTAAATCGAATCCTACTTGCGGCTCAGACCCGGTAGAGATCGAAGCCTGGAACAAAATTCAGGTTCATTACACTTTAATCTATTTTTCGATTAAATCGAATCTTATTTGTTGCTCAGTCCCTGTAGAGATCGAAGCCTAGAATAAAATCCAGGTTCGTTACATATTACTATGTTTTTCGATTAAATCGAATCCTACTTGCGGCTTAGTCCCGATAGAGATCGAAGCCTGGAGCAAAATCCAAGTTCATTACATTTTACTCTGCTTTTCGATTAAATCGAATCATACTTGCGACTCAATTCCGGTAGAGATCAAAGCCTGGAATAAAATCCAAGTTCGTCATCATTTTACTTCTTTTTGGATTAAATCGAATCCTACCTGTGGCTCAATCCCGGTAGAGATCGAAGCCTAGAACAAAATCCAGGTTCATCACATTTTACTTCATTTTTCTATTAAATCGAATCATATTTGCGGCTCAGTCCCGGTAGAGATCGAAGACTGAAACAAAATCCAGGTTCATGACATTTTACTTCATTTTTATATTAAATCGAATCCTTTTTGCGGCTCAGTCCCGGTAGAGATCGAAGCCTGGAACAAAATTCAAGTTCGTTACATTTTACTCTGTTTTTTGATTAAATCGAATCCTACTTGGCTCAGTTCCGGTAGAGATCTAGCCTGGAACAAAATCCTAATTCGTTACATTTTACTTTGTTTTCGATTAAATCGAATCCTACTCGGCTCAGTTCTGGTAGAGATCGAATCCTGGAACAAAATCCAGGTTTGTTACATTTTACTCTGTTTTCGATTAAATCGAATCCTACTCGGCTCAGTTCTGGTAGAGATCGAATCCTGGAACAAAATCCAGGTTCGTTACATTTTACTCTATTTTCGATTAAATTGAATCCTACTCGGCTCAGTTCCGGTAGAGATTGAAGCCTAGAACAAAATCCAGGTTCGTTACATTTTACTCTGTTTTAGATTAAATCGAATCCTACTCAGCTCAGTTCCGGTAGAGATCGAAGCTTGGAAAAAAATACAGGTTCGTTACATTTTACTCTATTTTTCGATTAAATTGAATCCTATTTGCGGCTCAATCCCGGTAGAGATCGAAGCCTGGAATAAAATCTAGGTTCGTAACATTTTACTTCATTTATTTTTAAATCGAATCCTACTTACGGCACTGTCCCGATAAAGATCGAAGCTTGGAATAAAATCCAATTTCGTTATATTTTATTCATTCTTCAATTAAATCGAATCCTACATGCGGTTTAATCCCGGTAGAGTTCTAAACTTGAGACAAATCCAGGTTCGTTGTCACTTTGACTTTTTTGAATTCTACTAGTACTGTTTCCTCCAAAGTAGAGTTTCAAGCCTCCACAAGCCCAATTTAGTTATATTTACTTCTTTTGATTAAACTCAGTCCTTGTTTGCTTAAAATTATAAAAACTAAAAAAAAAAAACATAAAATGAACCATGTTTCTCATGGTATTCATATTTCTCAATGAATTTTTCACCATTCAAAAACTTTATCTTTTCCTTTGTCCACCTCTTAATTCTTCAAGGATGTACAAAGGGGGACAAACTGTAGATACCGTATTTTGTCCGACTCAATTTCATTAAGAAAGTTTAATTTTAGTGAAAATAGGTTTAATTTGGAATTGATTTTAAATGATAAATTGAATTTCTGATTTAAAATTAATTTTTAATTAAAGTTTTTGTTTTTTAAAAAAAAGATTTTTTCATATTAAAAATTGGTGGAATTTTGGTTTAAATAGATTTGAGTTTCAAATTGCTTTGATTAGAAAATCATTTAAGGAAAAAAAACAAATTATCATTGATTTAGGCTAATTAGTGACAAAGAAAATTAATTGATTGAATAGTAATTTTGTTTCCTTATTTACTGCTCCTAATTGGCCCATAAATAGACCATTATTTAGACCTAAAATGTCACCTCCTCACCTCATAACCATCAACACCGGATAACCTCATAACCCATCTCATCTCACATCACACCTCATAACCTCACACCACGATCACAACCTGACGGCTACATAATTCGGTTGAAAACCCCTACCTCTCGCCTATTGATATTTTCTCTAGCACTCTACTACCGCACTGGTAACATATTTCCTCTCCAAACGGCATCCATAAGACCACCATTGATCGAGCCAAGCATAATGGAATAGTGTCAATCTGTCACACTCTAAGAACTCCACATTTTTTTTGTCTCATCCTATTTCTCATCGGGCAAGTGGGATTGGTAAATTTTATTTCTCTTCTTTTTCTATTTATTTATTAGAATATTCATGTTCAGATTAGTATAAACTTCATGATTGATTATTGATATATCATCCATTTACATTTACATATATATATTTTGACAACATTTTCTCTGTTATATATAGATTTACATTTATCTAAGCATATTAAATTGTAAATATCTTTATAATAATTTAAAACGTAATTAAATTCATAATGCTTTTAAATTTGGGTCTGACCAAATAAACATATGAATGGTAATCAATAAGTTTGAATGCTATAAGCCACAAAATTAGAATATTTATAATTAAAAATAATTTTTTAAAATGAGTTAAAATATTTTCTTTCAAAATAAATACTATCTACACTTAGAATTCTCTATTATTTTCTATAATGAAAATTTTTAACTAAGAGAAAAGTCTTTGTTGGGATCTCGATAAGTACGTGGAAATCATCACGTTTGTAAAGACTGCGTAATGTGCTCATCAGGATTCTCATATAAGCGTACAAAAGCCCTAAAAAATATAGAATAGAATAACTTTTTAAAAAAACAATATTACATGTATTATTTCAAAAATAAAATAAAAAAGGAGGTTATTTTAAATAAGTTTAAATATTATTTCAAAAAATAAAAGGGAAGTATTTTAAATAAAAACAAGAAAAATGTTTTAAAATATAAATACAATTCCTATGATGGAATTTGAGAAGTAAAAACCTCAATTTCTTAAGGTGAAATATTTTCTAAATTCCAATATTGTTCAATTAACGATTATAACCCCACTCATTTTAATCTTTATTGCTTACTTCATTTTTGAAGTTGAGAAATGATTAAATGAGACATTTGTTTTTATAAATTAAAATTATTTAAATTAAGAACCATCATTTTAAAAATAAGATAATATAAGGTAAAAATATGGTAACCATTTTAAAATGAGTGTTGTAGGGTGCTAATACCTTCCCTTCACACAAATGACTCCCGAACCCAACTTGATTTTTGTAGACCATTACTTTTTTAATTTAATTTGGTGATCAATCACACCCAAATATGGTTGATGGCAACTCCCACTTCATTTTCATATAAGAGACCTAATATTAAGGATGTCAGCCGCTCAGCGTCGCAATCACGTTGTGACAATCAATTTAGTTAATTTATAGTCAATTTTTGTTTAGGGTTAGTCAATAATCAATTTAGTTAATTTAAATAGTCAATTTTAGTTTAGGTTTAGTTAAAATATTTTTGTTTTGTTTAGTCAATAGTCAATTTAATTAATTTAGTCAATTTGAATAGTCACTAGTCAATATTGTTAATTTAGTTGAGGGGAAAATGAAAATCACACCCTGTGATTTTGGTCAAATGTAAACCACACCCCTATAGTTAGAAAATGAATATTGGGTAAAGTACCCATTTGGTCCCTGAATTTTGGAGGTCGTGTCTATTTGGTTCCCGCATTTTCAATTTGTGTCTAAGTGATCCCTGAGTTTTGGATGTTGTGTCTATTTGGTCCATGCATTTTCAATTTTTGTCTAAGTGGTCCATGAGTTTTGGATATTTGTGTTTATACGGATAAAACTAATGAAAAGAGAAAGAAAGAAAGGAATCAAAAGAATTCTATTGAAACAAAGAACTTGTTGTAGCATAATTTTGCACCAACCTTGAACATGAACAAAAGAAGAAAAACTAAACTTGCTGAAAAACAAACTAAAGCTTTTATATACAAACTATTTACGAACCAACTAACTAACTAAGCATGTTAATATGAACAGCTACAAAAATACAAGCAAGGAGCTATCATACACTGCAACAAGGTCTCAGAAACACCCTAACTAACTCTTGACAAACTTAACAGGAAGCACACGCGTGTGGGAAAGCTTGTTGAGCTTAAGTAGCTTGACACCCGTTAAGCAAACTTAAGGTGTCAAGCTACTTAAGCTAGTCATTACCAAAATGTTAGAGAACCTTCTCATTATAATGTTTAGAGTCATTAATCATCACAACATTGAACAATATCCAAACTCATACCTTCATTTAAATCTCGGACCAATTTTAAAATCTTGGACCAAAAATCATACCAATCTCGAATCAAAACTCATAATCTCGGACCAAGTGTCAAATTTTTTAAAAAAAAAATTAAGTGAGAGATAAAAGGCATGAGCTTGTGGGTTTGTAGTGTTTTAAAGCTTATCCACCATTTCCATAGAGAGAAGAAAAGTGAAGATTTTTTTGAAAGATGATGGAAAAGTGAGAAGAAAGAAAGAAGATGAGATAAAAGAAAAGTAAGGATATTCTTATCTTTTAACATATACAAAAGGTTGATGTAATTTAAAAACTGAAGGTAGGGTCAATAACCCTTCATTTATATTTTTAAAGGTCAATAGGACTCATAACAACAGATATAAAACACCCCAACATGCTTTCTAAGTTTCAATGAAGAGAGAAGTTTCATAAACGGGAAATAATAAATCGTTACCAAACATATTTATATTTATCCTTATAAAACAGAAATAAAAAAAATAAATGAAAACAGGGTAAACAGACCCTTTATTCAAATCCTACCAGCATAGAATTTTCCAAAATACACAAGCATTTAACTCTCTGTCTTAGGTGGAGGAGGAGGAGGAACGCTGTAGATTGTGACCCAATGCTTATCCAGGACTTGACTATATATTTTCGTGCCCCTCACACCACTCATCTCGGACCCCAACTCACCTGTTAGAAGTAAAAATAAATCCAAACATGATCACATAAGAAATCCATTTAGAAGAACATAAATTCGAAAACATTGTTAGGGAAGGATTGCGTGGAAAACCTAAAATTCACACAAGAACGATAATAGAATAAAAAACTAAAACAAAAGGAAAAAATATGATACCAATATTTATACCGATTCACTACAATTATGAGTAACGTCCACTTTCTACTACTCTTGATATCCTTATCCTTCTTCTCAATTTATAGATCTGAGATTATTAGTATATTGGCTAATAATATATCAGTCTATCATTATTAGTATATCAGTCTATCATTATTAGTATATCATTGATGGTTAGTCACTGATAGTATATCATGGTAAATCAATAATAATTAATCATTGATAAACCATGATATACTATCACTGATATACTATAATAAATTGACTGATAAACTATCATTAATATATTATCATTGATTGACTGATATACTTATATGAAATAAATGTATTTATGACATTTTTCTATGAATAATAATCGTCCCTTTGAAATTATAATATTTCGTAAATATTTTTATTCTAGCAAATTTGTAAATATTCCCCTTCATTTTGACATCCATTTTCCCAAAATAGAACTTAGTGAGGCGGTGGTTGTTCCAATCAATGTGAATTAATTAATTTTGTCGTCTGTATGAGTCTTTGATTGGCTAAAAGAATAAATGGTAATTCTTTTCTCAATCAAGTGGTGTAAGGCAGTGATTTACATTTAGGAAGTCAGAAGAATACTTGTCTCTTAAGAAGCTCCTCCCCACTTCCTTATCTTTTCTATTTTTACTAGATAAAATATATTAGAGAAAATTAATATATGAATTTTTTTATTAAATACATAGGACCCATTGTTCTAATAAAAAATTTCAAAAGAAAACATAGTTTGGTTTTTTTTTTAACATTTTTTAAATAGTAAAGTCCATTCCAACATAATTGTAAGTGTGTTTCAGATAGGAATAGTCCTCTTCTTATTCAGAGACGTAGTCCATTATTGATTTTTTTTCTTTAGCGACGCATTTCGTCGCTAAACTTGTCGGGAAATTTTCCCTCCAATATTTTATGGCGAGAGTAGTTCCCGCCAAATTAGAGATAAATTAGGTCGCTTAAAGAGGTAGCAGAAAAGTTATAAATAGGTGTGCAGAATCACTTCAAACAAAAGTAATTTCATTAAACCGTACGTTCGTTTGGTTGAAGGGTTTCTCAATGACCAAGTTCTAACCGAGGTCGAAGAGTTTGTTGAATTCTGTCAATCCACGGTGATTTTTTATAACAACGGACAGAAGATACGATGTCCATACAAAAAGTGTAAAAGTAAGAAGATATTACAGACATATGATGTGAAGTTACACTTGTACAGTCGTGGTTTTGTAGATAATTATTATCAGTGGGTGTATCAGGAAGAATATGAAGAAATGTTCAATGCAGTGAGGGACGAGTCAATCCGAAATGAAGGAAGCAGCTCGCAGTTCAATTCGAATGTGAATGAAAGTTTAGATAATGTACAACATCAGTACGGTCAATTAGAACATATGATTTTTGATGGCTGCGCTTATCAAGGAGATGATCCTCAAACTTTATTAAATGAAGATTTAAACCTAAATGCACAAAGAATGTTTCAGATGATAGAATCAGCGAGTAGGTCATTCTTCGCAGGTTGTGATGTCACGCAACTCATAGCTGCAATCAAACTATTGAATATCAAGGCAGAGTTTCACATCCAGAAAGAGGCTTCGACTCAATTTCACAATAGTTTCAATGGTACGCTCCTGCAAACAATACGGTGCCACACAGTTTGTACGATACGAAGAAATTGGTGGAGGGTCTTGGTTTACCGGTGGAGAAGATTGATTGTTACTCGAACGAATGTATGATATATTGGGGTGCAGATTCAAGTCTTCATATGTGTAACATGTGCAATCATACGAGATAAAACAAGGTAAAAAAATATTATCCCACATACTCGCTTATTTTATTTACCTATCACACAACATCAGAAGTCATTGCTTCTCACATGAGGTGGCATCACGAGCACTCTCAGGATGATAGAATAATGAGACATCCTTCCGATGCTAAGGCGTGGAAACATTTAAATCATTATCACCCAAAATTTGCGCGAGAAATTAGAAACATTAGATTGAGTTTATATAATGAAGGGTTTCGAGGCTTCGAGAGCTCAATATTCATTGTGGTCAGTTATGTTGACACCGTATAACTTTCCTGCATCGATATTCATGAAAGATCTTGTGATTTTCTTAACGGTAATTGTACCGGGCCCGAAAGTCTGAAACAGAAGCTGGATGTGTACCTCCAACCGTTAATTACTGAGCTCCTTGGTTTATAGAATGAAGGAGTTGTGACGTATGATGTTTCACAAAAACATAATTCTGTGATGCGAGCAGCAGTTATTTGGATGATAAGTTACTTCCCAATATATTCAATATTATCAGGTACGTTTGTAAATTAATTCATATGGAATTAATTTTTTCGTACTTTTATAAGTTATAGGTTTTCATTTTTTATATTAAAGTTTATGGTTTTACGCCCCACGTAACAAATTTACTACCCTAACTAAATTCGTTAGGGTGGAACACTTCAGGAAAGTTTGCATGGACGATACTGGTGCCTTTTCGTTGGTGCATGGTCGAAAAATGTGTTGGTTTGATTGCCATAGAAGATTCTTACAGCTAAATCATCCATTTCGATCGAACAAAACTGACTGGTATAAAAGGTGGAGTGTGATAAAGGAAGGCCCTACTAAAGTTATCAATGGATACTAAATACTGCAATGATTAGATGCGCTTAACATGCGATGTGTTACAGAGATTGGTGGTGAGGCTTGGAATAAAACGGCAGGGAAAAATAGAGGTTGGAAGAAAATAAGTATTTTTTAGGAGCTACCGTATTGAGGAGATTTAATGATCAGGCATAACTTAGATGTCATGCATATTGAGAAGAACGTTTTCGACAATGTCTTCAACACAGTTCTAATATACCGAAAAAAATTAAGGACAATCTAAAATCACGTTATGATATTCGAGAAATATGTCATCCATGTGAATTAGAGTTGGACGTAACAGGAAAAAAAATACACAAAGGCAAAATACATGCTAATTGTTGACAAGAAGAAAATATTGTTCGAGTGGATGCGATCGATTAAATTTCCTAACAGAGTTGAGCAGGTGCATTGACGTGCACAGTCATAATGCATTTGGGATGAATGGTGGGTGTCGAAACCACCAAAAATAAATACTTACTCTCGGGATTTAGAATTCTGTAATAGTGGTGAGTAAGGTCGATCTCCACAGGGAAAATTACATTAAATTAAAGTTAACAAAATAAAAAGGGGGGTTTTGAGTTTTGAGAATAAAACGAAAACAAATTAAAAAGAATAAAAAATCAATAGAGAAAAGATTCCAACTAAAGGTTAATCTCAGTTATGGTTCATAGATGTGATCATAGATTACTAAACATGCATTCTTAAATTCTTCTCTAAATTAGTTGGGAGTTGCCGGAACAACAAGTGCTCTTCCTTAATTTCTCAATAGCCAAGATACGATCTAATAACTACTTCCTAACTAATGGATAACCCTAGAATATGATAATAAGATTTAACCCATTAACAACATTAAGATGAGAAGAACTCAATTCTAACTAACAAACACGGTACAACCGATTCATTTAAGTTAGATCATAAATTCCCAAAACATAAATTAAAAAGTGTTCTTAATCAATTTATGCTATCATGCTACTTGTATTAGAACAATTAAATAATTACGGATTTAAATGTTCTAACTAGCAATATGAAAATCAATCAAAGAACAAGTGGCCAATTTGCACAATAATAATCAACAATAAAATATGCAAAGAGAAAGCATGAATAAAGGGAAAATAAGAATTAAATTGAAGAACAAAACTTCACAAATTATGAACCAAACCTCGATAATCCTCTAGTTGGAATAAAGAAATTAGCTAAAGAACATATTAAAAACTATCTAAAAGTCCTAAGAAAAATAGAGGAAGAAGGGATGTTGAATTAGGAGTCAAATGGAGCTTTAAATAGGCAAAAATATGATATTTTCGTGGAAATTCTGCTCTTATCTCTATATCTAATCAAACCGAGCCGCAAGCCGCCTCCAAGCCGCGCCAGTCAAATGTCATCGCCTGCTTCTGTCTCTAGAGCCGTCCACGAGCCGCGCTACGCTGTCCAAGCCGTACACGTGTCTTGTGGTCTTGAAGAAGCGACGCGTCGCTAGTCTCTGAGCGACGTGCTCCCTATCTGCGGCCCGAAGTCATCCTGACGTCGCCGCACCCTTTTCTCTTCATGTTGATGATGTCATCTCAGCTCAATTATTTTATTTTTCTCTTTTTCGTCATCCTGCGACGATGGGTCATACTGCCGCGGCCGACCGTTTCTCCCGGTTTTTGGCCCGAAATTGACATTTGGTCTCAGTGGCGGCAATGGATCCAATCGCTGCGGCGATGGGTCTTTTTCAACACTAAAATGGGCATAACTTCTTCGTTTTAAGTTCTATTTGAGTGTCGTTTTCGTCTACGTTCATAAAATTCAACAATTAATAATATGATGGACATTTAAATCAATTAACATTCATATTTTAATTATTTTGGATATATAATCACTTATAAATATGTGTTAATTACGAGTTATCAATGAAAAGTTATGATTGTTACATATTCATACAACGACTTATGCCAGCTGCATTCAGACAATTTCTTTAGTAGAAACATTGGGAATCGTTGACACAATTGAATGTTTTCTTCAGAGACTTAACATGTGCAACATTGCCCCAAGAAAATGTTGAGTCGTTGAGTAGTGAGATTGCTATCATAATTTGCAAGTTAGAGGGAATGTTTCTACCATCCTTTTTCGACTCGATGGAGCATCTACCAGTGCATCTACTATACGAGGCATATCTAAGAGGCCTAGTTCAATACCGATGGATGTATCCATTTGAAAGGTAAATAAATTGAATGGTATCGTTATTGTGTCCTAAATTACTGGTTGTAGCTGATTCATTTTTATGTCAGATATTTGCGTAGACTGAAAAGAAATGTTGGAAACAAGGCTAGAGTTGAAGAATCTATATGCAATGCATACCAAATGCATGAGACGACCACATTCTATTCATATTACTTTGATCAACGAATTACAGAATAATACAAAACAGTGAAGCGTAATTTTGTTTAAGACTCACTTCCTCTTCGAGTCGATCCAAATGATTTGTCTAATATTACAGTATTAGGAAGACCTATTGAAAAGTCCGTGCGAAAAGCGTTAAATGAGGAAGAGCATCACATCGCACAGATGTACGTGTTATGTAATTGTCCGGAGGTGGAACCATATATTGAGTAAGGATAAACTAAATTAACACATCAAATAGTAATATTAATTTTTTTCATAATATATTATTTTCAATTATAAGTTATTCGTTGAGTTATTCATACGACTGGCGAATCCTGGACTCAACGTAGCCTGGGAAGGGATCATAATTGACAGAGACTTCCGTTCATGGTTTTATACTTACGTAAGTATGATTACATGTTATATTTGTTCATATTAACTGAAATGATATAATTTCTCAATCCAAGTTCATTGTCATGCATGTTGATTCGCCCACGGCCCCAGTTACAAAAAATCACATAGGGAAGAGCTACAAATTTCAAACAAAAACTCATGCACAGAGTAGAGCAACAGACAGCAGCGACATATGCGTAAAGAGTCAAGTGTTCGAAAACAGTGAAGAGGATTTCTTTGGAGTTATTGATGAAATTATTGATCTTGAATATGCAGGAGAGTGTAAAGTGTACCGTATTATTCAACTACACGTGGTTCGAGACAATGCAATAAGGTGGAATGCGAAAACTATCACATTTGAAGATTTTAGATGTAAATAAGAGAAAACACATGCGCACAAATGATTGATTTGTATTGGCACAACAAGCAATTCAAACATATTTTCTGCCTTATCTGTCTTATAGACAATTTAATGTTTGGGTAGTGGTTTGCAAAGTGAGGTCATGTTACATTGATGAAAGTCTTCTAGATAAAGATAGAGAGGATTTTGTTGCTTTCGAAGAAGAAGAAGTGTAGAGTCGTGAAGTAGATGAAGGAATAAACTCTAAAACTGCTTGACCGTTAAATGACATACCAGAAACGTTGTTTAATCCCGACGGTCTATATATTGAACTTCTTTTATTGTTGATTCATCCCCTAACCATTCTGAGGAAGAAGAAGACACTGAGGACAACAATTCTAAATCCAATACCGATGAGTTTGAAGATGATGATTAAAGTAACAATGAAATTATAAAACTCTTAAGGGAACAAAAAAAGAAAAGAAAAAAAATAAGGATATTAGCGACATTCGGTGTTGCAATTAAAGACAAAACAAGTAGCTACAAACCTTCCAGCGATGCTTTGTATTGCTAAGAGTGACAAATAGCTTCCAAAAACTTCTCACCTTAGCGAAACAACTTGTCGTTAACATGGAAAGATAATTCCAAAACATTCACTCTATAGCAACATAATTTATCACTAACAGGGAAAGATAATTCAAGAACATTCACTCTATAGTGACACAGTTCGTCGCTAAGAGGATAATAATTACCTCAACAGATACTTTCCCTCATAGCTACGCAATGTGTCACTCTGATGAAATCAATGTCCCAACGGATATTTTTCCAGATAGCGACCCATTGTGTCGCTAAGGGAAATTTACATGAATGTTATAATTGAGTAAAATATTTACAAAAATGTTAGAAAAAAAACAAAAATGTTATAATTTCAAAAGTCGAGTATATTAGTCAATCTATTAGTATATCAGTCAATAATTAATAGTATATCAGTGATATATAATAGTATATCAGTGATAGATTATTAATGATTGACTGATAAACTATCATTGATATACTAATAGTTCACTGGTATACTAATAGGGATTGACTGATATACTCAAAAAATTTAAAATTCTAACATTTTTGTAAATATATTTTTTTTCCTAACAAATTTGTAAATATTATAAAAAATTCTAACATATTTGAAAATGCCCCAAATGAAAAGGCGCCTATTTTGAATATTCACTTATCTTAGCGACAAATTCTATTGCTAAAAATGAAATTAATGGCGATTATTTAAAAATTTCAACCCACTCAGCTACACATTGCGTCGCTAAGTTGAAATTAATGACACGTGGTTTGAAAATCTGTGCACTAGCTGGCGCCTTTTCATTTCCCTTAGTTAAATTTCTCTTCTAGTTTTTTTCTCTTCTGCCTTTCGGCTCTCTTCTTCTCTCTCTCTTTCTATTTTCTTTTCTTTTTCTCTTCTATTTTCTTTTTTTTTCTCATCTTTTTTTTTCGTTTTCCCGTCAAACCGTTAGTGAACGATAACTTCATTTCTATTTATTTATTTAATTCAAATAATTAACTTGTTAAATATGTATTTGAAATTAATTAATTTTTAAATAGTTAATTAATATTAAATTGCATGTTAATTTTTTTATGTATTTAGTTTATTTAGATTAGTTATATTAATTTGTATGCTATGTATTTGTTTTTAATTCATTAGTATGTTAATTATTAAAATTTAATTGAATATCATGTTAATTGGTTTAATTTAGTGTATTTAGATTAATTATATTAAGATTATTTAATTAATTTGTATGCTATGTATTTGTTTTTAATTCATTACTGTATAATTATTAATTTTTAATTAAATAACAAGTTAATTGGTTTAATTTAGTGTATTCAGATTAAAGCGATTGAAGAGAGACCTAAAGCGATTGAAGAGAGAGAGAAAGGACGCGTTGGGTATTTTCTTTTTTTGCAAGAAATTTTATCATAAATACCCCTTAATGAAGTGTGGTTTTCAAAACTACCCTACTAAAAAAATTAGTTTCTTTTCTACCCTTAATTGGTAGTTTTTACATAGTTAGTTATAGTATCTCACCAATCAATTGTAGCCACTTGTCAATTTTAGGGTAGTTTTGAAAAGTTTAAAAAAATTAGGGTACTTTTGATAACTTAAATGATAAAAAAGGTAGTTATGAAAATTACCCTTTTTGCAATTGGTGAGAGAGAAAGTGGCCCAAAAAGAGAAAATGGGTGCGAGAAAATTTTAATCGCGCGCTTCTTTTTTTCATATTGTATCTCAATTTTGTTGTAGTGGTCCATGAGTTTTGTTTCATAAACAAATTACTAACAAAATAGGTTTTGTTTCATAAACACAACTTAACTAATAAATATTATTTGATTTAAAGTAACTATGGTTTTAAAATCCTCTCACTTTATCTTAAAAATGTTGTTTTATAGTTATGGTAAGAATGAAATTGTTTAATTAAACCCGAAGAATACTCGTTGTCTCCTTAAGAAAAATGTGTTTCTTCTATGGTGGTAACAAATATTTAATAATTATCTTTTAGGATAAGACAAATTACTAACATGTGAATGTAGCACTTGAATCGTAGGAACCAACTAACTCAACAATATAGGTATAGGCATTGAAAAGAAGAACACGAAGAGATTTATTGAGGAAGACAAGAAGGATTATTCAATATATTTTTATATAATAATATACCGCCTATTTATACACTATTTGTGGTCATTCAAAGGGTCACAAGGCAATGTAGTTATTTGCTATAAAAACGAAAGAACACATCCATTCATAAAAAATGATGTCCATTTGGCCTCTAAGGTTTAAATTTCCGTAAAATTTAATGAAAAATTACAAACAAAGGGTATTTTTGAAACAAATTGAAAGATTGAGGGTAAAAAAAAATGAACTAACAAAAATCAATTAAGATGATACAAAGCAAAAAAAAAATGAAGTTTTTAAAAATTAAAAATATTAGAGTAAAGTAAAATTCATCAATAATCAAAGAGTTTTTTTAAGAGTTAGGTTTTGGGTGCTTTTGCAATGGCCTTGGCCGCACATGGCCGAGGCCGGCCTTGCAAATAATCATAGGCTTACATCTCGAAACCAGCTAGGGCTGTCCCTGCAAATAATCATAGGCGTACATCTCGAAACTAAATGGTAATTAGATGAGTTACCTCTATGCATTACAAATCTTCTTAGTTTCATTCATCTTTCTCACTTGCAATCCAGCTTAACTAGGACTTTAAGATGTTGCCTCTTTTTGACTTACTATTCTTAGACCAAATTCAATTTTAAGAATGAATACTATCTTGCTTTTATCCCAAAACTAATTGGTAACAAGAGTAGTTACCATAGACATAAAACTTGTTAGGTCATTTTATTTCTTCGACCTGAGATCCCTAACATTTTATTACCTTTATAAAAAAAGATATATAATAAAATTTATGGATACATAACTTGAAAAGCACGATCATTTTACGTCTGAAATGAAAGAGGGAAAAAAAAACTTACGGGCTGAGTGAGCCATTAGATTGGTTTGAACAAGTTCCCTTGCAGATGATGCATGGAGAAGGAAAACAAAGAAGACCAACTTCAAAGCAATGGAAGCCATTTCTGTTATATCAGAAAACTCAAAGTTTACATTCAGTATATATGAAGAGTTCAGCTACTACCACATTAGGAGTTTTTGCTCAAAGTTTATATTATATATGGATGAAATATGAAACAGCCTGTTTTGATCTCCGCCACTCGTTTCAGTCAACATTGTATTATAAGGTCAAAGTAGTCGGCCACAAAACATCTTAGGAGTTATTCTTTCTCCTTGTCGAGTCATTAAGAAAAGTAATTTTTTCATAAACAATTGTATTATAAGGTCAAAGTAGTCGGCCACAAAAGATCTTAGGAGTTTTTCTTTCTCCTTGTCGAGTCATTAAGATAAGTAATTTTTTCATAATAATTACAAATAATCATTTTTCATTTAAATAAGTCAATCTATCTACTGATTTACAAAATTCAGTAATTGGTTTAAATATTGATTGATATTAAAGCATCACGGACATGACATGTTCAATAAAAATAAGAAATTTTTACTCATTAAACCAAATCGGACCTACTATTTACAATTTTATTGGTGTTGCATATTTAATTACACTAATATTTATTTAAGGCCACTTTTGGTGGCTTTTCCTATACGAAATCTCTATTTTTACCATTTTTACATAATGTTTTCTCTCTCGAATTAACGTGTTTTTTTTAATTCAGATTTTCATTTATTCCTTTTCAAATATACCAAATTTGTTTCATATAGTTAATTTCAATTAAATTCGTTTGTTTTCTCTCTCTTTTATCTTATTTTCTTTAATTGATAGTGATACGATTTCTTTTTTTATTTATATAAATAACTTCTCTCTCCATTTGAATTTTAAATTCCCTTCCATTTCAAATTTTTCATATCAGTTCATCTAATTTAGTTTGAATGTTAGTGGTTTCAAGATCTCAGTCTATTTATTTTTGGGAAAAAATCAATTTACACCCCTAAACTTTACACGGTGTGTCAATTTAAACCCTAAACTTTCAATTGAATCAATTTACACCTTGAACTTTAATAAATGAATCAATTTACACCCATTGTTAATAAACTTACTATTATTTTTGAAATTTTTTAATTAGACATATTCGTTTTTATATCGAAATAAAGTTAATTTTTTTAAAATTAATTTTAAGTTTATGTTAAATATTTTTTATGGTTAAATCTAACCGTTTTGGTGTCGGGTTTGAACATTTTTGTACCGTTTAAATTGGTAACTAGGATTTCAGTTTTTTCTTAGTTGAGGTTGGGCGTTTTTATGATGAGGTCATAGACGTTTTGTTATTTTTATCTTTCGGTGATTTGGTAATGAAATTTTGATTAATTATGTGGGTTTAAATTGATTCACTTAAAAAAGTTCAAGGTGTAAATTGATTAAATTGAAAGTTTAGGGTTTAAATTGACACAACATGTAAAGTTCAGGGGTGTAAATTGATTTTTTCCCTTTATGTTTTCCGATAAATGTTTGATTGAAATTCTATTTTTTTCAACAATGGTTTTTTTTTTAAACTCATACATTGCTACATTTTATTCAAATCTTGCATCACTTTAATTTGCAAATTAAGTAATTCGTTAAAAGTGTTTCGCAATTATAAAAACAAGTATATGGTCATCAAAATTCTAACCTTTAACTATCATGTCCAGGGCTAATTCAAGTAAATAAGTCGTAGCAAAAGCTTTAAGTTTTCTCAATATCTAATCTTGAGTTAATAAATGGAACGTTGACGTGCTATTCATCATTTCTTCTCGTATGTTATTTCCTGCCATATCTCCTAATCTGAATGCTTCTATGTGCGGTTCTACCATTTTGTTTCCTAGCCTTCTTGTCGTCTTCGATTTTTCTCGTTTGGTCACCTTCTGTCAAGTTTAAACATTATTGTTCAATTATAAAAAAAAACATACAGTCTATATATTTAATAAATATAAACGTCATTTGTACAGGATAACTGTTTAAATATATTAAATTGCACATAAATTTGCTAATGTCAAACTACATAGATACAATTTATCATTAATAAATTGTTTAATACATTTAATAAATAGATTCATTGTTTAAACTGTATAACAATTTTAAATATTGTGTTAGTTTAATAATATTAAAATGTTTTCTTTACCTATGATTTCTTGTTGTTTTATTCTGTAACGTCCCTTTATTTTGAAGTGAATTTTTTTTTTTTATTTAATGTTATTTATTTATTTATTTTAAGTATTTAGTTTAATTATTATTTTTGTAATTTAGGATTTAGTAGTTAATTTTGCCCGAAATTCTTTTCAATCGTTTTAATACTTTAAATTTGCTTATGTCACCGAAGCAAATTTAAAGTATTAAAACGATTGAAAAGAATTTCAGGCGAAATTAACTACTAAATCTTAAATTACAAAAATAATAATTAAACTAAATATTTAAAATAAATAAATAAATAACATTAAATAAAAAAAAAATCACTTCAAAATAACGGGACGTTACATATTCTTTTATGTGCTTGTTTCCCACCACCTATATCTTTTGCTCTCCCTGTTTCTGATTTTTCACTATTTTGTGCTACCTTCATGTTTTTCCTTATTAATAACTATTACATATTCTAAAATGAAACCAAGTTTAATCTTTAAACAAGAACTCACATTCTTTTCATAAACAACTTTCCTCTTCTTTCTTTTTGAAGTCTCCTCTTTCTCGAATTCTTCATGTGTCCGTGTTACTTTATTTAACAAAATTAAACTATATATGGTGATTTATGTCTACTTTTATTTATTTTAATTAAACAGTTGATCAGAGATCTTTTATTTAATAAAATTAAACGCCGTTTGTTGGGTTGTGTTTAATTCCGTTTATTTTTATTAAACTATTTCAATATATTTAATTTCATGGAAGGAGATCTCTTTATTACCTATTATTCACTTTCGTCTTCCTCTATCTCATCCTTTACATCCTTGTTTCCTCTCCGTCTTCTGTTTCGATATTCATATCTTCATCTTCTTCCATGTTGTAATCTTCATCTTCATCATTAAAATCATTCTGGACAACTATAATAGAGATTATATTTTTCAAAACCTTTTTCAAAAACAATATCTTGTTTTCAATAAACATTTCAATCACTAACCTTTTCGCCTTTGCTTGATTATTTTTTCTTCGTTTCCATCTTCTACTTCATTGTTCTTCATCAACGTTTTCTTTGTTTCTAAAATCTTCTTATTTTTCGTCATTATGGAGTTTTCCACAATGGTATCTACCCTTTCCAAAACAAAACCCACCAAATCTGCTATTCAACATCCTTTTGCATTTTCAAATTTCCTTATTTTCAGCATTTATTTTTTATTTTTCGCATTAGTTGCACATCAACTTGTCAGACTACTCCACGTTTCCCCATTTACGGTATTTGCAGGGATATTTCACGTGCAAGGTCATTCGGCCTTTTCATATCTCCGGCGGGCTTGTTTTGTCCATTTGTGTAATTAATTTTGTTTCTTCAGTATTATTGTAAATAGGTGCTATAAAATGATCATTAATGTTAATAGCCCTAAAAATAAATATTTGTAAATACTATAATATTTTTTTTTGATTATCTATGCAAATTTTTTTTTGGGTAAAATACCTTTTGGTCCTGAGTTTTGGAAATCTTTTCTATTTAGTCCCCATGTTTTCAATTTGTGCTCTGCATTTTCAATTTGTGTCTAAGTGGTCCATAACTTTTAGAATTGTGTCTATTAGGATTCCCTGAGTTTTAGACATTGTGTCTATTTGATCTCTCACTATAAGAATTTTCGAAAACCGTCACCAATGTGAGTGTCATCTTATCATATGTATACGGTGACGGTGTTAAAAAACTGTCATCTTTAAAGATGACTGTTTCCCTGTCACATTTTCCAAAAGATAATGGTAAAGAAGAGAGGAAAACAGTAGAACCCTTGAGACTACATTGTGAATTTCTTGTTATTAAAACCTAAGCCTATTACATTGTTTATATAGAAAAGATAACCTAGAAAAATAAGGAAAAGATAATCTAAATACGAAAAGATAAACTTAATAGGAAAAGATAATTATCATAATGAACATGATAATTATCAAAGGAAATAAGATAAATAAGGAAAACGTATCAAATAGAATAAACTAAAGTTGACAGCTTTTTAGCCGAACCGTCGCCGCAGTCACGAACACTCGTTTCCATGACATCGTTCATCATCAAATCTCTATAGATGTGGTAAAAATAATTGGAAAAAAAAGTTGTGGTCACAAAAACAAATTGAAATTAAGTATAAAACTTAAAAAATAGGAAAATTATACGTGGTAGCCAACTTTTGAGTCTTGTTTTCATATATGCCACACTTTCATGTGTTTATATCAGATTTACGCATTTCTAGATATTCTATTAATTTAATAATATATCAATAATGTAAATTTACAACAATAATGAAATGACTTTCATGAACTTGAAAGATTAACAATAAACAAAACGAAATTAATGAACAACTGAAAAAGAGAAGTATGAATAAAAACTTTATTCAAGAAGATGCAGGTTTTCGAAACAGCCATTATTTTTTATTTGAACTGAGCTTTAAGCTCTCTTTGGACAGTTACAAGCTTGATGAGACAGCTAACAGAAAATACAACTTTTAACAAATTCTATTAACTGACTAATGATTGGCTAAATGATTAGTGATTTAATGCTCAACTAATCATAACAAAACTGCACCTTGAGCTAAATCAATGATCATTATGCTTTCTTCCTTGTCACCCTATCTTTTCTTCCATGTGAATCAGCTTCAAACAATGATAGAGCTTGGTAAAAGACACTGGTTTTATAAGCATATCTGATGCATTCTCAGATGTATGAACCTTACAAATCTTGATCAACTCTTTCTCGGTTATTTCCCTGATTAAATCATAGGAATGAGTGAGCCCATAGGGTAAGTCTTTAAGTGAATGTGACTAGAAAGTCACATCAATAAGTTGCTTGAAAAAATGTATCAAAAGCAATAAAGCTCTTACTATTGCAAGGTAAAAGAAGCAAAATTTTCTATGAATGGAAATTTGAAGAAGGGGACAAAAGCAATAAAAGTGAGTCCTAGATGAAAGAACTCAATGATATCTTCTTACTTAGATGGTAAAAGTTTGAAATGAGATACATTAGCATACTAGATGTGTTAGAAATGGTGTCCTAGAACCTGTAATTATTTAATAAAGATAATTTATTTCGAAGTTCTTTCTATTATCTATATTGATTCAATTGACGATATTAGGAATATATGGAAATATATAAATATCAAACATTCAAATAGTAAAATCCTAAGTCACTATTATGAAATCACGACTTAGTATGTGAGTCATATGAGAGGATTAAAATCGAGATGAGTAACTTAAAAGTGTCTACAGTAAATGGATAATGTTTGGGAACCTTATCCTGGTAACACTGTTGATAGCTTCTCATTTTGTTTATAGACAAATAATCTAATCCTGATCATTCATGTGGGTGACACAAAATGGAAGTATCATATACAATGTTGATTGTATAAGACTGGACCACGATGTTTGATCAAAATTCTCATTAGTACCGTTTACGAGATATGATCGAATATCAAACTAAGTTTATAAACCGTGATAGATCTCAATCCTGAGTGAAATGTGGACTCTTATTTATGGAGTTATTTTCTTTGGTTTACATGGTTGAGAGTGATATGAATAAAGGCTAAATACACTCCTGGTTTAGGAACATAACTAGATAAGTAGCTGGGAACGCATTTTCACGAGATGGAATTCATAACTTTCCTATAAATTAACGGTATCAGTGCGATACCTAAACATTTTAGGAACTTTAAGAAACTCCCTTGATGTACTGATTCGAGACATGAACAAGTGGCGTCACGACTTCTATTGATCATAGAAGTATATTATCTCTAGTTCGACTAAAGATAATGTTCATTGGAGAATCAGTGGGAACACAAGGATAAAACGGTAATTACAGGGGAAAAAATGGTAAATTTAATCTGTCTGTAATTATGAGGATTCCACGTGAAGGATATATCACAGATATAAATAAAGATAAACTAAATGGACATAACTCATCTATAGTGAGGGGAGTTCAACTATGAATCTATAGTGGAATTATTCATAGTTAGATAATAAGTAATTAACTGATATGAGTTAATCACTTAATTGACTAATTATTAAGCTCATGATCTATAAGTCCATTGGGTCCCTATGCTAGCCAAGATATCGTAGTCGCGAAATCAAGTAGAAGAAATGTAAATTTTAAGTAAAGTGAATTACTTAAAAAGGCAATATTAATTGTTTAACTATTGATTATATTTAAATGGTAATTAATATAAAAATTATTAATTGTTTAAATAATGAGTTTATTTAAACAGGAAATTAATAATGAAATATTATTAATTAGACATTATTAATAATTTAAATATTGAGTATATTTAAATGGTAATTAATAATTAATATTAATTGTTTAAATAAATAGTTTTATTTGAACGAAAATTAATAATTAAAATTAATAAATTAATAATAAAATATTGTCAATTAAATTGTTAATTAATTAAATAATAAGTTTATTTAATGGAAATGAATAATTAAAATATTTATTATTAATTGTTAAAATAATGAAAATTATTATTTAAATGGAAATTAGTAATTAAATATCATTTGATAATATTTTGTCGGGAGAAAATATTAATATTATTAATTATTTAAATAAAATATTTTATTTAAATGGTAATTAATAAATGAATTAATTAAGTTGGACTTATGAAATTAAGAGAGAGTTTCAAGCCCAATTGGATTAATGAACCCAATTGAAATTGGCCCAAAATAATTAATTAAATAAATTGTCTTTATTAATTATTTATCATGTGATTTTTTGGCCATGGCATTTATTTAAGGAAAAATAATTGTTTGAATTATATCCTAAACTAATTATATAGATTTATTTACCCAAGATAAATCAAATAAAAGAAAAGAAAATATCCTCTTATTTATCTATGGTATTTTCAAAATACCAAGATAATGGAAAGAGAATTTTTTTTTCTTTTTTGTATTTATCTCTATGGAATATCTTAATATAATTAGATTTTCCATTAGCCTATAAATAGGAGGCTTGGGTCATTCATAAATCACACAACTCAATTCGTAGAAATTGAAATTCTCTCTTTCTCTTCTCCCATTTTCCTTTGCCAATTTTGGCTATTAATTTTAGGAAGAAAAATATTTTTTCTTCTTCCAATTTCTTTTAAAGTTCAATCCCACAATCGAATTTCGTTTGATCGATCGGGATATAGCATAGAAGATTCGGTGTTCCTGAGCATTTGATGCTGTAAAGAAACCTTCAACCAATTCTCCATTTATTACTCAATGTAAGTAAAAGGCCTTTAGTGTTCGAAAATAAAGCATGAATCTACATGTTCTTCATGTTTTTATAACGAATTGCATGATGTTAATAGATCCTTAATTAATCGTTAATTAGATTATTACTAAATGAAATTCCGCTAATTTAATAGATCACTCCCTTCAAGATGCACACATCCAGTTTGAAGTTTGCTCATTAAAAGAGCACTCATGATAGTTGAACTTTGTGAAAGAAGAAGAAGAGTGTTGATATTAATTCAGCCGCCGCCAATAAAGAATTCAAGTTGTGAACAAATGCTTGTGCAATTAAAAGATTACTTAAGGATGAGCAACTATGAAAGTTTGGGGGTGTGATAAGTGCATGAAAGTGAAGTATTAAAGCCCCTATTTTGTCTTCATTTCAAGAAGAATTAGGTTATATGTAGCAAATAACATGAATATTGAACATAAATAACTTGAATCTATGTTGTTTTCGTATTTCAATCTAAATCAATTTTCTCCCCTTTTTACACTACAAAAAAACTGTCAATTTGCGACCAAATGGTCGTTTTTAGGGTATAATGCGACCAAAAAAGCGACACAAATAGTGGTGGCCAAAAAGCTGGTCGGTCCAGAATTTGTGCGACTGGATAGTCACAAATATACGACCAGAAACGTTTGGTCGCAAAAAAGTCAACCTTTTGAAAAAACGACCATATGGTCGCTTAAAAAGTGACCATCTGGTCGTAATATATGTTGAAGATAAGTGACCAATTGGTCACATAAAAGAGTGACCAAATGGTCGTATTTTATGTGACCAAATGGTCACTTTTGCACCCAGTCAAAATACGACCAGATGGTCGCCTAAAAAGTGACCATCCAGTCGTAATTTATGTTGAAGATAAGTGACCAATTGGTCACATAAAAAAGTGACCAAATGGTTGTATTTTATGTGACCAAATGGTCACTTTTGAACTTAGTCAAAATACGACCAGATGGTGGTTTTCTTGAAATAAAATGCGACCATATGGTCGCATTTAAGAATTTTTTTTTAAATTTAAATTTCAATAATTAGTTAATTAATTATTGATTATTTATTTAATTAGTATTAAAATTTAATAACAAAAATTGGAATTAAAATAAAAAATATATATATCAAATATTCAAAAAACGTTTTATACAGACGAAAGCATCCTAGAACTACTGCGGAGGGGCGGGGGGTGGCGGAGTAGGCGTCAATGATGAATGGCCGCTGCCTAGGGATCTGAAGTAGGCTGCCAAAGCTGCTGCGACCTGGGCCTCGACCTGGGCCTTGACCTGTGCCTGCATGTCCACCTCAATCCCAGCAACTCGAGAAACGAAGTCCTCGCGCATAGAGTCCATGTCCGCGCGCAGCTGCTGCTCAACCGGAGAAGGGCCGGAGCTAGTGGTCGCTCCGCTCCGCTGAAGTCGGGGCACATCTGCGTAAAAGTGTCGCCCATACGAGCCGAGCCCAGGAACTGATCCATCAGGCCGAACCGCTCCAGCAGCCTCCAAGAACGCCTCTCTACGGTCGTCCTGAGTCGGTTGCGAGTCTGGTGTGGGCAACCGCTGACTCAAGGACTCCGTGAAACATTCCTAAACATTTAAAATTCAGAAAATAAAATAGTTAATATATAAGTTAGGAAAAATTTTAAAGAAAAAATAATAATTGAAAAAATTATTAAATACTAGAACTGCTTTCGCCTTATCGTCAACGAACGTCCCGTCCTTCTTCATGTGAAGAACGTGGTGCAGCTCATCGGGCGGGACGGGGCGCCCATGCTTCGCTTCCTAAAAATATTAAAGATTGAATAATAAAACATAATAAATTAATAACTAATTGAAAAAAGAAAACGGGAAAAAAGTACGTAAGAAAATGACCAAAAAAAAACTTACCAATCGACGATGGTGCTCGTCGTGGGTTCGGGCCCCCGCTGTGTGTTTGGTGGGATTCTTCGTGCGGTTGGCCTTATTCCTGCTTGACACTGCCTTGCCCTCAGGAGTGCTCAAGCTCGCGATAAGCCGCGCGTGGTCGTCCGGGCTCATCCACATGGGTCGATTTAATCTACCGTCCGTGATATCGGGATCGATAACAGGAAACTTGCCCTGAAAAAATTGAAATAAAAATTGTTAAAGTAATAAATTTATTTATATAAATTTCAAAATTAATTAATTATAAAAATAAATGATGTTTTTTACCTTCCAGTTGTCGTACATCCGTCGTTTCTCCGTCGTCGGAATCTTTTGCCAGCGAAGGTCGCTGGGTAGAGGCATGCTCTGGAGGACCTCACGAAACCGTTTTGAAACAGATTGTATGCTCGTATTCGCAAAAACATAAAAATTATTGTGCTATTAGAAACTATTAGTTAACGAAAAAAAAAACACTTTGAAAAAAGTTTAAAGGTTTAAAAATTAAGTAATTAAAACAATAAACAAAATTACTTACGTATCCCCTTCAATCCGAAGGGTAGAGTCTGCGGTCCGAGACGACTGCGTGCATGAAGTGGAGGGGCCAGCTGGATCCGACCCTGATGCAGACCCGGACGCAGACCCGGAAGCATACCCTGATGCTAAGCTGGGAGTCGTGGCCTGGGAGTCCTGCGGCAGTCGTGATGTCGCAGACTGGGTCTCAGGGACTGCATCATCGAGCGTGGCAGCAAGTCCCGCCTCGTAATCGAAAAGGATCTCCAACTCCTCTGTAGTCAGGTCCGCATCAGGGGCAGCGGTAGTAGGCGGCTGCGGAGACGCCTCGTCACCCGCGTCGTCAGGCTCGTCTGACTGGGGAGGACGTCGTCTGCCCGTCATAATCCTACAACCAAACTAAACTAATTTAATACTAATTACGTAATTAAAATATTGAAATAAATTAAATTAATTAATTAATGAAATAATCTAAATTAAATTGAACTAAAATTAATTAAATTAAACTAACATAAATTAAGTAAATAATTTAAAATAAACTAATTAATTAATTTGAATTAAAGTAAATTAAAATTAGATTAATTGAACTAAAATGAAGTTATTAAAGTAAACTAAGTAGTGAAGAATTAAACTAAAATTAATTAAATTAAAGTAAATTAGGTAATGAAGAATTAAACTAAATTAGATTAATTGAACTAAAATTAATTAAATTAAACTAACATTAAGTAATGAAGAATTAAACTAAATTAGATTAATTGAACTAAAATTAATTAAATTAAACTAACATAAATTAAGTAAATAATTTAAAATAAACTAATTAATTAATTTGAATTAAAGTAAATTAAAATTAGATTAATTGAACTAAAATGAAGTAATTAAAGTAAACTAAGTAGTGAAGAATTAAACTAAAATTAATTAAATTAAAGTAAATTAAGTAATGAAGAATTAAACTAAATTAGATTAATTGAACTAAAATTAATTAAATTAAACTAACATTAAGTAATGAAGAATTAAACTAAATTAGATTAATTGAACTAAAATTAATTAAATTAAACTAACATAAATTAAGTAAATAATTTAAAATAAACTAATTAATTAATTTGAATTAAAGTAAATTAAAATTAGATTAATTGAACTAAAATGAAGTAATTAAAGTAAACTAAGTAGTGAAGAATTAAACTAAAATTAATTAAATTAAAGTAAATTAAGTAATGAAGAATTAAATTAAATTAGATTAATTGAACTAAAATTAATTAAATTAAACTAACATTAATTAATTAAAACTAAAATAAACTAAACTAAGTAATTAATTAAAGTAAACTAAGTAATGAAGATTTCAACTATTAGATTAAATTAAACTAAAATTAATTAAATTTAACTAACATTAATTAAATTTAACTAACATTAATTAATAAAAACTAAACTTAACTAAACTAATTAATTAAATTAAACTAAATTAAAATTAGATTAATTGTACTAAAATGTATCAATTAATTAAAGTAAACGAAATTAGAGTAATAAACCTTAATTAAACTAAGTACTTAATTAAACTAAATTACATTAATTAAACTAAAATTAATGAAATTAACAACATTAAACTAAACTAATTAAATTTAAACATAAACTTAAACTAAAAATAACTAAAAACTAACTTAAAACGTTTACGAAACTAACCTCGTAATAGAAACCGGGATTGGAGGTTTAAGGTGTTTAGGTTTAGAGTAGGAACGGGGAATGGGAACGGGGAAAAAACAACGGGGAACGGAACGGGGGAAAGAGAGAAAAGAAAGAAAAAAGAGAAAGAAAAGGAAAAGGGAAACGGGGGAAAGGAAATCTGTGTGGTTTTTAAATCAGAATTTACGACCAAATGGTCACAAATATGTAATAATGACCAGAAACGAAAGGTCGCGCGTGCTGGGGAAAATACGACCAGATGGTCGCATTTTTGGAGATATTTGCGACCATCTGGTAGCATTTCTTTAAAAAGCGACCAAAAAATCTGTCATATCACGAGTCCCATCAAGAATTGTGATCATCTAGTGGCAATAATGAAATTCACCGCCAAATATTGTGACCAGATGGTCGTAATTTTTAAATTCACCGCCATAAATTTCATGAGAATTTAAATTTACCGCTCAGATTTGCGACCATATGGTCGTAATCTCACTTATATTTTTTTAAAAATATAATTATACTTTTCCAAAAATGCGACCATTTGGTCGCCTTTCCATCTAAATTACTACCATGTGGTCACCTTTTGTGTGAAATTGTGACCACATGGTCGCAAATATTAATATATATATATATTTTTTAAATTGGGTTAATTTGTGGAGTTTTACTCTATTAAATTTGGTTATTTTCTGATATTTAGATATGAAGGGAACTCTTGTTTCCATGTTGTTATATTTGATCATAGTGCTTCTGAAATCCAATATCCAATCAAGGAAAAGAAAGTGATGTTTAAAAGTGAGCATATTGAAGATGAAGATGATGATGATTCTGTCCAAATATTTGACCATGTGGTCGCAAATATTAATATATTTTTTTTTAATCATTCATTAAAAGAAATAGTTTTAATTAATAAACACATACACACATTGAATAATCAAGTTAACGAAATATCTCATTCATCATCGTCTCCAAGAAGTCCGTCACATAAAGTCTTCTTCTTCTTCTTCTTCTTCTTCTTCTTCTTCCGCTTCTTCCGCTTCTTCATCAGATTCATCGTCTTGAATAAATTCAGCATCAATGTCACGTGCGTGAGAAGTGGAAGCATTTGTATCATCATCATCATGCAATGTTATCGTTCCATCGTTCAAAGGACGAACAGTACTTGCATTCTGACCATCGTCAATTGCACGACATCTTATCTCATCTTCTTGAAAAGCAATAGCTTCCTCTGCATGGTCGTCTTTCTCGGACAAGTTTTCTTCTAGTTGGCGTGGTTTAACTTTACAAACAACTAACCAATCTGTCAGATCTCGTCTATTAATCGGATAGTTCAGGTAATAAACTTGAATCGCTTGTGAAGCCAGGACGAACCTATCAGCGGTGCGCATACAGTAATGTTAGGATGATAGTAATTTTTTCAACAAAATACCACGGTTTTTTTGACAATTTAAAATAACTCACGTATGCACTGAACCAAGAACGAAACTCTCTGTCGATTATTGACCCCTCCTCGGCGTCTGTAAGACCAACTCGTGTCATTCGAACGTATACGTTTAGAAATAATCTATATGTTACAAAAATATTTAGCAACTAGTTTGTTTATGCGATGAAATAATGTTAAGTTACAAACTCACTCTATGTAAGGCTCGATCTCTGCGCAGTTGCATAACACGTATGTCTGCATTACGTGATACTCAGAATAGGTCAACGGCCTACGCACTGCTCTTCCAACTGTCATGCCAGGTTCCGTAAAAATCGGCAAGTCGTTTATGTCAACACTTTCAAGTAAATTTTCGACAATGTTTCGTTTCATCGGTCGAAACTGCTCTGCAATGTGTTGATCAAAGTAGTATGAACAAAATGTGGTAGTCTCTTGCGTCAGGTACGCACTACAGATAGATCCTTCTACTCATGATCTATTTCCAACCATCTTTTCCAACCGACGTAAGTACTTGTGGGTACAAAACATAATTTACATTCTAAGATCACTGTACTGATTCATACGCGTACATTACAAAATAACTGTGCTTACCTTTCAAATGGGTACATCCAGCGGTAATGTACAGGACCCCCTAGGAATGCCTCGTATGGAAGATGCTCCATGGAGTCAAAAAAGCCAGGTGGGAACATTCGCTCCAACTTACAAATAATAACGGCAATCTCTGAACTCATTGAAGCGACAGTAGCTTCGGTTAGCTCTGTACATGTCAAGTCCCTGAAAAAAACACTCAACTGGGCAAGCGGCTCCAAATTTCTATTCTCTAGGAACAGTCTGAACACGACGGACATCAATCGTTGCATGAATATATGACAGTCGTGGCTTTTCATCCCGAACATGATATGTTTTTTACTGTCTATACACCGACTCAAATTCGAAACGTATCCGTCTGGGAATTTGATGGATTTGATCCACTCAAATAATGCTTTCTCTTCATCCGTCGTCAACATGTACTTTGCTTTTGCGTAATTATCATTGTCGTCAGGCTCCAACTCTGGACGGTCACATATCTCCCGTATATCATAACGTGCCTTCAGATTGTCCTTCGTTTTTCCCTGAATGTCCAAAATCGAATTCAAAATGTTGTCGAAGAAATTCTTCTCGATATGCATTACATCAAGATTGTGTCTAATCAGTAGATCTTGCCAATACGGTAGATCTCAAAAAATACTCCGTTTCTTCCAACTCGTGTTTTTCACAGCCGCATTGTTTGCACTCTCTGCAACTTCCACTGTAATCTTCTGCATCCCTATAAAATCTATACCGTGAAGAATCTGTCTTCCACTATACATGGTCGGGGGGGTCTGTTTTCTTACTCGTCGACCCTTCTTCCAGTCACTGCCGTTTGAACGGAAAGTGTGATTCAACGGCAAAAATCAACGGTGACTGTCAAACCAACAAGTTTTCCGACCGTTTCTGAGATAAAATGCATCTGTGTCTAGCATGCAATGTGGACATGCGTATGTCCCCGCCGTACTCCATCCTTTAAGAGGAGGAGATTGAGGTTCACACAATTAACTACACTGACTAAGGAAAGCAATAACAAAAGCTAAACACGGACTCAAAAATGTATATGAAAGAAATTAAAGATCAACATACCTAACAACATTGAATACGCAGGGAAGTCACTGATCGTCCAGATTAACGCGGCGCGCATCAAGAAATTTTGTTTCTTCGAAATGTCGTACGTCATAACTCCGTCAGTCGACAACCTTTTCAACTCTGCAATAAGTGGTTGCAAATACACATCTAGCTTATGTTTTGGACTTTTCGGCCCAGGTACGATCACTGATAGAAAAATCACCGGGTCTCACATGCACATCGAGGGAGGCAAGTTATACGGGGTTACCACGACTGGCCAAACTGAATATTGTGCCCCGAATGCCTCGAACGGATTAAAGCCATCCGTGCATAAGCCCAATCTGACGTTTCTCGGATCTTGTGCAAAATCCGGATGATAATTATTTAAATGCTTCCATGCCGCAACATCTGAGGGATGTCTCATAACACCTTCATCCTTTGAATGCTCGTGATGCCATCTCATGTGCGAGGCTGTCACATCCGATGCATACAACCGTTGCAGACGTGGGGTCAATGGTAAATAGAACATGCGGGCGTTCAGAATCAGGCTGTGTTTCCCTTGTTTGTATCTTGGAAGAAAACATAATTTGCAATGATGCAGGTCCTCATCCACATCCCAGTAAATCATGCATCTGTTTTGACACGGATCTATTTTCTCCACGGGTAATCCAAGTCCCTCCACTAGCTTTTTCGTGTCGTACAAACTGTGAGGCATATTATTTTCTTCTAGAGCGCATCGACGAAACCACGATGCAATCATACCGGGTATGTTGTACTGCGCCTTTATATTTAAAAGTTATGTAGCAGCAGCAAGTTGACTTACCTCACACCCATCGTACAATGGTCGGATGGCTGTCTTTAGCATCTCGTGCATCTTACGAGCTTCCTGATTCATTTCCTCTTCTACAACCCGTTCATCTTCGTCTACGTTTAAACTTTCACGGAAATTTTCATTGCCCCTATACCCCGCACCATCAGGTATCATTTGCTGCATCTGACTATACTGTTGTTCATAATTCCATTCTTCGTCAACAACCACTACATTCGAGCTGCTACCTTCGTATCGTCTCAATTCCTGTAATGCAGCATCAAACATTTCCTATGTATCTCTCTGAAACACACAGTGATAATAATTCTGCACAAACCCCCGACTATAAAGATGCACCTTCAACTCGAGAACTTGGTATGATTCTCCTATTGTCGCATTTCTGCGCACGGCAACGTAGCTTTCCACCATACTTTTCATAATAGACAGTTGTCATGCAAAACTCAACAAACTGTTCAACCCCGGCCACGAACTCATCGTTCAAATACCCGTCTATCAAACGAACATACATCCACTCTCTCATTTTATTTTTTCTTAATGCTAACAAACAATGGGTGGAGGGGTTTTTATAATGGACTCCTCTGCTCATTTGCGACCAGATGGTAGTATTTTTGCTACCATCTGGTCGCATTTTCCCGCCAAAATTTCCCGCCATTTTCCACACTTCCCAGAGTCACATCGACTCAGAATTTACGACCAGATGGTCACTTTTTTTGGTGACCACTTGGTAGATTTTATCCCACCAAGTTATTTATCAATTATTGGTCACATAAAATCACAGAATGTGCGACCATCTGGTCACTTCTTAATGTGACCACGTGGTAGCTTAATTCCCCCCAAAATTTTAAGCTACCACTGCTCACTAATGGTCACCAAAATTGCGACCATTTAGTCACTTATAATTGTGACAACTTGGTAGCTTTTTTCCCTCCAATTTTAAGCTACCACTGCTCAATAAAGGTCACAAAAATTGTGAACAGTTAGTCACTGTTGATTGTGACCACTTGGTAGCTTTTTTCCCTCCAATTTTAAGCTATCACTACTCAATAAAGGTCACAAAAATTGCGACCAGGTAGTCACTTTTGATTGTGACCACTTGGTAGCTTTTTTAACTCCAAAAGTACGCGCTATTTTTTTGCTACCAAGGCATATTTTAGTCACAAAAATGCGACCAAAGGGTCATTTTTTTAGGTGACCAATTGGTCTCTTCTTTCGCGCCATTTTTTATGACTACTACTGCTTTTGGTCGCAATCTGGTCGCAAAAAAAGTGACCAAATGGTCACTTAGAGTCAACCTTCAAAGAAAGTGACCAGGTGGTCACCAGAAAACTACCACTTTTTTTTTGTCGTAAATTTTTGGTCGCATTTTGACAGTTTTTTTGTAGTGTTAATCTATTTTTGTTAAGACTCTAAAGAAATCTTCTTGAGGACAAAGGATTGCAAAAACCTGCCCTAGCATAATGCCGCTCATTAGAATTGAGTTTCTTCCTGAAGCAAGAAAGGCTGTAGTCAAAGCATTGAATCTGAATGGTCAGAAGATATTTTCTCTGCTAGCTGTTGTTGACAAGACTAAGAGCAGCCAATTCCTACTACAGTATTCGTTCGTGCGGCTAACAATGCTTTACCCGGTAGTTCACCAACCATGATTTTTGGCGGGAAAAAGAAGAAAGAAAGAATAGGAGCGATATAAAAGGAAGAGACAAGCCAAGGAAAAAAAGAGAGGGAGGAAGACGAAGAAAAGGTGCAATCTTTAGGAAGAAGAAGAGGTTTTTAGAGTGTTTAGCCATTTTACTATCACATATTCAATTGTTGTTTAGAATATTTGTATCTCAATTTTATAAACATGAACTTTAATCTCATTTTTAATCTCTCTGTCGTATTATCTTTAGCTATGAGTATCTAAATCCGCTATGATATTGTGAAGAGATCAAGGATTATAAGAACTTAATGTATATTGAATCATTGAAGGATTATTTCGATCAAGCTATTTACTTTTTCATTCCTTATCCTCTAATAAGCTTAGTGGGAACCAAGTAGGGGGAGTCTAACCTTGTATTAAGAAATATTTAGGTTAGCATATTTCAAGAGAAAACGAGTAGAGTAACTTTCAGGAAGGCAAGCACAACAACATTCAGGAAAATTAAGGCTAAAAGGAAAAGCAAATAGAGAAGAGCCAAAGTATGCTTGGCACACTAACGAACCAAATACGATGCCATATATTCGCCAAAGTCTTCCCACCATCTGCATGGTTGATAAGAAGATCCAAATGAAGAGCCCCCATATCAGGAGAATAGCCGACTGCGTCAAAAGCTCACTAAAGGGTATTCCTCAAAAAGGGAGTGAAGGTCGTACTTGGGCCCGGGGTGAAAAATCTCCTAAGTAACAGGAGCGGTCCACCTAGAGAGCACACTTCCTCTGCCAGCGCGGTAATATCACTCAGTAAATTGGCACCGGCCCCCCAAAGCCGAGGCCGGGGGATCTGGAACCAAAGGATGAATAGGTTCTTTACCCATCGAATCTTAAGACTCCGAAGAGACAACCTGTTCGAACCCCATAAAGTCAAAAGATAAGATATCAGAATAACCTAAAGGAGACGCACTCGACTCAGGGGAAAAAGATTGGTAGACCATCTCTGGATGCTTCCGTATGAAATCGTCTGCACTCTTTACCTCGCGCTCATACCATTCGATCATCCTGCCCCCCCCCCTTCCGCTTTAGAGCAAGAGGGTCCGCGGTAGGTTCCATAGCATCAACCTCCACGATGTGCCCACTCCTCGAGGGCACTTCAGAGTAGCCTGATTGGACTCGACCACCTCTTTCCCCTTTCGGCTTGGCTGAGGCCCCATTTCTTCCCACCTTTTTCTCGCATCTTCTAGAAAAACCAGGAAAGCAGATGGGTCGAAAGACTTCAAAAGAAGCTATTTCTCCGACATCCTCTTGCTTAAGCCTAAAAGAAACACCCAATCGGGTTAGACGCAAGAATACACACTAAAGAAGCAAAGAGGACGAGACCCGAGTAGAGACCATTACGGGGAACGATAGGCACAAAACCTTTTGGGGGAGTCCAAAGTTTCACAAAGATAATCCAAGACTCCTGAGTAAACTCTTCCCAGTCGAAAAGGCCCAACCTATCAACGAGCGCGCAACGCGAGAGTTCCTCCTTAGAAGTACTTTTTGGAAGAAATTATTTCTCTAAAAAGAAAACACAAAAGTTGTCAATTAAACACAACAGTTTAAACGATAATTTTTTTTAATGAGGGTCTATGTAACAACCTGGATTTTTGCTTAAGAACATTTTAGGATTTTCACCAACTTCTATCCGAACAATGTTATTAGTAGTTCTTTTGAACCGTCCCGTCGTTATGAGTTTAACGCAATTGACCGTTCGTTAATCCGAGCCCCGAGTAAAAAATTTTGGCCTAAATACCGGTTGTGTCCCTACTTACTTATTTTCGTTAATAAGAGTATATTGGTTCTTTGGTCTTTTGTTAACCAATCAAAAACATGCATAAAACCCTAGACTCTTTATCATTGTCTTAAAACCCCACACCTCTCTCGATAGCAGCCGTCTTTCGTTCTTTCATCGTAGTAACTCTCCAATTCTTAAGGTAATTATGAATGTAATTGTTATCTGTCATTTTCTTTGGATTTAGAGCCCTTATAGACATCGTATTATTGTTTTTCTCAATGGTTTTAAAGGTAGCCATCAGGTTCACGTTTTTCTTTGATAAACCAAGGATTCATCGTGTTTTTCTCGATTTAATCGTAAAATAAATTAATGAATGGTGATTCCTTATGTTTTAGATTAAAATTCAAGAAGAATACGTGCCTTATCATCACTGTCATTTTATGTGTTTAGATATCGTTTGCTCGTTTTTCGGATAATTAATGGTTGTTAGTTGTATTTGTTATGTAGGTTTGTGATCGATTGTTTGACTTTGACTCCGGCACCTTGGAAGCTTGGATTTTCACATCTAAGGTGAGTTTAAAATGGAAGTCAGTAATTTTATGAATTATGTTTCATTACGATATTGTATATCGAGGTTAAGAGGGGAACTAACTTCCGGAAGTTATACTTGGTTGGAGACTTTAATTCGGATGTGAGTGGAGTGATTTTGATGTATTTATGGTTTTGGAAGTAAAAGAGGAATTACGAGTGGTTTGGAAGTCTTGTAAGGTGATTTGGAGACTTTAGATGAAAGTGATTGACTAAGGAACTTTAAGTGATTCGGGAGTCAAAGTGGCTTAGAAATTACACTTGAGTATTGACTCGTGTAATTCAAGCGGTTTATGCTCTTTAGTAGTTTAGTGGAACTTTATCTAACTTACTAGGGAGCTTGACGAATTCTGCGAGGTTATGTGATATGGCACATGATAGTATGTGATACGCTCCATACGGTATCATGGTGCGAGGTTATGTGATATGGCACATGATAGTATGTGATACGCTCCATACGGTATCATGGTGCGAGGTTATGTGATATGGCACATGATAGTATGTGATACGCTCCATACGGTATCATGGTGCGAGGTTATGTGATATGGCACATGATAGTATGTGATACGCTCCATACGGTATCATGGTGCGAGGTTATATGATATGGCACATGATAGTATGTGATACGCTCCATACGGTATCATGGTGCGATGATTTGTGATATAGCACTATACACGCTGTGGTAAGGATGGCATTCGAAGATTTGAGCGTGTATGGATGTGTTATTATTGTTATTATTATTATAGTACTATACACGCTGTGGTAAGGGTGGCATTCGAAGATTTGAGCGTGTATGGATGTGTCATTATTGTTATTATTATAGTACTACACATGCGGTGATACGGTTGGCACTCGAAGATTCGAGCATGTGTGGTTGCGACTTTATTAGTACTTAGTATATCACGTTCTTTTACTTGTATCTTGGTTGAGTATTTCTTTTATGATGATAGAATGTTTTCGAGGAAATCCATAACTCATAAGATTCGTTGAGCCACGATGTTAAGAAAGTTTATTATGTTTTTTTGTTTATGTGTGAAATTTTGGAATGTGGAATGGGTAGTAAAAGTAAAATCTAGGCCTTTGGACACGATTTCTGACATGAAATATTGTTCATAGGATTACTTGCTTTCATTTTACTCTCACTAGCATTTTATGCTAATGTTGCTACAATTACAATTTTTCAGGTAAGACTCGTGGTAAAGGACGAGGTAGAGGAGGTGGCACCGCGTGACCGATCGTGATAATGAATGGACAGGAACGCAACAGATTTTGAAAGTAGCATCCTTGAATGCTCATGAAAATTGCATCACTTTTTATTTTGTTACATTTTGAGCTCGATGGAGCGTTTGTATATATATAGTTTGAACTTTAAACTTCCTTTAGCATATGCATCATATCATGAAAGGTGCATTCTAGTATTATTGCTTTTTCTGGAAAAACTAGTTGTAAACAGGTTTTGGTTTATCCGAATTTTAAACGGACCCATGCCGTTTTTCTGTAAAATCTAGATTTCCTCTGCGCATTTGTTTTAATGGATTTTATGAAAAATCGGGTCGTTACAGTTGGTATCAGAGCCTTCTTGGTTCTGTAGACCACATGCATCGCATGTTTTCATGGTTTAATTTTTTTCTTGTCCAATCATTGTTCGATGGTCAACGGTGCCAGGTATCCTTAGAACCTTCTCTTTTGATAAATGTAATTGTAGCATTGCCATTCCTTTTCCATTATCTCATGTGAGGTTTTCTGATTGTGATTTCAGTATGCCTCCGAGGACAGTGACACCTAGGAGAGGTCGGAGTGGAGTACAGGCTGGGATACGAGGTAGGGGTTGGACGAGGGCAGTTACACCGCCACCCCCTCCACCTGTTTATCGGGAGGATGAGCCTCCAGTTGATCAGACACCTAGTCAGGGTCGTAGTATCACCATTTCAGAGGAGTACTTTTTAGACCTTTTACGGGGTGGTGGAGGACACACTGATAGGGTTATACCACCTGTTAGAGCACCCACTCTTGTGGTAGACCAATCATGTATTACTGATGCTGCAAAAACTTTGAAAGAGTATATCAGGTACAATACTCCTGAGTTTGATGGGACATCTACTGATCCTGCAGTTGCTGAGAGATGGATCACTAGAGTAGAGAGGGTACTTGAATTTATTAAATGTCCGGATCATTTGAAGGTCCACTGTGGGACCTATTCTTTGGTAGATGATGCCTTATACTGGTGGAAGGGTTTATTTTGTACTCTCAGTCCTGAATTATAGGTTAGTTGGGAGATGTTCAGGGAAAAGTTCTATGAGAAATACTATCCAGAGGATACACGAGATCAGTTAGAGATACAGTTTCTCACACTGAGACAGGGTGATAGGTCTGTTGTGGAGTATGAGAGGGAGTTTGACAGGTTGTCAAAATTTGTTACAAAACATGTTACGGATCCTGAAAGTAAGAGAAAGAGGATTATTGTAGGTTTGAGAGCAGAACTACAAGGGCAGGTACAAGCCTTACAGCCTGGTACGTATGCTGATGCTCTGACCGCTGCTTTGGCCTTAGATATTGTTGATTCTGAGAAAAAGGCCAGTGAGATTGTTGCTCAGACCTCTTCTAGGAAGAGGAAGGCTGTGGACGACCCCCCTGGTCGAGGGACACAGTCATATAGATAGGCTCCAGGTAGGGGCAAGGGACAGACAGGACCCTAGTTCCATTCAGGTCAATCTAGTGATCGAGCCCCTTCTTTGCCCTATTGTCCTGATTGTTCTGGGTACCACTTGGGTTAGTGTTATGTGCAGAGGTGTTACCAATGTGGACAGGCCGGACATGTTAAGCGGTATTGTCCTAGTTTACAGACACCACAGCAGCGTGGGAGTCAGGGTCAGAGCTCAGGACAGGGTCAGAGTTCTGGACAGGGACAGGGTCGATTACAGGGACAGGGTCGAGGACAGGGTCAGGGCCGTGGTCAGGCAGGTGGTAGAGGCCAGATTAGGCCTGCTCAGCAGCAGAGAGCACCACCGGTAGTTCAGGCACAGCCTCAGACACGACAGCAGGTATGTGTCTTTGCCACTACTCGAGAGGATGCTGAGGCATCTGGTACTATTGTTACAGGTACTTTATCAGTATTAGGGCACTCTGCTCAAGTTTTATTTGATTCAGGGGCTAGTCACTCATTTATTTCTGCTGAGTTTATCGAGTCTGCCACCATTGATTCTGAGCCGTTAGGACATGAGTTACATGTTACTACTCCGCTCGGAAAATCTGTGATAGTGGATAGAGTAGTTTATACTGATGATTTATGTATTTTGGGTTGCTTTCTGCATGATATGTTGATAGTGATGCCGATGTCTGACTTTGATATTATTTTGGGTATGGATTGGCTGTCAGCCAACCACGCCAACATCGGTTGTAATGAGAAAGTGGTAGACTTTGTTGGTTCATGTGGGACTAATTTTCGATTTCATGGGACCCGAGGTAGGGTGACACCTGCAGTTATCTCGGGGATCCAGGCTAGAGCACTTTTGAGTGACGGTGCTTGGGGTTATTTAGCTAGTGTAGTGGACACGTCTGTTAGTGTGACTACCTTAGCTTCTGACTGTTGTGAGGGATTTCATTGATGTCTTCCCTGATGAGTTACCTGGTCTACCACCAGTGAGGAGTTAGACTTCCAGATAGAGGTGATTCCTGGGACCGTTCCATTGTCCAAGGCACCTTATCGTATGGCACCAGCTTGAACTTAAAGAGTTGAAAAGGCAGTTGCAAGAACTTTTAGACTTGGGGTTTATACGCCCAAGTGTATCACCCTGGGAGCTCCTGTATTGTTTGTAAGGAAGACAGATGGCTCCATGAGATTATGTATTGATTATAGGGAGCTGAACCGGGTCACAGTGAAAAACAAGTATCCTTTGCCCAGGATAGAGGATTTGTTTGATCAGTGAGGGGAGCTCTTGTCTTTTCGAAGATAGATCTTCGATCGGGATATCATCAGTTGAGGATTAGAGATGAAGATATTCCCAAGACTGCCTTCAGGACACGATATGGTCATTATGAGTTTGTTGTCATGTCTTTTGGCTTGACTAATGCTCCTGCAGTCTTTATGGACCTGATGCATACAGTGTTCAAGAGGTTCATTGACTCCTTTGTGATAGTGTTTATTGATGATATTCTTGTATATTCGAGGACTGAGGAGTTACATGCCATACATTTAGAGAGGGTGTTATCGACTTTGAGAGCTCATAAGTTGTATGCGAAGTTCTCTAAATGTGAATTCTGGTTGAAGGAAGTGGCTTGTCTTGGGCATGTAGTATCTAGTAGAGGGATTTCTGTTGATCCTTCTAAGGTGGAAGCCGTTAGTGGGTGGCCCCGACCAACTAATGTGGTCGAGATACGTAGCTTTCTTGGACTTGCAGGTTATTGTAGACGATTTGTGCAAGATTTTTCCAAGATTGCATCCTCTTTGACTCATTTGAAGAAAAAGGGGGTTGATTTTGTGTGGACTGATGAGTGTGAAAATAGCTTTGAAGAGCTTAAGAGGCGACTTGTATCGGCCCCGGTTTTAGTATCACCTGATGAGTCTGGGGGTTTGACAGTGTATACTGATGCATCCAAGAAGGGTTTTGGATGTGTATTGATGCAGCATGGAAAGGTGGTAGCTTATGCTTCTCGATAGTTAAAAGAGGATGAGAAAAAAGTACCCGACTTATGATTTGGAGCTAGCAGCAGTGGTACATGCATTGAAAATATGGAGACATTACTTGTATGGTGAAAAGATTATGATATTCACCGATCATAAGAGTCTCAAATACTTTTTCACCCAGAAAGAGTTAAATATGAGACAGAGGAGGTGGCTAGAACTTGTGAAAGATTATGACTGTGACATACAGTATCATCCAGGAAAGGTCAACGTGGTTGCTGATGCACTTAGTCGAAAGTCATCACACTTGTCAGCTTTGAGTACTATTCCTCTGAGACTTAGATGGGAGATGGAAAGAGCTGAGATAGCTTTTCTTACAGCTGAGATTACAGTGAGTTTGGCAAGTTTAACTGTTGGCCCTACTCTGAGACAGAGGATGATAGATGCACAGCGGGGTGAAAAGCACTTAGCTGAGGGTTTTCGTGAGGCAGAGTCCGAATTACCTAGCCATTTTACTTTCTCCACTGATAATGCATTGATGTATCGTAGGAGGTTGTGTGTGCCTCTAGGATCGACCTACAGAAAAGAGCTGTTGGAGGAGGCTCACAGTTCTATCTTTTCTGTGCATCCAGGTAATAATAAGATGTACAGGGACCTGAGACAGCATTATTGGTGGCCTGGGATGAAACGTGAAGTTTCTAACTTTGTTAGTAAGTGTTTGATATGTCAGCAGGTGAAGGCTTTGAGGAAGAGTCCACCTGGTTACCTTAACCCTTTGAACGTACCTGAGTGGAAATGGGAAGAAATATCGATGGACTTTATTAGTGAATTGCCAAGGACGGTGAAGGGTTATGAGACCATTTGGGTGATTGTGGACAGGTTGACTAAGAGTGCACATTTCATACCAGGGAAAATAACCTATCCAGGTTGAGAACATGGGCACGATTGTACATGAAGGAGATTGTCGACTTCATGGAGTGCCGTCAGATTGTATCGATCGAGACACCGCTTTGTCTCGAAATTCCTGGCGAGTTTGCATCTTGCTATGGGCACGGCTTAGATTTCAAGCTTGCTTTTCATCCTCCTGGACGGATGGTCGACCGGAGAGTCAACCGGATTCCTGGAGGATATGTTGAGAGCTTGTGCTCTAGAGTTCGGTGGTAGTTGGGATACTCAGTTGTATCTTGTTGAGTTTGCTTATAACAATAGTTATCAGGCTACCATCGACATGGCACCTTTTGAGGCACTTTACGGTAGAAAGTGCAGATCACCGGCTCATTGGGATGAAGTTGGTGAGAGGAAACTTCTGGGACCGGAGTTAGTACAGATGACTAGTGAGTCCATTGCTCTTATCAGAGAGAGGATGAGAGTGGCTCAGAGTAGACAGAAAAGTTACGTTGATGAGAGGCGTAGTGCACTTGAGTTTGAAGTGGGTGACCACGTATTCCTGAAGGTGGCACCTATGAAAGGTGTGATGAGATTTGGGAAGAAAGGCAAGTTGAGCCCTCGATTTATAGGCCCCTTCGAGATCCTGGACCGGATTGGGTCTGTTGCTTATCGATTGGCCTTGCCACCGGCCTTGTCGGCAGTGCATAATGTGTTCCATGTATCCATGCTCAGGAAATATGTGGCCGACCCTTCACATATTATTGATTATGAGCCCGTTACAATGGATGCTAGTCTATCCTATGAAGAGGTACCAGTTGAGATTCTTGCTACAGAACAAAAGGTGTTGAGGAATAAAACTATAAACTTGGGTTGATCAAAGACACTTTGATTATCCCAAAGAACTTTAACCAAGTTTCAGAGGAAGCTACGTGGGAACGTGAGGACGAGATGCGAGCAAAGTATCCTCACCTTTTCACGTAGGGAGCCTACTTTTCGGGGACGAAAAGCCCTTTTAGGAGGGTAGAATGTAACGTCCCGTTACTTTTGGAGGTAAATTTTTTTTTTTTAATTTTAAATAAAGTATTTAGTTAGTTTAAACTTAGTAATTCGATTTTAGTAGTTATTTTCGTTCGAAAACCTTTTTAAACTTTTTAAACCTTTTACTACTTTAAATTGGTTTCGGTGACATTAATAATTATTAACGGGCCAATTAATAATTATTAATCACCTTTAGATTATTTTAAGACCATCGGGTTTCGTATTTTTAATCGAATCTTTTAAAAGGGACGTATACGTCATTTTCCAATTTCTTAAAATTTCACTATTCATCATCCTCATCTTTAAATAGTCAAACATGAGTCAAAGTTGTCATTTTTCTTTCTTCTTTTCCCCTTGCAAGGCCGAGACACCCCCTCTCCCTCTCTCTCTCTTGGCTTTTCTCCGTTGCTCGGTGGATCGCCGTAATCTTATGCCCGTTGAAAAGCTCTCATCCCAAGGATCATTTCTAACCTAGCAATCGAGATTTTCGCTCGTTTTCTCGAAGCCTTAAGGTATGACAAACTTTCTAAAACTTGTTGTGAATAGTGTTTTAATGGAGGTTTTGAATTGAAATCTTCAAATTCACACCCCGAAGCTTGAAGATTTCAATCGAGAAAGTCGTTTTAGCAAGTTTTAGAAACTTCCCTAAACCCTAAAATCAAGGTTGAGTTGAAAACCCGTCCCGTGTTAATTTCTCTCACTTGACCAAGAATTAGGGTGTTTGGTTCGCTATGATTTTACGTTTTACTTAATTATTCTGAAATCGATTATTATGTAAAACCCTAAAATATCGTGACCCACTGTTATCTCGACTTTCAAAGTGTCTTTGATCAACCCAAATCATCTCAAAAGTGCATAAAAGACGGAAAACCGAACCCGAACCCTCTCTTCCTTGTTGGGCCATGGGTCCCTTAGGGGTTAAATTCGGGGTTTTCGTCGTTTTATGTGTTTAGATATCGTTTGCTCGTTTTTCGGATAATTAATGGTTGTTAGTTGTATTTGTTATGTAGGTTTGTGATCGATTGTTTGACTTTGACTCCGGCACCTTGGAAGCTTGGATTTTCACATCTAAGGTGAGTTTAAAATGGAAGTCAATAATTTTATGAATTATGTTTCATTACGATATTGTATATCGAGGTTAAGAGGGGAACTAACTTCCAGAAGTTATACTTGGTTGGAGACTTTAATTCGGATGTGAGTGGAGTGATTTTGATGAATTTATGGTTTTGGAAGTAAAAGAGGAATTACGAGTGGTTTGGAAGTCTTGTAAGGTGATTTGGAGACTTTAGATGAAAGTGATTGACTAAGGAACTTTAAGTGATTCGGAAGTCAAAGTGGCTTAGAAATTACACTTGAGTATTGACTCGTGTAATTCCAGCGGTTTATGCTCTTTAGTAGTTTAGTGGAACTTTATCTAACTTGCTAGGGAGCTTGACGAATTCTGCGAGGTTATGTGATATGGCACATGATAGTATGTGATACGCTCCATACGGTATCATGGTGCGAGGTTATGTGATATGGCACATGATAGTATGTGATACGCTCCATACGGTATCATGGTGCGAGGTTATGTGATATGGCACATGATAGTATGTGATACGCTCCATACGGTATCATGGTGCGAGGTTATGTGATATGGCACATGATAGTATGTGATACGCTCCATACGGTATCATGGTTCGAGGTTATGTGATATGGCACATGATAGTATGTGATACGCTTCATACGGTATCATGGTGCGAGGTTATGTGATATGACACATGATAGTACGTGATACGCTCCATACTGTATCATGGTGGGATGATTTGTGATATAGCACTATACACGCTGAGGTAAGGGTGGCATTCAAAGATTTGAGCGTGTATGGATGTGTTATTATTGTTATTATTATTATAGTACTATACACGCTGTGGTAAGGGTGGCATTCGAAGATTTGAGCGTGTATGGATGTGTCATTATTGTTATTATTATAGTACTACACATGCGGTGATACGGTTGGCACTCGAAGATTCGAGCATGTGTGGTTGCGACTTTATTAGTACTTAGTATATCACGTTCTTTTACTTGTATCTTGGTTGAGTATTTCTTTTATGATGATAGAATGTTTTCGAGGAAATCCATAACTCATAAGATTCGTTGAGCCACGATGTTAAGAAAGTTTATTATGTTTGTTGTTTATGTGTGAAATTTTGGAATGTGGAATGGGTAGTAAAAGTGAAATCTAGGCCTTTGGACACGATTTCTGACATGAAATATTGTTCATAGGATTACTTGCTTTCATTTTACTCTCACTAGCATTTTATGCTTATGTTGCTACAATTACAATTTTTCAGGTAAGACTCGTGGTAAAGGACGAGGTAGAGGAGGTGGCACCGCGTGACCGATCGAGATAATGAATGGACAGGAACGCAACTGATTTTGAAAGTAGCATCCTTGAATGCTCATGAACATTGCATCACTTTTTATTTTGTTACATTTTGAGCTCGATGGAGCGTTTGTATATATATAGTTTGAACTTTAAACTTCCTTTAGCATATGCATCATATCATGAAAGGTGCATTCTAGTATTATTGCTTTTTCTGGAAAAACTGGTTGTAAACAGGTTTTGGTTTATCTGAATTTTAAACGGACCCATGCCGTTTTTCTGTAAAATCTAGATTTCCGCTGCGCATTTGTTTTAATGGATTTTACGAAAAATCGGGTCGTTACAGGCGCTATACCTCACTATGATACATATATGCAAATTTAATAGTAAACAAGAGATATAATAAATACCTATTAAATTTGTAGAGCTGAATGTTTAGCATGGCACGTTATCATGAGTGGCCATATACCCCACTATGATACATATATGCAAATTTAATAGTAACAAAGAGAAAAAATTTATTGGTGGTTATAACTCGATTCAAACATAATAAACACCTATTAAATTTGTACAGCGACATGTTTAGCATGACACGTTATTATGAGTGGCCTTATACCCCACTATGATACATATATGCAAATTTAATATAAATTAAGAAATATCGTAGGCTAAGAAGTACCTACTAATTATTGACAAATGGTGGTAATGGACACGAGTATCCATAAGTTATTATATATGAGACGTTGTGAACTTAATTTACTTATTTGAGTTTGGATTTAATCTACTGAGTTAAAAACTCACGGCATTCGAATGCTCTGCAAACTTTTATTTTGCAAGTAACGCTGATAATAATGGAAACCATGGAGATTGACGAGGATGGAGCTACACTGAGAGAACTTTAGGACTTTTCACTTATTTATTTAATTTTATTGATTATTTTGTCAGTTGTTTTACGGACTTTCATTTTCATTTATTTTATTTGTTTTTAATTTTTAAATTGGCGCCAAAATAAAGGTTTTGTTTTGAATATCTCTTTGATTTATTAAATAAACGCTTATGCAATTATTTGATTTTTACTCTAATTTATTTATATTTTAAAGGAGTCATTATTTATTTATTTATTTATTTTTGGTTATTTTGGGTCGGGTTGTTACAGTCTAGCCCATTTTCGTCGTCTTCCTGGCCCCCGGGCAAGATGGGACCATAAAAAAAGAACCATTCCTCCTTCCAGCCCTTGTCGCTCGTGGTCTGATCTTTTCAACCAGACCAGGACGTTGGTGACTCTAGAGGACGAAGTGCGTCCTATCCTGGGAATTCAGGCGAATGTTCCAATAATGGGATATCATCCCCAAAGTCAGTCGAATGCCCAGACCCGAACACAAAACCATGACAGTGACCAAAGTTCTCAACGTATTCGGCATAAGCTAACCTATGGCGATCCCAAACCCATAAAAAAGCTCTGCAAACAAGGGAGGAAGGGGGAACCGAACCCCACATCTGAAGAACATCAGGTAAAGGACAGTCCAACCCTTCTTCAGGGAAAGATAAACTTGCTCCGACTCAATTGGGAACCTCATTTTGAAGTGTGGAGGGATAGCATAGTCAACCCTCAACTTGTTGAGACACTCTTGCGTCATCTCAGACACATTATGGGAAGGAACTCTCCCCTCATGTAACGCTTTTGACCTAGAATTTTTCTTTTTTCTTCCCTCGGATTCTTCATCGATCGATTCAAGGATGGGGGATCCAGGAAGACTTGAGACGTTAGCAATGTCCATCGGGGCAGAGCCTTCCCCTACCAAGAGCACAAAGATAGAAAGGGTTGTCTTAGACTTGGACTTTTTACCATTCGAGCGATTTTTCTTTTTCTTCTTCCTTACTTCGCCAACAACCGGTTCAGAAGGAAGAGGATTGAAAGAGCCAGGTACATTAATGGTGCATATAAGGGATGAAATCCCTCCCATTAAAGGGAGAAAGACAAGGGAGATCACATTTTCGGCATCCAACGCCGCGTCAAATTCAGAAAGAGACCCTAATCCATTCAACGAAGAAAGGGAATCCCTATCGGGTAGGGAAAGATAATCTACAACAGGTTCATTTCCCTCGGGTTCACCCCTGGACGTAGAGCTAGCACCAAATTCCTGAACAGAAAGAGGAGAAGGGGAGATAACATTCCTAGACTCAGCCCCATCTCTCTCGAAAACCCTACCATCTAAATCATCGTCCGCCACTACGACTCTAAAATTCCTACGATCTTTAACAATGGGGGTCTCGCCATGGTTGTCCATAGCAGATGACAGAAATGAAGAAGAAAGGCGAAAGGACTAATCTTAGAATGGAACTAGGAAAAACTCAAGGAACAGAGCGTCAAAGGCAGAAAGCTTTTCGCGATTTAGACAATTTCAGACAACCCTTAGAATTTAAATGGCAAACAAGCCTTTAATTCTGGAGGGATATGCTATTTAAAGGGGGAACTATGCGTCAAACAACCGCGACACATGGGAAGGGTCACGATGATCCGCATTCGCGAAAAGGGCCGTTGAAAATCAAGCCCGCTCATGAGGCCCAAACTGTCTACTTTCCGAAGAGTCACATCCTTTCGAACAATAAAGTTGATGACAGGTCTGGCGGAACGCCACGTCGTCAATCTGAGCAGACTCTATTCCCCACATTGGTCTTTCGAATCCAAAAAATAGGGGAAAACTGTAAAGGGTAAAAATAGCCCTCCAACGAGCCAAGCGTATCGCGCCGGCCCACACGGGCTCAAGCCCATCAGGATCATCGCTTGGGGGGTTGCTTACATCGGGCCACTAAAAGATCCACAAAGCCTAGTCCTGTACTAGCCAAGTCAAGCAGGCCCACGAACAAGAGACTATAAAAGGTTCCTTAACCTATCAAATGAAGTAAGTTCATATACCTAACCCTACAACTTACCTTGTGGAGAACACTTCCAACTCTCACCTACCGCCACCTGACTTGATCATCAGAGGGTCCTTGGCTGATACCACACCGGTGCCCTTCTAATCACCGTCTTATTCTAATTCAGGTAGCTGCACTAGCGATGACCCACCACGTTACCTCACGTGCTCAACTGTGTGCGAGAAATATCACACACAATTATTATTTTCAAAAAGTTAATATTTTTTTTCACTTTTTTAGTTCAATGAATTTATTGAATTATAATTATGTTATTTGAGTAATTTTTCAAAAATTATGAAATTTTAGTAATTAACGTATAAATATATGTTATTTTAATAATTGTAAAAAAAAAAGTCTCTGTTGAAATTTCCAAAAGGAAAAAAAATCCACTTCCCAGGGTTTTTTCCTTCTCTATATTATTATATGTTCAGAATGATTCATCAAATTTTATGAATTTGAGAACTCATGTTTCTGTCTGTCACTCATGGCCAACCGACAGAAACTCTACGCCAATCAACTTTGCTGTTTTTTTTTTTCTTCCTTTTCACAAATCCATGAAACAGAGGCCCTTCTCAAATGGAAGGATAGCCTCCCGCCACGCCAATCCATATGATTTTCTCATGGACTTAAAGAATAACAATAAAATAATAAACATTAAATTATGGACTTAAATGGTCGAATTACTTCAAAAAAGGACACACACATAAATATATATATATATATATATATATATATATATATATATATATATATATATATATATATATATATAACATTACTCAAATTCTTAAAATTAAATAGGTGATAATGAAGCGAGCGAAGGAAAGAGTACGAGAGTTGAAGAGTCATACAAAGACTTGCGATGGATCTTTCCTCGAATATACCAATTAACCAATACTTGCCAGAGTAGGAAAAAATGTCTGGACAAATTTTATAAAAATTTATTTCAAAAAGACTGGTTCAAAAAAATAGATTTGAGATATGTCTAGATTTTGAATTTGTGGAATGCTTGACATGACAATTGAAAACCACACATATTTATTTTATGATGTATTTTATATCTATGGATTCATTGATTGGACATAAATTGAATACCAAGTGATTCAAGGATAGTTAGCGATCTAGATGCTCTGATATCTACGTGTCTAGAAATATTTTCAAAGATTTTACTGTTTATTTGACAGTAAAAATTATATAGATAATTAAGAATATTTAGTAAAACTGTGTGAGATTCCAATTATAAGCGAATTCCATTTTATATCTGATTTCAAAACTTAACTTTAATATCAAATAAATTTAATAAAAACTAATTAAATATTAAATTTAGAAAAAAACCACAATATTAATTGAATCTAAATAAGTATTATTTGAATGAAAAAAAAAAGATTATTTGTTAAAAAAAAGTATTGATATATATATATATATATATATTAAAAGTATTAATTGGACTTTTTAAAAACGTATAAAAAATATTATTTTTAATTTAATTGCACATAAAATAAACTATTTAATTAAATAGTAAAAACAATGATTTTTTTAAGAATTAATATTTTCAAAAATTACACAAATTTTAAAAATATTTTCAAAAATGATATTCTTACACTAAGATTGGTCTAATCTCATTCTCAGATTGATGGAATCCTTTTGAGAAATTTTCAACTTTAAAATAGGATAAAATATCATTTTGATCCATGGACTTTTACTCAGGTTTTATTTTTGTCTATAAACTTTTAAAAGTTACATTTATGGTCCTTGAACCTTTACGGTTCAGTGCTTATATGACATATAATTGATTATGTGACATTATAGCAATATGCAATGAAATTAAATGACATGGAAAATCGAATTTATAGTGAGGTTAGTCCATCATTTTCTCCTTAATTATAGTCTTAAACATCACTGTATATTTATTTTTCCACATCATTTAACATCACTGTATATTTATATAATGTCACATCATCAAATACATGTCACATAAACCCTCTGTTAGTGCTCTGGAAGGAAAAACACAAAAGAAATGATAAAAACTAGAAGAATCGTAAAATTCAGGGATGAAATATGTAACTTTTAAAAGTTTAGAGATGAAAATAAAAACCCAAGTGAAAATTTATGGACTAAAATGATATTTCTATCATTCATGGCCAAACAACAGAAACTCTACTCTTTGTCTCTTTCATGCTCATCAATCAACTTTGCTGCTTTGTTTCTTTTTTATTTTTACAAATCCATTGAAGGATCGCCAGCCATTGAAAAAGAGCCCCTTATCAAATTGAAGGATAGCCTCCCACACCAATCCCTACTCGACACGTTGCATATTCCTTTAAATTCAAACTTTGTCTTCTTCAAACCCATATCAATGACGGGGAGTTTTGAAAAAAGAAATCCTTAAACATACTCAACTTCTTAAAATAACACAGGTGATAATGATGCGAGAGAGGAAGAATGAGGACCAGATTGAAGAGTAAAACTAAGACTTGGCTTGACAATTATCCAAAGACTTGTTAAAAATTGAATTTGTGAAATGCTTGACTTGACAATTGATCACCCCACAAGATTGAAAGATGGGTAGAAAATTGAACTGTAAATTAAATTAAACCTTATTAGTGTTTTAATGAAAATAATGGTCATGTGATCACAAACTCATATTTATTTTCCAAATATATTTTATTTCTATGGATTCATTTGGTAGGACGAAATCTAAATACAAAAGAATCAAGGATATTAAGGGACGATCTAGATGTCTAGAAATCCTTATCAAAGATTTTAGTGTTTTTTGTTGGATTTTATACATTTTATATTATAAAATTTAAGAGTGAAAGTAAGTGGAAGTGTAGAGAAAAAAGTTGAAAGTTGTGGTTTGTGGGAAAGTGAAAATTCACTTGTCCCACATTGGAAAGATCACAAATCTAACATCACTTTATATATCCTACACTTGCACTTTGGGTTGGGCCCTTTGGGGTTCTAAGATTTTGCGAGGGCTGAGTGCTGCCCGCCCGCCCGCCCACACGTCACGTCACGACTCGACCCAGTTAAGGTTCGGGCTGGGCCGATCTTCTTGATTAAGTAATATTCTTTTATTTAAAGAATATTTATTTAATTTCTTTTTGAAATTTAGAAAGTGTAACAACTATTCTTAATGGCCTTTGCCGTTACCGATCGCGGGCGAACGTTTCGGGAAATGTTACCGTTTCTGGTGAACTGTTACACTGGCAGAATTAATTATGGAATTTAATCCATAATTGATTTCGTTTTTTGGAGTTACGAATTAGTTTCACTATAAATAGGAAACGAATTCTCTCCATTCTTCACACCAACAAATTTAGAATTCTACTTTCTGTTTTCTCTCTTCTGTTCTTCAGCTGTCACTGTCAAATCTAAAGCTGTTGCCGCTCTTGCAGCTGTCACTGTCGCTGCACAAAACAGTGCGCCAATTCTAGACACCACTGTTGCTACGAATCCCGTACCTGCGCAGACTCAATGGGATGCTTACAATGCTGCAGCATTACAGGCTAGTAAGTATCCTCCTAGCTATCCACCAAAGCCGGTCCACTCTAAGGATCCGTCTTAATTCAATCCCCAAGACTACAAGCAATGGCATCAAAAGATGATGTTCTTCCTCACAACACTTGGTCTCGCCTATGTGCTTAAAGAACTAATGTCGGAAGTGCACGAGGACTATGTCACTTACGAGGGACACATGGAACGAGATCAATGGGAGAATTCTGATTATCTTTGTTGCAATTACATTTAAAATAGCTTATTTTATAGTCTATATAAAGTGTATGAAAACTGTAAGAGTGCGAAAGAATTATGGGATGCACTTGAACTGAAGTATTGATCAGTTGGTGCAGGGGTTAAGAGGTTTATTGCTGGAAAGTTTAATGATTTTCAAATGGTTGACGGCAAGTCCGTAGTCAACCAAGCTGAGGAGCTACAAGTCATCATAAGGGAATTGCATAGCAAAGGAATGGGGATGAGTGAACCATTCTAAGTGGCAACTATGATTGAGAAATTGCCAGAACTATCTTAAACACAAAAGTAAGGAGTGCTCTATGGAACACCTAATACTAAAACTCCGAATAGAGGAAGATAACCGAAAAGGGATTGGTACTAATAGAGTCCCAAACCAAAAGAGTGTAGAGGCTATGTCAAATCTCGCCGAGGCTGGGAAGAGCAAGAATAGGTCAACCAAGAAGAAATATGACCTAGGCCCTAAGCATGCTAACACTAAATGCATCACTGGGAATTGCTACACTTGTGGCAAAGCGAGACATAGAGCTGCTGATTGTAGGCATCGCAAGAATCCCGGACAGAATAGACCCAATAATAGGTCTAACAATCAAGTCAATCTGACTGTGGATAATGGAGATGATATTCCGCTTGTTGCGATGATCTCCGAAGTGTGCATGACTACCACTGCTAAGGGTTGGTGGATTGATTCTGGTGCTACTAGGCACGTTAGTGCGGATAGATCTCTATTCTTCAACTACAAAGAAGTTGACGGCAATGAAAAGCTGTACATGGGAAATTCTGCCACTTCTGATGTGGTTGGCAAAGGAAACATCCAGCTGAAATGGACATCTGGGAAGATACTCACCCTGAATGATGTCTACTATGTTCCTGACATTAGAAAAGAAGACTAATAAGTCGACTTATGAGTTGTGGAATGCAAAACTCTATACTAGTTGAAAGTGTGGGGGTGTTTAGCAAAGGTACAAGTTACTTTACCTAAAAGGACAAAACTTGGACCTAAGACAGTTGATTGTGTGTTTATAGGCTATGCCTTAAACAATGCAGCTTATAGATTCCTAGTAGTTAATTCACAAGTGTCTGAAATTAACAATAACACTATAATGGAGTCTATTGAAACTGAATACTTTGAGGATGTGTTTCCATATAAGAAACATACTGACACTGGAACCAAGAGAAATTATGAAGCAAGTACTTCAAGAATTCAAGATGATCCAGAATGTGAACATGAACAGGAAACTGATCATGATCAATCTGAACCCAGAAGAAGTAAAAGAAGTAAAACAGCTACTTCATTTGGTTCAGATTTCATTACCTTATGGTAGAAAGTGAACCTCAAACTTATAAAGAGGCAATGACTACTCCAGATTCTGTAAACTGGAAGGAAGCCATTGATAGCGAGATAACCTCCATTATGCAAAATAATACTTGGATATTAGTTGATTTACCACGTGGGAGTAAACCAATTGGTTGCAAATGGATTTTCAAGAGAAAGCTTAAAGCTGATGATTCTATAGATAAATATAAAGCTCATTTAGTAGCTAAAAGCTATAGACAAAAAGAGGGAATAGATTTCTTTGATACCTATTCTCCTGTGACCAGAATCACATCCATTCGTGTGTTGACTACTATTACATCTATACTTAATTTGAAAATTCATCAAATGGATGTGAAAACTGCCTTTCGAAATGGAGACTTAGATGAAGAAGTTTACATGGAACAACCCGAAGGGTTTGCTGTAAAAGGATATGAAAATAAAGTTTGTAAGCTTGTAAAGTCATTATATGGCTTAAAACAAGCACCCAAACAGTGGCATGAGAAATTTGATTACACTTTGATATCTAATGGGTTTAGAATCAATGAATGTGACAAATGTGTCTATTACAAAAGTGTAAATAATCAATGTGTTATTATTTGCTTATATGTGGATGACATGTTAATCATGGGCACCACCAAAGAGATAATAGAATCAACAAAGAAAATGTTGAATTCTAATTTTGATATGAAAAACATGGGTCTTGCTGATGTTATTCTAGGAATAAGAATAACAAGAGATTCTAAAGGATATATACTTTCTCAGTCACACTGTATAGAAAATTTGTTGAGAATGTTTGGACAATTTGAAAGAAAACCTGTATTCACTCCGTTTGATCATAGTATTAAACTATGTAAGAATACAGGTGTTGGTGTATCATCTTTAGAATATTCCAGAGTAATTGGAAGTCTTATGTACATAATGAATTGTACAAGACCAGATATAGCTTACTCAGTAAGTAGATTAGCTAGATACACCAGCAATCCAGGTCGTGATCATTGGGATGCACTAGTGAGAGTATTGAGATATCTCAAATATACTATAGACTATGGATTGCACTATACACAGTATCTACCTGTACTGGAAGGATTAAGTGATGCTAATTGGATATCTGATATCTTAAAAACTAAATCAACCAGTGGGTATGTTTTCACCTTAGGTGGAGGAGTTGTGTCTTGGAAGTCATCTAAACAGACGTCTATTGCACGCTCTACGATGGAATCAGAATTCATAGCTTTAGATAAAGCTAATGAAGAAGGAGAATGGCTACGGAATTTTCTAGAGAACATTCCATTATGGCCAAAACCAGTAAACGCTATATGTATATATTGTGATAATTTAGCTGCGTCAATGAGAGCTAAAAATACAATTTACAGTGGCAAGTCGAGGCATATACGGCGTAGACATAACTCGATTAGACAGTTGCTCACTATTTCAAAAATCTCAATAGATTATGTGAAATTAAAGGAAAATATTGCTGATCCTTTAACCAAAGGAGTAACGAAAGAGCAAGTATTGTATACATCGAGGGAAATGAGATTAAAGCCTAAGAAATGAGTTATCTGGTGGAAACCTAACCTTGTTGACTGGGAGATCCCAACATCTAGGTTTAATAGGCAAATTAAACCGGAATAACTCATAGTAGACACACTAAGACTTTTAAAGTCAAAACCCATTTCATTAACAAGTGTGTGTATCTGCAGTTATTAAAATAATATTGATACATGCATATTTTGAGAATATATAAAATCAATAGTCATCTATATGAGAGAAGAATTGGGTCGGTTCAATGAAAACAGTACAGGCTTGTGTTCTCTAAATCTCTCACGAACTGCGGGATCGAGTCCAGAACAAAAAAGGACTCAAACGAATAGAACTCAATAGAATGAGTTAAATTATGTGTGACAGTGATGAGTTATTATTTTAGCACATAAATTTGTGTTAATTGATCATACTTTGATGATTAAATAGCTTAAAAACTAGGTAATTATCTTTGATTTGTGTTTATGTGCTAGGTTGGAGAAGAGATGATGAAAAAGGACTAAAAAATTGTATTTTGGAGCTTTCTTGACACTTCGGCGCCATGGCAACAACTTTTAGTGGCCGCAGCCACAAGGAAAAGTCTGATTCCAAGCCAAAATTCCAGAGAGTTCGGCGCCCCAGCGCTGATTTTCTAGCGCCATAGCACCGAAAGCGTGAAATTTCCAGATTTTAGTCTTTTTGCTCAGCGCCCCAGCGCCCAAAAATCAGTGCCACGGCGCCAGTTCGGATTTTTTAGGATATATTTTTTATCTTTTGTTTTAAACCCTAGTTTTCAAGGATATAAAAGGGAGACTTCTTTTCTAATAGGTCAAGAACGTTCTTCCTTAGTTTTTCTGAGAGAATGATGAACTTCATGTCTAGCTAAACTCCCAATTTCCAATCAAGGTTAATCAAAGTTTGATTTTTATATTTGTGAGATTTGTTCTTCATCTTTCTTTCTAATTCTTCTCTATTCTATATTTTCTATTTTATGCATTCAATATCACATTGTTTGATTGTTCAAATAGGGCCCTTTGATCATTCTTCAATTTGATAAATTGTCAATTAGAGTGTTTAAATCCGTAATTGTTTATGCATTCTAATCCATGTGACAATTAGTATGAATGATTAATAAGTCTTTTCATCTCATGCTATGAAAATATAGGATCTAGTCTAAATAGATCGAACGTTTCGCATTTGTTGGCTAGAATTGGTCATCCTTCTCATCTTATTGCTGTCATTAATTAAATTATATTGTCGTATTCTAGGGTTGTCATTGATTAGGGAAGTAATTAATGATCGTATCTTAATTACCGACAAACTAAGGAAGGATAGATTAATAAGACGTTCTTAATAATCATAACCAATTTAGAGAATGAGTTAGGATTTCATTAGAAAAACAATGATCAAATAATATAAATCAAATGATGATTACACCTTTGGTTGGAACTTTCTCCCATTGAATCACTTCTTAACTTTTATTGTTTTCTTTCTCAATTTCTCAACAAACTCAAAAACCCCCCAATTTTAATTCACCAATCTCTGTGGATTCGACCCTACTTTCCACTACTACAAATCCATAAACCGAAAGTAGAGATCTTTATTTTTGTGGATTCGACACCCACCAAATTTTGGCGTCGTTGCCGGGGATTGGTTTGATTTAATTTTTTTTATCAGCTTAATGTCTCGTTCTTCTCATATAGGTAATTTGGAATACGATCCTGAGATAAAGAAGACAGCTAAGCAGTTGAAGAAAGCAACTAGAGAGCGAAAACAACATCAATTTTCTTCCGCTTCTTCATCTTCATCGACAGAAGAGGAAATTCAAGTCAATCTGTTAGATCCTACTAACGAATTTGAAGAAGTAAGAGAACCAATGGAAGACGCTGAAATAACTCTTAAGGAGTTGACTGCACCGAATACAACTCAAGAACCATTGTGCATTCAATATCTGAATATGAATGTGAATTTCGAGCTTAAATCAGGACTCATTCATCTTCTTCCAAGTTTCAGTGGGCAAGACAGTGAAGATCCAAATAAACACCTTAAAGCATTTCATCTTGTTTGTTTGAGTATGAAGCCACATGGTGTCACGGAGGATCAAATAAAGTTGAGAGCTTTTCCTTTCTCACTCACAGAAAAAGCCAAGGATTGGTTGTTTGATTTGCCCCCAAATTCTGTATCGACATGGGAAGAGATGGCCACATTATTTTTGGAAGAGTATTTCTCCTCATCTCGTGCTTCGAAGTTACGAAGGGAAATATCTGGGGTTCAACAGAGGAATATGGAAACTCTCCATATGTACTGGAAGAGATTCAAGAAATTATGTGCCAGTTGCCCTCAACATGGATTTTCTGAGCAACTTTTGATTCATTATTTTTAGGAGGGGTTGACTTATATTGAGAGAATATTAATGGATGCCACAAGTGGTGGTTCTATAGTGAACAAAACTCCTTCTGAAGCTAGGAGACAAATTACCACAATGGCAGCAGCTTCACAACAAAGTGAAGCTCTTCAAGAATCTACTCCTCGACGGGTGAATGAGGTAAATAATCCTGTTATTGAAAATCAAATACCTCACTTAACTTCTCTTATTGAATAGCTAACTTTGAAGAATCTTCAACCAGTCAAAACATGTGGAATATGCACGGTACCTCACACAACTGATATGTGCCCCATTCTTCAAGATGAATCACAAGAGGCTGCTAATGCCGTGGGAGGATATCATGGAAGATATCAAGGTGGCCAGCAAGGGAACCGATATGATCCTTTTTCTAACACTTACAACCCAAGATGGAAGGATCATCCTAATTTGAGCTATGGGCAACGAGATCCCTTTCAACAACCTCCACCTAGGCCCGCTAATTTCCAACAACCATCTTCATCAAAACCAGGTATGTCTCTTGAAGAAATGATTCAATCCATTGCTATTAACACACAGCAATTTCAACAGAAAACAAGGTCAAGTATCATGGAAACGAAGTCAAGTATCAAAAACTTGGAGAACCAAATAATTCAACTAGCACTTTCCATGAGCAAGATGGAATCACAAGGTAAATTGTCATCTCAAACCATGATCAATTTGAAGGAAAATGTTAGCGCTATATCATTGAGGAGTGGAAAAGTTTTGGAAGAACCTAGGATGAAAGATACTTTTGATATTCCAAGAGAAGAAACCGAAAAGGAAGCTGTCTCATATCCAAAAGTTCAATTGGAGGTTCCCGAAAGAGCAAAAACCAAGGTATTGTTGACTCCTCCTTCTTTTCCATCTCGTTTGGTTAACTCAAAGAAATCTGAAAAAGAAAAAGAGATGTTGGAAACCTTTCGAAAGGTTGAGGTAAATATTTCGTTGATAGATGCAATAAAGAAAATACCTCGATATGCAAAATTCCTTAAGGATTTGTGCACAAACAAGAGGAAATTGAAGGGTAATGAGAAAATAAGTATGGGGGAAAACGTCTCGGCAATTATTCAAAGGAAAATGCCTCCTAAAGGGGGAGATCCAGGTATGTTTTCAATTCCATGTAAGTTAGGAGACTTAAGAATTGATAAAGTTATGCTAGATTTAGGAGCTTCAATCAATGTCATGCCCCTTTCTGTGTTTAAATCTTTAAATGTTGGCCATTTAAGGGAAACATGTGTAATCCTCCAACTTGCTGATAGATCCAATGCTTATCCTGAAGGAATTTTAGAGGATGTGCTAGTACAAGTTAATGGTTTGGTATTTCCTGCAGATTTCTATGTTCTAGATATGGGGGATGATGTTTTTACCTCATCTTTAGTTCTATTAGGAAGACCATTCTTATATACTTCTAAAACAATAATTGATGTACATGCTGGTCTAATTACTATGGAGTTCGATTGTGAAGTTATAAAATTCAATATACATGACTCCATGAAATATTCTAATGCTAATTCTTCAATTTTTGCGATGATTGATTTTGTCGATCATTTGACTAATAATATTCTTAAGTTGTTTGAGAAGGATGACATGCAGGTTGCTTCAACAAAGAAACCCAAAATTGGAGAATTGCGAGCCATAATTCAAAAATATGTCAAGTCGATTTGGGATGTGCATTAATGAAAAAGCAACCTGGTCTAGCCAAAGACGTTAAATAAAAGGCGCTTTTTGGGAGGCAACCCAAATTTTTATGTTTTATGTTTTTCGTTTTCGTTTTTTTTTTAGTTTGATTTGATTTATTTTCTTTATTTTATAAATAAAAATAAATAGGATCTAATAAGGGCTATGCTGAGGATGATATTTTTCATCAAAATTTCACACTCCTGAGCAGATAGCAATCCAACTACTAAGGATTGCTCTTTCAGGGTAGTTTTCTTGTCCACTTTATTTTTGTTATTTATTCATTGAGGACAATGTGTGTGTTAAGTGTGGGGGAAGAACTGTTGGAATGAAATTAATCTTTTTGCTTAATCTTGATGCTTTTAGTATTTCATTCATGGATGATTAGAATTTTTTTCGTTTTGTTGAATTAATTTGAGGCAAAATAGGGATTAACATGAGTAGATAAGTTCTTGTTGGCATGTCTTGAGTAGTTGATTTTGATATCTTTTAATTGAATTTTTTTGTGAGATTTGATACATTATATCCCTTGTGAGTTTTTGGGCGAAAAAGAGCATATTTTCATAATATTTTTGCTCTATTCATTTATTGTGTGATTGTCAAACATAGTTGATTAAACTATAATTTGCTTTGTTATGCATGTTGAGGCCTATGTGTTGTTTTGAATGCTTAGAGTTTAGAAAGGGCAAATTAGGTGATGCCATTTTTAGCTTTCTTAAAAGGCCAACCTTGACATATATCATTAGAAATCCAAATTTGAACCTAGACCTATTTCTTGGGAATTAACCACAATATGAATAGCCCAATATCCCTCTAATTGTTAATTTCCTTTTGAACCCAATTGTTGAAGAATTATTTGAACTTTGCTCCATTTTATGCATCTTCTCTTCAAGTTCAATGAAAGATTTGACAAATAGGTCTTTGCTTGATTCTCTTCTTTCTTATTTTTCTCATCTTCCAAAAAAAAAGGGAAAGAAAAGAAAACAACTAAAGTTGTTGAAAAAAAAAATGTTCATGAGAATTGTGAGAAGTTTGAAGTAAGTTGAAAAGAAAGAAGGAAGTTGTGAAAACAAAAGGGGGGTTTTGAAAAGAAGAAAATGGTAGTACAATTGTGTGATCATTGTTTGGTAGGATGTTATTTGAAGCATAGGAACAATGTTCATCTAATTCTTCATTTGATTGTAGCTCAAATTTCCTTCCATCCACCCCTTTACCTAAGCCCCATTACAACCCAAAAGACCCTTCTAGCATTCAATTTATGCATTGGTGGCCTTGATGTGATAATTTAGCAAGCCTATGGTAAGATCTTCTATGTTTTGACTTGAGAGCCTCATGAATGATCCCCTAAACACTTGAGTGAATTGAGTGAATCCAAGTGAGGTTTAGAATCTTGTAGCACTTTTATTTTAAAAGATCATTAGAATAATTACTCATGTGCATGTTTGATAGGAATTTATGCTATGACTACTTGTCTTTTGTTTGTGCTTCAATTTAATTCTCTAACACTTCACAATTTTTGTTGTTGATGATTGAAAGTTAAAGTTGAAAGGAATGGTGAGCAATTGAATTTATTGAGTTGTTTGTTTCATACTTGAGGACAAGCATGGATTAAGTGTGGGGGATTTGATGAGTTATTATTTTAGCACATAAATTTGTGTTAATTGTTCATACTTTGATGATTAAATAGCTTAAAAACTAGGTAATTATCTTTGATTTGTGTTTATGTGCTAGGTTGGAGAAGAGATGATGAAAAAGGACTAAAAAATTGTATTTTGGAGCTTTCTTGACACTTCGGCGCCATGGCAACAACTTTTAGTGGCCGCAGCCACAAGGAAAAGTCTGATTCCAAGCCAAAATTCCAGAGAGTTCGGCGCCCCAGCGCTGATTTTCTAGCGCCATAGCACCGAAAGTGTGAAATTTCCAGATTTTAGTCTTTTTGCTCAACGCCCCAGCGCCCAAAAATCAGTGCCGCAGCGGCAGTTCGGATTTTTTAGGATAGATTTTAATCTTTTGTTTTAAACCCTAGTTTTCAAGGATATAAAAGGGAGACTTTTTTTCTAATAGGTCAAGAACATTTTTCCTTAGTTTTTCTGAGAGAATGAGGAACTCCATGTCTAGCTAAACTCCCAATTTCCAACCAAGGTTAATCAAAGTTTGATTTTTATATTTGTGAGATTTGTTCTTCATCTTTCTTTCTAATTCTTCTCTATTTCTATATTTTCTATTTTATGCATTCAATATCATATTGTTTGATTGTTCAAATAGGGCCCTTTGATCATTCTTCAATTTGATAGATCGTCAATTAGAGTGTTTAAATCTGTAATTGTTTATGCATTCTAATCCATGTGACAATTAGTCTGAATGATTAATAAGTCTTTTCATCTCATGCAATGAAAATATAGGATCTAGTCTAAATAGATCGAACGTTTCGCATTTGTTGGCTATAATTGGTCGTCCTTCTCATCTTATTGTTGTCATTGATTAAATTCTATTGTCGTACTCTAGGGTTGTCATTGATTAGGGAAGTAATTAATGATCGTATCTTAATTACCGACAAACTAAGGAAGGATAGATTAATAAGACGTTCTTAATAATCATAACCAATTTAGAGAATGAGTTAGGATTTCATTAGAAAATCAATGATCAAATAATATAAATCAAATGATGATTACACCTTTGGTTGGAACTTTCTTACATTGAATCACTTCTAAACTTTTATTGTTTTCTTTCTAAATTTCTCAGCAAACTCAAAAACCCCCCCCCCCCAATTTGAATTCACCAATCTCTGTGGATTCGACCCTACTTTCCACTACTACAAATCCATAAACCGAAAGTAGAGATCTTTATTTTTGGTGGATTCGACACCGACTAGACAGATTGTTGTCTCAATTTATCAACAGAAGGAAAGTTTAATAAATACGTTTCACTATTTCTTCGGTAAATTCGATCGTGTATCACTAAGGAAGGTTTAAGTTCAAAAGACACCTTTCCTGATGCATAACTTAACCAGTGCTCTCAAAAGTGAAAGATTTTTTTTTTCATGTTTCTAGGTTAACTTACTTTCATGTGGGGGATTGTTGGATTTTATACATTTTATAGTATAAAATTTAAAAGTGAAAGTAAGTGGAAGTGTAGAGAGAAAAAGTTGAAAGTTGTGGTTTGTGGGAAAGTGAAAATTCACTTGTCCCATACTGGAAAGATCACAAATCTAACATCACTTTATATATCGTACACTTGCACTTTGGGTTGGGCCCTTTGGGGTTCCACAGATTTTGCGAGGGCCGAGCGCGCACTAAATGGGCTTCAGTCCATACGTGCATGCGCCGCCCGCCCGCACGTCACGACCCGATCCGGGTCGGGCCGGTTTGGGTTCGGGTTCGGGCTGGGCCGGTCTTCTTGATTAAGTAATATTCTTTTGTTTAAAGAATATTTATTTAATTTTTTTTTGAAATTTAGAAAGTCGTCGGTAGACGTTTTAGGCAACGTAACCGTTTCCGGTGAACTGTTACATTGGCAGAATTAATTCTTGAATTTAATCCATAATTGATTTCGTTTTTTGGAGTTACGAATTCGTTTCACTATAAATAGGAAACGAATTCTCTCCATTCTTCACACCAACAAATTCAGAATTCTCTTTTCTGTTTTCTCTCTTCTGTTCTTCATTTTCGTTTTCTGTTAAATCTTTGAGAGCTGTTCTAGAGGGGTTCTGCCGGGTTCTTGAAACACTGGTTGTTGTATTCAAGAAACACTCCATCGAATCTTGCCGACCTGAATTGCCAACGAACCACAAACAACCTGAGCTGGGCAATATCGACTTCAGCACAACGGCCTGTCCGTGCTTTGGAGCAATTTACAGTAACGGTTGTCCTTACGTTTCTGTTTTTATTTACTTGTAATTTCTGATCTGTTTTTGTTGTAATCAGTTTCGATTCACTACAAGTTCGATTTCTGTTCAAATTCCACTATTGTTTCAACATTTTTTTATACTAAAAATTTATATAGGTAGTTGAGAATATCTAGTAAAATTGTGTTAGATTCTATTTATAACCCCAACTTCATTTTATATGTGATTTTTTAATTAAATTTATTCCCCCAGTTTTATTTTATACGTTAATTTTTTTAAATTAAATTAATATATAAAATATTAATTTCAAAATTCAACTTTAATATTCGATAAATTTAATAAAAATTAATTAAATACCAAATCTAGAAAAAAAAACACAATTTTAATTGAATCTATATTATACATTAATAATATTTAATATTTTGAATGAAAAAAATATATATACGATTTTTAAAGTATTGAATAAATATATATATTAAAAAAAAATATTAAATCAACTTTTCAAATAGGGTACAAAAATATTTACTTTAATTAAATTATTATTAAAAAAAATCTATTTTATTAAATAGTAAAAGAAATGGGTTCTTTCAAAAATTGTATTTTAAGAATTAAAATGTGTTCAATACGTATTGTGTTTATTACACATATAATATAAATCGTTGGGTATTATAAATTTACCAAAAACCACCACCAGCCAATTTAAATTATATTGTGAAAATGGAAAAAATACCCATATTTTATTTTCTTTAAATTATGCAAAGATTTAAGGAAAACTAAAGAATAACCAATTCATCATATAGATTATAAATTATTGTTCATTAGAGAATCATTAGGAATTTAAGGAAACGAGATGTATTATCAGGGTAACATTGGTATTATCACCTGGCTGTAATTACGAGCCACGCCAATCATGTATGTAATTGAAATATATATGTATATCACATCGTTTATAGGATTAAGAGTGTAGCTTTGAATATATAGTAGAATTATCAAAAGTTAATGAGTTGAGAATATTTTATTAAATAAGTTTTAGTTAATTAGTTATGTATTATTGGAGCTTTACGAGTCCATTCAGTCTCCTGACTAGCTCATAACGAATATACAATGAGGTTAATATATTATTTTCTCCATAATCGCAGTCTTAAACATCAATGTATATTTATTTTTCCACATTGTTGTGGGGTGAAATTGGATTACACGTGGAATTTTACAACTTGACAAAATTTGTCTACGCATCTCGTCTAACCGCAGTACCAGGGCACCTGGTCTACCATGGTACTTAGGCACCTAGTCTACCGTGGTACTTAGGCACCTGGTCCAAAGCACATTTACCTGGTCTAAAGCACCTGGTCCGAAGCACCTCTACCTGGTCCGAAGCACCTGGTCCGAAGCACCTAGTCCGAAGCACCTGGTCCGAAGCACCTGGTCTAAAGCACCTCGTCTGACCGTGATACCTAGGCATAAAGTTCATACACCTGAAAAGACCTGGCTACGCAGTCTTCGACATAGGCCTAATACTTAAGATTGAATACAAGTATCCACTTGGGAAACGACACGTGGCGCAACCCACAAGCGACACGTAATTGAGAAGCAACACATGGCCCAATCTCAAAGCGACACGTGGCACGATGATGTCATCCACCTAATCTCCTATAAATAGGAGAAGAAATTCATTAATTAGGTAACTAATCTCTACTACTACTCTCTGGCACACTAGCTCTGCTTGTTCTGACTTAAGCATCGGAGGGTGTTAGGCTGGCACCACACCGGTGCTCTTTTCCTTTCCTGTGCAGGTACCTACGTAGCACGCCGTCGAAGCAGCGCACTACCTCCGACTCGTCTCATAAATTAAGTTCGTTGCCTACGTGGAAGCCATCCATTTTTAGGTAACAACATTTGGCGCCGTCTGTGGGAAGAGTATATAACTAAGTGCTCTACCATTAAGGATGAGTCGTAGAAGTCAGCAACACAGTGATGATATAGATGACGGTGAAAACCGTAACCCTCGTAATACGAGATATCAAACTCGTAACACTAGAGAACGACAACAACAACAAGCTGATGAAAATCAAGAAGTAGTTAGAGTTGTGCCAATACCAGACGGAAGGGTAGATGCTCTAGAAGAGCAAGTTCGAGGTGTTAATCGAGATCTTGCTAAAGTACTCGAAATTCTTACACAAAAAACTGATCACCAAGCCCCTGCTCACAACCAGGAAGTGCAATCCAAGAAAGAAAAAGAACCTACAGAACGTATAAGTGAATCACGAAATCATGAGAATAGTGGTTTAAAGAGGAAGTCAAAGTTAAGCATCCAGGACAGTTCCTCTTCCTCTCATAACTCTTCTCGCAACAAGCAACCTAGTAAAAAACGAAAGTCCGACCTCAGAGAAATTCTCAATCAAAAGAGAAAAGAACATTCAAATGTTGTGAAGTCTATTGCAGAAAGTGCCCTGCCTTGGGCGCCAGAGTTGAAAAAACTCCAAGATCAACTTGGTCATATGAAGAAAGAGTATAGAGGAAAGACTACTCTTGCACTAGAAGATCTACTTGAGCAAACTGAGCCGCCATTCACCGATGATATAATGGAGGTGGAGCTTCCCACCAAATTCAAAATACCAACTATGACCACGTATGACGGTTCAAAGGATCCACTCGAGCATGTCGATACGTTTCGGACCTGGATGGAGCTCCAGGGAGTCCGAGATGCTATCAAGTGTAGGGCGTTCCCCCTTACATTAGGAGGCCCTGCTCGCGGGTGGTACAGGCAGCTCAAGCCGAGGTCCATATCTTCATTTAAAGACCTCACTCGATCTTTTGTAACTCAGTTCCTTGGTGGAAGAGATCATAAGAAACCAGCCACGCACCTTTTGACTGTACGTCAGAAGTCAGAGGAGAGCCTCCGAGACTATATAGTAAGATTCAACAGCGAGGCATTGAATGTGGAAGGTTACAGTGACGATATAGCTTTAACTACTATGATGGCTGGCTTGAAAGATGAAAAACTTTTATGGTCTCTAGGCAAGAAAACACCTGCTACATACACAGAGCTACTTGCCCGAGCGCAGAAATATATGAGCGCTAGAGAGTTACTAAATGCAAGGGAAACTCCAAATGAAGGAGGTAGTAGTAGAAATTCAGAGTATAAAAGAAAAGGCTCAACAAATGACCTCACCTGGAGGATGATCATCACGAAGATGACAAGAGACATAAGTCGAGAGACCAACTTGATAAGCTGAGTCTTCCTCCTAGTAAGTTTAAAAAATACACTCCCATCACAGTTTCGATCGAACAACTACTTTTAGAGATCAAAGACAAAAACTTGGTAAGGTGGCCGCCTAGGATGATAACGGGGTCAAACAAGAGGAACAAAGACAAGTATTGCCTCTTCCATAAAGACCACGGGCATACCACCTCTGATTGCTTCGATCTCAAGGAAGAAATTGAGACCCTAATTCAAAAAGGGTACTTGAAGGAATTTGTGAGAAGTAAAAGAGATGAGGAAGATCAGGACCGTGATAATCAAAATTTTCCAATTGGAGAATTAGTAACCATCTTTGGGGGCCCGACTATTGAAACGAAGCCCAAGCTCTAGAAAGGATCATCTTTGGGTCACCGTGGTATTGGTCAAGACATCAAACTCATATAAAAGGCTCTACAATACCTATGAAGATGTCAAGCAACTTAGATTTTATTTCAGCAATTTTATTTATTGCAGTTTTCATTTCCAATAAAGTCTTTTATTGTAAGAAGTTCAAAAATAAAATGAATAAGACCGTACTTTTTCTACTTATTTCATTTATGAGAGTTAAATCATTTAGAGAACTCTTAGATTCGAGTTAGACTTCAAGACATAAAACTCTACTCGGGTGGGGGCCAACTATGTGATTATACTACAACAAAAAGAAAATGTTCTAAGTCCACCAAAGTGGAAGAGCAAAATGAAAATGTTTTGAGTCCATCAAGGTGGAAGTTCAAATAGTTCTAAGTCCACCTAGGTGGAAGAACAAAAAGAAAATGTTCTAAGTCCACCAAGGTGGAAGAGCAAAATGAAAATGTTCTGAGTCCATCAAGGTGGAAGTTCAAATAGTTCTAAGTCCGCCTAGGTGGAAGAACAAAAAGAAAATGTTCTAAGTCCACCAAGGTGGAAGAGCAAAATGAAAATATTCTAAGTCCACCAAGGTGGAAGAGCAAAATGAAAATGTTCTGAGTCCATCAAGGTGGAAGAGCAAAAAATTCTAAGTCCGCCTAGGTGGAAGAACAAAAAGAAAATGTTCTGAGTCCATCAAGGTGGAAGAGAAAAAAGTTCTAAGTCCGCCTAGGAGGAAGAACAAAAAGGAAATGTTCTAAGTCCATCAAGGTGGAAGAGCTAAATAAAAAAATTCTAAGTCTACCAGGGAGTGTAGGGCTCGCACGAGTCGTACCTGGTAGAAGAATTTAAAACGACTAAAAAGTTCTAAGTCCGCCACGGTGGAAGAGCTAAATAAAAAAAATTCTAAGTCTTCCAGGGAGTGCAGGGCTCGCACGAACCGCACCTGGTAGAAGAATTTAAATCAACTAAAAAGTTCTAAGTCCGCCACGGTGGAAAAGCTAAGTAAAAATAATTCTAAGTCTACTAAAGAGTGCAAGGCTCGTAGAGGAATTAAGGAAAATTCTAAGTTTACTAAGGGTGTAAGGCTACTACACCTACAAAGAAACACTTAGAAAATTTAAAGAAAAATCAAACCATATCAAGACTCAACGAGAAATTAACTCTTAGAAACGAAGTTGAGTTTGGTTTAAAAAAAAAAAAAATTCAAAGTCAAAGTCAACTGTTGACCGGTCAATGGCTGACCCGTGGTGGGTCGGTCTTTTACCCGTGGAGCAATGTGGGTCTGTCTTTTACCCACTAAAAAAAAAAAAGTGCAAAGCACTTTGACTTTGTAAAAGGGAAGAGAGAAAAGAAGATAGAAAGAAGAAGAAAAAAAAAAACCCCGGTCGAGTTGACCATGGTAAAACCACCAGCAGGTGGAGTTAAAAAAAAAAAAATCTAAAAGGCTGCGCATGACGCAAAGCAATGGGAAAAGGGGACCTGCGTCGACGCAGCGGCCAAGAATGTCGTAAAAAAAAAAAAAAAAAAAAACTTTTCTATTATTTCTTTGTTTCATTCCTATTCTTTCTCAACATTATTAAAATGGAAAGATCTACAATTTTGATTTAAAGAGAACTTATACTCTTAAAATCAAAGGGGGCGAAGTACGTGATGATTAAGCGTGACAACTTGGACATGCAACTCAACTCCAAAACGACCAGGGACATAAAATTCAACCTGCTACCCTCCAACACTTAGTATTTTCTCAAGTTTTTTAATGACAGAAAATTCAAGTTACCAAGGGAGAAATCAAGCTACAAACTCTCAAAATTTTGACGATTGCAACGGAAAATTCAAGCTACATACCTCAACACTTTGAATATTTTCAAGAAATTGACTAAGGTAAAATTCCGCTTTGAAAGAATACTCCCAAGTAGCATTGAACTCGCATCTCAACTCAACTCGGGAGTAGGGGGCCTCTGTTGTGGGGTGAAATTGGATTACACGTGGAATTTTACAACTTGACAAAATTTGTCTACGCATCTCGTCTAACCGCAGTACCAGGGCACCTGGTCTACCATGGTACTTAGGCACCTAGTCTACCGTGGTACTTAGGCACCTGGTCCAAAGCACATTTACTTGGTCTAAAGCACCTGGTCCGAAGCACCTCTACCTGGTCTAAAGCACCTGGTCCGAAGCACCTGGTCCGAAGCACCTGGTACGAAGCACCTCTACCTGGTCTAAAGCACCTGGTTCAAAGCACCTGGTCCGAAGCACCTGGTCTAAAGCACCTCGTCTGACCGTGGTATCTAGGCATAAAGTTCATACACCTGAAAAGACCTGGCTACGCAGTCTTCGACATAGGCCTAATACTTAAGATTGAATACAAGTATCCACTTAGGAAACGACACGTGGCGCAACCCACAAGCGACACGTAATTGAGAAGCAACACATGGCCCAATCTCAAAGCGACACATGGCACGATGATGTCATCCACCTAATCTCCTATAAATAGGAGAAGAAATTCATTCATTAGGTAACTAATCTCTACTACTACTCTCTGGCACACTAGCTCTGCTTGCTCTGACTTAAGCATCGGAGGGTGTTAGGCCGGCACCACACCGGTGCTCTTTTCCTTTCCTGTGCAGGTACCTACGTAGCACGCCGTCGAAGCAGCGCACTACCTCCGACTCGTCTCATAAATTAAGTTCGTTGCCTACGTGGAAGCCATCCATTTTTAGGTAACAACACACATCATTTAACATCAATGTATATTTATAGTGTTATAGACTTAAATGGTCGACTTACTTTAAAAACGGACACACAGTATTATTATCTGTAATATATATATATATTAAAATTAGAACATACTCAAATTCTTAAAATTAAATAGGTGATAATGAAGCGAGAGAGAAGGAAAAGGGACGAGAGTTGAAGAGTCATACAAAGACTTGCTATGGATTTTTCCTCGAAAATACCAATTAATTAAAAGTCTTGCCAGAAGGAAAAAAATGTCTGGACATATTTTATACAAATTTATTTAAAAAAGACTGGTTCAAAAAATAGATTTGAGCTATGACAAGGTGTGACAATTGACAACCACACAAAATTGAAAGATGGTAGAAATTGACCACCACACGACATTGAAAGATGGGTAGAAAATTGAGCTCTTGAGGGTGAATTAAATCAAACCTAATTATTGTTTTAATGAAAATACTTATCATCAGTCCAATAACTACAAACTCATATTTATTTTATAATGTATTTTATTTCTATGGATTCATTTGATTGGACGTAATCTGAATGCCAAATGAATCAAGGATAGTTAGGTATCTAGATGTCCTGGTACATGCCTAGAAATATTTTCAAAGATTTTAGTGTTTGTTTGATAGTAAAAATTATATAGATAATTGAGAATATTTAGTAAAATTGTGTGAGATTCCAATTATACTTGAATTTCATTATACATGTGATTTCGTAATTAAATTTAAGCCCCAATTTCATTTTATATGTTAATTCTTTTAAGCCCCAATTTCATTTTATATGTTAATTCTTTCTTAATCAAATTATATATAAAATATTCATTTCAAAATTCAACATTAATATCAAATAAATTTAATTAAAACAAATTAAATATTAAATCTAGAAAAAAAACCACAATATTAATTGAATCTAAATAAGTATTACACACTAATAATATTTTATTATTTTGAATGAAAAAAAAAACATATATTTTTGTAAAAAAAAAAAGTATTGAATATATATATTAAAAGTATTAAATGGTCTTTTTAAAACGGTAGAAAACTATTATTTTTAATTTAATTACTCATAAAATAAACTATTTAATTAAATAGTAAAAACAATGGTTTTTTTAATAATAACATTTTAAGAATTGATATTTCCAAAAATAACAAAAGTTTTAAAAATATTTTCAAAAATTATATTTCTAACACTGAGATGGGTCTTATCTCATTCTCAGATTGATTTTTCACTTTTAAAATAGGGTAAAATATCATTTTAGTCTCTGAAGTTTCACTCCGGTTTCATTTCCGTTCATAAACTTTCAAAAGTTATATTTTTCATCCTTGAACTTTACGGTTCGTTCCATTTTAGCTCTTCCGTTTGTATATTTCCGTCTGAAACACTTTTGGAGAGTTTATATGGTATATAATTGATGATGTGACATTACAGCAATATCCAATGAAGTTAAATGACATAGAAAAATGAATATACAGTGAGGTTAATCAATCATTTTCTCCTTCATTGCTGTTTTAAACATCACTGTATATTTATTTTTCCGCATCATTTAACATCACTGTATGTTTATATAATGTCACGTCATCAAATACATGTCACATAAGTCATCCGTTAGTGTCGTAGACTGAAAAACACAAAAGAAATGACTAAAACTGAACGAATCGTAAAGTTCAGGGACGAAATATGTAACTTTTAAAAATTTAGTGATGAAAATAAAATCCGAGTGAAAGTTTAGGGACTTGTTGTTGTGTGTGTTTGTCAATCTGACTAAATTGGCACGTCAGCTCCACGTGTGCTCCAACGGTGTAGACATGGGATGTATCACCTGAAATCACGAGTCTATAAAGAAAATGACACTGGTGTGGTGCCGGCCACCTGCATTACAACGATCAAGTCAGTTGGAATTTTGGAAGAGTTCTAGTTAAGGTCTCAGAGCATACCTCAATCGCTCGGATTTTCTCAATTTATAGAGGTCTCATTCGTGGTTATCCGCCCTTTCTTTGGTTCATCTCCCACCCATTTGCAACTTGTCTTACCACACGTCGAGTCTATTGTCACAGTTTCCCATCGCCGACCTACTATACAAACGCCCCCACATATCTCTTGGTAATGATGACCTCGCATCGTGTGCATTTCACTCAGCTGAAGGAGCTCGTTGGGCTTGAGTGTGCTTGATGGGCTGCTTATAGAGGCTTCCAATGTGCTAGGCACAGGTGGGCTTAGCAGGCTTGATAGGGTGTGTGGGTTGACTGTAGTTGCTCAATATGATGTAGTTGGGCTGAACAAGGTGAGGCCCAATTTTATTGTCAGCTTATGTTGTCAGCTTGGTCAACATCTAAACTCCCACTTCCTCTATGCTTGAGTTAGGGAGGAACTTTACAGGCACTATCCGACTCAACTCTGTGTGGTATGTTGAGGCTAAGCGTGCCAAAGAATTAGTATTAGCATTTTCAGATCGAAGTATCTGTCTCGCATCCCAATTATCGAATCCATTGATCATCTCTTTCACTTTGATAAAGTAGACTGCCATTCATTCTTCCTTTGTATGATACTCTCCAGCAATCTGATTCATAAGTAGCTGGGAATCGCTAAGTATTATAAGTTGGCTAATTCCCATTTTTTTCGCCAGCTTTAACCCAGCTATCAATGCTTCATACTCAGGTTCATTATTAGAAGTTTTGAAGCCAAAGCTAAGCGTATATTCAATGTGTGCCTGCTAAGGTGAAACTAGGATGAGTCCTGCACCACAACCCTCCGCATTGGATGATCCATCGACGTAAAGTGTCCAGGTGGACTCTCCCTTACATGGTGGAAAGAGCTCTCTTTCATGGTTTGATCTAGGTGTCAATTCTTCCCTTTCTGGTGTGAGTTCAGCTATAAAGACTGCAACCGCTTTACCCTTCATAGCCCTTTTTAGCTTGTACTGAATGTCATATTCATTGTGCTCCACATCCCATTTCATCAATAGTCCAGAGGCTTCAAGTTTATGAAGCACTTGCCTCAATGGATGATTAGTTAATACCGCCACCTTACATGCTTGAAAGTAGGGTCTAAACCTTCAACCTAAGGTCACTAGTTCCATACCAGCTTCTTCGTTTGGGGATACCTTGTTTCTGCACCAACCATTGTTTTCTTGTATAGTCAACAGGAAGTTGGGCTCCACCTCCTTCTCTTACTAAAACTGAACTCACTGCTGTCTCTGAAATAGCCAAATATATAAACAGTTCCTCACCCAGAGTAGGCTTAAAGAGTAAGGGTACTGAGGCCAAATATTCTTTGAGCTGCAGGAAAGCTCTCTCACATTCCTCGACCCATTCAAACTTATTATTATTTCTCAAGATTTTAAAAAATGGAAGACATTTATCAGTGGCTATAGAGACAAACCTGTTGAGAGTCGCAATCTTCACATTTAAGCTTTACAGTTGCTTGAGGTTCTTTGGAGACTCCATCTCCAACACATCTTTCACTTTGTCAGAATTTGCTTCAATTCCTTGCTGGTGAACCATAAACCGAAGGAAGTTCATGAGGTGCACCAAATGCACATTTTTCAAGGTTAAGCTTTATTTAGTACTTCCTCAAGACATCAAAGGCTTCTTTTAAGTCAGTTGTATGTCGTTCAGCTTGTGGACTCTTAATCAGCATGTCATCCCCATAAACTTCCATTTTTTTTACCAATCTGCTTCTTAAACATCTTATTGACCATCCATTGATATGTTGCGCCTGTATTTTTCAGTGCAAATGGCATAATGTCATAACAATAAATGCCTTGATTGGTGACAAATGATGTCTTCTCCTGATCAGGTTCATACATTCTGATATGGTTGTACTTTGATAATTAGTCCATAAAAGTCAATATTTCATGCCCAGTTATGGCATCTACAAGTTGGTATATTGAGGTAATGGAAAGCTATCCTTTGGGCATGCTTTGTTTTTTGTTAGTGAAGTCTATACACACCCTCCACTTTCCATTTTCCTTCTTCACTAACATCACGTTAGAAAGCCAATCAGGGTAGTGCACTTCACGAACAAATTTAGCTCTCAACAGCTTCCCTACTTCTTCAACTATGACATCATTTCTATTCTGATCAAACACCCTGCGTTTTTGTCTGATTAGTCAAAAGTTGGAATCCACATTCAACTTGTGCACCATAATCTTTGGGTCTATACCAAACATATCCTCATGAGTCCAGGCGAACACATCTGTGTTTTGCTTCAAAAAATCTATCAATTTTTTTATCTGCTCAGCCCCCAGTCTTGTTCCAATGCTCACACATTGATCTTCACTTAGGAGTGGGACAGACTATAAGTCTTCTTTGGGGGTTTCCCTTTGCTCAGTGTTTTCTAGTATAATCAAGGCACTATAAGAAAAATAGGAATAGGCCACACCAACCATTTTAATAGGTGACACAATAAAATAAAAAGTGGATGAATAGTGTTTTTTTTAAAAGATAAACGAAAACCACGTCACCCATTCCTTTAAACCACATCGCGGATGAAGACTTGAAAAAAAAAAAGAAACCCTCACTCACGAAACCCTCTCGCTCTCTCCCCAATCATTCAAACCAAATCGCCTCTTCTTCTCATTCGCTCGACCAAATCTCTCTCGCGACTGGTGTTTCTCCAAATCGCTCCTTCGATCTGCGGTCTGTCGTTCCTCATCACGAGTTCTTCATTCGCTAGACCAAAACCCTCGCCTTCGCATCGAGAAGCTCCTCGCGCTTTCGTTTTCGTGTGAAGCTTCGTTGTAAAACCAGATCTGAAAATCGAAGCCGCAAACCGCAGATCTGATAAAAGTTACCATTAACACCACTCAAAGCTTCCGCATGTTGTTCGTTCAAAGAAGCTTGTTCAGATCTAAAGTAGATCTGATTCTTGCCGTTCGTTCAAGGCATTTTTCGTCAGTTATCCAGGTCAAGTTTAGTATTTTTTTTCAATAAATTCAAATCAAGTCTCTGAAAAGGAAACTACTGGTGCTTTTTGCTTAGGTGGAGGAATAATAAAGACTACTGGTGCTTTTTGCTTAGGCGATCAGTATGAATCTCTCTTTCAAAATTGTATTTTTGAATTTTATCAAAGAATATTGGATCATGCTATACAGTTTTCTCTATTTTGTTTTAATTGCCTTAGTTTGCTATCACTTTATCTAACCAAATGCCTGATATATTTGTTGATCCTTGGACTTGCTCCTATTCTTAAGCCAAACAAAATATCTTCATTCTTTGTGCTACACAATGTCCAAGACTACAAATGAATAATTTTTGTTCTTTAATGCTGTCAGTACTACTATGAAGTGTGTTATTTTCTAAGGATTTTGTGCATGAAACTGCTCAATGGCTAGGATTAGCCTTCTATTGTAAAATAGAAACATTAGAACTATTTTTATAAGGAATTTTTGTGGATTGTGGATTAATTCTTTGTTCAATAAAGAGTTAGATTTCTTTTGATTTAATCTCAGTTTTATACATGTCTGATGTCAAGGAAGATGTTGAATTGAGATTCCCAAAGACCTCGATGAAATCAAGCCTACTTGAAGATTACATTGAATCTGAGAGGCAGATCAGAGATTTAAAATCGAAAAAGGAAAAGGTGATTGAAGATATAAAGAGAGAACAAGCATTACTAGACAATTCTAAGGTCAATTTTGAAAGGAAGAATTCTAAAGTTCTTGGTTGAAAGCTCATCATATGCTGCTCAGGTTAGATCTAAAATTTAATGAACAATTATTATAATTAGTGTATGGAATGAACTTGGATTGAAAGTGTCTTTCATTTAGAGATAATACTGAAAACTTATATGTTATAGTAAGCAAAACTTGGATTGAACCATGGATTTGTTTTTTGTTTGATAAATTTTTTGATGAAGGGTTGACAAAGAATCAAATGACTTAGCATATGGAAGATTTCCTACTCATGGAGTCTGTAAAGAAGGCATTGATGAGATATGTAAGATCATTATTGACAATGGAAGACAAGTATACATGGATGGGGCAAACATGAATGTACAGGTCTGTCATCTCTTAACGTTTCTCTACTTTCCATGTAATTGTTTTTTTAGATATGCTTTTCCATGTAATATTATTTATATATATATATATATATATATATATATATATATATATATATATATATATATATATATATATATATATAATATTAGTTGGTATAAACCTTGATCATATTTTCAGCTCTCTTTACAACTTGCAAGTAACATTCAATGCACTTTCATGGCACATTAATCTTTTCAGTAAAGCTGGAGTTTGAATTAAATATTGTGATTCAGTTCCAATTTGTCCTCGATTGATTCCTGGAAGCCAAATTCATGATCCTAGTTTAGACTTCTATAAACTAGTCATATCTCATGAATAAATACTCTTTGAAGTTATTATGTTTGATTAATTTCTGATTGACTTGTATGTAACCTGATTTGTGTGGTTGTAATTGCGGAATGGTTGTAGCTGCTTGTTGGATTGCAAAGTTATCTACTCCTTGTCTTGTATCAGTTGCTTGTTGGATTGCAAAGCTATCTACTCCTTTCTTGTATCAGCTGCTCGTTGGTATTAGGGGTAAGAAACTTGATTAATCTATCCGGTGTTGGATTCTGGTAGGTTGTGGGGCACTCTTTGAGTGTAGGAACAGTTGCACTTCTAACTTATATTTAAATATACTCCTTTATTTTTGCTATTTTATCATTATTTTCTCTTTATATTTTGATTGTTCATTTCACTACAATTTCAAACCAATTTCAAGGTTTCTGATTATAGATCTGGGGGATTCTTTTGAATGATAGAGTTATCTATTTAAGTTTTAGGGGTTTCTGCGCTTAATTTATTTGATTTAAAAAATAGAGGGCGTGTTGTTAATTTTAAAAAAATTGAAGTTCGACGATTCTTCTCTATTTGGAAACAAACTGGAATTTATATATGTCAATTTGAGTTGTGCAATTAACTTAAAGAATGCCTTTTCAGTGGATTTCTGCCCCCAGAATCTTTAATCTTATTATAGGAAAAGCTTCAACTTTATTAATGTTGAACTGTAGAGTTCACTCAAATACACTTAAGTTGAATATGAAAAATTACTGATTGGCCATTTAAAACAATAATAGCTTAAAACTTTAAAGAATATAAAATTGTTTTCTTTTTATTGTTGTTTTTTTGCTGCCTACCAATTTCTTCAGTGGCTTTTGGGCCACATCTCCTTCCCTTTTAAAATAGAATTGTGGGAATTTCATGAATGGAATTTGTTTTACTTACGGTGGTATTATATTCAGATTTATGAGGTGGCTCCATCACTGTACATGGTTGAGCTCCGCAAAGCCGGAGGAGATACATTGGAATTTCACAAGGTATGCTATCAGTACTCAATGCACTCATGTGTCTTGTCTTAGAGAGTAAAACATGTTTGTCTTAGACATTTGTGGTTCTTATTGATCCAATGAATTAATAGGATGATCACCTATGCTTGTGCCCTTTTATTTTGACCATCGTGTGTTTATAGAGTGAATCACGCTATTATATTATCTTTTTTGTTGTTCATGAATCTCTTTCTTGCATATCAACTATGTTTTTGTTATTCTTTATAGTTGCTCAATAAAATAGATCATATAAGTTCGTATCCTTACACTATAAGAAAAATAGGTGTTTAAGGTATTAAGTGTTTAAGGTTTCCTCCACACCATCTCGTCTCACAGTCTTTAAAATACACGACTTATTATCCTAATCGATGTCGAAACCATCGAGATTAGTGAAGAAGATAAAGAGTAGTATTTTTATTCTTGAATATATGGTTTTGTATTGATAGTTTACTATAATATGAAAGTTCATTGTTTTCTATTTGTGGAAGGTTTCCTCTTTAGTTGCCTCTGCATTATTTATTGTGCCTAATGCCATTGTTGATATGTTTTTATTTATTTATCGTGTTTTCTTTGAATGAACTTATTGAGATATAGGAGGGGAAAATTGGAAAGAAGCTTGAGAAGATTCATGTTTCAGAAGATGAGTTGCTTAGGAAAATTGAAGGTATAAACTTCCATTTCAAATGAGCTATTAAATTCTAAGAGTTCATTAACTAACATAAACTAGTGTTATATGCAATAGTTTACTGTTTGTAGCCAAGCCAAAGGGTTGTAGTTCTTGGACAAGAAACATGTGAGGGCGAAGAAGATAAGTCCTTGGGTAGTACTAAATCTTTGCGTTCTATTATTATTGAATATAAATGTTTAAGTGATATGATTGTATAAATAATAGTCAATATATTCTAGTTTGTTGTTTTCGTACGGGATGAGATCCAAACATCAGGTGACATATACTTCCTATATGTACACCTAAATTTTACAGGTGGGTATTTTTTTACACGAGTAATTTTTGTTTAATGAAATTTGTTTTTAATGCTAAGGATTTAAATGGGCTTTGTCTTATACTAAGCTTAATAGCATCGTGAGAGAAAGCAACATTTCATTTTGAAGTTGGCATTTAACTGTTTAGGTGGTTAGTATAATGGGGGATTTAAATAGTTGGTTTCAAAATTTTCTAAGAGAATACTTATCTGAATTGAATAGGATTAATCTTTTGAATTTGTTTGTTGCAACATTATTACTTACCAAACATCAGAGTAATTGAAGATCTACAAATTCATTTCGTAATTTTGTTAGTAAATTTCAATTTGAACAAGTTTGGGAATTTTAAGTTTTTCATCAGAGAAATTAAGCCATAGGATACTAAAAGAAGTGACTAGTATGAAATATGTTTGAGATTAGCTTGTTATTTAGATCTGAAATTGTTTACCTTGTTCCTTTTTCATATGATAAATATATACTATCATAATTTACTTTAAAAGAAGTTTGTCTTTTGTGGTTTCAATTTGACACCTGAGTCTATGTGAATATTTGTCTTCTGTTTAACTTGTGACCACACAACAATTAACCACCATTTGTTTTTCGAGCTTAAACATTTTTTTAGAAGATTGCTCTTCTGTTAAATTTATTGACTTGATGTTAAATGTTTAGATTTAATGTTGACTAATTACGAGAAGATTTAACCTTACATTTCTCGCTTCCTCTATTTCAAAATAAATTGACAGTAAAATACTATGTTGTCAAGTCATACATGAGACTTAGAGTAGGGGGTATTGTCCATTTAGTGATTATCATGTGGATTGAAATGAATTCTTATTTATTTTGTTTATTTGATTATTTTTAATGCTGATATTGAATACTATGTCTTATTTTTATATCTTAGTCTCTTTCTGTATCAATATCCCACTCTTTGCTGTCTTGCAACAGAAACATTTCACTTTTGGTGGTTTATGCAACAATCTTTAATTTGAGACCTCTTTCTTTTCTAAGGACTCCCTATGTCAGATTGTGGTAATGGGGTTTGTGCAGCATTGGCTATATCTAATGCCATTACGAATCTCTGCGGTATGCTTTTTCTGTTTCTCACTCATTTTTTCTGAATTCTGTTCAGCATAAATGTGTGTTTGTTTGTTATTTTGATCTAGCTTGTAGGCTACCTGAATTCCTACAAATTCCTGTTTGTTTGTTTGCTAACCGAATTCCTAAAAAGTCAGCACTAGCATAAATGTTTGTTTGTTTGCTACCTGAATTCCTGTTTGTTTTTTTATGTCCTACAGTCAAAAAGTCGTTAGTCAATACTTGCTTTTCAGCTCAAAAAGCATTTTATTTTCAAAATTGTTTTTATGTGGTGTTGGAGTCTATTTCTACTGTGATTTGTTTTAAATAATCGTGTTGCAAACTTTTGTTCACTTGCTTGCAGGTTTGAGCCTTCTTGTGTTTCAACTCACTATATACTTATATGTGGCGAAGATATTTGGACATGTGATGGTATCTCGTGTTGGAGGGGTAAGTTCCAAAAATCCTCATCACTCTATAGTCTACACTACAATTTTTGCTTGTCTCTTGGTGATGGAGGAGAAATATTTTGTGTCTAATTTCTTGTTTTTTTTTGGATAGAAATGCCATGTTAAGAAGAAGGATATTAGGAAATGGGTAAGTTTCATTTGTAAGTATGTTTATGCCAAGTTTGTTGATCCAAAAAAAAACTGTTTAGGATGCCAATTCATTGACTATATACTAATTTTCATTGTTTTCATTATTTTATTCCGAATTTTACGTAAGGAAGATAACTTCCACATGATAGACAAATGAACTTAGACACCATAAACATACTCTAATTGATGAAGCTGGAGTTGTTAATAGTTATTATTATAGTTATTTCTCTAAGTATACCTTATTAAGCTTAAATTTTCTATATTTTTCTTTTCTATAGTTCTACTTCTATGTCTTAAATTGGTTTTTTTTTATTTAAAATAAGTTATCTACTCTAACATAGATTCAATTATTTTTTTATCATAGCTCATATGACAATTATGGTTCTTTAAAGCTCATATCTACATGAAGAAAGTGAGGTGTATATCTCTCTCCTAGACAAACTCCTAGTTGATGTAATACTCAGTAGATTGATTTTTACATCCAGTGATCCCCCAACTAACATTTTTATGTATAAAAAAAGAGATGTCCATTGCATGGATGGAAGAAAGAAGACCAATTCATTCACATTTATAAGTTTATGGCTGTTTACTTTTGGTATTTTATAGGGGGTTCCTTCATTATTTAGACAATTTTATGATTTAGACTGTTGTGATTAAAGGGTTATATAACTTGGGATGAGTTTATTTTTAGGAAAAGAAAATTTGAGATAAGTAATGTTTTATTAAACCTTTAATTGATCGAGATTGGTGATTGTTTTGCTTTTTTATCATGCTTCTGTTTTGTCGTGATGAAGATTGATGACTGTTTTTATGCTCGTTATATGAAAGCACAATTATATATATTGTTATAGCTAATTTGCTGTCATTTTCCTCTTTTTCTTATGCAGGGATCCTTCTAACAATAATTTCACTTTGGAAGGCTCGAGTCTAGCTGATTTTAGATGATTTTGAGAATGAAAGCGATGAGGATGATGAAAATAGTTAGTATTTTCTTGTTGATTTTGGAGTTGTTTGGTTTTATTTAATAATGTGATACGAGTTTGAGGTCAATTTGAAAGAAGCCTTAGCATGTTGCGTTTCTGATTTTTTGTTTTTTGTTTTTTTTTTTTTTGCCTTTTTGAAACAAAGTTAGTGCTTGGTTAACTAATTTTTATAAGTTGCCTTCTCTTGTTTTATTTTAATTTTTCTTTTTGCAAATAACCTATTTTTAAGAATATACTGAAGTCTTTTTCCCTTTCGAAATCAAATAGACTTGTGGATTGTGACGTCAAGTGTATTGTATAAAAGTCCTATATGCTATTATGAAAAGAAGAAGCATTTTGATAAAGCTATTTTTTATTTTTTTTTTATGATAATGATTCAGGTAGAGCATTTTGATGAAATTCACTTAAGCATCATCTTGGAAAAGGTAGCTTCTTTAATGAATTAAGTTCATAAATTATAAAATCATAGTTTCTTTTTTAAGGATGATGATTTATTTACCTTGTATTCAATTGAGCTTATTTTAATTGTCATCTTTAAATCTATTTTTTTAAGCGATTCATTTCTAGGACTCTTGTTTCCATCTACTGAATTCTCTTCATTTTTGGCACATCTTTGACTACAATTGATGATATATCATTTCAAAGGTTGATTTCTTGATTTAATATTTTACCTTTAGACAACCCATGTCAAAGTGATCCTGAGAGTTGAATATGATATTTTGAATCACTCTCTAAAGACTACAATTGATGATATATCATTTCAAAGGTTTAATTTGTTTCCTTGAGTTCTGTTGTGCTTTAAAAGTATGACTGCAATGGGCTATCAATTAAATATCTCTAGTATTGGAGTGACATGTTAGTAACTTATTGTCTCTTATATGATTAAGGCTCTACTTTTGCATTAATTTTTATAGGCTTCCGTAAGAGGATTTTTGGGTATTGACGATGAGGTGCTTGATGATCTTGACGTCAAGAAGAACATTAATTCGTTATAGTTATTTGTTTCTTTTTGTATTGATATGATTTAATTTTTTGTTTATAGAATGTAATTCCAGGCATAGAGTAATATTTAAATTTTGAGATTGTAATATTTAGTTAAATTTGATAGGTTTATTATAAATTTTATTTATAATTAATTTTAAAAAAAATATTTTTTTTCTGAAATTTTAGACAAAAGGTGACGGTTTTTCCCCGTCACCTTTTCTAGCATCACCTATTCGGAAAGGTGACGGGTAAAAACCGTCACCTATTCAAATAGGTGACGTTCTTTTGGCGTCACCTATTCGAATAGGCGACGTTCTTTTGGCGTCACCTATTCGAATAGGCGACGTTCTTTTGGCGTCACCTATTCGAATAGGTGACGGGTTTTTTTGGACGTCACCTATTTAAATAGGTGACACTGCCATAGGTGACGGTAAAAAAACCGTCACCTATTCGAATAGGTGACGCCAAAAGGATATCACCTATTCCCAAAATTCTTATAGTGAGGTAAGTTTTTCTACCCTCTCTATCACCAAAGCAGGCTGCATCATCTACCTTGATTGATCCTTTTGGTATGTTCTAACTACGTGCACTAAAGTATCTTCTATTCCTGTTTAATAACACTCTTGAGAGGCTTTTTGTTCACTCTTAATCATTCCCACCCCTCAATGGGTAGGGAACTTCATTAGCTGATGGTAAGTGAACAAGACTGCTTTCATCGCATGTTATAAGTTGAAGTGCAATTTACGACTGAGAACTCCACCATCTTAGTAAGATGGTTTGGTTGCTCTCCAATAGTAACTGGTAGCTTAATGCTGCCTTCTAGGATAACCTGATCACCTCCAAATCCAACTAAAGGTGTTGAATTTATTCTCAGCTCCTCTACCCGTAGCTCCATTTCCGTGAATGCTCTATAGGATAAGATGTCTGCTGAACTATCTTCATCAACAAGGACTTTATGCACTTTTCAATTGGCCACTCTGATAACCACCACCCAATGCGTCACTGTGCAACTAGTGAATTTTATTTGCTTCTTATTCAGTGAAAATTTGGGTAGGAAGCTCTTCTTTACTAGTAGAAAACACCTCTAAATGAGATGGAGCGAGCCTCGCCTCACAGGCACTCGCTTTTCTTTTTCGATTGGATTCCCCACCAACTGGGCCCCAAATATGGTCTCAACTTCACCAACATCCTTTCTACCACACTCCTTTTGTTTTTTGTTCTCGTTTCTATCATCCCTATGATCATTTCATCTCACAAACTCTTTCATGTATCCACACTGGATCAAAGACTTGATTTCTTCTTTAAGATCGAAACATTCTTTAGTTGTTTGACCGTGATCTTTATGAAGCAGGAAGTACTTATCTTTGTTTCTTTTATTTGAACTTGCCTTCATCTTAGCAGGTCATCTCAACAAATTCTCATCCCTAACTTCCATTTGAAGTTGTTCCACAAGAATAACAGGTTGATCCTCCACCTTTTTTTTCTTATTGTCAAATTGTCGGTCTTCATGACCTTTGCTCCTAGCTTGATGTTGTCTACTATTCCCTTCATAAAAAAAATCTTGAATTGAGCAGCTCCCCATCACTCATATACTTTTGTGCTCTTGAGAGGAGTTCAATATAAGTGATTGTGGTTTTCTACCCGAGGGACCAGACCAGTCTTTCATCTTTGATCCCAGCCATCATGGCAGTGAGAGCTATATAATCACTGTAGCCTTCAACCTCAAGGGTTTCACTATTAAACCTCATCATGTAATCTCTAAGGCTTTCTCTTGATCTTTGACGCACCTTCAGAAGATGAATTACGCATTAGTTAGTTCCTTAAAAGAAGAGATTGAACGTGGCTTCAATTTCCTATACCATCCTCGGGCTAGGCCAGGAAGGGTGAGTGGGAAAGCTCTACACTCTATCGTGTCTCGAACTTCATGGAGCCCCATCCATACCCGAAATGTGTCAACATGCTTCAACAGGTCGTGTGATCCATCGTAAGTTGTGACAGTAGGCATCTTAAATTTGGAGAACTCAGCCTCCATGATGTCTTCCGTAAATGGTTGTTCTATTTGTGCTAATAGGTCTTCCAATGCTAGTGGAGCTTTGTCTTTGTATTCTTTCTGCATACTGCCTAGTTGGTCCTGCAGCTTCCTTAACTCTGGTGTCCACGGCCGTTGCCTTTCAGCAGTTGATTTCTCCGCATCTTGTCGAGCTTTTCTTTTTGCTCGAGGATGTTTAGCAAATCGGTTCCCCCCTGATGATGAGAACACTCCTCGTCAAGAGAGGCCACTCGATAAGTGTTCTTCCTCTACGAATCACTCTCTCCATGAAGTTGGGACTCTCCTTCCTGCTCCAAAGGCATTTTTTCCTTAGCATTATCCTTTTGAGTTAGGATATCCAATATTTTGGCAATATCTTTGTTGAAGCCTTGCACTTGCACTTGCACTTCTAACTCTATGATCCTTTCACCCTTTTTAGAGATCGTTTAGGTTGTTGCTGATCTCCCTGGACTTGACAATCTCTAGGGGGATTTTTCCTTTGTCTTGGAACCTCTCCTTGCTTCTCCTCATCATATTGGTTATCATTATACTGATTTTGACTCATTCTCAGTAACACGATTTTCAATATCCCCACAAACGGCGCCAAATGTTGTTACATATTTTCATTAAGCTGACTAGATTGGCATGTGAGCTCCATGTCTGCTAAAACGGTTTAGACAGGGGATGTATCACCTAAAATCACGAGTTTGTAAAGAAAATGACAATGATGTGGTGCCGGCCACTTGCACTCCAATGATAAAGTTAGTAGGAATTTTGGAAGAGTTCTAGTAAGGTCTCAGAGCATACCTCAATCATTCGGAGTTGCTCAATTTATAGAGGGCTTGTTCATCATTTCTCGCCCTTTCTTTAGTTCATCTCCCACCCATTTACAACTTGGCGTACCACACGTCGAGTCTACTGTCATAGTTTCTCGTCGTCGACCTAATCTACAAACGCCTCCACCTATCTCTTGGTAATGATGAGCTTAACAAATCGTATCGTGTACATTTCACTTAGCTGAAGGAGCTCGTTGGGCTTGAGTGTGCTTGATGGGATGCTTATGGTGGCTTCCAATGTGTTAGGCTTAGGTGGGCTTAGCAGACTCGATAGGGTGTGTGGGTTGGTTGAAGTTGCTAAGGACGATGTAGTTGGGCTAAACAGGGCGAGGCCCAATTCATATAAGCATTATCTCTTATTTCAAAAATTTACCCCTAACAAGACTAAAATGATATTTTACCCATTAAAATATATCAAAACATTTGATAGTTTTTAAAATTACTAAATAAAAAAAGGTGTCAATCGAAATATCTAAAAAAAAATAATCTACATCTGAGGGTCGTTTCCTTCCCTATATTATTATCTTCACAATGTTTCATCAAATCATCAATTGAAAACTTATGTTTCTATTTCTATCATTCAATGCTAACAAACAAAAACTCTACTCTTTGTCTATTGAATGCTCCTTAATCAACTTTGTTGTTTTGTTACTTTTTTCTTTTTACAAACCTATTGAAGGATCTTCAGCCATTGAAATAGAGGCCCTTCTCAAATTGAAGGATAGGCTCCCTCACCAATCCCTACTCGACACATGGCATATTCTTTCAAATTCAAACTTGTCTTCTTCAAACCCTTGTCAATGTCGAGGAGTTTTGAAAAAAGAATTCATTCAACATACTCAACTTCTTAAAATAACACAGGTGATAATGAAGCGAGAGAGGAGGGAAAAGAAGCAGAGTTGAAGAGTCAAACAAAGACTTGTTAAAAAATGAATTTGTGGAGTGCTTGACTTCACAATTGACCACCCCACAAGATTGAAAGATGGATAGAAAATTGAACTGTAAATTAAATTAAACCTAATTAATGTATTTATGAAAATCTTATCATCACTTCGTTAACTACAAACTCATATTTATTTTCCAAATATATTTTATTTCTATGGATTCATTTGGTTGGACTTAATCTAAATACAAAAGACTCAAGGATAGTAAGAGATCTAAATGTCTAGAAATCTTTTCAAATGTTAATCATAAGGAAGAAGACAAGGATACAAGGGACATTGTACAAGAAGAATAGCCTGTTTTAGTCTTTTCATATTGCAATTATGTTATTTCTCCTTTTCTGTCCGCCTTTGTCTTTACAATTATTGTCCATTCACCTAGTAACATGTGTACCTACTCTCACTATTTATACAAGCAGCTCACTATCTCTATTTTGATATTGAGCATCATTTTTCAGAAATTCTTCTTCTCTCCTGTATTTTCTTGCTTTTCCTTCATTCCTTTTTATGCTTTTCATGGTATCAAAGCGGCTAAAGCTGTAATAGCGTCAAGATCAGGGGCCTCGTCTTCCTCACTAGATGATAATCAACGGCCAATTACTACCCTTCCAGGTACTGTCAATATTCCTCCACCTGCTAACCAACTCAATGTTTCCTCTACTGTCATAACACCCATAGCACCTATAAATCCAAACAGTACTTTACCAAATGCCTTTCAAACCTTCAATACTCCTAACATTCAGAGACAACCTATATTTTTCTAGTAAATTTTTCATCCTCAAAATGATACAGGAACAAATCATGGAACACAAAACCTTTTCCCTCAAGGATTTCATCCTAATCCTCAAAATGCCTATACACAACCTAATTTTCCACTGGTTATCCTTCTGGTTTTCAGCAATATCCACAGATGCCGTTTCCTAATAATCCTCATCAATAGCCTACTAATCTTTGATCCTCTTCCTTAACAGTGAAACTAACAGATTCAATTTATCTGTTGTGGAAAAATTGGTTGCCCAATGTAATCATTTCAAATGGATTTGAAGTTTTTATTGATGGTTTAGCTCCATCTCCACCAAAGTTCTTAGATCCATGTCAAACTCAAATCAATCTTGAATATTATTTCTAGTAAAAAAGTAAATAGACTAGTCATGGGATGGCTATATTCTTCTCTTTCAGAAGACAAGATGAGTGAGATTGTAAGCTGCATTTTTGCCTTTGAAATTTGGGAAACTCTAAGAAGGGTCTATGAATATGTCTCCACAACAAGCATTATGAGTTTGAGATCTCAACTTCAAAAGGCAAAGAAAGATGGAGTTTCAGTTTCTCAATTTCTAGCAAATATAAAACTTCAGCAATTGGAGAACTTCTTTCTTAGTTATAAAGTTAGGTTGGAGAGGCAAAACTCTGTTGATCAATTAAGTTTAGTTCAAGCTAATCTTGCAAACTTTTATTTCAATACCTCTAGAAGCCACAATGGTCTTACTCTCCAAACTTTACACCAAATCAACCTGCCACAACTCCTCCTTCTGACTCTCTGGATAATCCTACTACAAATTCTTCTCCTCGCACATCAGCACCTGTTTCTAATCCTCCACGATATTTTTCCTCTCCTACAAATAGCAATCCCATATGGGGAGGGAGACAAACCGCAATGCCAAATTTTCTTTAAAATGGGACACAATGCTCTAGATTGCTATAATAGGGACAATACGGATAGATATCCATTTACTTCCCAACGCCCTCAAGCCCACATTGCCACTTTACCACTTCCTCAAGCTGGCCCTCCACCTTTATCACTTCCCCAAGCTCATTTTACCACATTACCAACTTCATCCCCATCTCCTTCATTTACATATTTAGCACCTCCCTCTTATCCATCTTACCCCTCAGTCTGACCATCCAGATCAAGACTGGTTTCTAGACACTGGAGCTACTCACCACATGACTCCATCCCTTAATTCCCTCTCTAATCCAGTTCAATACACAGGCACATAACAGGTCATGCTTGGTAATAGTAAGTTCTTACCAATTTTACATACTGGTAGTTCTTTCATTTTCACACCTTCAAAAGCTTTGAATCTTAATAAAGTTCTTTATATTCCCTCATTATCAAATAGATTAATCAATGTTGCCAAGTTATGCTATGATAATAAAGCTTTTGTGGAATTTTATCCATCTTACTTTCTTGTGAAGGACCTCCACTCCAATACCATTCTACTCCGGGGTATACTTAAGCAAGGCCTGTACACTGTGCCTTCCTCCACCATAGTCTCACCATCATTAGCTCCCATATCCTCTATCACAACTGTGCTCTCTTCACCAACCTTATGGCACTACAGGCTTGGTCATCCAGCATTTCCTATCGTCTATCAAATTTTGCTTTCCTGTAATGAGTCTAGTCTTAAGCATTCTCAATTTGATGTCTACAATTCATGTCAAATGGCTAAAAGCCATCGTTTACCTTTTCCAATGTCTGCTACAGTCAGTACTTTTCCATTCCAACTTGTACATTCTGACTTATGGGGTCTTCTCCAATAGTTTCAATAAATGGTGCAAGATTTTTTTTTTCATTGATGACTATACTAGTTTCACATGGTTTTATTTGTTGCAAACCAAGGATCAAATTCTTTTTTATTTTGAAGACTTTCTTGCCATGATCTAAAATCAATTTCTATGGTCCTTAAAATGCTTACAAACTGACTGGGGTGGTGAGTATAAAACTCTCTCAACTACTTTTACTAAACATGGTATACATCATAGAATTGCTTGCCTTACACCCCTCAGCAGAATGGAAAGGTAGAGAGAAAAAAATTAGACACGTGGTTGAAATTGGGCCGTCTCTTCTTGCTCATTCAAACATTCCCAAACCCTTTTGGTCTTATGCTTTTCAAGCAGCAATTTACATTATCAATCAACTGCCTTCTCCAGTTCAGCATCACAAGTTCCCATATGAAATTCTCTTATCTACTATACCTGATTATAGACTCCTCAGGGTCTTTGGGTGTGCCTGCTTTCCATATCTCAGACCATACAATAAGTCAAAGCTCCAATTTCGCTCTTCACAATGCATTTTTCTTGGCTATGGTTCAAATCATACGGGCTATCTTTGCCTTGATCCTTCCATTGGCAGAGTCTATGTTTCTAGATATGTCATCTTTAATGAAGCCTATTTTACATATTCTCAGATTCCCAATCCTACTCCCAAAGTCCAGTCTTTTCACTATGATATCTCTTCCTTAGCACACTCCTATGTGCAACCTTTTCTTACTCCATCTCTGACTCAATCAAAGTCTTTACAACCTCTTCAACCTCACAGTCTTTCTACTAACACAGCTGCCCTTCCATCTCTTTTTCCTCCTGTTAACACTTCACCTCTGCCTTCTTTTCCTAATTCCAATTTAGAAGCCCCTTCTACTACACCATCTTCTATCTCTACTTCTCCAACTTTAGCTTCAACTTCTTCCCTTCCTTCTACTTCTGCTATCCCTCCTTCTTCTATCATAGAACCAACTCCACCTTTACCAGCTCCACATCCAATGATCACAAGATCCAAGTCTGGAATTTTTAAACCCAAGGCCTGGTTGTGTATATCAACAGTATCCACAAGGTTGCAGCTCAATATTCTGAATGGAAAGATGTAATGAACCAAGAATATCAGGCTCTACTCCATAATAATACATGGAAATTAATACGCCTCCCCTCCAAATTGCAAGATCATTGCTGCAAATGGGTTTATAAGACAAAGTTACAACCCAATGGGGACATAGAAAGGCACAAGACACGTTCAGTGGCTCAAAGGTATACTCAGTCTTATGGAGTGGATTTCTTTGAAACATTTAGTCCAGTAGTTAAGCCTACTACAATAAGAGTTTTTCTAGGTCTTGCTGTATCTCATAAGTGGATTATTAAGAAACTTGATGTGCACAATGCCTTCCTCAATGGAGATCTACAAGAAGATGTGTTCATGAGTCAGCCTCAAGGTTTCGATCATCATCAGCATCCAAACTATGTTTGCAAGTTGACAAAGGCCCTCTATGGATTGAAACAGAGTCCTAGAGCTTGGTTCACTAAACTAAGCTCCTGCTTGTCCACTTGGGACTTCATTGCTTCTACTTCTGACTCATCTCTCTTCTATTATAGAAAAAAATCAGACTTTATTGCTTTTTTTGGGGGCTCCAATTCCTCTCTAATTTCTCACTACATTCATTCCTTTAATGCTTTGTTTAAATTAAAGGATCTGGGACAACTCAATTACTTTCTTGGTATATAGGTTTCTACAATCCATGGAAATTTACATTTATCACAGACAAAGTACATCCATGATCTTTTGGGTAGAACATCAATGCAAGATTGTAAACCTTCTCCAACTCCTATGGCACTTAACTCACCTCTCTCTCTTTTTGATGGGGAGCCATTATTTGATCCAACTATGTACAAAAGTGTAGTAGGAGCTTTGCAATACTCTACAATAACAAGACCTGACCTTAGCTATGCTGTCAACAAGGTGTGCTAATTCATGCATAAACCATCCACAACACACTGGTTAGCCGTAAAAAGGATACTCGGGTACTTGAAACACATAGTTTCTCATGGACTCCCATTTACACCCTCTGTCTATCAGTCTATTACAGCTTACACAGATGTTGATTGGGCTTCATGCCCTAATGATAGACACAGTACATCAGGTTTCTGCACTTTCTTGGGCTCCAATTTGGTCTCTTGGTTTCCACAAAGCAAAGGGTTGTCTCAAGATCAAGTATTGAATCAGAATACCATGGTTTGTCCAATGCAGCAGCAAAAATCATTTGGCTCCAATCCTTGTTAAATGAAATATGATTTCTCTCTCCCATTACTCCATTATTGTTATGTGATAATATGAGTGCAATTTATCTATCCCAAAATCCAATTATGCACAATAGAAGCAAACATGTAGAAATTGATCTACATTCTATCAGGGAAAAAGTTCTCAACAATCAACTACTCGTTCGGTTTGTACCCTCGAAAGATCAACTCGCAGATATTCTTACTAAATCATTAACTTCTCGATGATTCTCTAGTCTTCGGGTCAAGCTCATTGTCCAAGCCTCACCAGTTCTCTAGCGGGGGATGTTAATCCTAAGAAAGAAGACAAGGATACAAGGGACATTATATAAGAAAGAATATTAGTCTTTTCATATTGTAATTATGTTATTTCTCCTTTTTGTCCATTTTTGCCTTTACAAACATTGTCCATTCCCCTAGTTACACGTGTATCTACTTTCAATATTAATACAAGTAGCTCACTATCTCTATTTTGATATTGAGCATCCTTTTTAGAAATTTTCCTTCTCTCTTGTCTTTTCTTGCTTTTCCTTTATTCCTTTTTATGCTTTTCATCGAAGATTTTAGTGTTTGTTTGATACTAAAAATTAATATATATAGTCGAGAATATTTAGTAAAATCGTGTTAGATTCTATTTATACCCGAACCTCATTTTATATGTGATGTTTTAATTAAATTTATGGGGCTCTTGCACACTAAAAAATGTTGAATTTGAAAAAATAGCAGCCCAAAAAGTTATTTATAAAAATAATAAAAAACTCAAATTTGCGTATAAAATATTTCAAAATTGCCGCTAGTTCGCGTAAGTAATCACTTATTCTGTTCATAGGTAATCATTGCTATTACTGATTCACTATATCAAATGATATTCCATGCTTGTAATCACTGATTACTTCCAAGTTATTACTGATTTCTTTGATTCACTTAAATGAGGATTTTTTTAAAAATTGCTATATTTGCAAATACTTTTTTAAAACTAATAGATTTATAAAAATTGAAGAAAATTATTCTTCCAAATGAAATTTCCCTAAAATTATTCCCCTAGTTTTATTTTATATGTTGAATTTTTTAAATTAAATTAATATAAAAAATAGTAATTTCAAAATTAAGCTTTAATATTTAGTAAATTTTATAAAAATTAATTAAATTTAGACTACAAGAAAAGACCTTGTTATTGTTAGGTCTTCTTGGTTTTCGCAAGGTCTTGATTTCTACGGACGAGCGACGCCTCGCTCAATGTTGAGCGATGGCTTGCTAGGCAGATAACAATGCCTCGCTACTTCTCAAGCGATGGCTCGCTTGAATTGTGCAAGGCCTTCATTAAAACGTACAAGTGATGCCTCACTGATGGGCAAGCGACGGATTGCAAAGCAAAGTTCTAGAATTCTCCTAAATTGTCAAGCAAAGCCTCGTTTAAACTCAAGTCATGGTCACTTGGACTGATTTTTACCAAATTGTTTTATTTTTGTCTTAATAAGCAAATATGTTTCCAAACCTACATAAAAAAAGGAAAAACTAATTAAATCAGCATCAAACTCATCAAAAACCAAATAAATTAAGGGAATTATTATGATATAAAACCATGTCAACATTGAGCTCCACCACAGATTGCCAGGTCTTTGAAGCTCACCACTTTCTTCAACACCGAGGAATCCATCCACATGGTTAAATCCAAGACATGACTCTAATACTACTTGTTAGGGACAATGAACCTCTATAGTCTTCATATTGGGTACGATATTGTTCTCTTTGAACATAGGGTCACATGACTTTGTTTTTCAGTTTCACTCATGTTAGAAATATTATTAGGGTTTGTTATATTGTATAGTTTTGTAGATAGAGGCCCAAGGCCCATTACTCCTAAGCCCGTTAGGTTAGACTCTACTATGTATATATATGTGTATGTGCTTAGTGAATCAATACGAATTACATTCTCTTCAACTCTTTAGTTTACATGGTATCAGAGCCTAAAGGTCCCTAGTTTTGTTTGAGAGTTGGTAGAGTGAATTCTTGTTCAAGAGGGTTAGGGTTTGAGTTTGGGTCTAGATTGAAAGTGACAATTTATCAACACCACCCTCACAGAAAGGACCGCCGCCTTTCGAAACGCCGAGTCACCACCGTCGTCCGCCAGAACAAGCCATGCGTGGGCCACGGGAGGCTTGTTCCGACAGACGGAAGAGGCGACTCAGCATTTCGAAGGGTGGCAGTTCTTTCTACGAGGGTGGTGTCAACAAATCACGTGAGGGTGCGTGCGTCGCCATGCCTCACCGTCGTTCGTCTGGTTTTGTTCAGAAACCTATTTCTACTCAATTTGTGGTAGTTTTGGGTGCAACACATGCTTGTTTTTGACAAAAACGAGAGTTTTTACTGCTGTCCAGATCTGTTTTTGGCTCCAATTTGGGCTGAATTATGTTTTTTTAGGGTTTTTTTTTCTTGTTGTCCACTTCTGGTATTTGATTCCTTCAAATTTCCATTCGTTTACTATACATTTGGGGCTAAATCCTTAGCAATTTGTTTATTGTTGTAGTTGGGTGTTTGTTATTTGCTTATTACACGTTTTGATGGCTGACAACTCAATCTTGTGGAGATGAAACTCACTGTTACGATTGATGTGATTCACTCAATGTCTCGAATATAAGACTATAAGTTAGATATGACCAACTATTTGGATTGGTCTAAGAACATTCATTTATATCTTTTGAGTATTGGTCTGGATGATCATTTGACGGATGCATCACCGACATATGCTACTCGAGTCAAATGAATTAGAGAATATTCTCGTTTGTTTTTGCAGATCTGTAAGTCTATTGATAGTAGTATGATTAGTATGGTTAGTCATTGTGATTCTATGAAGTCCATAATGGAATACTTGGAGTTTGTGTATTCGGGAAAAGGAAATATTAAGCGAATTTATGAAACTTCCCAATCAGTTTATCGTGCAGAGAAAGGAGAGAGATCTGTTACTAATTACTTTATGGATATTAAGAAAACCCATGAAGAACTGAATTTGTTACTTCCGTTTAGTACTGATGTAGCGGTCCAACAGAGGCAACGGGAAAAGTTGACAGTCATATGTTTTCTAGTGGGACTTCCATCTGAATTTGAGGCTACAAAATCTCAAATCTTGTCTAGTTCAGATATTCTCTCTCTTGAGGAGGCCTTTAGTATAGTTCTTTGTACTGAAAATACCACAGTGGTACCTCCAAGTGCTCTTGTAAGTCACATTTTTTAACCATGGAGACAACAACAATACCAAGGTAATCGTCGAGGGTGTGGATCTGTTGACAAAGGATATGATTTGAATAACGTAGTTTGTTATTATTGTCATATACCTGGTCATATGAAGGAGTGTCAAAAGTTGATGAATAAGAAGAAGCAGGTTGCCAATGTTGCATCCACCATTGAGCCTACTGATAATTACCAAGAACTTGTGAATCATCAACCCGCCCCCAGTACTGCTCTTGCTCAGTCGAGTAAATTGACATCATGTCTTGTTCTTCTTCCTCCAAATGGGTCATACATTCTAGTGCAATCAACCATATGACATGTAATCCTAAATTACTTTCTACATTTGAACCACACAATTCCTCATCTCATGTTACTTTAACAGATGGATCTACTTCCACTACCATTGGATCCGGCCAAGCTAAACATGTTCCTTCATTACCTTTGTCTACTGTTCTTACCCTCCCTGGTTTGTCTTTTAATTTGATATCTGTAGTCAAGTTACTCGCTCGTTAAATTGTTTTTTCTCATTCTTTCCCACTTATTGTTTGGTTCATGATCTAATAACGAAATAGATTATTGGTAAAGGACATGAATCTGGCAGCCTCTACGTTCTTGACCCGCAATTTTCCATTGTCTGTTTTGGAGTATCGGCTGCTTTTGATACTCATTGTCGATTAGGTCATCCTCCTCTTTATATTTTTAAGAAATTATGTCCTCAGTTTCAGTATTTGTTGTCGTTAGTTTCAAGTCGTGTCAGTTTGCTAAACACCATCGTGTTAGCTATGGTCCTAGAGTCAATAAATGAGCAAGTGCTCCCTTTGAGTTAGTTCATTCTGATGTTTGGGGTCCCTGTCTTATTGCGTCTATAACCGGATTTCGGTATTTTGTTACTTTTGTAGATGATTATTCTTGAATGACATGGCTATATTTAATGAAAAATTGTTATGAGTTATTTTCTCATTTTTCTGCTTTTTGTTCCAAAATTCTAACCCAATTTAATATTTCAATAAAAACTCTTCAAAGTGATAATGCAAAAGAATATTTGTCATCCACTTTTCAAAATTTTATGACCACACAAGGCATTCTCCATCAAACATCTTGTGTCAATACTTTGTCTCAAAACGGGGTCGCCTAACGTAAAAATAGACATTTGTTGGAAACCGCACGAGCTTTAATTTTCCAAATGAAGGTTCCTAAACACTTTTGAACAGATGTTGTTTCTATTGCTTGTTTTCTCATTAATCGCATGACTTCATCAATTCTTAATGGTCAGGTTCCTTATCACTCTTTATTCCCCAATAAACCTCTATTTCCTATAGAACCTAGGATATTTGGTTGCACTTGTTTTGTTTGGGATGTTCGCCCCCAACTTTCTAAACTTGATCCTAAGGCTTTAAAATGTATTTTCCTTAGCTATTCTCGAGTTCTAAAAGGGATATCGATGTTTCTCTACACTTCTTAACAGATATTTGGTTTCTTCTGATGTAATTTTTTTGGAAAATACACCGTTCTCTCCTTCCGTCTCATGCATTTGTCCAGAGGAGGGTGATAACTTGTTAATTTACACCACTACGACTTTTGTTCCACCTCCGTCTGAAGTACCAACTATTGTTACTCCTCCTCTCCCATCCTCTCTTCCCATGCCTTCATTTCCTCAAGTGTGTACCCGTCATCCTCGTACTGTACCAGATTCATGTCCGGATGCCACCGTTCAAGAAGCTTCGTCGTCATATCTAGTCACAACATTTGATCTCCCTATTGCCCTCCGCAAGGGGATACGAACATGTACGTATCATGTTGCTTCTTTTGTATCTTATAAAAATTTGTCTCCTTCTTTGTGTTCTTTTATTGCATCTCTTAATTCTGTATCTTTACCTAAGACTGTTCATGATGCTCTCTCACATTCTAGATGGCGAAATGCCATACTAGAGGAAATGCAGGCCATGAAGGAAAGTGGAACATGGACTTTGGTTGACTTACCCACTGGTAAGAAAGCTATTGGTTGTAAGTGGGTTTTTGCTATCAAGGTGAACTCTGATGGGTTTATTGCTCGTTTGAAAGCTTGTCTAATGGCTAAAGGGTATGCTCAAGTTTATGGAATTGATTACTCTGATACTTTTCCTCCTGTTTCCAAACTCACATTGGTGAGATTTTTTATTTCTCTGGCTACTACATATGATTGGCATTTACACCAGTTAGATATCAAGAACACTTTTCTTCATAGGGATCTTCAGGAAGAGGTATATATAGAGCACCCACCTAGTTTTGTTGCTCAAGGGGAGCATGGGAAGGTTTGTTATCTAAGAAAATAATTGTATGGCTTGAAATAGAGCCCTTGAGCATGGTTTGGAAAATTTAGATTGGCAGTTGAAAATTTTGGCATGAGGAAAAGTACATCAGATCACTCTGTTTTTCATCGACAGTATGCAGCTGGGATCATTTTGTTGGTTGTGTATGTAGATGACATTGTCATCATATGAAGTGATAGTGCAGGTATTTTTTTTCCCTAAAAAATTTCATCCATAGTCAAATTCCATACAAAGGACTTAGGGGCGTTAAAATATTTTATTGCTGTGCAAGTGACGAGACGCGATAAAGGGATTTTCCTTTCTCAAAGGAATTATGTGCTAGATTTACTACCAGAAACTGGTAAATTGGTGGCAAAACCATGTAGCACCCCAATGAATCCTTTTTTGCAGCTCACAAGAGATGGTGACTTATTTGAAAAACCGAAAAGATATCGGAGGTTGGTTGAAAAACTTAATTACCTTACTGTAACTCGTCCAAACATCTCATATTTAGTTAGTATAGTGAGTCAGTATTTTTCCTCACCTACTATTGAACATCGGAAGAATGTTGAGCAGATTTTGTGTTATTTAAAAGGTGCCCCTGTACGAGGAATTGTATACGGTAATCATGGACATAGTAAGATTGAATGTTTCTCATATGCTGATTAGATTGGGTCTAAGGAAGATCGGAGATCTACTTCTTGCTATTGTGTTTTTGTGGGTAGTAATTTAATCTCATAGAAGAGTAAGAAGAAACATGTTGTATCACGATCTAGTGCTGAATCAGAATATAGAGTTATGGCACAATCAGTTTCTGAAGTGACGTGGATTCGTCAACTTTTTATCGAATTGGGCTTCTCTGTCTTATGTCCAAGAAACTATGGTGTGACAATCAAGATACCCTCCTTATTGCTTCAAACCCTATTTTTCATAAGCGTACTAAACACATTGAGGTTGATTTTCATTTTTTTCGAGAGAAGATACAATTGGGGCTGATCTCTACTGGATATGTGAAGACCGGAGAACAATTAGGTAATATCTTTACAAAAGCTTTGAATGGACCACAGATTGACTATCTTTGTAACAAGCTGGGCATGATTAACATATACACTCCAGCTTGAGGGGGACTGTTAGAAATATTATTAGGGTTTGTTATATTGTATAGTTTTGTATAGTTTTATTAGGTTAGCCTCTAATGTGTGTGTATATATATATATATGTGTGTGTGTGTGTGTGTGTGCTTAGTGAATCAATACGAATTACATTCTCTTCAACTCTTTAGTTTACAACTCAAAATTTCTTGTACCAATGAATGATGTTGCCTTCTCCTTCTATACCCATGGTCATCTCTTGATTTAATCAATGTGAGACTTTATTTTTTTTTAACCCATTAGTATATGAGAAGGGCAAATCATTGTCTTCAATCTGTGAACTAAATTGTGGATGTTAGATGGTAGAAAAAAGAATTTTGTTGATTCATCAAGGTAGGTATTAAGGATAGGCTTTGTAATTTAATACTTACTAGCTTAGTCAGTTAAGTAGTTCATGTATATATACTCTTGACAGCTCATTAATGTAACAATATAACAAACTCTTTTGCTATTATGGTATCAGATGAAAACTTACTCTCTCTAGAACTTTCCTGAATTTCCTCCCAATTCTCTAATGCACACCCTAAATTTCATCACTTCTTCTTGAATCTTCAAGCTTTTTCATTTCATCAATGGCAGGCGATACTTCTACTACTCTAGTAATTCCTCCTCATAGTCCTGATTCTTCTTCAACAGAGAATCATAAAGATAGTTCCTATTATTTCTATCATTCTGTTGGCTCGGATACAGTTCTTGTTTCACCATTGTTGATTGAGGAAAATTATCATTCATGGAATCGTTCTATGTGTCTTGCTTTTCTGTGAAGAATAAGCTTGGATTCATCTATGGTACTTTACTTTTTCCAGAAGAAGCTAATTTAGTTGATGCATCGATGCGCAATAACGATGTAGTTGTTTCGTGGTTGTTGAACTTTGTTTCAAAAGAAATTTCTGCTAGTCCATTATATACTGATTTTGCAGCTGATATATGGCAAGACCTTTCTAATCGTTTCCAGCAAGGAAATGGACCTCGCCTATTTCAATTACGCAGTTAATTGATGAACATTTCTCAATGTAACCTCTCTATGAGCTGCTATTTTATACAATTGAAAACAATTTGGTAAGAATCTTTGGAATACAGACCTAAAATTTCTTGTACTTGTGGAGAATTGAAGAAATTAGATGAATCTATCAAGGAGAATATCTTTTGAATTTTCTCTTGGGCTTAAATGACTCTTATGCTCAGACTATTTCTCAAGTTTTACTCATGGAGCCACTTTCTTAGATCAACAAAAATTTTGCTTACAAAGTACGCCAATGCACTCTTAAGGTTTCTTCTCCACAGAATCAACATGATTCTCTTGCTTTTGCAACTGTCCACAATTCTACTAGAAATGTTTCTACAAATGTGAGAAATCATACAATTCAAAAGTGCTATAAGCTACATGGTTATCCTCATGGATATAAGCTCAAACAAAAATCCCACAATTCTGTCAATCAAACTATGGAGAATCATGCTTCTTTGCCATGTAATATGCAACCTTCACTGGATTATAATCAAACACAGACTGGACATCTTGGTCTCAACTCTGTTCAATATCAGCAATTGATGAATTTGTTTTCCTCTCATGCTTCTATTATCAATGAGAGTTCTGCTTTAGCTATTCCCTCCACTTCTCATGTGGTAGGTACTTGTTTTTCGATTGTCTCACATAATGACTATATTACTTCTTAGGTTATTGATTCCAGTGCTACGAATCATATTTGTTGTCATAGTTCATTCTTTGAAACTTTGACAACAAGTCATAATACTTATGTTTCTCTCCCAAATAAACAAAGATCAGCAGTTCTACTATTGGTGATATTTCACTGACTGAAGTTTATTACCTGCTTGAATTCAAGTTTAATCTGATTTCAGTTAGTACTTTATTGAGAAGTTCTCCAGTATACATTCTATTTCACCTTAAACTTGATTAATTCAGGACAAGTCCAGTTGGAAGATGATTGGTAAGGCCGATATTTCTCGTGGATTATACATTTTGAATAGTGCTTCCACCAGCTCCATTTCCACCAATCCTTTTACCTCATCTTGTTCTTCTATTACTCATAATTCTTTTTTAGTCACTTGGCATAATAGACTTGGTCATTTATCTTTTAAGAGACTCTATCTTTTACGAAATAAATTTGTTATTCTTCCTAATAAGGGACAGTCTACTGATTCATGTTGTATTTGTACTTTAGAAAAACAAAGAAGACTTTTCTCTTCATGCTAACAATAATATGTCCAAGTTTCCTTTTTATTTGTTTCATTGTGAGACTTGGGGTCCCTATCATACTTCTACACATCAAGGCTTTTTCTATTTCCTTACTCTAGTGGATGATTCTACTACATTTACTTAGACTTACTTAATGAAGCATAAATATGATGCTCTTCAACTTGTTCCAAAAATTTTCAGCTTATACAGACTCAATTTGGAAAAACAATCAAAAGTTTTCGTTAGGATAATGTACCAGAATTGAAATCTACTTCCTTCTTCAATAGAAAAGGGGTTATTAACCAATTCTATTTTGTAGAAACTCCACAACAAAATTCGATGGTTGAAACGCAAGCATCAACACTTATTAAATGTTGCCCGTGCTTTATATTTTCAATCCAAGATTCTAATATATTTTTTGGGGGAATTTCCACACCCCTATTACGTAATCAGACACCATTTGAACTCCTTTATTCTAATGTTGTTGATTACTCACATTTGAAAGTCTTTGGTTGCTTGTCAACCAACAAGAAAAAGTTTGATCCCGAGTAAAGCAATGTATATTTGTTGACTATCCACAAGGTATTAAAGAATACAAGGTTTATAATCTTTCTTCTAGACAATTTTGTATTCCAAAGATGTGATATTTCATGAAGAGGTTTTTCCCTTTCAACATTTATCTCATAATGGTTTTGGTGATGTGGTTCTTCCTTTACCTTTGACTAACTTGCAGCCTTCTAGTCTGTCTATGCCTTCTATATTACCTACTACCACTTGTATTCTAGCAGTTCCTGTTATTATCTCAAAAGTGGAATTATCTTCGATTGTTGAACCATTACCTATTGATAGTACGTCTTCTAATTTTCTCAGGAGGACAAGCACAATTGTTCATCCACCTGCTTATTTGGCTGATTTTCATTGTAATTTACTTTTCAATTCTTTTTTACCTATCACCGCCATCAAATATCTCTTGTAGAATTACATTTCATATGAAAAATTATCACCGTCTTACAAATCATACATTCTTAATGTTTCAACTACATTTGAACCACAGTTTTATCATCAGGCAGTTCCATATCATTATTGGAAGCATGCTATGGATGAAGAAGTTTCAACAATAGAAAGAACCAATACTTGGTCAGTGGTTCCTCTTCCAAATCCCATGCCATTGGTAGTAAATAGGTTTTTTCGTATCAAATATAAATCCGATGGAACTGTTAATAGATACAAGGCACGTTTGGTCGCAAAGGGTTACAATTAGCAAGAAGGTTTGGATTACTTGAAAACTTTTTCTCCCTTAGCTAAGATTACTTCTGTTAAGATTCTTTTATCCCTTGCTACTCATTATGTCTGGCCTCTTGCACAAATTGATGTTAATAATGCATTTTTGAATAGTGATTTATTTTAAGAGGTTAATATGCCGCTGTCGCTTAGATATAAATCTGGAGTTTCAGAAGAGAGTAAGGAGGAGTCTAGGGTTTGTAGACTACATAAGTCTATCTATGATCTTAAACAAGTCTCTAAAAAATGGTTTACTCCACAACTCTTATTTCCTTTGGTTTTAAACAGTCTAAATCTAACAGTTCTTAGTTCACTTGTGGTTCTGGTTCCTCTTTTGTTGCTTTGTTAGTTTATGTGGATGATATTATCTTGACTGGTCCTTGTATACTTGCTATTTCCAAAGTCAAGATTTTTCTCCGTGCGTAGTTCAAGTTAAAGGATCTGGGGAGTCTTAAATATTTTATGGGCTTAGAGATCTCTCGTTCTTCATCAGGTCTGTTTTTATCCCAACGAAAGTATAGTCTCCAATTATTGGAGGATTCTAGCTTTTTATCTTCCAAGCCACTGTCTCTTCCTATGGATCCTAACAAGAAAATTTCAACGACTGATGGTAGTGCATTGTCTCTTATGGAAACTCAATTTTATCGCAGGCTCATTCGGATATTGTATTTAAATATTACCATGTCAGACATCACTCTCACAATATAGAAGCACAGTCAATATGTTGTGTTGTTCATCATTTACTAAGATACATAAAGAAATATCCTGGTCAAGGCATTTCGTTTTCATCTTCTTCTACTTCTCCGTTTCATTAAAGGCATTTGTAGATGCTAATTGGGGAGGTTCTTTAGATACAAGAAGATCAGTCACTGGTTTTTGTATATTGTTTAGAGATTCAATGGTTTCTTGGAAGGCTAAAAAGAAACCTACGATTTTTCGTTCATTGGCTGGGGCTCAATATCGAGCATTGGGATTTGTCACAAGTGAGCTCTCTTGGATTTATAATCTTTTAGCTGATTTACAGGTTCCTTTCTAGTCTCCTGCTATTGTATTCTGTGACAATCTTGCAGCAATTCAACTATCATCTAATTGTACGTTTCATGAACATACAAAGCATATTGAAATTGATTGTCATTTTGTCCATGACAAAGTGGCTAATGGTTTTCTTAAGCTTCTTCCCATTTGTAGTTAAATCTACAATTAGCAGGCTTGTTCACTAAGGATTTACCTATCCTTTATTTCACTACTTTGCTAAGCAAGATGGGAGTTATTAATTTGTATCACCTACTTGAGGAGGAGTATTAAGGATAGACTTTGTAATTTAATTCTTACTAGCTTAGTCAGCTAAGTAGTTATATCGATGATTAGTGACAGCTCATGTATATATACTCTTGACAGCTCATTAATGTAATAATATAACAAACTTTTTTCCTATTAGTAGTTTAGGAGTTTATGAAGGGTTTAGTTGGGGTGGAAGTCATTTGATGTGTGTCAATATTTCTCTAATATAAAACAAAAAGGTAAATAATTTTTTTTTTCTTTATATATAATATTAAATTGGGGGAGACTCGAACATTCAACCTCATATGAAAAGTATACGTCTAAGCATTTGAGCTATGCTCACGTTAAAAAATTATGTAATTTATTAAACTCTCATGTTGATATGTATATTATAATTATAGGTGAACAATGAATTACTTTGGTTTGGATTTTAATAAAAATTTGTTAGCGATGTGCTTTTCTTTTTATATTCAATCCAAAAGGTTCAGGCTTCGCCGACGCAGCATGACTACATCAGCGATGCCTCCCCCATGCGTTGGTTAAGGGCTTTATCAACGTGCTAGTCACGTCGGTAATAACGTTAGCAATGCTAAATTAGAAATTCCCTTTTCCAGCATCGTTGACGCGGCTAAAAATGCGTCGGTGATACTTCAACGTATCACCCCATCACTATTACCGACACGAAACAAACAGAATTAAATAAGGGCATTGTTGATGCAATACCACCTCAGCAATGCCCTTGTCATTGTCGATGCTGTTCGATGGAAAAAAGAAAATTTCACCCATGCACCGTGTTGTTTCATATGACTCTTTGGACTCATCATTGATGGTAGAGCACTTAGTTTTATATTATTTCTCTATAAAAATGAACCGCCAAGGCATCTACCCTTCTATATAGCACAGGCGCGCAAGACTCGTTACATTATGGTTTTCAGCAATCTGTCCTTGCTATCTATCGCTACGATTTGGTACCTTCTTTTACGAGGGTTACAGTTAATATTGTCCTCCACATTATCACCGTGTTGATCCATATGACTTCTTTACTCATCATTGATGGTAAATCACTTAATTTTATGTTCGTTCTCGAGAAAACTAAACTGTCAATGCATCTACCCTTTTATCTGGCACAGGTGCAAGGCTCACTACATTCTAGTTTTCAGCAATCTGCCCTTGCTCTATATTGCTACGGGTTTGGTACCTTTTATTACGAGGGTTTACAGTTATTATGGTCCTCTACATCATCACCATGTTGATCCATATGACTTCTTTGACTCATCCTTGATGGTAGAGTGTTTAGTTGTATACTCTTCCTAGAGGATGCCAAATGTTGTTGAGTAAAAATGGTGAGCTTCCACATACGTAACAAACTTAGAATTTTATACGAGTCGGAGGTAGTGAATTACCTTGATGGTATTCTATGTTGGTACCTACACAAAAAAGTAACAGAGCACCGGTGTTGTATCAAGCCTAACACCCTACGATGCTTAAGTTATAGCAAACAGAGCTAATTTCTCAAAGAGAATTAAAGTATAATATCCAATTACCTTTTGGTGAGTTTCTTCTACTGTTTATAGGATAAGAAGTTGATGACATCATCATGCCATGTGTCACTTTGAGGCCAGGCCACATGTTTCTTCCCAACCACGTGTCATGTGTTGGTTATGTCATGTGTCGTCTCTTGATTGGATATTTGTAATATTATATAACTTCTAGGTCTTAGGTATGTAGTTACCAGACAACGTAGATGTACCTTCTAAAGCGACATAGATCTACCCTTTCAAGTAACGTAGACTTATCTTTCTAGGTGACGTAGACATATACTAGTTATGCATTCTTTGATCAAATTAATAAATTTTATGTGTAATGACGTAATTTCACCTATAATAGTTGTGTAACTTTTCATTATTATAAACAGGGCCGGTCCTAGGTAAATAAGTGACCGGTGCAAAAAATAAATTTGGGCCCTATAGCATATAACTTTAATATGACAAAATTACGAAATAAAAAATTATGAACTTTCATCAATAAATGATAACAATAAAATAATACAATTCTAAGTTTCTAACCTTCATTCGAAAAGTGATGTCCTCCTTGAATATTGAGATGCAAAGTCATATATTAAACTTTTGATATCAATGTGTAGTTTCACTCTTGATTGATATCAAAGCCAATTTATTAAGTTTCTCTCGTGACATATTTGATCGTATGTCATGACCATCTAAATTTTTATCATCCCCATAATTACCTTGATCTTTTATATGAATATCATGATCATCTACTAATTGATTGTCAACATCATTTTAATACTCTAAATCACTTAAATTTCTTCTACCCTTTGTCTACTTGCCGCCAGTGACATTGTACTTTATTTTATTTTTTTATAAAAATAAAACAAATCGTTTGATTCAAGTAAAGCCCTAACGGGCTTGACCCATTTTGTTGTAAGCATAAATATTACAAACTGAATGCAAAAAATATAACTGAAATTTTTTTTCTAAAATTAGGGGCCCCGCAAAATTGGGGGCCCGGGGCGGTCGCACTGCTCGCACAGTGTCAGGACCGCCCCTGATTATAAATAGATGGCTTTCTATAGTATTTCATGTAGTATTTCTCTCTCTCTCCTTTTTGATAATATACTATATTTTCGTTGGGTCAGTTGAAAAAAATTGTAAAATTACTGTCTACAGATTTTGACTTTATTATATATCACCTGAGAGAAAGTATTTTGTTTCATGCCTCAAAGACATATCAATTCACATCATTATTTCTAATAAAAATAACCAAAAGATAAGTATAATTAATAAGTATTTGTTAGATCCCAACAAACTATATTTTTTTTATTACTTTATATAATTTTAGAACAACTCAATACTCATATGATGGAACTAAATTTAATATTTTACTAAGTTTGGGTAGTTTATCAATTTAAAATTTGAAGTACTAATTTTAATAAATTAATGAGATAATTTTCCAAACAAAAAATCAGATGTCCAATATTAAAACTCTATTATGATTGGGGTTAATTGCTACAAATAAATGTCTGAAGGTGCAATTATTATAACCCTATAATTCAAGAGTTTGTTTGTATACTTTTTTTTGTATTTAATTACCCAGTATATCCAAATGTTTTATTTTTTATTTTAATAGAGAAACAGTTAAACAAAAGATAATCAGGAGTTTTAAATGTGGAGGTAAGTTTTTTTTAATTTAACAAAAAAATTATAATATTTATATAAATGAGTTTTTTCACGCATAGTATAATTAAACTCAATATTTACAAAAATGGTAGCACAAAAACCTATTTGTAAATTAGCATAAAGGGGTCCTGTTTGGTATGCAATCTATATTCAATTTTATGAATCTGGATTGCAGGAATAAAAAGAAATTGAATTTTAAATTTGTTTGGTTTCCCCTCCATATTCACAAAATTAATTTTGGATAGTTTGGATTCTTATTATAGTTGGATTTGGATTTTAAGTTTTTCAAAAAATTATGTCTAAAATTTGTGAATTTTGAGGGCAAAAAAAACAAATTTAAAATTCAATTTTTTTTAATTCCTGCAATCCAAATTCATAAAATTGAATCTGGATTGCATACCAAACAGGACCTAAATTTTTCATTAATTGCACGCATGTTATCACTGATTTCACACATGTAATAATTGATTCATCTTTTACGTAATCACTGATTACTTATTTACAATATTTATTGGTAAGTCACTTATTCACCATAAACTTAAATCAATGATTTTAAAAATTCATGTAGGTGAATTTTTTAAGCTATATTTACAAATAAGTTTTAATGTAAATATATTTGTAAATTATAATAAAAAATCTGTCAACTATGTTATTTAAAAAAAAAATTACATAGATAATAAAAAAATATAAAGTATTTAGAAATATTTATTTTTATTCAACATATCGATGGGTTGATTTATCATGCTTTGATATTTCAATTAATATTTAAACCAATTACTGAATTTGTTAAATCAGGTCGATAGATTAACTTATTTAAATGAAAAGGATTATTTGTAAATAATATGAAAAATTTACAAATAATCCTAAGATATTTTGTGGCCGACTACTTTGACCTTATAATACAAAGCTGACTGAAACGAGTGGTTCAAATTTCGTCCACATACAACATAAGTCTATGGCAGCAGCTGAACATGATAAAATGGACGTCATCATCCATCGACAAATCTCTATACAACACAAACTTGAGTTTTTTGATATAACAAAAATCTCTAGAAGCAATTAATGGTTGCATTGAAATGGCTTACACATTTAAATCGTTATCATCCAGGATTTACACAAAAAATCAGAAATATTATATTGGGTTTATGTACAGATGGGTTTAACCCTTTCGGGGCTTCTAAAGCTCAATATTCAGTGTGGCCAGTTATGAGTGACGTCGTTTAACTTGTCTCCATTGATGTGCATGAAAGATCCTGTGATTTTCTTAACGGTAATTGTACCAGGTCCGAAAAGTCTGAAGCAGAAGTTGGATGTCTACCTCCAACCATTAATTGCTGAGCTATGTGGTTTATGGAACGAAGGCGTTGTGACGTATTATGTTTCTCAAAAACAGAACTTCGTGATGCGAGCAGCAGTTATTTGGACGATAAGTGACTTCCTGGCATATTCAATGTTATCAGGTTCGTTTGTAAAATATTTCGTGCATAGTTAGATTTATATTTAAAATTTTATCACTGTTTTAGATTAGATTAAAATTTATGTTTTTGTGCACAACGTAACCAATCTACTAGCCTAACTAAATTCGTTAAGGTGGAGCACTTCGGGAGAGTTGAGATGCCCTCATTGCATGGACGATACCGGTGCCTTCTCGTTGGTGCATGGTCAGAAAACGTGTTCGTTTGAGTGCCATAAAAGGTTCTTACCGCTCAATCATTCATTTCAATCGAACAAAACCGACTGCTATAAAGGGAGGAGTGTAAGAAACAAAGGTCATCCTGAAACCATCAAGGGATACCAAATTCTACGTACGGTTAGATGTGTTTGACATGCGAAGTGTTACAGAGATTGCTGGTGAGGCTTGGAATAAAACGGCAAGAAAAAATACAGGTTAGAAGAAAAAAGTATTTTTTGGGAGCTACCATATTGGGGAGATTTAATGATACGACATAACTTAGATGTCATGCATATCGAGAAGAATGTCTTCGACAATGTCTTCAACACGGTTTAAATATTCCAAATAAAACGAAAGACAATCTAAGATCACGTTACGATTCAAGAAATCTGTCATCGACCTGAGTTGGATCTGGACGACACGGGAAAAAAATACGCGAAGGCAAAGTATATGCTAACAGCGGACCAGAAGAAAACATTGTTCCAGTGGATGCGATCGATTAACTTTCCAGACGGATATGTATCAAATATGAGTAGGTGCATTGATATGCACAGTCATACTGTGTTTGGAATGAAAAGTCATGATTGTCGCGTATTCATGCAACGACTCATGCTTGCTGCGTTCAGACCATTCCTTGAGCAGAAACATTGGGAACCGTTGGCACAACTGAGTGTGTTCTTCAGAGAGTTAACATGTACAGAGCTATCCCAAGCCACTAAGTGTGCTCTACCCAACGAGCTTCGCTGGCAAAAGATTCTGACGACGGAGAAACGTCACATGTACGAGAATTGGAAGGTAAATAACATCAATTATTTTTATAATTAATTAATTTTTAAAAATAATTTTATTACTTTAACAATTTTTTATTTGAATTTTTTCATGGCAAGTTTCCTGTAATCGATTCCGATGTCACAGATAATAGATTGTTCCCCCTATGGGACAATCACGTCCAGAATCGATTATTGTTTTATTTTTTCAATTAATTATTAATTTATTTTTTCTTTTTCAATCTCTAATATTTGTAGGAAGAGAAACACGGTCGCCCTGTCCCGCTCGATGAGCTGCACCTCGTTCTTCACATGAAGAAGGACAAGACGATCGTCGATGAAAAGGTGAAAGAAGTTCAGGTATTTAATAATTTTTTCAATTATTAATTTTTGTTTACAATTTTTTCTAACTTATATATTAAATATTTTATTTTCTGAATTTTAAATATTTAGGAACGTTTCAAGGTGTCTTTGAGTCAGCGGTTGCCCACACCAGACTCGCAACCAACTCAGGACGACCGTAAAGAGGCGTTCTTGGAGGCTGTTGGAGGGGTTTGGCCTGATGCATCAGTTCCTGGGCTCGGCTCGTACGGGAGATGACTATACGCCAATGTACCTCAGCCTCAGCGCAGCGGAGCGAGCACTAGTTAGGGTCCTTCTTCGACTAAGCAGCAGCTGCGAGAGGAGGTTCAGCAGCTTCATACCGAGATGGACAATATGCGCAACAACTTCGATGCTCGAGTCGCTGCGATTCTGATGGATGTTCAGGGCCCAGGTCGCAGCTGCATTGGCCACGTTCTTTGGACCCCTGAGATCTCGGTTCATCATCATCGGCGCCGCCTCCACCACCCCCTGCTCCTCCGCAGTAGTTTAGATTTCTTTTCTTTTGTATAGTACATTCTTTTAGAAATTTATTTATATATATTTTTATTTTAATTCCATTTTTTATTGTTTAATTTAAATAAATAATTAAAATAAATAAATAAATTTAAATAAATAAAATAAAATAAAAATAATATTTACAAATTAAATAATTTAATTTAAAAAACTATCTAATTTCTAATTAATTAAAATTGTTAATTACATTGGCAACCATCTGTTCGCATTTTATAAAATATAAAACGACCATCTGGTCGCAATTTTATAAAATATTAAACGACCAAATGGTCGCCTTGGTTTGATGCTCAAATGACTGGATGGTCACTTAAGAAGATGGTCACCTTTTTTGTGGGACCAACTGGTCACTTGTCTACAACTTTAATTACGACCAGGTGGTCACTATTTTAGGCGACTGTCTGGTCGTTTTTTAAAATATTGACTTTTTTGCAACCAAACACGTTTGGTCGTATTTTGGTGACCATTTGGACGTACAAAATTCTTGGACGACCAGTTTTTTTGCCACGCCAGGTTTGGTCACTTTTCTGGTCGCATTTGTCTTAAAGGTCGCAATTCGGTTTTTTTTGTAGTGAACGTAGAAAAAATGACTTTTAACAAACGAATATATTTATGATAAAGCACTATTCATACACATTAAAAACTCATAGCTAGCGAGTTCACCTAACAATTTCATAATCATATAATAGAAAACCGACACCAAACGCATACCCCCATAAATGGTCATACTACACACAAGATAAATCAAGATATGCAGTAAAGCAATTGATTATACCTAAACTGGTCATATGCGCGCAGAGCTGCCCCCAAAGGGCTATTCACCATAACATACGGCCCAAAGCCTATGTGTATGCTAAAGGGTCGGGGTCCCAAAGACCTACTGTTCAATAAACAATCATAAATCCATGGAAACTAATAATTTTTCCATAATAACATAATGTTCAGTTTCATAAGAATTTTCATAATTAATCGTAAATTACATAAACATAATTTGTAAATCTTAAAAACATATGTATAATAGGCTATTCATAATATTTAAGCTCACTTGAAATTTATAAGTAAATAGTTATGGATAATTCAAAAATAACATTTTAGCCACTCACAAAAACTATCCCTCTTACGATCCCGGATTATAATCGGTGTCAATCTCTGTATCACATAAAATATATATTAAATAAAAATACCTATTAATAATCTTTTAGTATTTTCATATATTAGAAAAACATATTGAAAATACATAAAATGACGGTCAATATCCCAATGGCTAGAGCTTCACTTTTCCTTCAATGACTGCACTTCCAATACACTTTTCAAACCAAAAAACACATCAACTTTGAAGCTTAATAAAATCCATCAAAACCCATCAAAAGAAGAATTGGATTGAATAAATCACTTACCAATAAACAATCACACTACAAATTGAAGTTAAAACTCCACAATTTGTTGTTATTTTAAAAAAAAAATCCAAACCAAATTCCTTTCTTTCCTTCATTTTCTATTTTTCACTCTTTCTTTTTCGTTGCCTGCTCACGGCTGTCGCAGCAAATTGAGTTTGTGTTTTAATTTTAATTTTTTCTTTTTTACAACTGACTAGCCACGTGTCACCCAAAGCACAAGGCAACCATGCAAAACCTTTTTTTTTCAGTTTACTGTTGTGGAATTCACCCCTCATAAGAATCAATTTGATCAAAATATTGAAAAGAAATGGAGATTTGAATTGACATCACTTATATGTACAGTATATAAGACACAATAGCCTCTAATTTTGGGTTTGTTTTAAGTCGATAAACAACTAATAATTAATTGGTTTTTTTTAAATGTTAAATAGATGTTTATTAGTAATTTAGATATTTGTTAAAAGTAAAGGGTAGTAGGGTGCAAAAAAAATTTCTCCAACAATCCATACTTTTTGTATACTATATTTATACCACATGCGTCGCACGTCTATTTATTTTCAATATCTCAAAATTTAATTATTTTTAGAGTTTTATTTACTCTAATGTTTTATGAAATCATTAATTTTGAATTGATTTAAATCATATCTAATTACAGATTGTATTGTAAGAGAATCTTTCTTTGAAATGTTAAAAGTAATTTTATAATTGAACACAAGATCAAGTCCGCTCTCCAAATGTAAAAAGAGAGAACATATATAAAATATACAATCCATAGAATTATAATAAATTAGGAATAAAATTTAACAATAATTGTCAATTCTAATATTGGAGGAGGTTAATGTAATATAATATTATGAGCTCTCTAAATAAACAACGTTAATTTAATTTTCAAATTTTTTTTATAGAAAAATCGATTTATTACTAATTAATTAATTGCATCACGTTAGCTTTGTTTTTTAAGACAAAAAATCTAATATTTGTCACTGATAATTTTTCTTTTCTGGTAGTATATTTGTTTTCAAAACTAATAATAAGAGAAGAAAATATGGAATAGATTAATTAATGATGAATTATTGCAAATTATCTCAATATTTGAAGTCATAAGAAGTATTTAGTAATATTTGGAAATCTGTAATAAAATTGTTTTATTATATTTTTTAAATTTATTTTTACTATTGCAAATTACATATTAAATGAATGTCTGAAAATCATTTTTTTTCTTAAAAAGATGGTTGTTATAATTAACTAAAATATATTTATGAAATATGAATATAGAAATAAAAACGACCACAATACATACATTATTTGCCAAAATATGAATTTCTAATTTATTTATTCTAGATGTAATTATGTTTGAAAATAAAATCAATGCATTTCATAATAAATTATTGATTTTTTAATAGTAAGATGAACCGCAACTTAAATAATTAAATCTGATAGAATTGAAACAAAAAATGTTATTCAAAATTGAAAATAATGCTATTCAAAATTGAAAAGGAAACATCAAACCATAAAAATAAAATAAAAATAATAACCAATAAAAACATAGAATAACTGAATTTTGGTACCTCTAGAAAAATTAAATCCAATCTTATTCATTGGAAACTTCGTAGATAATATATTGTAGAAAGAATTAATTCAAATATTTAAATTGAAATATGAAATAGGAGAAGATACAATTGAACTATTATGAACAATAAGACTATTGTAGTTTATCGAACACATCAGGACATTGTCTACATTGAATCAGTTGAACTAGGGGTGTGCACGGTTCTTTTTTGGAGTAAACCGAGAACCGAACCGTACATATTGGTTCACACAATAGAGGAACCGTTCGGTTCTATCTTTCTTCCAAACAGTTCGGTTCTATCTTTCTTCCTAAACCGATCGGTTTCGGTTTTCGCGGTTTGGTTTCAGTTCATACAACAAAAAGCTAGCAAACAGGAAAAAACTTCCACAATTGACGGATCTAAGAAGGGACTAGAGGGAAAAGTCTCATTTGCCAGAGATAAGAGTAAAAAACCACCATATAGAGTAATAGATCTAACAAATAACCACCCTATCGAGCGTATATATATATATTTTTTTTTTAAAAAGAAAAAAAAAACCTTCGAAAAGCATGGATCCGAATAGAAAACCACCATAGAAGCCTATATCTAATTTGAATCAAGAACAACAAAAACACATAAATATGAACAAATGAAATGGCCATTGTGGATAAAAGGGAGGAAAATGAAACTCTGTACAAGTGAAAAATAGAGTTGAAGAATAAATGATGATAAAAGGAGAAGATGAAGACAGATTTAGGGTATTTTTTTCAAGGGGTGAAGATAATATAGAAAATTATTAGTTTTTCCCAATTTTTATAAAGGAAGTGATTCGGTTCGGTTTTCGGCGGTTTTTTATTATGCAAACCATGAACCAAACCGAAAGTGTCGGTTTTTGAAAATCATAAACCGAACAACCAATATTAAGGGAAAAAACCGGACCAAACCGGCCGGTTCGGTTCGGTTCGGTTTAGCGGTTTTTTGGTTTATTTACACACCCCTAAGTTGAACCACACTCAAGCAACTAAAATCCATAGAATTGAAATATAATAAAAATATTACCAGAATTGAAATAGAAACATGAAACTGTGAAGAAGAATAGATAAAAACAAATATGAGAAGATTGGAGAATAAACCAACCACTTTTTTATACCTCCCTAAAGATGATATCAAATCTTATTTATAAAAAATTTGGATGAAAAATATTGTAGAAAGAATTAATTCAAGCATTTAAATTGAAATATGAAACAAAAGAAAAAAAACTGACAATTACACTATAAGAAATTTTGGAATAGGTGACGCTTTTTTGGCGTCACCTATTCGAATAGGTGACGCTTTTCTGGGCGTCACCTATGGCAGTGTCACCTATTCGAATAGGTGACGTCTAAAAAAAGCGTCACCTATTCGAATGGGTGACGTAAAAAACGCGTCACCTATTCGAATGGGTGACGCCAAAAACGCGTCACCCATTGGAATGGGTGACGCCAAAAACGCGTCACCTATTAGAATAGGTGACGCCAAAAACGGGTCACCCATTGGAATGGGTGACGCAAAAAACGCATCACCCATTCGAATGGGTGACGCGTTTTTGACGTCACCCATTCCAATGGGTGACCCGCTTTTGGCGTCACCTATTCGAATAGGTGACGCTCAAAAACGTCACCTATTCGAATAGGTGACGTCAAAAACGGTCACCCATTGGAATGGGTGGCGTCAAAACGCGCGTCACCCATTGAATGGGTGACGCCAAAAACGCCGTCACCCATTCGAATGAGTGACCCGTTTTTGACGTCACCCATTCCAATGGGTGACGCGTTTTTGACGTCACCCATTCCAATGGGTGACGCGTTTTTGACGTCACCCATTCCAATGGGTGACCCGTTTTTGGCGTCACCTATTCGAATAGGTGACGTCAAAAAAACGTCACCTATTCGAATAGGTGACACGTTTTCCGTCACCTTCAGTAACAAATTAGAGGAAAAAAATTATAATTTTAATAATATCACCATTTAGTGACTTTTTGATACCCATGAACCTTATATTGATCAATCAACATAATAAAGAGTAAATACATGGTCATTACAAGAATAACCCACAAACTTTATATACAATATATAACAAGAATACGTCACAAATTTAGAGTACAATATTACAAATGATGCTTTTCAAAAACTAGAATATACACAAGAATTTCTAAACCTCCACAAAAAGCCCATTGAACAACTAACCATACCAACAAAACCGTTGTTCCACTGCTTCCAAAGCTGCAAGGATAAAATGTTCAAACATCATTAATCCAAAGTGAAAAAATGAACACATGCTTTTAGAGAGTTTAATAGACCAAAAAACTAATCTCTTCCATATCCATGAATGATTCGGGAAATACACATGATATCGATATGAACAATAATAACGAGTAATCAAATTTAGTAGTGAAATTTTTGATAAAATAAATACAAGTAGCATGACACACAGAGACAATAAGGAGGGAGAGAGCATGATGGTCAGTCATGGTCGAGTTCCGAGTATGAAAATATCAACCGGACAACCAAATCCAAACCTAAAACCTTCCCAATGCATTGAAAAATACCTAACAGCCACAATGTAGGGACAAGTATAAATGAATAAGGCATAGCATTAAATATCATCTAAAATGTTACTTATCCAGATCCTAAAAGGCGACAACGCAACCTAGAGTATTCAAATTTTTCGCCTTCTCAACTGACGAAGACAATTTGCAGCGGCGCTCATCAACTCTTTTTTTGATTCCTTGGCCGTATTAAATGGTCCCTATATACATTAGAATTCGATATTAATATGATGTTATATACATTATAATTCAATAGTTTTGAAATAATCGTCTGCTTACCTTAATCATGACATAAAGTTTCTCCTTCAATTCTATAGGGACGGCATTCCAATTACTATAAGTAATTGGAACATGCTCGCGTACACATGCCCCTATATAATTTGACAAGCTGATAGACTCCAATCCAACGGTTTGACCGAATTCATTATATCGTACTTCTTTTTTTATTCCTTCACTCATAGCAGAAAATAGATGTCGCATGGTAGTTGGTCCACGAGTCTTCTTCTTTTTCTCAGTTTTTGAGTTAGATGCATCATCACTACCACTCGAGTGACTCATAATACCTAAAAATCAATAGATATCATGACAAAACATAAAATATTATACATGAAGAAAATGTTACAAAACAAGTCTTATACTGGATGAAATAGTAAATAAATTACAAAACAAGTATTAAACTGGAACACATGTTAAATACATTACAAAACAAATATAAAGCTATGAATCTATAATCCATGTTCCATCACAATCATCTCGCATATACAATGACATATCTTCATCTAGATCATCAAGTAAAGGATCTTCCGGAACAAATTTAGTTGGAGGGGGGCAGTCAAAGGATGCATCATCATCATCATCATCATTTTCATTGATATATTCACGATCAGGGGGTGAAAGAACAACAGACCATCTCCTATCACTTGAATCTTCAATATAAAATACTTGATTAGCTTGTGAAGCTAATATGAAAGAATCATTCTTGTGCCCGATACGATTGAAATCAACAAGTGTAAATCCGAGATCATCTTTTTTAACGCCATTTTTACTCTCCACCCAATCACACTTAAACATTATAACTGTAAATGTGTTGTAATTGACCTCCCATATCTCTTGGATGACCCCATAAAAAGTCATTTCATTTGTGATAGGTTTCTTATCTTTTGAACTGGCTACTTGCATCGTTGTAGCTACCAAAGAAACCCCACTATTTTGAACGGTACGCATATTATCACGAGACTTTGTATGGTATCGACGACCCTGGATGAGATAACCTTCATATGTCCTCACGTCGTGGTGTGGGCCATGTGCCACCCATCTTAAAGTTTGGGTGACATTGTTATCTTCACTACTTAATTGTTCTAATACCTGAAAAATTCCATTAAAACATCAAAATGATGTTATGAGAACATCAACGTCATCTCTTATAATTAGAGGCATACTATACCCAATCACGTAGCCAAGAACCAAATGAACGATTGTGTTCATCTTGTAGCCATTTTTTACTATTCGATTTACTCGAATTTTGACCTTTTAAGAATTCCATATGCTCCCTACAAATGTGATAGCAAAAATATTATGAATCATTCATATTGTTTATTAAATTATGATACAAAAATGAACTTACTGAATGTATGGCTGCACATCATCAGTGTTCTCCAATATATAACGATGTGCTTGATGTAATTGATCTTTGCTAGGTTTTGAGTATGTTGCGGCAGATAATGGTCTGTCTTGATTACATTCTACCTCTCTTTTTTTGTACGAACCAAGACCAATAGGTTCTATATCAGATAGAAATTCTGAACAAAACTCCATAGCTTCCTCAACAACGTATGCTTCACTAATACAACCCTCCGGATGGTTTCTGTTTCTCACATAACTTTTCAACACTTTCATATACCTTTCAAAAGGGTACATCCATCGCAAATAAACCGGACCACATAGCTTTATTTCTCTTACTAAATGGACAGTTAGATGCAACATAATTGTGAAAAATGAAGGAGGAAAGTATTTCTCAAACAAACACAATGTCACGACAATATCTTCTTGCAATTTATTCAACTCTGCTACACGTATCGACTTTGAACATATCGCATTAAAGAAGAAGCACATTCGAATTATTGCATACCTGACATGCTTAGGTAAGACGGCGTAGAGCCACCTGAAGTAGTTGTTGCATTAATACGTGACAATCGTGAGATTTGAGTCCATTTAATTTCACGTCTTCCATTGACACGAGGTTTCTAATGTTAGATGAATATCCCTCTGGAACTTTAATTTCTGATAAAGTCTTACACACACGACGTTTCTCCTCTTTTGTAAGAGTATAACAAGCTGGGGGTAAATACGTTCTTTTTTTTTCAACTCTAGGCGCTAATTCAGTCCGAATATTCAATTTAACTAAATCAAATCTAGCACTAACTCCATCCTTACTCTTTCCAGGAATATCAAGAAGGGTTCCAATTATGTTCATGCAAACATTCTTCTCGATATGCATTACATCTAGACAATGTCTTACATGCAATTTGTGCCAATATGGAAGCTCATAAAATATAGACTTTCTCTTCCAATAACTCTTCTTTACATGCTTCTTAATACTTGAAAATTCAATCTCATTAATTTTCATGTAAATAGCTTCTCCTGACAATGGTTGGGGAGCACTATCATGTTCAGGGTTCCCGTCAAATGCCTTCTTCTGTTTTCTATACGGATGATGTCGTGGTAAAAACCGTCTATGTCGCATATATGTCATCTTCTTTCCATGTGTTAAATAGAGTGAAGATGTATTTTCAGCGCATATTGGACATGCATGAAAACCCTTTACAGTGCATCCACACAAGTTACCAGGTATCCTGGAAAATCATTGATGGTCCATAATAATATTGCCTTTAAATTAAATGTCTCTTTCTTAAATGCATCGTAACACTCAACTCCGATTTCCCATAAAAGATTCAAGTCATCAACCAATGGAGCTAAATATACGTTTATATCATAGCCCGATTGTTTTGGTCCTGATATCAACAATGCAACATCAAGAACTTTCTCTTCATGCACAACCATGGTGGAAGATTATATATTGAAAGCAATACGGGCCAACAACTATACTTGCTACTCAAATCTCCCTAAGGATTAACCCCATCTGCTGAGAGAGCGAACCGAATGTTTCTTGGTTCCAGGCCCAAAAATCTGGCCATAAGTAATCTACTAACCTCCATGATGGCGTATCAGAAGGGTGTCGTAAAATTCCGTCATTTTTCCCACTTGTTGCATGCCAAATCAAGTTTTTCGCATGATCAACACTTCTAAACAATCTTTTTAATCTTGGAATGATAGGAAAATACCATATTTGCTTTGCGGGAACCCCTTTTTTCTCTATTTGTGAATTCTTCGTTGATTTCCATCTTGAAGTACCACAAATAGGACATCTAACGGCCTCTGAATATTCCTTTCTATACAAGCAACAATGTTTTGGACATGCATGTATTTTTTCATAAGTCAACCCTAAAGCACGTAAGGTTTTTTTCGCTTCATACATGGAAATTGGCATTTCATTGGGTTTAGGTAAGAGGTCACTAACTATGGATAGTAGTTCTGAGAAACTATTATCACTCCACCCAAATCGGACCTTCAAATTGTATAGCCTCACTAAAGATGATAATTTCGTATATTTTTTTGCATCCTACATATAAAGGCTTGTGAGCTTCACTAAACATTGTTTCGAATGAAATAGAATTCTTCTCTAATTGTTCTTGAGCAACTTGAACCATCTCAATCACATCTTCGAAATCTTCCTCTCCAAAATTTTCGTCAAATTCATTATATGACTCATTGTGGTTAACTTTTTTGGATGGCAAATCTTCACCATGCCAATACCATACCTTGTAACTTTGGTCTATACCATTAATATACAAGTGAGTTCGAATGGTTGTAGGGTTATGACTTTGTAGATTCCCACATTTGAGACATGGACATCTTATAGTGTTTAACGGTTTGGCATGACATAACCCAGACTCAATAAAAGTTTCAACCCCCAACTCGTACTCTTTAGAGAGTCTACTTTTAGCCATCCATGATTTGTCCATGACAATGAACCTGGTACAGTAAGACAAAGTCATGACACTACATAAGTCAATGATATATGTTTAAAACATGTCAAGGGTACATGAACATGCTAATAAAGAACAACGAATACTTTAAAAAAAAAGCTTATCATTTTAACAAGACAACAATTGTACATAACAATAAATCCCAATATATACAATTAACATGAGTCAAAGTCTTTTGCAATCCTAAATAAGAGTAACATTAGTTAATCAGCTTAATAACTTTAACACAAGGTAATGGTCTTAGTCCATTGAGACTTTGTTAATAAGTGATTTGTGAATGTGAAGAATTACACTACCTTCAACAATGGTTCTCTTGATAAGTGAATCAAGCTCTTAATCTCCTCTGATAGTAAGTTGAGGATGTTTTCTGAGAAGCAAAAGATGGGAGAACAGCAAGAAAACCACAAAACAATAACAAAAGTTACATCATAAGATGAATGAAACAACTAGTCAATTTGTAATGGGTAGCTACTCATAATCTCATATTTCTTATAGCTAGCTATGATGATAATCAGTCATATATTTAAAAATCATCGTAGAAACATCTTATAGCTAGCAATGCAAGACTCTATTTTCTTGAACCTGGTTTGACTTTTTACATTTTCAAAATTTGATAAGAATCACGAGACAGACTGAATTCCAATTAATTCTTTAATTACACTCTTTTGTGAACAGTGAGAAGTGGAAGCAGTACGATTCTGCCATTTGTGATTTTTATGACAGGAAAGTTTGGATACACTCTCTTTTAGTCTTTACCATTAACTAATTAATAAGGTTATATGATTAGCTATCAAAATAATTCCATGCATGAAGTCAAGACTAATAATACCATTTCAACTACTTTGTTCGAATCAAGGAGAATAGAACCACAAAAGGACTCTTACCTAAATATGTGACCCCTCTATAGTTTCAATTCCAAAAACTTACGAGCTTTTTCTTCTTAGTACTTGCTGTCACCTAAAGGCATCACCTATTTAACATGTAAATTAGAAAAATAGAGCAGCATCAATTCAACAATCAGTAAATAAATTAAGAATAACAACAATAGGGAAAAAGTTGTAGTTATCAAAAGTTTGGTTTCAAACCTTGTATTTGCTGTGAATCCTTCTTAGTTTAGGTGTTTGAGATATGGCGATGGTCGGAACCCGTCAGAGAAGCAGCCTCTGAAAGCAAGAAGATGAGCTAAAAAGGATTTTGGCGATGGTCGGTCAGTCGGATATTTCAATAATCACTATAAGCAAGCAGATGAGCTAAAGTAAAAATCAGATAGGAAAGATTTTCATGCTCTAAAGATCACCTAAAGGCATCACCTATTTAACATGTAAAATTATGGTGTGAAATTATTCTACATGGGAAAAAGTACATTCTACCAAAACTTTAGAAAAATTGCAGATCTAAGACTTCATTATGAGAAAGCAGTATGGCTAACGCTAACGAGACACAATGTAGAATTAAAATAATAGTAATATGGATCTAATGGTGTTGGTTGATTGTTGAATAGTTAAAGTTTTTATTTATATTAACATTGCCATTCATGCTCAGTTTATGGGAAAAAGAAATGACAACACAGTAAATATAAGATCCTATATAAATAATGATTTGGTGCTGCCCCCTTATTGATTCATCTTCTGTACAAGCTTTTAAAGACATTCGTAGCACTATTAATAAACCTCAATTTTACACTACATGCTTAAACAACAGAAACTAACTGCAGTATAATATATGAATTTATTTTTTTTTTTTAAAAAAACTTCTAAATTAACAGAGTAATCAACACTGTTTGCTTCACTGAATTCTTCTGATTTTTTAATCTTGAGGTATAACAAAGAAACAAACAATCAAGAAACTCGAAGAAAATCTAAAAACTACTTCATAAAAATCAATTATCAACAGTTAACAACAACGAATTCTAAACTACGATATTAAAACAATCACAGAATAGGCCAGAAATTGAATAATTCCGTAATCTAAGATTCTAAACCACTTTTTTCTGCTGAATACAAAAGTTCACTTGCACCAAGACAGAATATGCTAAAAAGAAGAATTATATGGATGTAATGCGGCACTGAGTATGTAAAAGTACAACTCAACAACCAAAATAAGAAGTCTTATTTTTCAAGGAAAAAATGTATAATAAATCATCCATTTAAAAACTACCACAACACAGAAATGAACAAATTATATGCAAAAGGAGACTTACACATAAACCATAACATGAATCAAATCACGACCTGAGTTTGCAATAATAGGATCAAAGCATTCCTGGTAAAGATGTAATAATATGATTAGAAAACTAGAGTTTCTAATTAAACACATGAAAAGAAAAAATATCCAGCTATCAAAGATGAAAGGACAACAATGAGATAAAATATTCACAAAAAAAAAAACTGATGATGTTATCGACAATGCCATACAAGGATAAAATATTAACCATTTAACCACTCAAAATTAGCTGTCACATCTGAAAAAAAAGGTAAGTATTTTACAATCAAACACACAACTTTTTATTAGAATCTCTTGGAATTACTAAGTAGAAAATGAGTTCAAATCCAGGACTATAAATTCAATTGCACTTAGACAAGAAAACATAAGGTGTATTTTACAATCAAATGTAATCAGGAGAAATAAAACAAAATAAATATTTCAGGAGGATGAATCATATTTCTTAGATAACATGAAAGTAAATGTTTAGAAGAATTCTTGGGGCACAATAGGAAGAAGACACCTTGAAATAGACAGTGACTAGAAGGAGAAAAATCCCAGAAGCATCAATTTTGTGGCACCTAAAATCCAGAACTAGAGGAAGAGAGTGAAAAAAAAAAAGCAGAAATAAAAAATGAACACTTGAAAATAGAAGCAGATAGTGAGAAAGGAAAGAGAAACCAAAATAAACCTTTTTTCTCCTAAAAACATAAACAACACAAATATTACCTTGAATTTTAATTAAAACATACTTTATAGACTTTTAATACATCACTGCCAATATGATTACTGGTCATATATCACTGCCCACATAATTTCTAGACTTTAAATTAAATTCTTTTCATTACTAACAATAATATATAAATTTTTCTGCTTTATGCTAAAATATATCATGTAACAGAAAGTTAAGAGTAAATAATTTTCTAATGACCACACCTAAGATATTAACAAATCTCAAAAGAGTTACTTCAATTCAAATTTGAATACGATTTTATAAGTTGTAAAAACAATTAAAGAAACATTACCTGCAAGGTTAGATAAAATTAAACCTCATCCTAACTGTACCCAAATATCTATAGGAAACTACACGCACTATTAAGACAAGATAGTAATGAGCTTTCACCATATGATAGGAAGCAGGTCATACTTACAACAATATTTTGGTAGAAAGCAAGATATTACAGTATCATCTTCTTCTTTAGCTGCTGCTGATGAAGTTTTTGGTACAAACTATATTTAGCATATCAGAATTTCATTTAAAGAACATCTACAAAAAAAGACGATGATAGAATTATCAATACACACTATGAATAAAGGAAACGAAAAATTGAAACATAAATGGCGCATTTACTCACACCAACAAATAATAGTTCCTATAAATCTAACCACTACTTTTCAATGAAACACCATTTTTATATATGTAAACGACCCTCATTCATGAAATTCCCACAATTCTATTTTAAAAGGGAAGGAGATGTGGCCCAAAAGCCACTGAAGAAATTGGTAGGCGAAAAAAAAACAACAATAAAAAGAAAACAACTTTATATTCTTTAAAGTTTTAAGCTATTATTGTTTTAAATGGCCAATCAGCAATTTTTCATACTCAACTTAAGTGTATTTAAGTGAACTCTACAGTTCAACATTAATAAAATTGAAGCTTTTCCTATAATAAGATTGAAGATTCCGGGGGCATAAATCCACTGAAAAGGCATTCTTTAAGTTAATTGCACAACTCAAATTGACATACATAAATTCCAGTTTGTTTCCAAATAGAGAAGAATGCCGAACTTCATCTTTTTAAAATTAACAACACGCCCTCTATTTTTTAAATCAAATAAATTAAGCGCACAAACCCATAAAACTTAAATAGATAACTCTATCATTCAAAAGAATCCCCCAGATCTATAATCAGAAACCTTGAAATTGGTTTGAAATTGTAGTGAAATGAACAATCAAAATATAAAGAGAAAATAATGATAAAATAGCAAAAATAAAGTAGATGGAGGAAAGAAAGTAAGAGTGACAGGTTTCAACGATAATCAAAGTCAAATGAAAAGATTTCAATACTGAATCGAAGTCTGAGAATGTTACTTGATCATTTCAATACTGAATGAAACTTAGGGCATGAGAGATCGATTGAGAGCTAGGGCATATAAGATCGAGTTAGAGCAGATATCGAATCAAAGTGAAATTAGGGCTGATAACAAGAAAACAAAGTGAAATTACCTGTCTTTGATTCGTCGTTGAAGCTGATAACAAGAAAATGAAAAAGCAAAAGAGAGACGATGACTTCGATTCGTCCTTACTGCTTTCAGTTCACTCTTCGATTCGTTGTTGATATGAGTCGATTCGTTGCTCCCTTTGATTCACTCTTCACCTTTCGATTCAATCTTCCATTCATTGCGAGCGATTTGGAGCGAGAGAGTGAGAGAGCGAGGGCTGTGATTTCATTCGTATGAGTGAGAGAGCGAGGGCTTGGAGCGAGAGAGTGAGAGAGAGAGAGGGCTTTGATTTCATTTGTATGAGTGAGAGAGCGAGAGAGCGAATGATTTCATCCGTGTATTTCAATTCCAAATTTTTTTTCTAAGTTTTCATCTGTGATAGCGAGCAAGGGAATGAGTGACGTTTTTTTTTTTTAATTTTTACTATTCATCCGTGTATTTTATAAAAGTGTCACCCTTTCTTTTGGCTAGTGTCTCCTAAACCCAAAATTCTTATAGTGTTAAAATCAGGTGAAAAGACGTCCAAATTGAAAACATAACTCACCAGCGTTGCCAAATGTCTTTTTGAATTTTTGCGTATTTCAAACATTTAAATCTGACATTACAATTATTTTCTTAATTTATTTACATGAAAATGGGAATAAGTTTTGAAACTTTTTTAATAGCATTGATATAGTAATTTTATTTATAAATTAAACATATTCAACAATAAAATTTGAAAATCATTATTAAATTTTTATAATTTATTCGATATTAATTTTAAAATAGAGTATAAATAGATATTATTTTATAAGGATCATGGAAGCATTGCTAGCTCAATTTATGTTCCAACCAGCCCAATCACAAGATCTAAAGCAAGGAAGCTACAACAAGCTTATTTGGCACATTTGCAAGAATGGATCGGTTCTGCCCAAGCTATCTTTGAAGATGTAAAACCCAATTTGGATGAAGATTTGACATCAAAAGTTCATATTTGCAATGTACAAGTGCACAAAGGAGTTTGCATTGAAGATCCATGAGTTCTCCATGATTTATGCTAGTTGCATTTAATTTTGCTCTTTTAGTATTAAATGCAAGTCAAAGGTTATTAAAGACATCTAAACCTTTCTTAATCACTTGAAGACAACACTTATGATAAGATGAACAAGCTATTTCAGTTACAAGTCTTTTTAATAGTAATTTCAGTTTTGTTTTTGCTTAAACTCAATTTTCAGTTAATTTTTGAGTATTTAATGATGCTAGCTGATTGTATTCATGACAATTAAGGTCAATTTCAAATTTTCTTTGCTTTGTAAAGGCTTATAAAACCATGACCAGATTGTAAACCATTAGATTATCATATTTTAAAAGAAAATACAAATTACACGTTGAGAGTTTCCTTTGAAAACCTAGAGCAAGTTCTTAGATTTTTCATTTTGCAATTCTTGTGTTTAGAGTTGCTGCCGAGTCATTCAATTGGGAATTGATCATCCTAATTGTGGATTGATTCAATCTAGAACAAGAAAACCAATTCTTGTCTCTAGATCTTTGATCTAAGAGGTAATCCATTCTAGCCTAAATCTCTTGGTTGATAACATCTAGATCTAGGAGGGTTTGAATTCATGCTTCAAAGGTTCATGCTAATCACATAGCATAGGGTGGTTGAACTTGAAATTTAAGTTTTCCTTATCATTTGGTATCAGAGCCTTGTTCGAAATCCTTTGGCCATACTCTAGCATTGATTCTATATTTAATTTTTGTTGAAATTGCATTTTGTTCTTCAAATCTAGAATTCTGCCATATCTATTCATTTCTGTCCATTCATATACTTTTCTTCATCTTTTTATTTTTTTTTTCATTTTCCATCTTGAAGATCACGTTTAGGTTTAGATCTTGAAAAAAAAAAAAAAAAAAGAGAGAGCAATTGCATATGAGAGAACCAAATATGTCCAACTAGTGTTCTTGTTAAAATTCTTGCAAAATCTGAGTTTGATCCATAAATTTCGTATAGATCTGACTTAAAAGTGTTACTCCATCAGTTACAAGTGTTTATCCATCAGTTATAAGTCATAATCATGCTCCTTTATAACTTAAACGTTTTCAATTCAAAATTTGTTGTAACTGTAAACTTTTGTAACTACCGCATTTAATGCATCTGTTGTCATTTCAAACTCTATTCTAACGTTCGAATTTGTTTTTTTTTTTGTCTGGAGAGAAAAGTTTCATCTTATTGTTATCTTTTAAAGTTTAGAAGGTTACTTAGTCCAAATCATAAAGGAAACCATTCAAATCGTGGAATCCATTTCTGTGCGCAGGTTTAATCTAATTTCCAACACATTCATTTTTGTGAGTTTGTGTTTTCGTTTCTGAAAGAATTTTTGAATTTGGCCTTTTGTATGCTCTTTATTATCATATTAATATGATACATATAGGCTTCCACTTGAAAATTCGTTCTTGAACTACACGAATTTTGAACTTTAAAAACTGTCACTTTTCTTGACTTCTTTGCTTAATAATCCTGTTTTTGCTTATACATTCTATTTTTTTCTTGTTCTGATTTGTATATTTTCATAAATTTAGTTTGTTTAATACTGATTGCTTGATATTTGCAGTACTTTAAACACAAGATTCTTCCATTTGATCACGAGATCCCTATTTAAAATTTTGGCCTTTCTGAGTGCTTAAACACGAGTGTCCTTGAGTGACATATAGTGAGGGAGTGTTGTGAGGTCCAGAATACTTGTTACTTTGTGAGGAACATTATGACACAAGAGGGAAATCATTCTGGGGAGGTTAGTGATGCTAGGTGGAGGAAGGCACAAACTGGGGCGTTTACTAGGCTTACTCAAACTTTAGAAGATCTTAATGAGCGCATGGGTAGATTGGAGCTAGCTACAACCAGCAAAGGGATGAGAATCTAGATGTAGGGGTTGAAAATGAAGAGGATGATAATGTTACTTTGTTGGCTGGAGTAAACCCTATGAGAGAACAAGGAGGGGGCCGAGGAAGGCGTAGAGGTAGAGGAAGAGAATTAGGACCACCTAGGAGACATATGAGGGAGTTACAAGATGGAAGAGTAGAAGAGAGAAATTTAGGGGGTGTTAAACTCAAAATTCCACCATTCCATGAGAGGTCTAATCCGGAGGAGTACTTGCAATATGAGGACAAAATAGAGCATGTCTTTGATTGCAATAACTTTAGTGATGAGAGAAAAATGAAGCTTGCCATGGCTGAGTTTTGTGATTATGCTAGTATTTGGTGGACTCATCTTAGGAGTGAATGGAGGAGAAACTATGAGCAACCAATTGAAACTTAGGAGGAGCTTAAGGTATTGATGAGGAAGAGATATATTCCAAAGCATTATCATAGGGAAATCAGGAACAAATTGTTTTCATTGTAACAAGGATCAAAGAGTGTTGATGAATACTATAGAGAGATGGATGTCTTAATGACTAGATCTAATATTGCTGAGAGTGAGGATGACACTATGTCAAGGTTTTTGGGAGGCATGAATAAAGATTTGGCTCATAGAATGGATATGTATCACTATTTTGACATGGAGGAACTCTTGCATATTGCGGAGAAAATTGAGAAACAAATGGCTTGGGAAAAAGACAATTCCAAGAGGTTCACTTCTAAATCCACTTTTCCATCGTCCAATACTTGGAAAAAGGGAGTTAGTAGTTCCAAAGGAGACTTCAAGCCTAGAACATCATTTGAGGCTTCCAAGAAGGATAAGGGGGAGTCTTCTAAGGGTAAGGAGAAGGAGGGTGAAACAAAAGTTGTTAAGGAGAGAAATAGAGACATAAAATGTTGGAAATGTCAAGGAATTGGTCACATAAGCCGAGATTGTCCTAATAAGAGGACCATGATTATTAGAAATGGGGAGGTAGTCACTGATGGGGAGGAAAGTGATAATGATGAGGAAAATGAGGAAGAGGATGAGGAGTATGAGGAAGAAGTGGAGGATGGGAACCAATTAGCACTTGTTGCTAGAAGAGTTTTGAGTTCACAAGTGAAAGAAGATTGTGTAGATGACCAAAGAGAAAACTTGTTCCATACAAGGTGTTTAGTGAATGGCACACCATGTAGTGTTGTGATTGATGGAGGAAGTTGTACAAATGTGGTGAGCCTATTTCTGGTCAAGAGGTTACAATTACCAACTCAAGCACATCCTTCACCATACAAGCTTCAATGGCTTAATGATTGTGGAGAAATGAAGGTACTATCTCAAGCTCTTATTTCCTTTAATCTTGGTAAATATAAAATGAGATATTATTTGATGTTGTACCTATGCATGCTGGAGATATTTTACTTGGTCGTCCTTGGCAATTTGATAGGAAAGTCATGCATGATGGGATCTTGAATAGGTATACTATGACGACCCGACTCTTTTAAAAAATTTAAATCAGAATTTACAGCAGAAGTTTTTATAATTTAAGAAAAATTGGTGTGGTTATGTTTGAAAATTGGTTAGCCAAAACCTGTTTACATCCTAATTTTAAAATCTAATAAAATCACATGGAACTTAAAGTTCCAGTCAGGAGTTCAAAGATTTAATATCATAAAACAACAACAATAAGCTCTTATGAGCTAAATACAAAATACAAATCATCAAAGTTTTTAAAGTTCACCAAAAATAAATAAATAGACTTTACAACAACTGAGTCCATCTTGAGGTCAACATCCCTCGATCACGCAACACCATCTCCTTTCCCACGACCCCTTGCCAGGGCATTACCTGAAATTTTGTAATATCATGAGCTAACAACTTAAGCCCAGTGAGAATAATAAGAATAAAAAGTAAAGATAGATCTCAAACTCGTATTCCGATTTGTGTCCAAACAATCCTAAAGTTCTCCAAACTCTAGGTAATTTCATTCTAAACTTTCCAAAGGATGATATTACTAACACTCGTAGTCAAATCCTCATCCATTAACTTGTTACAACATAAATAAGAAAGTAAATAAACTTTGCATAAATATAACATCTCGATTCTCTATTCCATCGATCATATGCATGAAGGTAATGAGAACATCCTGTAGGATCACATTCGCCCTTTATGCATGAAATGAAGGTAATGTGGATTTTTCACGTACTATCCACCCTTATCCTTATGTATGAAGTAGTGTGTACTTTTTCCGTAGTATCCACCAGTACTTATGCATGGAAGTAGTGTGAAGTTTTCCCGTAGTATCCACCAGTACTTATGCATGGAGGTAATGTGGACTTTTCTCGTATTCCACCATTAACCTTTCATTTTTCTTTCTCACTTTCTTTTCTTTTCAATAATGCGAGATGTTATGCATATGCTTGTAAAAGTAAATAATGTAAATGTAAATGATAAAGTAACCAAAACAAGCATAAAGTAAAGGAGCATAAAGTAAAGACATAAAGTAAAGGACATAAAGTAGAGTGCATAAGGTAAAAGGATCATAGATGTCCTTATGCATAAAGTAAATAAATAGGAATTCCGGAAGAACATTAAGTAGATCAAACTTCTGATACTTAAAATAAAGTGGATCTCATCATAAACAATAATCTTTACTTTCAAGGATTCTAAACTCCCTAAATAAAGTCCAAGGTTCTATTTTCAAGTTCCTTTAACCATTCTATCTAAAAGTTTGGATCCTTTAACTTCCAATGATCCATTCTAATATCCGAAACGATTCTAACTTAGAACTTTCAAAAGTTCAACGTTCCCTCTTGAAACTCCAAAGTTTTCACTCAAAGAACTAGTTCCTAATCTTAAGGGCACTAGCTCACTTTCTTTTACTCTTAGATTCGAATCCTAATCTTAACCTTCGATCCTACAAACCGTTCTACTTATTCAGTTTCTAAAATTACTTTAAATCCTATTTATTCTCACCTTAGCCAATTAAAACTTGCTCCAAGTTTCCAATTCCCACGAAACAACAACCGAGCAATCACACCTACAATTCACCAATTGCACAACATATTACAACTCATAACTAAGATGAGAACAAGTGTGAATTTTCGGGTGAATGGTGATTTCAGATGAATAGTAATTTCGGATGAATAGTGTTTTTCGAAAATCCGGGCTCAAAATCGTCAAATTCCATGATAGAAATTCATGATTTCAACTTCAAAACTCATTTATAATAAAAAACGAACAAAACCATATAAAAAGTTTTAAAAACTTACTTTTTGGGACTTCTCTTAGAGAACGAGAAACTCCAAAAAGGTAGGTTGGATAGGTAGCCCTCGTCCCTACCAATCCAACGCAACAGAAATCAAGCCGATCCATCGAGAAACGAATGAGAAACGAAGAAAAGAAAATCCACTTCCATGGTGGATGAAGGCTATGGCCAAGGAAGAAAGGAGGAGAAGAAAAATGTCAACTTTGTCAATTTTGTGATATTTAAAGAATAAATGAATAGTAATTTTAGATATTTTAAGAAATTGGAAATGACAGTTGCTTCCTTTTATGACTTTTGACTTATAAAACGAAACCCGATGCTCTTAAATAAATCTAAAGGTGATTAATAATTATTAATTGGCCTATTAATAATTATTAATGTCGTCGAAGCGAATTTAAAATATTAAAATGATTAAAAAGATTTCCGGCGAAATTAACTACTAAAATCGAAATTACAAAAATAATAATTAATCTAAATACTTAAATTGAAATAAATAAATAAATAAATAAAATTAAATAAATAATACAATTAAATAAATAAATAATAATAAAAAAATTTCACTTCAAAAATAACGGGACGTTACATATACTTTCACTAAGGATAGTAGGAAAATTACTCTTGTACCTTTATCTTCAAAAGAAGTTTGTAATGATCAATTGAAACTTGAGAAAAAAAGAATTGAGTTTGAAGAAAAAGAAATGAGAGAAAAGCAAGAGTTGAGTGAAAAGAAAGTGGTGAGTGAACAATTAGAGAAGAAATTGAGAGAGAAAGAGAAAAGAGATGCAAAACAAAACAAAAGCAAGCAAGTGAGTCTATTTGCAAGAGTTGGGGAAGTGAGGAGAGCTTTACTTATCCAAAAACCAATCTTTGTGCTTTTGTACAAAGGAGGGTATTTGGCTACTAACCCTAACCAAACTTTGTCTTTGCCAAGTGTGTTTTCTTCTCTTTTGCAGGAATTCAAGGACATGTTTCTGGAAGATGTACCTGAGGGATTACCACCAATCAGAGGTATTGAGCATCAAATTGACTTCATTCCCGGGGCTGGAATTCCAAATAGGCCAGCTTATAGAGCAAATCCAACTGAAATAAAGGAAATTCAAAAGCAAGTGGAAGAGCTTCTTGCAAAGGGCTATATACGAGAGAGTTTGAGTCCTTGTTCGGTTCCGGTAATCTTGGTGCCTAAAAAGGATGGAACATGGAGAATGTGTGTGGATTGCAGAGCCATCAATAAAATCACTGTAAAGTATCGTTACCCTATTCCTAGGTTAGATGATATGCTTGATGAGTTGTATGGATCATGTCTTTTCATTAAAATAGACCTTAAATCTAGATATCATCAAATAAGAATGCAAGTAGGTGATGAATGGAAAACAACCTTTAAAACTAAATTTGGTTTATATGAATGGCTTGTTATGCCTTTTGGTTTGACTAATGCACCTAGTACTTTCATGAGATTGATGAATCATGTTTTAAGGGAATTTTTGGGTAAATTTGTGGTTGTTTACTTTGATGACATACTGATTTATTCAAGGAGTTTGATTGATCATGTGGAGCATGTTAGGTTGGTTCTAATTACACTTAGAAAAGAGAAGCTATATGCTAATTTTAAAAAGTGTAGTTTTTGCATGGATAGAGTTAACTTTCTAGGATTCATTGTGAGTAAGGATGAAGTTGAAGTAGATGAGGAGAAAGTTAAAGCTATTAGAGAATGGCCACAACCTAAAAATGCTAGTGAAATTAGGAGTTTTCATGGTCTTGCCAGCTTTTATAGAAGATTCATTAAAGATTTTAGCACAATAGTAGCACCATTGAATGAACTTGTTAAAAAGCATGTAACTTTTGTGTGGGGGGAAATGCAAGAAAAGGCTTTCAATGAATTAAAAGAAAAGTTAACCAATGCACCATTGCTTATCTTGCCTAACTTTGAAACATCTTTTGAAATTGAATGTGATGCAAGTGGAATAGGCATAGGGGCTGTTTTAATGCAAGATGGTAAGCCTTTGATGTACTTTACTGAGAAATTAAATGGAGCATCTTTGAACTATCCCATCTATGATAAGGAGTTATTTTCTTTGGTGAGAACTTTACAGGTTTGACAACATTATCTTTGGCCCAGCGAGTTTGTGATCCATACTGACCATGAGAGTTTGAAACACCTCAAAGGGCAAAGTAAGTTGAATAGGAGACATGCCAAATGGATTGAGTTCATAGAGACTTTTCCTTATGTCATTAAGTACAAGCAAGGTAAGGACAATGTGGTAGTTGATGCTTTATCAAGAAGGTATAACTTATTCTCTTCTCTAAGTGCTAAAATTTTGGGATTTAAGCATGTAAAGGAATTGTATCCTCTTGATTCTGATTTTGGACATATATATGCTTCTTATGTTAATGGGAAATCAGTAGATGACTTTTATGTGTTTGAGGACATGTTATTTAAAAGGAATAAGTTGTGTGTGCCTAATTGTTCCATGAGAGAATTGATTGTTAAGGAATCACATGGGGGTGGTTTAATGGGTCATTTTGGGATTCACAAAACTTATGACATGTTGAATGAGCAATTCTATTGGCCTAAAATGAGGCATGATGTGCATAATGTGTGCAAAATTGTTTTAAGTGCAAAGAGGCTAAATCTCGATCACAACCTAGTTGGTTGTATACACCTTTGAATGTTCCTACTGAACCTTGTACAAACATTTCAACGGATTTTGTGTTAGGTTTACCTAGGTCCAAAAGGGGTCATGATAGTATCTTTGTTGTGGTAGATCGTTTTAGTAAAATGGCACATTTTATTGCTTGTCACAGAACAGATGATGCTAAGTATATTACATCCTTGTTCTTCAAAGAAGTGGCTAGATTGCATGGTATTCCTCAAACTATTGTTAGTGATAGGGATATTAAGTTTCTAAGTTACTTTTGGAAAGTTTTGTGGGGTAAACTTGGAACTAAATTATTGTTTTCAACTACATGTCATCCACAAACTGATGGACAAACTGAGGTTGTTAATAGAACTTTAGGGACTTTGCTTAGAGCCATCATTTCAAAGAACTTAAAATCATGGGAGGACTGTTTACCTTTTGTGGAGTTTGCTTATAATCGTGCTATTCATAGTACTACACATTGTTCTCCATTTGAGGTTGTTTATGGCTTTAACCTTACTACCCCACTTGATTTACTTCCTTTGCCTACTAATGTGTTTGTTAGTGATGAAGCTACTTCTAGGGCTGATTACATCAAGGAGTTGCACAAAGAGGTTAAGGAACGCATTGAGAAGCAAAACTCAAAGGTTGCTACAAGAATAAACAAAGGAAGAAGGGAACTTATTTTTCAACCGGGAGATTGGGTGTGGATACACTTTAGAAAGGAGAGATTTCCTTCTCAACGGAAATCTAAACTTCATCCTAGGGGAGATGACCCTTATCAAGTTCTTGAGAGAATCAACACCAATGCATACAAGATTGACCTTCCCGATGAGTATTCGGTTAGTTCTACCTTTAATGTTGCTGATTTGAGCCCTTTTGATATAGGGGATGATGACCTTGATTCGAGGACGAATCTTTTTGAAGAGGGGGGAGATGATAAGGATCATGGAAGCATTGCTAGCCCAATTTATGTTCCAACCGGCCCAATCACAAGATCCAAAGCAAAGAAGCTACAACAAGCTTATTTGGCACATTTGCAAGAATGGATCGGTTCTGCCCAAGCTATCTTTGAAGATGTAAAACCCAATTTGGATGAATATTTGACATCAAAAGTTCATTTTTGCAATGCACAAGTGCACAAAGGAGTTTGCATTGAAGATCCATGAGTTCTCCATGATTTATGCTAGTTGCATTTAATTTTGCTCTTTTAGTATTAAATGCAAGTCAAAGGTTATTAAAGACATCTAAACCTTTCTTAATCACTTGAAGACAACACTTATGATAAGATGAACAAGCTATTTCAGTTACAAGTCTTTTTAATAGTAATTTCAGTTTTGTTTTTGCTTAAACTCAATTTTCAGTTAATTTTTGAGTATTTAATGATGCTAGCTGATTGTATTCATGACAATTAAGGTCAATTTCAAATTTTCTTTGCTTTGTAAAGGCTTATAAAGCCATGACCAGATTTTAAACCATCATATTATCATATTTTAAAAGAAAATACAAATTACTCTTTGAGAGTTTCCTTTGAAAACCTAAAGCAAGTTCTTAGAGTTTTCACTTTGCAATTCTTGTGTTTAGAGTTGCTGCCGAGTCATTCAATTGGGAATTGATCATCCTAATTGTGGATTGATTCAATCTAGAACAAGAAAACCAATTCTTGTCTCTAGATCTTTTATCTAAGAGGTAATCCATTCTAGCCTAAATCTCTTGGTTGATCTAGATCTAGGAGGGTATGCTTCAAGGGTTCATGCTAATCACATAGCATAGGGTGTTTGAACTTGAAATTTAAGTTTGCCTTATCATTATTGATGGTAGATTAGATAATTAAATATTATAAAAATATTATTTTTCTGTAACAAACCCAAATTCCCAAAACATGGAAATTGCAAAAATAAACAACGGAATCTAAAATTTAAACCAAAGACTCTTCCAATTTAAAAATCATAGCAAAATTAATTCACAATCGATCGATCTTATTTGTTTAAAACACCAAATCGATTAAAAACATCAATTTAAAATTCTCAACCATTCTCACCTTTTTAAACATAAACAAATGTTAAAATGAACAAATATCCAAAATAACAAAATCCTACCCAAAATACTAATGAGAAGAAATAAACAATGTCGGCATGTAAATCCTCCCAACCGATCCATCGTTCACGAAACATCGTCAGTTGCCAGCTTTCTTCTTTTATTTACCTGAAAAAAATAAGTGTAGCGTCATGAGGCTACGCTCAATGAGTAGAAAAAGTTAAAAGAAAAGTAATGTCATGAGAAGATTCCTAAGTTCATTAAGTCCGTAATCGACCTCACAACTTCCAAGAAATTCTCTCAAATTTAAAGAGATTCTCTCAACTCCAAAGAATTCAATTTTGTACACAATGCCTTAACTCAACTAATGCCGCAAACAAAAGTGAGTTTCTCGCTCAAAAACACAAAACACGTGTTTCAACGTTTCAACCTTTTGAGGTATTCTTCTTATGTGTTTGCAAGACATACAAGCGAACCTACTTGTATATTCTTTCCCATTCACTACAAAAAAAAAGTCAATTTGCGACTAGTAATTTGCGACCAACTAGTCGTTTTTATTGTAGAATGCGACCAAAAAAAGCGACCAACATGGTGGAGGCAAAAAAGTTTGTCGGTCCTGAATTTGTGCGACTGTATAGTCACAAAAATACGACCAGGAATGTTTGGTCGCAAAAAAGTCAACATTTTTAAAAAACGACCAGATGGTCGCTTAAAAAAGTGACCATCTAGTCGTAATTTAAGTTGAAAACAAGTGACCAGTTGGTCACATGCAACAGTGACAACGTGGTCATTTTTATAAGTGACCAAATGGTCACTTTTGGACTCAGACAAAATGCGACCAGATGGTCGTTTGTTTAGGGATAAAATACGACTATCTGGTCGTAATGTAACTTGAAAAAAGTGACCAGTTGGTCACATGAAGTAGTGACCACGTGGTCTTTTATAAGTGACCAAGTGGTCACTTTTGCACTCAGATAAAATGCTACCAGATGGTCGTTTATCTTAGGATAAATGCGACCATCTGGTCGTATTTATTAAATATTTTTTTATTTATTTAAATTACAATAATTAAAATTTAATATTAATTAAATTAATTATTATTTATTTATTTAATTAGTATTAAAATTTAATAACAAAAAATTGGAATGAAAATAAAATATATATATATAGAAGAAAACATCCTAGAACTACTGCGGAGGGGCGGGGGGTGGCGGAGGAGGCGTCGATGATGAATGCCGCCTTCTAGAGATCTGAAGCACGCGGCAAAAGATGCTGCGACCTGGGCCTCGACACGTGCCTGCATATCCGCCTCAATCGCAGTGACTCAAGAAACGAAGTCGTCGCGCATAGCGTCCATGTCTGTGTGAAGCTGCTGAACCTCCGCGCGCAGCTGCTGCTCAACCGGAGAAGGGCCGGAGATAGTGCTCACTCCGCTCCATTGAGGCCGGGGCACATCCGGGTAAAGGCGTCGCCCGTACGAACCGAGCTCAGGAACTGATACATCAAGCCGAACCCCTCCAGCAGCCTCCAAGAACGCCTCTCTACGGTCGTCCTGAGTCGGTTGTGAGTCTGGTGTGGGTAACCGCTGACTCAACGACTCCATGAAACGTTCCTAAACGTTTAAAATTCAGAATAGTTAATATATAAGTTAGGAAAAATTTTAAAGAAAAAAAATAATTGAAAAATTAGTAAATACCTGAACTTCTTTCGCCTTATCGTCGATGAAAGTCCCGTCCTTCTTCGTGTGAAGAACGTGGTGCAGCTCATCGGGCGGGACACGACGACCGTGCTTCGCTTCCTAAAAATATTAGAGATTGAAGAAGAAAAAATAATAAATTAATGACTAATTGAAAAAAGAAAACAAGAAAAAGGTACGTAAAAAAAAAAAAACTTACCAATCGACGATGGTGCTCATCGTGGGTCTGGGCCCCGGCTGTGTGTTTGGTGGGATTCTTTGTGCGGTTGGCCTTATTCCTTCTTGACACTGCCATGCCCTTGGGAGTGCTCAAGCTCGCGATAAGCCGCGCGTGGTCCTTCGGGATCATCCACACGGGGCAGTTTGTTGATTGCTTTCTGCGCGCCGATACATGAGGTCCTTGAATCGATCCCAGACGTGATTGTCCCATAGGGGGAACAATCTACCGTCCGTGATATCGGGATCGATAACAGGAAACTTGCCCTGAAAAAATTGAAATAAAAAATTGTTAAAGTAATAAAGTAATAAATTTATTTCTATAAATTTCAAAATCAATTAATTATAAAAAGAAATGATATTTTTTACCTTCCAATTGTCGTACATCCGACGTTTCTCCATAGTCGGAATCTTCTTCCAGCGAAAGTCGCTGGGCAGAGGCATGCTCTGGAAGACCTCGCGAAACCGTTTTGAAACGGTTGTATGTGGCTGTACTTTGGAAAAACATAAAAATATTTTGATATTAGAAACTATTAATTAACAAAAAAAACAGCACTTTTAAAAATGTACCAAGATTTAAAAATTAAGTAATTAAAACAATAAACAAAATTACTTACGTATCCCCTTCAATCCGAAGGATAGAGTTTGCGGCCCGAGGAGGCTGCGTGCCTGAAGTGGAGGGTCCCGCTGGATCAGACCCTGATGCAAACCTTGATGCTCCCCCGAGAGTCATGGCCTGGGAGTCCTGCCCCAATCGTGGTGTCGCAGGCTGGGTCTCAGGGACTGCAACATCGAGAGGGCCAGCAAGGCCCGACTCGTAACCGAAAAGGATGTTGTCCAACTCCTCTGTAGTCCGGTCCGCATCAGGGGCAGCGACAGTAGGCGGCTGCGGAGTCGCCTCGTCAATTGCGTCGTCAGGCTCATCTGACTGAGGAGGACGTCGTCTGCCCATCATAATCCTACAACTTAACCTAAACTAATTTAATACTAATTAAGTAATTAAAATATTGCAATAAATTAAATTAATTAATTAATTAATGAAATAATCTGAATTAAATCATTTAATTAAATAATCTAAATTAAATTGATTAAAATTAATTAACTAATTTAATTAGCTTAAGTGAACTAAGTAATTAAATAAAGTAAACTAAAATTAGCTTAAGTGAACTAAGTAATTAATTAAATTAAACTAAGTAATGAAGATTTCAACTATTAGATTAAATTAAACTAAAATTAATTAAATTTAACTAACATTAATTAATAAAAACTAAACTAATTAATTAAGTTAAACTAAATTAAAATTAGATTAATTGAACTAAAATTTATTAAAATTAACTAACATTAATTAATAAAAACTAAACTAATTAATTAAGTTAAACTAAATTAAAATTAGATTAATTGAACTAAAATTTATTAAATTTGACTAACATTAATTAATAAAAACTAAACTATTTAATTAAGTTAAACTAAATTAAAATTAGATTAATTGAACTAAAATTTATTAAATTTGACTAACATTAATTAATAAAAACTAAACTATTTAATTAAGTTAAAACTAAATTAAAATTAGATTAATTGAACTAAAATTTATTAAATTTGACTAACATTAATTAATAAAAACTAAAGTATTTAATTAAGTTAAACTAAATTAAAACTAGATTAATTGAACTAAAATTTATTAATTAATTAAAGTAAACGAAATTAGATTAATTAACCTTAAGTAAACTAAAGTACTTAATTAAACTAAATTACATTAATTAAACTAAAATTAATTAAAATAACAACATTAAACTAAACTAATTAATTAATTAAAGTAAACTAAAATTAGATGAATTAAAATATAGTAAACTAAGTAATTAATTACACTAAATTAGATTCAATAAACTATAATTAGTGAAATTAACAAAATTAAACTAAACTAATTAATTAAAACTAAGTAAACTAAATTTAAAGTTAAACTAAAACTAAAACTAACTAAAAACTAAAACTAAAACTAACTTAAAAACGTAAAATCTATACGAAAACTAACCTCGTAATAGAATCCGGGATGGGAGGTTTAGAGTTTTTAGATTTAGAGTAGGAACGGGGAAAAAATAACGAGGGACGAAACGGGGGAAACAGAGAAAACAAAGAAAAAAAGAGAAAGAAAAGGAAAAGGGAAACGTGTGAAAGGAAAATTGTGTGGAATTTAAATCAGAATTTGCGACCAACTGGTCGCAAATATGTAATCATAACCAGAAACGAAAGGTCGCGCGCGCTTGAGAAATTACGACCAGGTGGTCGCATTTTTATACATATTTGCGACCACCTCGTAGTATTTATTGAAAAAGCGACCATCTGGTCGCCACTTTGCCATTATCCAGAACAGCTGTCATATCACGAGTCCCATCAACAATTGCAACCATCTGGTCGCAAAAGTGAAATTCACTGCCAAAAATTGTGACCAGAAGGTCGTAATATTTAAATTCACCGCCATAAATTTCATGAAAATTTAAATTTACCGCTAAGATTTGAAACCATCTGGTCGTAATTTCACTTATATTTTTTGAAAATATGATTCTACTTTTTCACAAATGCGACCAACTGATCGCCTTTTACTTCTAAATTTTGACTTATATTTTTTGAAAATATGATTCTACTTTTACACAAATGCGACCAAGTGGTTGCCCTTTCCTTCTAAATTACTACCAAATGGTCACCTTTTGTGTTAAATTGCGACCACATGGTCGCAAATATTAATATATATATATTTTTTAAATCATTCATTAAAGAAATAGTTTTAATAAATAAACACATACACAGTGAATAATAAAGTTACGAAATGTCTCATTCATCATCCTTAGTTTCTTCGGTAGTCGCTTCTTCTTCTTCTTCTTCTTCGTTGGATTCATCGTCTCACAAAGAAGTCCGTCATATAAAGTCTTCTTCTTCTTCTCCTGTTTCTTCATCGAATTCATTTTCTCGAATAAATTCAGCATCAATGTCACGTGCGTGAGAAGTGGAAGCATTTGTATCATCATCATGCAATGTTATCGTTCCATCGTTCAAAGGACGAACAGTACTTGTATTCTGACCATCGTCGATTGCACGACATCTTATCTCATCTTCTTGAAAAGAAACAGCTCCCTCTGCACCGTCGTCTTTCTCGGAACGTTCAAAATCGTATTGAAAATGTTGTCGAAGAAATTCTTCTCGATATGCATTACATCCAGATTGTGTCTAATCAGTAGATCTTCCCAATATGGTAGATCCCAAAAAATACTTCGTTTCTTCCAACCCGTGTTTTTCTCAGCCGCATTGTTTGCACTCTCTACACCGTCCACTGTAATCTTCTGCATCCCTATAGCATCTATACCGTGAAGAATCTCCCTTCCACTATACATTGTCGGGGGGGTATCGTTTCTTACTCGTCGACCCTTCTTCCAGTCAATGCCGTTTGAACGGAAAGTATGATTCAACGGTAAAAATCGACGGTGACAATCAAACCAACAAGTTTTCCGATCTTTTCTAAGATAAAATGCATATGTGTCTAGCATGCAATGTGAACATGCGTATTTCCCCGCCGTACTCCATCCTTTAAGAGGAGGAGATTGAGGTACACACAATTAACTACACTGACTAAGGAAAGGAATAATAAAAGCAAAACACATACTAAAAAATGTATATGAAAGCAATGAAAGATCAACATACCTGACAACATTGAATACGCAGGGAAGTCACAGATCGTCCAAACTAACGCGTCGTACATCAAGAAATTTTGTTTCTTCGAAATGTCGTACGTCATAACACCGTCAGTCCACAACCTTTTCAACTCTGCCATAAGTGGTTGCAAATACACATCCAATTTCTGTTTTGGACTTTTCGGCCCAGGTACGATCACTGTTAGAAAAATCACCGGTTCTTACATGCAGATCGAGGGAGGCCAGTTATACGGGGTTACCATGACTGGCCAAACTGAATACTGTGCCCCCGGATGCCTCGAACGGGTTAACGCCATTTGTGCATAAGCCCAATCTGACGTTTCTCAGATCTTGTGCAAAATTTGGATTACAATTATTTAAATGCTTCCATGCCGCAGCATCTGAGGGATGTCTCATGACACCTTCATCTTGTGGATGCTCGTGATGCCATCTCATGTGCGAGGCTGTAACATTCGATGCATACAACCGTTGCAGACGTGGGGTCAGCGATAAATAGAACATGCTGGCGTATGTAATGAGGTTGCGTTTCCCTTGTTTATATCTTGGAAGAAAACAGAATTTGCAGTGATGCGGGTCCTCATCCACATCCCAGTAAATCATGCATCCGTTCCGACATGAATTTATTTTCTCCACGGGTAAGCCAAGTCCCTCCACTAGCTTTTTCGTGTCGTACAAACTGTTCGGCATAATATTTTCTTCTGGAGCGCATCGACGAAACCATGATTCAATCGAATCAAATCCTCTAGCAGGTATGTTGTACTGCGCCTTTATATTTAAAAGTTCTGTAGCAGCAGCAAGTTGACTTACCTGACACCCATCGTACAATGGTCGGCTGGCTGTCTCTAGCATCTCGTGCATCTTACGTGCTTCCGGATTCATTTCTTCTTCAACAACCCGTTCATCTTCGTCTATGTTTAAACTTTCACTGAAATTTTCATTGCCCCCATACCCCGCACCTTCGGCAACAACCTCTACATTCGAGCTGCTACCTTCGTATCGTCTCAATTCATGTAATGCAGCGCCGAACATTTCCTGTGTTTCCCCCTGAAACACCCAGTGGTAAGAATTCTGCACAAATCCCCGACTATAAAGATGAACCTTCACATCTGTAACCGGTATATTTCTCCTATTGTCGCATTTCCTGCACGGGCAACGTAGCTTTCCACCATACTTTTCATAATAGACAGTTGTCATGAAAAACTCAACAAACTGTTCAACCCCGGCCACGAACTCATCGTTCAAATACCCGTCTATCAAACGAACATACATCCACTCTCTCATTTTCTTTTTTCTTAATGCTAACAAACAATGGGAGGAGGGGATTTTATAATGGACTCCTCTGGTTGTTTGCGACCAGATGGTAGTATTTTTGCTACCAACTGGTCACATTTTCCGGCCAAAATTTCCCGCCATTTTCCTCACTGCCCAGGGTCACATCATGTCACAGAATGTACGACCACATGGTCACTTATTTTGGTGACCAATTGGTAGCTTTTCTCCCACCTACCCTGGGCCACATCATGTCACAGAATTTACGACCACATGGTCACTTATTTTGGTGACCACTTGGTAGCTTTTCTCCCACCAAATTTTTTATCTACCACTGGTCACTTAAAACCACAGTATTTGCGACCATCTGGTCACTTAACAATGTGACCACATGGTAGCTTCTTTCCCGCCAAATGTTTAAGCTACCACTGGTCACTAAAGGTCACCAAAATTGCGACCATATGGTCACTTTGAATTGTGACCACTTGGTAGCTTTTCTCCTGCCAAATTTACGCGCCTTTTTTTTGCTATTAAATGATATCTCGTGTCACATAATTGCGACCAAATGGTCGTCATTTTCAAGTGACCATATGGTCACTTTCTTTCCGCCAAAAATTCGCGCCATTTTTTATGACTAAATTTTTGCTTGGTCGCAATTTGGTCACAAAAAGGTGACAATATGGTCGTTTTAAGTCAAATTTCACATTTACTACCAGAGTGGTCACAAAAAAAACTACCCCTTTATTTGGTCGCAAATTTCTGGTCGCAATTTAAGAGTTTTTTTTGTAGTGATTGATCAAATAGAATGAACCTGCCCCACTAAGTGATATTATGTTGTGCACAACTATAACTATCCACTTAATGGCATATTCTTCACTAAGTATGACCCTACTTAGTGCGAACCTCCAACCATATTTTTTAAGGCACCAAAACAATATGATTTATCTGAAAGCATCACTACCAGAATGCTTGACAAGTCTAGGTCCAGTTTCTAGCCTACAAACCCCGTTTCCATCTAAAACTGACCTTAAAAAGACTAAAACTCACAATTTCCAATTTCTGAAAAATAATCAATTTCTCGGCCTTAAAATGACCTAAAATCACCCAAGATCACAATCCCAACTCAAAATATGATCACCCAAAGAATTTCCAATGAAAACAACAAAACTAGCCTAAACTAGTGTAGTTTTGCTCTATTTTCGGTCACTAAGTGATGGTCTAATTTTTTAAATAAAATCAGTGGTCATTTGGTGCTAATACTAGTTACATATACATTCTAATACACCTAGAAGTCTCCCAAAAAAACCTCACAATTAATCTCGCACAAATGAGCGCTCTTTAAGGCTATTTCCAATCCTAGTGGGCATTAAATCTTCAAATCATAGCACAATTCCAGCAGCTCAATAGGACTTAAAACCTCAATAAAATCATGCTAATAATCATACAAAAGTCCATAATTAATCACAATTGATTATAACAACTAATGAGCAAAATTACTCCTTAAATATGCATGTTTTCACTCTTTTTAACATTCTTTAAATCTCATACTTCAACATCTTTAAGTTCAGCCAAATTTCATAAATTTCATACTTAAAAGTATCCTTAAATACTCCCAAATTAGAAAACATAATTCTCTTTAATGAAAAAGAAAAGCTACGCATAATATTAATTAACCTTTAACTAGTTCTACTCACCTTAGGTTCTTGAATTTTCAAAATTCAAGTTCTTTTATTTCCAAGAAACTCCACCACCTTGAACCCTAACCTTGAAGTGAACTCCTCCATTCTCCATAAATCTTCCACCAAATGCTTCCATTCGACAAACACACCTACTACGACGAAAAAATAATCGAAAAACCAATTAAATTTGGATGAAATTTAGTAGGTCGGAATTCGTTTTTACCCCATAATATTTTCTAAAAATTTTGGATTGCTGTGAAATTAATCTCAAAGGAAAGAGGACGAAAAAATGATCAGAATGGACTACTTACTTGCGCAAATCGGATTCCGGATGAGGAAGTTATGATGAAAATACTTCTTGAAGTTACTTTTGGGAGAAAATAGGAGAAAAATTATTTGAGAGAGGTTGGTTTTCGGCTGAATGAAGGAAGAAGATGAAATTTTAGGGTTAAATCTCGTTTTCCATTAATTACGAAAGTGCCACTACACTAAATCGATCATACTCATTTACCGGAACTCAGAATGATGATTAGTCATTTGCTTTGGAACCGTAATAATGAGACGATCAACATCATGTAAAAATAATAAATTAAACCTTGGTTTTAATTTTGACGTTTTGGAAATTACCAAAATACCCTTGTAGAAAACGAGCTATTTTTCACTAAATTTATCAATCCAACTTCATTAGTATTATTTTTAGAGAATTGTAATAATTTCTAAATTTTTATGCTCTTACTTGATAACGAGTCGTTACATTTTCAATATATTATACGTTATGAATTTCTCTTTTTAAATTAAAACCATACACAATGTCACTTTTCAATGTGAATAATAATGTTAAATTGTACTTCCTATTAAAATATCACTTTTTAATAAAAAATCATAGTATTAAAAATAAAATAATTTAAAATTATAAATAATCATTTATTCATAATAGATTTAGTTATTATTATTACCATTATTATGATAAAAATAAAATAGTTTGAATTATAAATAACTATTTATTCATAATAGATTTAAGATTATTATTATTATTATTACTACTACTGAATTAATTAATCAATAGTGGACTTTAAGAATAAAAATGATAATTTAATGAATAAATGGCTAGTTTAGATATTTTAGTAAATTTGGTAGGGTAAAAATGAAAACCAAAGGCTTTTCCATCCAAGTCAATAGTACAGATTATGAATATAAGCACTATAAATTTGGGTATTTGCAAATCTAGCAAATTTTATAGTAATATTTGTAAAAATAAAAGCTCAAAAAAATATCTGTAAATATAATAAGTTTTGATTGAGTTTATCAGTGATAAACATTGAATCACATATTTTTACACTATATAAGTTTATTACTAATAAACACATATCACTGATAAACATGATAAAAATTGATATATTTGTAAATACATTTTTGAGTCGATATTTTTACAAATATTGCACAAAAATCTGCCACCTAATGAAATTTCTCATAAATTTGAGATGAATCGAAGTGAAAAAAATTAACCTAAAAATATGTTGGAGCAGGAGTCCTTCATTAGTTGTCATGGTCATCGTTTCGAGCGTCACTCTAATCATCGATATGGTGTATAAGCTATATAAATCTTTAAAAAAAATTATTAACATTAAGAAATTTACAATATGAATTTGATAAAGATAAAATATGTACCGTCAACATTGAAAACCACCGATGGTGTGAAACAGTATTTGTAACGTCCCGTTACTTTTGGAGGTAAATTTTTATTTTATTTTAAATAAAGTATTTAAGTTTAGTTTAAACTTAGTAATTTCGATTTTAGAAGTTATTTTCGTTCGAAAACTTTTTTAAACCTTTTACTACTTTAAATTAGTTTTGGTGACATTAATAATTATTAACGGGCCAATTAATAATTATTAATCACCTTTAGATTATTTTAAGATCATCGGGTTTCGTATCTTAATCGAATCTTTTAAAAAGGGACGTAGATGTCATTTTCCAATTTCTTAAAATTTCACTATTCATCATCCTCATCTTTAAATAGTCAACCAAAATCAAATATTTTTCATTTCATCTTTTCTCTTCCCCTTCATTGAGACGTAGCCCCCTCCCCTTCTCCCTCTCTTATTGGCTTTTCTCCGTTGCTCGGTGGATCGCCGTAATCTTATGTCCGTTGAAAAGCTCTCATCCCGAGGATTGATTCTAACCTAGCAATCGAGGTTTTCGCTCGTTTTCTCGAGGCCTTAAGGTATGACAAAGTTTCTAAAATTTGAAGTGAATAGTGTTTTAATGGAGGTTTTGAGTTGAAATCTTCAAATTCACACCTCGAAGCTTGAAGATTTCAATCGAGGGAGTCGTTTCATGTGATTTTAGAAACTTCCCTAAACCCTAATATCAAGTTTGAATTGAAAACCCGTCCCGTGTTAATTTCTCTCACTTGACTAAGATTAGGGTGTTTAGTTTGCTATTATTTTACGTTTTACTTAATTTTTCGAAAATCGATTATTATGTAAAACCCTAAAATATCGTGACCCACTGATATCTCGACTTTCAAAGTGTCTTTGATCAACCCAAATCACCTCTAAAAGTGCATAAAAGACAGAAAATCGAACCCGAACCCTCCCTTCCTTATTAGGCCGTGGGTCCCTTAGGGTTTAAATCCGGGGTTTTCCTCGTTTTATGCTTTTAGATGTCGTTTGATCGATTTTCGGATAATTAATGGTTGTTAGGTGTATTTGTTATGCAGGTTTGTGATCGATTGCATGACTTTGACTCCGGCACCTTGGAAGTTTGGATTTCACATCTAAGGTGAGTTTAAAATGGAAGTTAGTAATTTTATGAATTATGTTTTATTACGTTATTGTTTATTGAGGTTAAGAGGGGAGCTAACTTCCGGAAGTTATACTTGGTTGGAGACTTTAAACTCGGATGTGAGTGGAGTGGTTTTGGTGTACTTATGGTTTTGGATGTAAAAGAGGAAATATGAGTGGTTTGGAAGTCTTGTAAGATGATTTGGAGACCTTAGATGAAAGTGAATGAATAAGGAACTTTAAGTGATTTGGGAGTCAAAGTAGCTAGAAATTACACTTGAGTATTGACTCGTGTAATTCAAGCGGTTTATGTTCTTTAGTAGTTTATTAGAACTTTATCTAGCTTACTAGGGAGCTTGATGGACTCTATACGGCACTTGTGATATGGCACATGATAGTATGTGATACGCTCCATACAGTATCATGGTGCGAGGTTATGTGATATGGCACATGATAGTATGTGATACGCTCCATACGGTATCATGGTGTGAGGTTATGTGATATGGCACATGATAGTATGTGATACGCTCCATACAGTATCATGGTGCGAGGTTATGTGATATGGCACATGATAGTATGTTGATACGCTCCATACGGTATCATGGTGCGATGATTTGTGGTATGGCACGTGGTATGTCGACTTCGGTCCATACGGTATTATGATACGCTGTGGTAAGGTGGGCACTCTACGAAATGAGCGTATAAATGCATTATACTTTATAGCACTATACACGCTAAGGTGATGTTGGCATTCGAAGATTTGAGTGTGTATGAATGCGTTATTATTGTTATCATTATTATAGTACTACACATGCGGTGATACGGGTGGCACTCGAAGATTTGAGCGTGTGTGGTTGCGACGTTTTTCTTTAGCACTTAGTATATCACATTCTTTTACTTGTATCTTGGTATGAGTTTTTTTTATGATGATAGAATGTTTTCGAGGAAATCCTTGACTCATAAAATTCGTTGAGCCACGAAGATGAGAAAGTTTATTATGTATGTTGATTATATGTGGACTTTGGAATGTGGAATGGGTAGTAAAAGTAAAATCTAGGCCTTTGAACACGATTTCTGACATGGAATGTTGTTCATAGGATTACTTGCTTTCATTTTACTCTCACTAGCATTTTTATACTAATGTTGCTACAATTACAATTTTTCAGGTAAGACTCGTGGTAGAGGACGAGGTAGAGGAGGTGGCGCCGCGTGACCTATCAGGACGATGAATGGACAAGATAGTTTGTGGTTTTGGGTGAAGCATTCTTGAATGCTCTTGAACTTTTCATTATTTTATTATGTTCATTTTGAGCTCGATGGAGCATTTGTATAATTTGTATCTGTTTTTTGAACTTTAAACTTCCTTTAGCATTTTCATCAAATTATGGAATATGAAATTCCGGTTTACTGCTTTTTCTGGAAAATTGGGTTGTAAACAGGTTTTGGTTTATCCGAATTTTAAACGGACCCATGCCGTTTTTCTATAAAATCTAGTTTTTCCGCTGCGCATTTGTTTTAATGGATTTTACGAAAAATCGGGTCGTTACAGTATTAAATTAATGATAGCTGTCCTTCGTGTGTAAGGTTGTTGTAGAGAGAAACTCTCTGTTCCTTTTTTCCATGGCAGACGATGTAATCCATATCATGGAGAAATTCCATCTGAATGAATCAGATTGTGTTCCTATTCTGATTTTAGAAGAGTCAAGTGATTCTGATCTTGAGAATCATAAATGGTGTCTTGTTGGTGAACTCATAACATCGAAAAAATATAATCGAAATGCTTTCAAACGAACAATGTTGCAGGCGTGGAGCTGTAAAGAAGACGTCCGTTTTATTGAACTAGAAGAAAATGTCTTTCAAATTATTTTTCCTGCTGCTCGTCCCTATCTTTTTGTTCTTAATCAAGGACCTTGGCTATTTGAAGATCAATTATTTGTTGTATACAAATGGGAAAGAACTCTTAGTTCCTCATCAGATTTTTCAGGCCTATGTTCCTTTTGGGTTCAACTTCATGGTCTCCCTTTCAATTGTCGGGGACGTAATGCCATCAACCTCATTGGGGGAAGAATTGGAAAAATTGTCAAAGAAGACCATGACTCCTTTTCTGATGGAGTTTCACAGCGTAAATTTATTCGATTAAAGATTGAAATCAATACGAAATCTCCTTTATGCCGTGGTCTTTTTGTGGAATCCGTTTAAAAAAAAACTAGGGTAAGTATCCATTATGAACGTCTTCCCAAATTCTATCCATATTGTGGAATTATTGGTCATGATGGCTCTGGTTGTTTGAAGAAAATGGAAGATGTTTCAAATGGGATTGAAGTTACTAATGAGACTTTATTTGATAGTTGGATTCGTGCTTCTTCTTCTAAGTTTTGGCAACCCCTTCCTCTCTAGTACTTCTAAATCAAACAAAGATTCATTTCATCAACCTCCGAATAATCGGAATGAGAATCTTCCACGGTCACCGGCAAGTCTCATGGAGGAAAACGGTTTGAATCAGAAGAATGTGGTTTTGAATAAGGAGATTTCTCAGGATGAAAATGGTGATCATGGTCCTTGCTTTTCTCCTATTTCTTTAGTGGAGATACCTGTCAATTACGTGGCAAATTCTGAAAAAAATCTCTTTGTCAACTATAATCCCCCTTTCCACTCCCTCTTCCTGTTCTGATTCCATTTTGGAGCCCACTCCAATTTCTCCTTTCGAATAAGGCCCATCTCTAAAAGCCCATTTCCAAAAACATCTTAGTCCAACAACCAGGGGAGACAAGAGAAAGCATGCCTCTCTCATTCCCCCATTGTCAACCCTTTCAACCCTTTCTGTCTCTAAAAAAAAGGAAAATCAACTCTCAATCCCTCCTCCCCTTACCTTCCACTTCTCATCGTCTTCCTGTTATTGATATTCAAGATGTCACTCCTTTCAATTCCTCTTCTGAAGCCATGGAGACCAGGCTTAATGGGTCTCCACAGCCATCATGATTATCCTCAGTTGGAATTGTCAAGGCATAGGGAGTTCCTTGACAATTCACAGCTTGAAGGAGCATCTTTCACTCCACTCCCCAGAGATTTTGTTCTTAGCTGAAACCCAAAACAAAGTCCATGTCTTGGAAGGTTTGAAGAGGGATATCCGTTTTGATTCCTGTTATACAGTAAACCCTGTCGGAATTAAAGGAGGTCTTAGTCTTCTATGGAAAAATACCACTTTTGTTTCAGTGATCAAAAGCTCCTCATTTTTTATTGAAGCAGAAATTTGTGAAAGTAATTCAAGTGATGTTTGGAGTCTGTTCTGTATTTATGCTAGCACAGATGATAAAGAAAGGGCCTCTCAGTTCTCCATTTTATCTCAACGTTTAAGCCTTTGTAGAAGAAGGGTGTTATTAATTGGGGACTTCAATGATTTACTTCACAGAGATGAAAAAATTGGTGGCATCCCTCGATCCCCTCAAAGCCTCAGATCCTTTAGAGATTTTGTGTTTGATAATCATCTTCAAGATCTGGGTTTTTCGGGTTATCCTTTTACGTGGGCCAATCGAAGGAAACCGGGTGATTTTATTCAAGAAAGAATTGATCGTTGTTTATTTTATGAAAGTTGGCTTAGTCTTTTTCCCATAGCAGCTCTATTTCACTTAAATTCTATGGGTTCTGATCACCGTATGATTTTAGCCAACACAGATCCTAAAGTTCACAAGAAAAGTACTTATTTTAAGTATAACCAGCGATGGGGAAGAGATGATTCTTGTTCTATTGCCATTCAAGATGCTTGGAAGTTAAATTGTATGGGCAGCCACTCTTATCGTTTTGCTAAAAGATTGAAAGCAGTAAGAAAAGCCATGCTTTCTTGGAAAAAATTTTCTAAATGGACTGCTGCTGGTGCTCTTGTAAAATTCAAAAGTGACTTGTCTTCTGAATTAAATTGTCCTGCGCCTGATATGGAAAAAAAATTAACTTTTTGGAAAAGAAAGTTAAAGATGCTTTGTCCTATGAAGAACATTGCTGGAAAATTAATTCGAGAGTACTATGGTTGAAGGAAGGAGATAAAAATTCTTCTTTTTTCCATTCCAAGCTTAAAACCAGAGATCGTTACAACTCTATCAAAGGCCTCGAAGATGATAATGGAGTGTGGAATTCTGGTGAAGATTCTATAGCTTCTATAGCTATCACATATTTTGAACGTCTATTCTCTTCCTCCGCCCCTTCTAATATGCAATCTTGTTTAAAAGATCTTCATACAAAAATCAGTGATATTGATAATTTGAAGCTGATTCAACCTGTTACTGATCTGGAAATATCCACAGCTGTTTTTCAAATTCATCCCAATAAATCTCCTAGCCCTGATGGTATGACAGCAGGTTTCTACCATGATCATTGGGAAACTGTCAAATTTGATATTTTCCTTTTGGTTAAGGATTTCTTTCAAACTGGTCATTTACTTCAGAAACTTAATCATACCATCATCACCCTTATCCCTAAAACCAAATGTCCAACCACCATGAATCATCTTCGACCAATTTCTCTTTGTAATGTGGCTTATAAAATCATTTCTAAAGTCCTTTGCAATCGATTGAAACCTCTTCTACCTTCCATCATCAGTGAAAACCAAACTCCTTTTATTGGAGGTAGAAATATCTCTGATAACATTCTTATTGCTCACGAAATCTTACATTCTTTCAAAACAAAGAGGTCTGGTAAAGATTTCCATTTGGGATTAAAGCTGGATATGGTAAAAGCTTTTGACAGACTTGAATGGCACTTCATCAAATCTATCTTGCAGAAATTGGGTTTTCATGCTTATTTTATTGACTGGATTATGGAGTGTGTTTCATCCTCTTCTTTTAGTGTCAATATCAATGGTTCTACTCATGGTTATTTCAAACCTTCTCGAGGCATCAGACAAGGAGATCCTTTATCTCCTTATATTTTTGTTCTTTGTACTGAAGCTCTTACAAGCCTCTGAATTCTGCTGTAATGGAAGGGAAACTTCATGGTTTTCAATTTCCCAACAATGGCCCTTTTATTTCTAATCTCCTATTTGCAGATGATTCTCTTCTTTTTTGCAGAGCCTCGTTAGAAGAAGTTCATTATCTTCAATCAATCCTCCATCTTTATGGCGAAAATTCTGGGCAATTGGTTAATATGGACAAGAGCAATCTTATTTTCAGCAAGAATACACCAAGTCAAATCAGAAAAGATATTTCTTTTCAACTGAATATTCCGATTAGATCTTCACTTGGTAAATATTTGGGTCTTAATATGGACTTTGGCAGTTCTAAAATGAAACTATTTTAAGATATCAGAGATAACATTGAAAGGAAATCTAAAGGATGGGCAGAACACTTTCTTTCTCCAGCTAGAAAGGATGTTTTGATCAAAGCTGTGGCCATGGAAATGCCTATATATGCAATGAATTGTTTTAAACTTCCTCTGAAGATGTGTAGGGAAATTAATTTTATCATTTCCAAATTCTAGTGGCAGTCAAAGAAAGAGAGAAGAGGTATTCACTGGGGTTCTTGGGAAGCTTTATCACTTCCTAAAAACCGAGGGGGTCTGAACATGAAAGATTTACAGTGCTTCAACCTTAGTTTGCTTGCAAAACAAGGGTGGCATCTTCTCAAACATCCTACCTCCCTTTTAGGCCGTGTTTACAAAGCCAAATACATTAAAAATTCCTCTTTTCTGGAAGTCAGTCAGTGTAATTCTTCTTCTTGGGGCTGGAGAAGCATTCTTGATGGGAGGAAAGTTTTGAAAACAGGACTAAGATGGAGAATTGGTAATGGCCAATCTGTGCAAGCTTGGAAAGATCCTTGGCTTCCACGCCCTTCTTCTTTTATACCTATTGCTACTCATTGTTCTTCAGATTTGGTTGTTGCTGATTTGTTTAATTCTGATAAGGCCAGTTGGAATATCAATTTGGTTCAAGCTTCTTTCAATCCCATTGATGTTCCCCTAATTCTTGCAACTCCTATTAGTAATTCCCATCGTCCTGATTCTCTAATTTGGCATTTCAATTCCTCAGGTATTTTTTCTGTCAAATCTGGTTATAAATCTGCTTTGCATCTCATTAAATCTCCCCCCTCTTCTTTAGGTGAAAGTAGTGTCCGCTCTCTGAATCACATAAGTTGGCCTTTTATCTGGCAAGCTAATGTTCCCCCTAAGCTTACATTCTTTATTTGGAAAGCTTGTAAATGATATCTTACCTCTAACCTCAACCTTTCAAAGAGAAACATGTCAATCTCTCCTTTTTGTGATTTATGTCATTCCAAACTTGAATCCATTTAACATATTCTTCTTACTTGTGACATTGCCAAGCAATTCTGGTTTGCATCTCCTTTATCTCTTGATACTACTCGGTTTGAAAATTGCTCATTTAGAGATAGTTGGGATCTTATTTGTTCTCTCCTTATTTCTTCATCCGATAAAAGTTTGCTTGATTTTTTCATTTTTGGTACTTGGCGTCTTTGGAAACTAAGAAATGAGAGAAAATTCAGACTCGAGGACATTAGCTTGGCGTCTTTGGATATAGCTAAATGTGTGAAAAAGGCTACTGCTGATTTTAATGAATTCCTTTCGTTTAACTCTCTTCCTATTTTATCTCGGAATTCAACTTTGAATCTCAGAGGATCTCCCTTTGATGGTTTAATAATTTTTTGTGATGCTGCCTGGAATTTCAATTCTTATGTATCAGGTTTGGGTTGGACAATTTCTAATGGAAACAATGAGCTTATCTCTTCTTCAAGCTTGGTTGGCCCTTTATGTTTATCAGCTTCACATGCTGAGGCTTGTTGCATTTTGGAGGCTATGAAACATGTTTTAGCAATGGGTTATTCAAGGATTAAGATATTTTCTGATGCAAAATCAGTGCTCGATATATTCTCTCTTGCTGCTACCTGCCCTGAAGATTTCATTTGTTTATTAGAGGATTATAATTCCTTGAGTACTCAATTTGAATGTATTGTTCTTTCCTTTATTAGTAAGGAGCTTAATTCTAAAGCTCATGCTCTTGCTCATAGAGCAATTAACTCTTATAATCTTCCTTAATCTTTATTTTAAGTCTATCTTTGGAAAAAAAAAAACATTGAAAACCACCATAATTTTTTTAACAACCCAAATCTTCTTGCGAAAAAAAAAACTCCGACCCCATAAGAATACAACAAAAGTAAAATTCTTGATTACAAATAGAATGTCATGATCTCTGCTTCCCTTGACTGCCGCAGTGCTATTTTCCTTGATTTATAGCAAAGTCTGAAGTAGTTGAAGAGGTTTGTTAGACGACGTACCAATTACACACCAAATTAATTAGGAATATCAAAAGATAAATAAGTGAACAATTTTTTATATTAATATTTATTTTCTTGATATGTAACTATACGTTAAAGTTTTACCTATTTTTTTTAATATTATATTAACATGAAGATGTCTTTTTGGTATTCCAACCCATTAAAAATCGGGAGATATTTTCGATAATTATAGTTTTCAAAACACGATTATTATACTAATATTTTAAGAATTAAATAAATAATTGTTAATGGTAATTAATTATTATAATGACATACTTTGTACATTTGAGAATTGATAAAGAGATATAATTGTCAAAAAATTATGTAATTAATTAAAAAGTGATAATTAATTGATAATGGTATGTTTAGTTAATTAAAGACATGATGAAGGGTATTATGGTCTAAAAATGTTTCTCCAAGATAGCTATTTTAATATAGTAGAGATAGAGATAAAAACGGTAACAAAAATAGATGGATAGACAACGGATATACCATAATTCTATTGGACTCATACATATTAATGGAACTCACATATTTATTAACGATAATGTTATTAAACAAATAGAATTACAATACATGTGAAAACAATCAGAAACTCGACTTCACGGTAAGGAGGCAAGTGTTATTCATCTCTTGGGATTCAAGCCAATGGAATGCTTGGATTAAGTGAAGCAAACTCAAGAAACTCATTATCGTTTTCCAATATATTCATTGTTTCATCATCCAAAATCACCCACGCTTCTATTCCATCACCATTTGCTGTATCCATCAAAACAACTACGTTTCTCACCTTGGACTCAACAACCATACCTCCATTACCAACCCATATTGGTTTTCCCCATCCAAAATTCACTTCATTCAGACCCATATTACGCCAGCTTGTAAATAAATATGATTCAGAACCCTTTGCATAAAGCTCATGTAATTCCTCTAATGAACTCAAAATAGTCTCAAATCCATCGTCTCCTGTCGTTTTCTGTATAAAATCAGTATCAATCTCCTTCAATGATTTTCTCAATATACTTTCTAAATCATCCAATTTTATGATCTCTGTGTTTGATGCTTCGTAATAACCTCGACTCCTCCAGTAAATGTTGCCTACATTATTTTCCGATAAAGGCGGATGGATTCTTTTTCGCATGTTCACAATATGGACTAATGTGGATCCCCATTTTGGCTCTACAAATTCTTTCTTGTCTGTCATTTTTTAATTAACATTGGTCAATGAACAAACTTAATTTTTTTTAAAGCATAAAAATGGAAAACAAAATCTATTAATAAAATAGAGAATAGTTACCTGATCCATATCTGGCTGCTTTCATAGCGTATTTCCAAATGAAGCAAGTTACAACTTCCACACTTGTTGGGTTTGGAACACTAATGGATTTTGCTTTTGCTTTCAGATTTGATATTTTCACTGAATCAAAAACAAACCTTCTGACAGTGCTTCTTTTTCCTTCACACACTGCAAATGGAGTTTCTGAGGACATCAGAGCATAACCTGGCCATATTTCTCTTTGTGGGAATAGTGAAGAAACCGAATCGTAATTTCCAAATACTAATTTCTCTGATTTCCCGTTACATGAATCAGCCCATGATTTAATGAATGAACTCATAGTGGTTCCATCTATTATTTTGTGCAAAAAAGAAAGACCAATTGCAATTCCACCACATGAGAAAATGTTAATTTGAACTCCAATCTGAATTGCTGTTTCTAATGGTTGACTCAAAACAAGAGGAAATGGAAGGAGTTGAGGAATCAACTCAAGATTTGGTCGTTTAAGAAACTCCGCCATGGGGGCGTTGACTTTTGCCTCCAGAAAGAGAGCTCCTTCATCAGAGCATTCAATCAAGTTCCCATTGATTCTTCCAGCGAGCATGTGATAACGAGACAGTGTTTGTGATAAAGAAAATTTCAATCTCGCAATCGTATTTTCGATGGTGAGATCACGGTTTTCGGTATCATTCATGGGATAGAAGAAGATGATGGGAATGTAAACAAGAGGGGAGAGATTGTCCAAAACTGAAACTTGAAATGTTTTTTGTTCATCATCAGGACTCTCTCTTCTTGCTTGCTTGATGGTTTCTCTTGACACAATTTGCACTTCCATTATTGAATTCTTCTTCAACTTGTTATTGTTTGTAAATACAATGGTAGAGTATATATAGAGAGAGAAGTTTATAGAAAGAACAAAGAAAAATAGAAAGAAAATAAAAGGGATGCTTACCCTAATAAGGAAATAAAAAATAGTAATAAAATAAGGGAAATTTCATTGGGTAGTAGAATTTTCTGTAATATTTATAAATATAGCATTTTTAAAAAATATTTGTAAATATAGCAGTTTTTTAAAAACTCTCGTTTATGTGAATCAGATAAATCAGTGATAACTTATAAGATAATCAGTGATAACTATTAGGTAATCAGTGATTCATGTACAGAATATCAGGATATCACTAAAATCAATGATTACTTGTGTGGAAATCAGTGATCACTCATGCAAAACTAGTGGCAGTTTTGTAATATTTTAAGTGTGAATATGAGTTTTTTGCTATATTTGTAAATTACTTTTTCACTGCTATTTTTATATATATTAGACCTAATTTTACTATTTTTGCAATAGCCCCTAATAATAATGTCAATAAAAAATTATGGAAATAAATAATAATCATAATAATGATGATGGTTGACAATAAAAAATTTAGCTATGTGAACAGATCTGATTGATTGCATAAGGATATTATATTTAATAAACCACAATAAATTGCATTAAAAACTATACACATGGCCAATGGGTTGGTGAATCAAGTATTGGAAAAATCAAATCAGTGGATGAGGCAATGAGTCAGTAGCATCAGTTAATAATTAACTCAAATATATAAAATGCACTGAAAATAATGGTTCACTAGCTATCAAATTGCTCTTTAAAATAAACACTTAAGAACAAGCTCTCAATAAATTATAAGCTCTTAGTCCATTAAAGAAATAGATCACATTATGATCGAGTTCACATTGTCTCTTTCAACTACAAGTATACAACTCATTGAATAATATATATATATTACGAGTGTTCCACATGATTTAAAAATAATGTTAATTAACTTAGAAGTCTTCTAAAGAGTTTCATTATATTTTGGCTAGAAGAGTTTTTAATATTTTTTTTAGTACAATTCTTTTACAGGAACCACTGAATTTGCAACCCCAACATATTTGATCCTCTTTGGACTAAAATCAAATTTTGATATATGGAGTCCTCACATACAAACAACAATGTATACAGTGTACAAGTCATTTTAATACAAAAAAAAAAGCTACACATTTTGAGGGTAAGTGCATTTTAGTAATTTTACATTATTTTCTAATCTTCGTGATATTAAATTTTCTAATAGTTCGTTAAAATCGTCTCATCGTCACGATTTCAATGCCTCTGACGAATTTTAATACTGATCTCGGGATAAAATATTATGCTTTTTATTAATTAATTTTAAATTAAATTTACAAATAACTTTGAAGATATTTTCTCCATAAACTCTATAAATAGATTGTGAACTCATCTCTGTTTTTTCTGTTGTTTAATTGATGAAGCTCAATTACAAGAAGGTCAGAAGCTAACGTGAGCTGATTTACACTGCCAGCTGGATTAACAGACTAAATCAACTTCACATGGAAATATGTTATTCTTTCAAGCAGTTACTCTTCTAGTTACGTAGTTAGCTTTCATTGTAATAAATAGGCAATTTCATTCTTGTTCATTGTATGCTCTGTTTTCTGGAGATATAGACAGAAAGAGAGGAAAAGAGAGAATGTAAATTCTTCTACTTGTTATCAATCAAATCATGGTGTTCATCTAAAATTTCTTGAGTGTTGTTTGTTAATTACATTGTTCTTTCAAATCATTGAGTGTTTGTGTATTGAAATCATTGTTTAAACTTTGCTGGATTTGTCAAGAGTCTTCTCAATTCTAAATAAATTGGTATCAGAGCAATCAAGTAGAGGATCAATGGCGACTATGAAATACGAGGTAGAGAAATTCAATGGATCAGGAGACTTCAATCTGTGGACGAAGAAAATGAGAGCAGTAGTTATTCAATAGAAAGTAATCTTAGTGTTTCAAAAAAAGGAGAAATTACCAGACACGATCAAACCTAAAGAATTGCAGGTGATGCAAGATACTGTGGACAGTACCCTCATCTTGAATCTTGCGGATAATGTCTTAAGGCAAGTGATGGATTAGATTTAGAAATTTGGGAGAAACTCGTATCTATGCATACAAAGACAGATTTTCCAACAAGATCTATATCAAAGAAAAATTGTTCACACATAAAATGAAGAAAACCTCGATGAATTCAAAAGGCTGACAATGGATTATTCCAATACGGGTGAGAAGATTGGAGATGAAAGTCAAGCAGTAATTCTGTTGAATTCATTACCAGAAGTCTATAAAGATGTTAAAGATGCTATGAAGTATGGAAGAGACACTCTTACTGTCAGTCAAGTCATTGCTCCACCAAGGATCAAGGTTCTTGAAATGGGTAAAGAAGGATCAGGAAAGCTCAAATCCTGAAAGACTGTTTGTGAAAGGGTTCTAGAAACCAGAAATAAAAAACGTGTAAATGTTTTATATGCCACAAGGAGGGAAATTTCTATAAGAATTGTCTTGAAAAAGAAATCAAAACAACTACAAAGGAAATGAGGACAAGAAGATAGATGCAACAATAGGTGAAGAAAGAATAAACTATATGGAAGTTCTTGCTGTCACTTGTGATGAACCTGGAAGACACAATCAAGACTTAATGGAAGATTGGGTGCTAGACTTTGGATGTTCCTATCACACGATATCAAATAATCATTGGTTCTTAAATCTAGAAGTGTAATGAAGGGTCTATTTACATGGGCAATAACTAGTCTTGTAATGTTGATGGTAAAGGAGCTGTGAGCCTGAAGTTTCAAGATGGAAATGTAATCAAACTCACAGATGCAAGACATGTTCCAGATTTGAAGAGAAAATTTATTTTTCTTGGTGTTCTTGACTCAATGGGATGTTCTTATAATGGAAGAGGAGGAAAACTTAAAGTAGGGAAGGGAACAAGATAATATTGACTGCTGTCAGAGTCAATGGCTTCTATGTAATAAAATCAGTTGAACCTCCAAGCCATGCCCTGACTGCAACTGATAAAAAAAGTGAAGATGTGATGTTGTGGCATAGCAGACTTTGTCATATCAGTGAGAAAGGCTTGCTTGAATTGTCAAAAAAAATCCGATACCTATACCTTCATAAAGTACACTTGAGTTTTGTGAAGACTGTGTGTAGGGGAAATCCACAAGACAGAAGTTCAACACAGGATAACACAACACAACACAAAGGAGAAGCTAGACAATGTACATGCTGACTTATGAGGACCCTGCAAGGCTGCAACTTCAAGTGGTTCAAGTTATTTCTTGCCTCTAATAGATGATTTTTCAAGAAAAACATGGGTATATTTCCTCAAAACTAAGGATGAAGCCTTACAAAAGTTTAAGGAATGGAAGGCAAAGGTTGAAAACCAGATAATCAGAAAACTGAGATACTTTAGAACTGATAATGGCTTAGAGTTTTGTGGGGTTGAGTTCAATAAGTTAAATATTGATGAAAGGATCACAAGACATAAAATAGTTAGGCATACACCCCAGCAAAATGGGGTAACTGAAAGGATGAACATGACTATAATAGACAAGGTATGGTGTATGTTGTCTCATGCCAAGTTGCAACTTGTTTTTTAAGCTGAGACTACATCAACTATTGTTCATATCATAAATAGAAGTCCCAGCAGTGTTTTGAAGTTCAAAACTCATGAAGAAGCCTGGTCTGGTCATCCATCAAAGCTGGAACATCTCTGAATTTTTGGGTGTACCTGTTATGCACACATAAAGCAAGGGAAATTAGAGCCAAGGGCAATTAAATGATGTTCACTGGCTACAAAAAAGGAGTGAAAAGTTTCGGGTTATGGGATTCCTCAACTAAAAAATGCTTCAATAACAGTGATGTGATTTTTAGAAAGAAAGAGTTGTTCATGACTGGTGAGAAATCAGAGAAGATCCAAAAAAAGTGGAGAACTCACCAAATGAACTAAAGAATGGAATATAAATGTCTTAACCTAAAGAAGTAATACAAGATCTATCCCAGTATACCCTAGCAAAAAACAGACAAAGAAGAACCATTAAAGCTCCAACCAGATATGCTGAAGAAGATTTAATGGCATATGCATTAAATTCATGAATGTTTGAGGATGATCCAAAGACTTATGAAGAAGCAATCATCGGTGAAGATGCTGAGAAATGGATCCAAGTTATGAATAAGGAGATGGTTTCTTTGAAGAAGAACAAAACTTGGATCATTGTCCCAGCCACAGATAAGCAGAAGCTTGTGGCACCATAATGGATATTGAAAAGGAAGATGCCTATGTCTGGTGATGGAGGAAAGCCAAGATTCAAGGCCAGGTTAGTAGCTAGAAGTTTTACTCAAAGAGAATGGATAGATTTTACTGATGCGTTTTCCCTTGTGGTTAAGCATACTTCAATCAAGATTCTGCTAGCAATTGTTGTCTGCAAAGGTTACTTCTTGAATAACTAGATTTCAGGACACCATTTCTACATGGAAATCTTGCATAAACTATTTTCATGGAGCACCCAAAGGGTAAAGCAACAGGAAAGCATAAACACGTCTGTCTACGGAAGATATCTCTTTATGGACTCAAGCAATCCCCTAGATGTTGGTACAAGACATTTGATGATTATGTGCTAACACTACAAAAAAACTGTTAAATTGCGACCAGACATTTGCGACCAAAGGTATTGTGTAGTTTTTGTAGTGACCACTCTGGTAGTAAATATGAAGTTTGATTTAAACGACCATATGGTCACTTTTTTGCGACCAAATGGAGAATTAGTTATGTAAGGCTCAATCTCTGCGCAGTTGCATAACACGTATGTCTGCATTACGTGATACTCAGAATCGGTCAACGGCCTATGCACTGATCTTCCAACTGTCATGCCAGGTTCTGTAAAAATCGATAAGTCGTTTATGTCAACACCTTCAAGTAAATTTTCGACAATATTTCGTTTCGCCAGTCGAAACTGCTCTGCAATGTGTTGATCAAAGTAGTATGAACAAAATGTGGTAGTCTCTTGCGTCAGGTACGCACTATAGATAGATCCTTCTACTCGTGATCTATATCCAACCATCTTTTTCAACCGACGTAAGTACCTGTGGGTACAAAACATAATTTACATTCGATGATCACTGTACTGATTTATACGCGTACATTACAAAATAACTGTGCTTACCTTTCAAATGGGTACATCCAGCGGTAATGTACCGGACCCCTTAAGAATGCCTCGTATGGGAGATGCACTGGAAGATGCTCCATGGAGTCAAAAAAGCCAGGTGGGAACATTCGCTCCAACTTACAAATAATAACGGCGATCTCTGAAATCATTGAAGCGACAGTAGCTTCTGTCAGCTCTGTACATGTCAAGTCCCTGAAAAAAACACTCAACTGGGCAAGCGGCTCCCAATGTCTATTCTCTAGGAATGGTCTGAACGCGACGGGCATCAATCGTTGCTTGAATATATGACAGTCGTGGCTTTTCATCCCGAACATGATATGTTTTTTACGGTCTATACACCAACTCAAATTCGAAACGTATCCGTCCGGGAATTTGATGGATTTGATCCACTCAAATAATGTTTTCTTTTCATCCGTCGTCAACATGTACTTTGCTTTTGCGTAATTATCATTGTCGTCAGGCTCCAACTCAGGACGGTCACATATCTCCCGTATATCATAACGTGCCTTCAGATTGTCCTTCGTTTTTCCAGGAACGTTCAAAATCGTATTGAAAATGTTGTCGAAGAAATTCTTCTCGATATGCATTACATCAAGATTGTGTTTAATCAGTAGATCTTCCCAATACGGTAGATCCCAAAAAATACTCCGTTTCTTCCAACCCGTGTTTTTTCCAGCCGCATTGTTTGCACTCTCTGCACCTTCCATGGTAATCTTCTGCATCCCTATAGCATCTATACCATGCAGAATCTGTCTTCCACTATACATGGTCAGGGGGTTTGTTTTCTTACTCGTCGACCCTTCTTCCAATCACTGCCGTTTGAACGGAAAGTGTGATTCAACGGCAAAAATCGACGGTGACAGTCAAACCAACAAGTTTTCTGACCGTTTCTGAGATAAAATGCATCTGTGTCTAGCATGCAATGTGGACATGTGTATGTCCCCGCCGTACCCCATCCTTTAAGAGGAGGAGATTGAGGTTCACACAATTAACTACACTGACTAAGGAAAGCAATAACAAAAGCTAAACACAGACTCAAAAATGTATATGAAAGCAATTAAAGATCAACATACCTGACAACATTGAATACGCAGGGAAGTCACTGATCATCCAGATTAACGTGGCGCGCATCAAGAAATTTTGTTTCTTTGAAATGTCATACGTCATAACACCGTCAGTCCACAAAGAAAGTGACCAGGTGGTCACCAGAAAACTACCACTTTTTTTTTGTCGCAAATTTCTGGTCGCATTTTGACAGTTTTTTTGTAGTGGTATTATCATATTATAATTTTTTTTTTCTTCATTTTCTTGTCTAAATATTTAATAAAATTTTAAGATTTTGGAATAACAAATTTGTAGAAATTCCATGTTTGATTTTAAAGGAATTGCATCGACTTACTTGCTACAGGTTAATTAGGTTCCATATTTGTCCATTGGTTTCACATATTTTCTTTGACATTAAGGTTTTTTGTTCCTTTGGTTTTAATGTTCTTATTGTTTTTGGGATTTGTCATGTGTTCTTGGTCGTAACAATCACCTTGAGCAAGGGAAATGAAAAAAAATGGTGCTGCTACTTCAATGAAAGGTTTGAAAAGAAGTTTTTGTTAATTGTTTTATTATTGGGACGAAATCTTAACCTCCTTGTATTCTTTTTTTTCAAACTGATGTCGCACGATTATGAAATATTTGTTGTTTTGAAAAACCATATCAATGTGGCTACTAAAACTCAAAAAATTACATCTTAGGAAAATAAATAAAAAATAATTCTAAGGCATTGCCTTTGGTAACTGAGTACGGAAGGTCATTTTTAATTTTGAAGGAACAAGAACATAAACTAGATATATCATTAGAAACGTAATATTGCCTTTGATAAATTAGTTTATCATATTCTTAGGATCTCTCTTAATCCAAAGGGCATGGACAAGATGCTTAAGAGCCCTAATTTTAACGTTACAATAAGTCTGTCTCATTCACTCTCTCTTAATTTTAGTATTGGATATGCTTTATCCTTTGCAATGCTCTTTGTTTCATATTTTAGGATTTTTCTGTGGTAGCTTTAAATTCTCTATGAGTTGTAATTTGAGTAATAGCTAAGTAGTTTTATTAGTTTGCTGGTTTCCTTAAATCATAATTTTAATTCTTCTCATTTTAATTCGAAGATGATCAAAGTTTTAATTAGTCCATTGCTTTTTTTAGTTTTTCTTGGAAGATAGTTCTTATTTTTTTCACCTATTGGATTTAATGAAGATTTTTGTAAAAATTGCAATAAAATTCTTGTTTTTAACCATCAATGGATTAATGGTATTGCGTTGATTTACTGTTTATGGTGAGTATTAAAAAAAGTTACTAGATTTATTTGTATGATCACTAATTTTTTATTTTCATTCTCTTTTAGTTATGCTTGGAATTGGATGTGATACTCTTTAATTTATCTACATATTTGTAGGATTGAAAGAGTTTTGTATGTTACGGCTATCGTGCAGTTATGGTAGCCAATAACTTAGTCATTTATTTATGCATGCTTAGTTCTTTGTTTAATTTATTTTATAGATGCTGTTGTAAATTCTAAGAAGACTTTGTCGTCTTAAATATATATTGTGTTATTTTTTAATTGGATAGTAAATCATTAGAATGACCTTGTCAAATGGTGAGAACTTCTATACATATTTGGTGTTCACTATGTGATGATTTTACAATTTGATTTCCGATATGTTGAAGAGATGTTTGTCTTGAATTTATTTGAATATTTTTGGAACCTTTTTTGAGTGGAGATATTACATCAAATTGGGGGAGGGGAAACTCGAACCTTCGACCTCAAGGGGAAGTAAGTAAGTGCCTAATCAGTTGAATTAAGTTTCAAGAGTGGTTTGTAGTCTAACCCATGCATCTTTACAAAATTCCTTTAATTTAATAATTGTCTATATGCTGCATTTTTTTATTTTTTGGATTTTTGAAATTTCATTGATTAACAATCTCACATTAACATGTTATGTATTATTGATTTTTTTTATTGCAGGATTAGAAGGCTGATGTTATGGTATTGAAGAAAAAAGCATCACGTGAAGATAGAACAACAAAAAAATGAGAGAATTTCTTTTCTATCCATGTAGTTGAGATATGACAATATATTATGAACAATTATGATTAGCATAGCTTCCAGAATTCTCCAAGGCTTGTAAATGTATAAATTTTGTAACGAGTAAGAATATATGATTTTCTTTTTTATATTATATCAAATGATTATTTTTCAGTGTGATGACTTATTATTGATTAATATTATACAAAAGTGATTTTTTAATTATAGTTTAACATGTGTTATTAAGAAAAATCAATTATCTATAATGATAAGTGTTTTATAGTGTTTTTATAAAGTTATAAAAAGCAATTCATAGCCTTTTAAAAAAGTTATGATATATTTTGTAGCATTGAAATTATGCTATTGCACACATTTTTTTTATAGCTTTCACAATAGCTTTTAAAAAACGCTATTGAAAGTCTCAGACTTTTAATTACGTGGGTAACCACGGCGTTTGTAAAAACGCTATGAAAAGTGAACAATAGCATTTTTTGGACACTATCATATGCCTTTTTTGTTGTAGTGGCAAAAACAATGGTGATAGTAATTGCTTAATTTTTTCATATAAAAAAAATATTTAATTAAAATTGGTAAAAATTAACTGGTAAGGGTGATTAAGAAGATATTTTGAAAATAATAATATTAAAAAAGTATACTTATTTACCACAATTGATATTATATATTTTTAAATTACGCAGTAGATTTTATAAATTTTATGCATGATAGCGTTTTTTCAACGCTATCTTAGGCCTTTCATCTTGTAGTGTATTTTTATTTACCATATATGTATGATAATTATTTTTTTTAATATTTAGAATGATATTTATTATAATTTAATAATTTATTATTTAACATAAATTGATATTTAATATTAATTAATGTATTATTTAGTATAAATTGATATTTAATATTAATAATATATTATTTACTATAAATTGATATTTAATAATTAAATTGAGGAATAATAGTAGTTTAGATATTTATTTTAAGTAGTAATAGAAGATTATTATTTTGCATAAATTCATATTTAATATTAATAATTTATTATTTAGCATAAATTGATATTTAATATTTAAATTGAGGAATAATGGTAGTTTAGATATTTAATAATAGTAGGAGTGGTATTAGTCTCCAAAAAAAGTTCTCCATTTAATATATTTTTAAGTAGTAATAGATAATTGATAGATAATATAGTAATATAAATAGATAGATAATAGATTCGTAATACATACATGTGAAAACAAGGTGAAACTGGTCTTCACGGTGAGGCGGCAAGTATTATTCTTTCTCTTGGATTTAAGCCAACGGGATGCTTGGATTGAGTGAAGCAAACTCAAGAAACTCAATATCGTTTTCCAATATATTCATTGTTTCATCGTCCAAAACCACCCACGCTTCTATTCCATCACCATTTGTTGTATCCATCAAAACAACTAGGTTTCTTATCTTGGACTCATAAACATTACCTCCATTGCCAATCCATATTGGTTTTCCCCATCCAAAATTCACTTCATTTAGACCCATATTACGCCAGCTTGTAAATGTATATGATTCGCAACTCTTTGCGTAAAACTCATGTAATTGCTCAAATGAACTCAAAATCGCCTCAAATCCATTGTCTCCTGTTAATTTATGTATAAAATCACTATTTATCTCTAATAATGATTTTCTCAATGTATTTTCTAAATCATCCAATTTTATGATCTCTGTGTTTGATGCTTCGTAATAAGCTCGACTCCTCCAGAAAATGTTGCCAACATTATATTCCGATAAAGGTGGTTGGATTCTTTTTCGCATGTTCACAAGGTGGACTAATGTGGATCCCCATTTTTTAACTTCAAAATTTTGATCTTCACCAATCACAACAACTTCTTTCTTCTCTGTCATTTTTAATTAATAGTTAATATATTTTGGGGAGTTGCAAATCTAGCAATTTTTTTAGTAATATTTATAAAAATATACTCTTAAAAATATCTGTAACTATAGCAAATTTTGATTAGGTAAAACAGTGATAAACATTGAATTACATATTTTTACACTAAGTTTATTAATGATACACACATTAATCACTCATTAATATAGTAAAAAGAGTAAATTACAAATAACACTCCTGTAATTTTGGTCAAACTGGTGAACACCCCTGTATTTTAAAAATGGCAAATCGCATCCCTATAGTTCAAAATTATGCCAATAAGACCCCTCCTCTACGTTATGGTTACTTGAAAATTTCTAAATCACTAGTAAACAAATGGGTTAATGGATTCATTCATATCTAATATTTTGATGATAATACACTCTTTTATTTATTGACCATTTTGAAGTTTTGAAGTGATCATAAAGTAAAGATCAAAATGAGGATTTTAAAACATCTTGAATCATTCAAATCGAAGTTCAAATGAAGAAGTTATGGCTAAAAGAAAGTTTACAATATTATTAGAGGGGAAGAGTATTATTGGCATAATTTGGAACTACAGTGTGTGATTTGTCATTTTTAAACTATTGGGACTATTCATGAATTCAACCAAAATCACAGGGGTGTTATTTGCAATTTACTGTATTAGAAATTGCTATATTTTCAAATAGTTTTAAATAATAATATATTTACAAATATTGCAGTAAAATTTCCCATAAATTTTGCCCACTAATATTAATCAATCAATAAAATTCTAACACATATAAAAATAAAGAGGAGCTCCTCTTTTAGACTCATTTGAGATAGTTTTGAAAGTTCTTAAAAGTGTTTTTAAAAACACTTTATTTATTAAAAACACTTTCTTTACTAAAAAAAACTTTTAAAAGCTATTCCACACACGTACCGTTAGTGAGGTACAATTATTATTAGATTTTGTAAGGCATTAATGAACCAACCAAAGATTCAAAGGGTCATGTGTCTCAGAGATCAATAAATATATATTCAATTATATAATAAATAATATACCGGATACTTGCAAATCTAACAAAAAGAAAATAATTATAGTAAAACTGAAGAATTTTAAAAATAATTGAAAATCTAGAAAGGTTTATAAAATATTTACAAAGGTAGCAAATTTTAAACATGTCATTAAGTTATTAACATATATTTATATATTTTTAAAATAAGTTAATCATTCATTCAGTTTGATTAATGATAATCACTTGATCTTCAAAACATTAATTTATATATTTTAATGATTGACTTAGCATGTAAATCATTAATTAATATTAATCAATACTAATCAATGATAGACATAGTTAAAATATACTATATTTACAAATAATTTAAAACCATAATATGTTTGATTTTATTAAATACTATAAAAAATCAGCTACCTATGAAAGTTTCCCTAGTATATATGTTAAGAGTTATGTTTTACAAGGAAGTGACTAACAGCTAAGGACACTGTTTCAGTTTCTTTTCTTTCTTTCTTTTTTTGGAGAATTTCAATCTCTTTTTGGTTTACCTAAATTTGTGAAATTAAAATAAAAAGTTATAAACTAAAAAAAGTAAGTAGTTGAAGATATTTATAAGGGGCATTTGCAAATCTAGCAATTTTTTTAGAAATATTTGTAAAAATAAAAGCTCAAAAAAATATTTGTAAATATAGCAAATTTTGATCGGGTTTATTAGTGATAAACATTGAATTACATATTTTTACACTATGTTTATAACTGATAAACATGATAAAAATTGCTATATTTGCAAATATTTTTTTGAGTTTATATTTTTGCAAATATTACATTAAAAATTGCCACCCAATGAAATTTCCTTATTTATAAGGTCTATTTTTTGGATATCATTAGTGATAATATAATATGATAAAAAAAATTATCTTTATTATATTTTTTTAACATAATTTTCATTTTTTTATTATTTCATAATATTTGTATGTATATTGTCATTTGTGTGAATCGAACGTTTTTTTAAAAAAAAAACATTATCATAAATAGATTAAAGTTTATCCATATTTACTTTATTTAAATTTCAACAAATTATATATCATTAATAATCATAAAAAATTTAAATATTATAATAATATCATATCATTAAATCAACACACACATATATATGAGAAAATATTGGGTGTACCCGGACTATGGTCCCTTCCCCCAATAAATTATTCCTATTTTAATTATTTCTATTTAATATAAAAAAGACGGACTAACAAAGCTCACTGGGACGTGAAGTATAAAGGATAAAATCCTAAAATAATCCCTTTTGATTTTTATTCATCCCAGACAAGGAAAGTTGGGTTAAATAGAGAAATATAATATTTGAAAAATCATATATTACTTATAATCAAATATTTGATGAAACATATATATATATATATATATATATATATATATATATATATATATATATATATATATATAGCGAATATTTATAAATCTTTTTTATCTCTTACCAAAAATTTCTTCTAAGTTCATACGGTGGTTTAATTTTTTTTATCCCTTTCAATTTACTCTTCCTTAAAAGAGATAAAATAGCTTATAATATTATATGTGGAGGGAGACAACTTCATACCCATGTATGTTTTTCTGAAATTGTATTTATAGTTTTTTATTATTATTATTATTTACAAAAATTTAGTTAATGTTAATTGTTAACGTATATATATTATTGTAAATGGGTTGTCAATTAGGAGTCAATTAGGCAATCAATTAGGAGTCAATCAGGCATTTAATCAGGCATTTCCTTCCTTATTTGTCCTTGTATTTCTCTTATATATTCATGTAAACTCATACAGAATAATATAATTCAGAATATCAATCAGATCTATTCACATGGTATCAGAGCCCCGCTTTCGATATTTTTTTTCCGTTCTTGTTTCCAGCTCCAGTGAGATTCCTATCTCATCTCTGATTTTAGCCCTAGCGCCGCCGCTTGCGTTCAGATCTACGAGTTCAGATTCATCCCCCTAGCCTCTCTCACTCAGACGGCCATTTTTTTTATTTTTTTTTTCCTTTGAAAATCCATCGCCAGAAACCTGTTTTTGCCCTTGCTCAACGAAGAAGACAAGAACCTTCTGCACATTGTCACCTGCCCGCGTCCCTGCCCAAGTTTAAAAAAAAAAAAAAAAAACCACTGCCCGCGCCTGCCCAGAAAGAACCCTGCCCGCGCCTGCCCGATCTGCCCACGCTGCCCGCTCCTCTGCCCTGCTGCCCGACACCATTTGGAAACTTCCTTGCTGCCCACGCCCCTGCCCGTCTGCCCGAAATCATTTGGAGCATTCCTTGCTGCCCGCGTCCCTGCCCTGCTGCCCGAAACTGTTTGGAACCTTATTTTGGTTTATTATGGATAAAAATACCGTTTTCCGTCATCCTCGTACTACTCTCGGCTCTTCATTCTGCACAAATTGTAAAAATCCAGGCCACCGGTTTGCTAATTGTCCTCTAATTGAGTGCAGGTATTGTCATCAGTTTGGTCACATTTTGGATAATTGTCTAATACGTCCGCCTCGCCCTCCGGAACATTCTACGAAACCAAGACATCTTTGTACCGTTGATTCCTCTTCTGTTGTTGCTGCCACTCCCGCTTCTTCTGCCTCTCATCCTCCTTCCTCCTTAACGCTTAGCGATCTTCAGGATATCTTCAAACAGGTAACCTCCTCCAATTTTTCCGCACTTGCTGTCACTCCAGGTACTTCTTGGCTCCTTGATTCAGCTTGTTGTAATCATATGACATCCGATATTTCTCTTCTTTCTTCTCCAACCCCGACTAAATCTCTTCCCCCAATTCAAGCTGCTGATGGGAACTGTATGTCTATTTCTCATATTGGAACTACTGTCACTTCTACCTTGCACCTTCCCAACACTTATTGTGTCCCAAACTTATCTTTCAATTTGGCTTCTGTTGGCCAGTTGTGTGATCTTGGCTTTGATGTTATTTTTTCTTCTCATGGTTGTCAGGTTCAGGATCCGCAGACAGGACAGACGATTGGTACGGGTCGCAAAGTGGGACGATTGTTTGAGCTCACTTCTCTCGAGCTCCCTGCTTCACCTTCTCCTTCTATAACTGCTTCTGTTATCGATTCATCTCCTATTCTTCAGTGGCACCTGCGTCTTGGTCATGCGTCTTCTGAAAAACTTCGCACCTTAGTTTCTCTTGGCAACTTAGGTAATATCTCCAAATTTGCTTCCTTTGATTGCTTAAATTGTAAACTTGCAAAACAACCTGCTTTATCTTTCACCACTTCATCTTCTTCATGTGACACTCCTTTCGGTTTGATTCACTCTGATATTTGGGGACCCGCTCCTACTTCTACAGTGAATGGTTATCGATATTTTGTTGTATTTATTGATGATTATTCCCGTTTCACTTGGATATATTTTCTTAAACATCGTTCTGCATTGTCTCAAGTCTATATTGATTTTGCTAATATGGTCAAAACCCAATTTTCTCGGACTATCAAAATTCTTCGCACGGACAACGCCATGGAGTATAAGGATTCTATTTTTCTCCAGTTTCTCAAACAACAGGGAACTCTTATCCAACGATCTTGCCCCCATACCTCCCAACAAAATGGTCGAGCGGAACGTAAACATCGCCACATTTTGGATTCTGTTCGTGCTCAACTTCTTTCCGCTTCTTGTCCGGAAAAGTTTTGGGGTGAGGCTGCTCTCAACTCTGTTTATATCATTAATCGTCTCCCTTCTTCTGTCCTTCAAAATATATCTCCTTTTGAAAAATTATATGGTACTTCACCGGATTACTCCCATCTTAAAATCTTCGGTTGTGCTTGTTTTGTCCTTCTTCACCCTCATGAACATACAAAACTTGAACCTCGTGCTCGATTATGTTGTTTCCTTGGCTATGGCCCTGAGCATAAAGGCTTTCGATGTTGGGATCCGATTTCAAAACGGTTACGCATCTCTCGCCATGTTACCTTTTGGGAGCAAACTATGTTCTCCAGTCTCTCCTCCTTCCATTCCTCTCTTTCCAGCCCTCAATCATTCTTCACTGATCCTTCTCCGGCGCTCTTTCCATCATCTGATCCTTCTCCTACCCCTGAGCTTGAACAATCTGTTCCTCTTCCTGCTCTCCCAGATTTGTCGTCTGTCTCTACTGCTGATCCAGAACCTGCCACTCATGTTCGTCGCTCCACTCGGGTAAGAGAACCTCCTGCTCATCTCCAAAATTATCATTGTTTTTCAACTATTGTCTCTTTAGCTGAGCCTTCATCCTATCACGAGGCTAGTACTAACCCTCTCTGGCAGCAAGCGATGACTGAGGAACTACAGGCTTTAGAAAAGACTCATACTTGGGATTTTGTTGATCTTCCCCCTGGAAAACGACCTATTGGTTGTAAGTGGATTTACAAAATAAAAACTCGCTCTGATGGTTCAATTGAACGTTATAAGGCTCGTCTTGTTGCAAAAGGTTATTCTCAGGAGTATGGTATTGATTATGAAGAGACATTTGCTCCGGTTGCCCGAATGACTTCCGTCCGTAGTCTTTTAGCTGTCGCAGCTGCAAAACAGTGGCCTCTTCTTCAGATGGATGTTAAAAACGCCTTTCTCAATGGTACTTTATCTGAAGAAGTATTTATGAAACCACCTCCTGGAACTTCTCCTCCACCTCAGAAAGTGTGTCTTCTTCGACGTGCTTTGTATGGTCTTAAACAAGCACCCCGAGCCTGGTTTTCCACATTCAGTTCAACCATCACCCAACTTGGCTTTACTTCAAGTACTCACGATACAGCCTTATTCACTCGTCAGACTCCTCATGGTATTGTTCTTCTCCTTCTTTATGTTGATGATATGATTATTACAGGCGATGATCCTCAAGCTATCTCTGATTTACAAACCTATCTTGGGAAACACTTTGAGATGAAAGATTTGGGTCCACTCAGCTATTTTCTAGGCCTTGAGGTCTCCTCTCGCTCGATGGCTACTACCTATCTCAAGGCTAAATATGCATCGATCTTCCTGGCACGTTCTGGTATCACTGATTCTACTACTGCATCCACTCCCTTGGATTCTAATGTGCGCTTGACTCCTTTTGATGGTACACTTCTCCCGGATCCTACTTTGTATCGACAACTTGTTGGAAGCCTTGTGTATCTGACTGTGACTCGCCCTGATATTGCCTACGCAGTTCATATTGTTAGCCAGTTCATGTCTGCCCCTCGGACTATCCATTTCACCTGCCGTGTCTCGTATTCTACGCTATGTGAAGGGCACCCTTCTCCATGGACTTGATTTTCTTCACGATCCTCTATGGTTCTTTCTGGATATTCTGATGCTGATTGGGCTGGTGACCCCACGGATCGACGTTCCACCACAGGCTACTGCTTCTACTTGGGAACTTCTCTTATCTCCTGGCGAAGTAAGAAACAGACTGTTACCTCTCGTTCTAGCACTGAGTCTGAATATCGTGCTCTTGCTGATGCTACCTCTGAATTATTATGGCTTCGCTGGTTGCTTGAAGATATGGGTGTTCCTCAGAAGTCTGCTACTATTCTTCATTGTGATAATCGCAGTGCTATCCAGATTGCTCACAATGATGTTTTCCATGAACGCACCAAGCATATTGAAAATGATTGTCACTTTGTCCGTCAACATCTTCAAACCAACACTCTTATTTTACATTCAATTTCAACAACAGATCAACCGGCCGATATCTTCACTAAAGCTCTTCTTCCTGGTCGTTTCACACAGTTACTTGACAAACTCAAATTGGTTTCTACACAACCACCTTGAGTTTGAGGGGGGCTGTTAACGTATATATATTATTGTAAATGGGTTGTCAATTAGGAGTCAATTAGGCAATCAATTAGGAGTCAATCAGGCATTTAATCAGGCATTTCCTTCCTTATTTGTCCTTGTATTTCTCTTATATATTCATGTAAACTCATACAGAATAATATAATTCAGAATATCAATCAGATCTATTCACATTAATTTTAGTAGGATTGACATACAGAAAGAAATATAATCTATAGATGAAGTTTTTTTTTTTGTACTAGTGAGCTGTATATTATATTGATATAATTTTCAATTTTATTGAATATTTTTAAAGAGTTTCTACCAAATTTCAATTAATATATTTGAATATAATTTAATAAATTTTTTCAATCACCTTAAATTTATTTACTGATAAAAATAATGTTTAAAAAATAAATTTTTAATTAAGTTTAATGTTAATCTGAAAATGAAATTGCAAAACAATAGACCACTATATGAACCCTGGAAGAAATTTACTGATGAATAATTTTTTTATATTATATTTCTCCCTTTGCCAAACTTTCCTTGTTTGAGATGAATCAAAATCAAAAGTGATTAAATCCTTTATAATTCTTCACGTCACGTCCCAGTGAGCTCTATTAATTCCATCTTTTTTTTTTTTTATATTAAATAGGAATAATTAATTGGGGTAGTCCGGGTACACCCAATATTTTCTCCATATATATATGCCCTCCTGACCTTAAATTATGAATATTTAGTGAACAAAATATTTAGTTTTTATGTGCGAATATGGAATAATTACCTGATCCATATCTGGCTGCTTTCATGGCATATTTCCAAATGAAGCAAGTAACAACTTCCAAACTAGTTGGTTTTGGAACACTAATGGATTTGGCTTTTGCTTTCAGATTTGATATTTTCATTGAATCAAATACAAACCTTCTGACAATGCTGCTTTTTCCTTCACACACTTCAAATGGAGTTTCTGCAAACGGCAATATTTCTCTTTGTGGGAACAGTGAAGAAACCGAATCGTAATTTCCAAACCTTATTAGTTTCTCTGATTTTCCATTACATGAATCAGCCCATGATTTAATGAATGAACTCATAGTGGTTCCGTCTATAATTTTGTGTAAAAAAGAAAGACCAATTGCAATTCCACCACATGAGAAAATGTTAATTTGAACTCCAATCTGAATTGCTGTTTCTAATGGTTGACTCAAAACAAGAGGAAATGGAAGGAATTGAGGAATCACCTCAAGATTTGGTTGTTTAAGAAACTCCGCCATGGGTGCGTTGACGTGTGCCTCAAGAAAGAGAGCTCCTTCATCAGAGCATTCAATCAAGTTCCCATTGATTCTTCCAGCGAGCATGTGATAACGAGAAAGTGTTTGTGATAAAGAAAATTTCAATCTCGCAATCGTATTTTCGATCGTGGGATCACGGTTATCGGTTTCATTCATGAGGTAGAAGTAGATGATGGGAATGTACACAAGAGGGGAGAGATTGTCCAAAACTGAAACTTGAAATGTTTTTGGTTCATCATCAGGACTTTCTTTTTTTGCTGGCTTGATAATTTCTCTTGATACGATTTGCAATTCCATTATTGATTCTTCTTTGGATCACTTGCTAGCTGTCTTCAATTGTAGAGAAGTTCAGAGATAGAACAAAGAAATATCCACATAAAATGAAAGGGATTGCTTACCCTATTAAGGGTGGGGAAGAAAATAATAATAATAATAACAATTTGGAGTGAAAAAAGATGGCAAATCGTTATAAACTATGGTAATAAATAAATAAATAAATAATAATAAGAATAGTAAATGATGATGGCGATAAAAAATTTGAACAACTGGATGCTAAAAAATGAGCAGCCAAGTTTGCTTAAAACCAACTAAAATCATTCAAGTGGCTGCTAAATAGTCGTCCTAAGCGATTAACTGATTTTGATTAGTTTTAAGAAGGCTTGATTACTATTTTTAAGCAGACAAGTATTGTTCTGTAATGTCCCGTTATTTTTGAGGTGAATTTTTTTTTTAATTATTATTTTATTTATTTATTTATTGAATTAAAGTGTTAAATATAATTTTAGAATTTGTTATTTAGAAGTAAATAGTTAATTTCGTTCGGAAACTTTTTAACTGTTTAATTAGCTTAAATTAGTTTCGATGGCATTAATAATTATTAATAGGCTAATTAATAATTATTAATCACCATTGAGCTAGTTTAAGTGGTTCGGGTTTCGTTTTAAAAGCTTAAGGCAAGAAAAGGACGTAGGCGTCATTTTCAATTTCTTAAATATCAAAAACACTGTTCATTTATCTCTTTAAATAAGTCAAATTAGACAAAATTTCATCATTTTTATTCTCCTTCTTCTCCTTTGCCGTGGACATCAATTGGAGAATTCCAATTTTTGGTTTTTCTTCAATTCTTGGCGGATCGCTATAATTCCGGTTGCGTTGGATAGCCACGGGCCCGAGCATCATTTCCAACCTACCAATCGATCTTTTCCACCATTATCTCAAAGCTTTAAGGTATGTTTAAGTTCAAAACCTAACGCTTCAAATAGTGTTTTAATGGTGATTTTGGTTTTAATCTTCCAATTCTTGCTCGGGAACTCGGAGATTTAGATCGAGGGAGTTGTTTTATGCATATTTAGAACTTTCCCTAAACCCTAGAATCGGGTTTGAGCCAAAAGCCATTTCTTTGAGTTATTCTCATTTTTCATGATGCTTAGGGTTTTGAATTTGATATGTTTTATGATTTTACTAAATTGTTCGAGATTGAACTTTTGACCTAAACCCTAAATCATGTTTACCCATTGATATTACCAACCTCCAAAGTGTCCGAAACCAACTCGAAACCCTTTTAAAGTGCTTAAAAATCCGGAAAACCAACTTCACCTTGAAATCCCTTTGAGTCGTGGGCTTCTTGGGGGCATTTCCTGGATGTTTTGTCTTTTATTTTTGTTTCGTGACGATCGTTGTTCAATTCGGTTAATTAATATACTTTAGGTGTATTTTAATTATAGGTTTCGTGCATCGATCGTGAAATTGGTCAACCGGTGATTTGGAGTTGACTTCAATAATAAGGTGAGTTTAAAATGGTTGTGATTACTTTTATGTTTTCGAATTGCTTGACGATTATGTTCGATCGAGGTTAAGAGGGTTATTAGATTTTAGAACTTATCAAAGAAGATATATAATTGGGAGTTAAGGAAAGCGCATAAGAAAAGAACTAGTTAAGTTTTGTGTTTTTTTTAAAGTATGATGTTATTGGTGGATTAAGTTATATTCTCGAGGAGAATTAGATTCCGGAAATTGGAGAAGAGAATTAGATACTCCATTTATTTGAGTGGTTATAAGATAGTTAAAAGAAAAGTTGGAGAGAAAGTATCATGTTTAGTTGGATTATAACATATTTGGAGAAAAGGAGTTGTGGTGATTAGTATGATAATTATAGCGATGAGATTCATTAATTAGTACTACCAAAGGGGAGTAGTACATGTGGCGTTATGATACGTGTGGTATGTGTGGTGACAGTGAGGTCACGGTATGGTTTGTGATTGGTGACAATGTGGTCACGGTGACAGTGAGGTCACGGTATGTTTTGTGATTGGTGACAATGTGGTCACGGTGACAGTGAGGTCACAGTATGTTTGTGATTGGTGACAATGTGGTCACGGTGACAGTGAGGTCACGGTATGTTTGTGATTGGTCTGTAAGGTCACGGTATGGTTGTGATTGGTGACAATGTGGTCATGGTATGGTTGTGAATGGTGACAAGTGGTCACGGTTGAATTGTGAAATGTGACAATGTGGTCACAATGTGAAATAACGTGTGGAATGACATAAATGATAGAAATTTACTTTATTATTTACTTTGTTATGCTTTAGTTGTTTTAGTACTTTATTTACGAGCTTGAATGTTTACTTTTCGAAATTACGATATAATAGAATGGGATTGATTTTCTTATATAAAGTACTTGGGAATATTGAATGGGTAGTAAGAGCACATTAGGATTTTTGGACACATTTTCCGATATAGGATTCGGTCCATAGGAGTGCTTGCATCCATCTTATTCTCACTAGCATTTTTATGCTAATGTTGCTACACTTAAACTTTTCAGGTAATACTCGTGCGAGGGCGAGGTCGTGGAGGTGGTGCTGCGTGATCGCGAGTGGATGTCTTGGATACCTGGACTAGAAAAGGCATATTCTGGAGCATTTTAGAAATGCTAAATATAAACTTGATATTGATGTCTTAAATTTGTGTTTTGTTGCTCATGAGAGCCTAAGATCTGTTGTATATATTTTCGTGTTATTTTCTCTGATTTTGGGCATAAAATGGAGTGAAATGTCTGTTGTTTTAAATTCTCTGATTTGAGCTCATGTAAACAGGTTTTGGTAGTCCATATTTTAAACTGATCCACGCCAAATTTTTATAAAAATAATGTCTTCCGCTGTTTATTCTGATTTAAAGATTTGAAAAAATTCGAGTCTTTACATGCATGTTCAAAAAATTTAATCCCATATAGATTGTGAAAGGGGCATTTTCAAATATGTTAGAAATTTTTATAATATTTACAAATTTGTTAGGAAAAAAAAATATTTACAAAAATGTTAGAATTTTAAAAATTCTGAGTATATTAGTCAATAACTATTAGTATATCAGTGAACTTTTAGTATATCAATGGTAGTTTATCAGTCGATCATTAATATTCTATCATTGATATACTATTATATATCACTGATATACTATTAATTATTGACTGATATACTAATAGATTCACTGATATACTCGACTTTTGAAATTATAACATTTTTGTAAATTTTTTTTTTTCTAACATTTTTGTAAATATTTCACTCAATTATAATATTCATGTAAATTTACCATTGTGAAATTATATTAAAATGAAATCATAAAAAGAAAATAATAAGAGAAATACATATAAGTAGAGCTAAAATGAAAATAAAAAAATTACCCTATGAAATAAAATATTTACTTTAGGTTTTCAGTTATACTTGTTTTATTCATTGTGAATATCAATGATTAAATAAAATAAAATATTATATATGTGCATAAGAGTTCAAAACTGAAAAAATAAAATATTGCATGATGATTGTTTAATATTTTTCCAGAGTAGAAGATGAGCTATAGAAACAGTTTTGAAATAACTGGCAAGCCATTAAACTAGATTAAATTAATAATGAGTACATAATTTTTCTTAAATATAATAAACTTTATTTTATATGACTTCTAATATATTTTTAATTTACAGTAAAATTTTGATTAATACTTATATAACAGAGTAATTGAGAAATGAAGTTAAATGATTGATATGGTTTTTACATCGAGATGGCCTATCAGACAACATTCAAAATAACAAACAAACAAAAAGGGAATATTTGTCTTCACCTGCTCCACCAACCTATTAACCTCTATGGACACGTCGGAGATGGCATGATGTGTACTCTAGATATTGCATCTAATCATGTCGCGATGGAAAATTTAAATTATATTTAAAAAAAAAAACTAATATCGATTTAAAAATGCAATCTCGCCGGAGAGAGAATGAACATTGATTTGATTTTGATCCTTGTAGAGCGAAAAGAGGACTACGATAAGTAGTGTTTATCAATAAATTATGATCTTAATCAAGTGAAATTATTTGTATAACACGTAATCTACAATCATGTTTGCAAAAACATACAAAATCCGATCGCATAAGTTAATCTAAAAGTAGATTGATTCTAAAAACTTTGGTTTACATATTAATGGTGATCTTTATAATAGCACAATCAAACTTTAATTGTACAACTACGTTTCTATTAATACTGCACATGTGAACTACTGTAATTCACCATAATTTCTGTTAAGGAAGAAGACATTGAACAAATTAATTAGCTGCTAATCTTTCTATTAGTTTAGTTTGTTAATCTTTTCTCTCTTCAAGTTTTCACTTTTCCTTTTTTGTTATTGTATCTCCAATCAAGGCTAGCCACATGTAATATTCTTTCCCTATTAATACACATTGCTAGCGTGCCTCATTAAGCAAGAAACTGAGAGCATATTTTCCTTCTTTTACATTTTGTCTCTATTTTTCTTTACAATCTGTTTCATGGTAAGCTGACATAGCCTTTAATGGCATCTACGACTAGGGCCTCTTCATCAGCTAGCTCTGAGCAAGAGCAGCCACCTACTACACTACCTCCTCCTCATATTCCTATTATTACTTCTACGACTCCTCCAACACGCACTGTTGTAGAAAAGAAAAAAAGGTGCGTTTCCTCAACTTCATACCCCAATAACAAAGTGACAACTCGTATTCTATCATCAAAATCAACATAACAATGGTGCTACTTCAAGTAATCCGTATCCAAGTTTCTATCCAACTTTTCACCCAAATTCCTTTCAACAAACTCAACCTGCACCTCCACAATTTCAATAATCTTAGCAATATCCTTTCTACTCATACCCTCAACCCAATACACAACTTAATGTTTTTCCTTAGATCTTTCCTTCCACAAATTTTTAGTCGCAAACCATCAAATCTTGGTTTATCCTCTCTCACAGCGAAATTGACAGACACAAATTACCTTTTATGGAAAACTAGCTTCTTAATGTCATAATCTCTAATGGCCTTGAGCAATTTATTGATGGTTCTCTTTGTAAACTCTTATTTTTTTTAAAAAAACAAAATAAATAAGAGGATAAGGTTGAATGGTTAAAAAAAAAAGAAGAAGATAAGGTTTTAAAAAAAAATTATGGTTGTTTCTTGGCTTGACATGTGGCAAGGGGAGTATTTAAAAGAAAAAAATAAAACACAAACTCATATCTTGGTGGCCTGCAACCCGTGAGCAAGGAAAGAAGAGAAAGGGACAAAAGAAAGAAAAAGGGAAGAAAAGGGGAAAAGGAAAAATGAAAAAATGGCTTGGGAATTTTTGAAGATGCATCAATTTAATGCTAGTTGGTAGGTAATTTCCTCAACCCAATTATTCTATTTGATGAATTTTGGTAGTTTTTGCTATGCTTCAAGGTTAGTTTATGGATTTTATGAGTTTTATTTTTTATGGATTTTGAAGAGAATTGAAAAAAAAAATTGAACCTAATTGAGAGGTTGATGTTTAAGATTTAATAAGAATGATGTAGAAATGAGAGATTTCCCATATTTTAATGGAGTTGTTATGGAAAATTATATAAATTAGAAAGAGGATAATGTGTGCTTTTTCTTCAATTTGAGTTGGGATTATGTGTGGGAAGAGGAAGAGCAACAAAATTGATATTAATTATTTGACTTTGAAAACTACATTGGAAATGTAGTCATTGGACAAATGGAGTTTTAGCCAAGGGATTTTAATAATAATTTTACATATTTCCAATATGTTTTTCTAACATATAAAAAGCACTAATAGATTTTTAACGGTTATGTATTTTCTTAAATCAATTTTTTAAGGTGATATCGTGGCGTAAATGATTTACGATTTGGAATGTTCACAACAAAAGTTTGTGAGTGATTTTCTATTTTAAGTTTATGATATTATCGAAATTTGGATTTCTGAAATAAAGATTTGGCTACAGATTTTACGGAAATGAGTTTTATGATATAATGCATATTATTTACGAATATTATGTACACAGTTAGGTTTTTAGAAACAAGTATATTTTATGAAAGGTTTGAAAATTATGTTAATAGTTGCAGTAGTTTATTTTCAAACCGCTAGAAACAGCACCTCGATTATCAGTTTTCAGCAGGTCTTTGGGACCGACTTTAGCATACATATAGGCGTTGGGTCGTATGTTAGGGTGTTTAGCCCTTTGGGGGCAGCTCTACGCGCGTATGACCAGTTTTAATATTTAGTTGCTCTGATGCATGTATGATTTTGCTCTACATGCAGTATGACCAGTTAAGAGTACATTTTTAGTGTGGTTTTTAGCACTATCATATAGTATATGAACAGTTTCTATTGTATATATATGTTTACGTACAATTATTGATCTGATTTCGACAGCTGAATATTATGATTATTAAATTACGACAATATCACGTTTTGCGGGTTTTAGTTTTGAATATTATGATTATTAAGTTTTACGAATATTAGTTTTGAATAGTTTAATAAATTTGGAAACTACTTTATATTATGTAGTTTTGAAGAAAACATTAGTTTAATAAAAATTCCACTCACTGAGTCTTTTTAGCTCATTATTTTCAAATGTTTTTTCCCTCACAGGTAGCATTTAAGTTTCAGAGACGATCGAGCCTACAACGAACTTATCCACCACCTGTTCTGCATCAGCTCAGCTAGTACATGAGTCATTTTTAGTTTGATATATTTTAAACTATATTCATGTTTAGTTTGCCTTGATGGTACGTGTTGGCCTTTGGCTATCACTTGCCATCGGCGCACGTCTCGTCTCAGGTCTATAGGGAGGTCTCGGTATGAGTTGTGACAAGTTGGTATCAGAGCATTACGATTCTATATGTGTCTCATTGTGTCACATTTGCATTTATTTCATTGCCTGACATGTATTGAATTATAAGTGCATATGGTTTGTGGTGGCAAAGCGTTTAGGCTCGAAGGTATGTTTATGAAACTCACTGCTATTAGTTGGTGAGTTTTATTGATGAAATATTTTAAAAAAATCATGTAATTTATTTAAAAGTGATAACAGTTTGAGAGTAGTAAAAATTATTAGCTGGTGGTTTAAGTCAGTTAGGCTGAAGTTGTTGAAAGTATGAAAGGAAACATAATGTTCTTAGTTTATTGATTCTGAAATATGTAGATTTGGGAAATGGTAATTTAGTATTTGTGGAGAATTCTTTGGTACTGACAATACAAGTATTCTATAGATATATTATGTTAAGAGTTTGAAATTTATCTTCTCAATTTGACTGGTTTAAGTAATTTGTAGTATATAATGTTTACGAAGACTGTGAGCGATATTGAAAGATGGACATGTATTAAAAGGCTATATAGTACCCATGATTATTAGAGCTTTGACTTGTTGATATCCAATTAATTAGAAACCTCCAGTCTTGAGGAGATTATTAAACATCAGATGTTGTGATGCGTAAAATATTGGAACCTTTGCGTGGTAAATTGGTGGTGGTAACCCCACTTGAAAATGGTTATTAACCGATGCTGTTTATAAAGTTGGTGAGATAGTTGTGGTTGGGAAGAAGTTTGACTTGGGTTGTACTGATTTTAATATCTATTAATTTGGGTATGAATTGTGCATGTGTTGAGTTTATTTTGGGAGAGATTTGTGTTTAGACGGCTAAATGAGATTGAGGTTATTCATCGTATTGAAAGAAAAGTCTTATCGTCTTATGTAATTTATGTGGTAAATGGTTCCAAAAGGGAATGATGGAATTGTTTAAGAGCTATTTCGAGAATTATTCTAGAATTGAATTAGCTCTTTACTAGCGGTAAAGATAGTTGTTGGAAAAGTTATCCAGTTGAAGCAAATTGCTTAAAGGTGTGTCGAAGTGTTTCACAATTATGACTCATTTAAATGTAGAAAATGTGTTAGAGTGGCTTTACATAAGATTTTGATTTATATTAGTCACGACAATTTTTTTTTATTCGTGAATCGTGAATGCTTTAGTTGAATGTGTTTAGTAGAGGTGTTAAAATGACTATATGGGTTTTAGATTGTTTTTGTGGTGAAAAGAGAATCTTAGCATCACATGTAATTTATGCAGTAAATTTCTCAGAACCGGATGATTTGTGGTGAATGTAGTGGATACTCACATAAGTGGTTTGAAAACTTGAGTAATACTAAATATGTTAGAAGTTTAGATGTGATTCTAGGGGGAACATTGGATTTGTTGTAAGAAAGAGAAGTTGGTGATGGATTATACCTGTACTATACATTTTTGTTAAAGGAAAAATAATGTGGTTGCAATTGTGCTTAGTTGAAAATTAAAGATGTGATAGTCTCATAATCCTAGTTAGTCTTCCTTTGTTATGTGAGTTTACTAGTTTGAATGTAGAAAACATTGGGGCATTGTTTTGTGAATTCTAGGACAATAGCAACTTTGATTGACTAGATTGTACCAGTAGAAACTGAAGATTTTGTTCTTTGAAGAAGAGGTGGAAACTATATTTCAACAAACATATTTTGAATTAGAGTAATTGTGGTGGTATTTGATGGTATTAGACAAATTTCCAAAAGTACTAATGGTTTTGTCTGTTATACATACGTATTATTGTGGAATATTAAATGCAAATGAAATATTCAGCTTATATGGAGCATCAGTGTAGATGGTTTCAAATATCGATATTTAATATATTTATAAGATCTAGCCATTTTAGTGCTAGCTTTGGGTACTAAATTGTTTTTCAGTTTGTATCTCTTTTGCGAACACGATAGAACCATTTTAAAGCGCTGGGTGGTGGAATATATAAAAAAAATGACTATAGTGGATTGACTTGTTGGACCATCGTTATTAAAAAAAAGTGTTTAAAAAAAAAGTAGTAGTGTGGATGTGAATGAGTGGAAAGCAAATTTAATCGATGCCTTCCATGGATACAAGCTTTTGGTATTATTCAAGGTATGAGTTTCTTGATTGTGGCAGATGCGTTTGTTAAGTGTTTTTAGTAGAGGTGTGTAATTGGCCTAACAAGTTTGAAATTATTTTAGTGGTGGAAGGAGAGGTTATGTATGTTATATTGTAAGTTTCTCTTAGAAGGGAATATGTTGTGTAATTAGTTTATGCAGTTGATCTGCAGCTGAGTAAATTGAAACTTGAGACATATCAGTGTGCATGAATATTCCAGTGTATTTCATGAGAATTTATCTGATTTATCACGAGAAAGGAAATTTGATGATTGATAAATGGTGGGTACAGCTAGGCTTGGTTTGAGCTAAGAAATTGAAAACACAAGCACAAAAACCTTTTGAAAGGATTTGTTACACTCAATGTGTTCTTTTTGGATGCATCTCAAGTGTTGGTGAAAGGAAGATGAAACAATGAGATTGAGTTTTGATTTATAGAAACTTGAAGAAAGTAACACTAGTACATAATTATTTTCTCATGAGGATTACGTGTTGATAAATGTAGTAGTGTAAGTATTAGACCACTTTTATAAATGATTTGTTTGATCAGCTCGGCAGTATCTTTATGTTTTTTGAAAAATTGTTATTAGATCAGGTTATTATCAACTTTGAATCAGATTAATATATGTGGTGATGACTACTTTCAGACCATTATGGGACGTTATGAAATCTTAGTGGCAATGGTGTAGCCAATTGTAATGACCCGATTTCCGTTAAATTTTATAATTTCAAAGTCATAGCGGAAGACTTAGTTTTTTAAAAAGGGCATGGGTTCGTTTAAAAATCGGATTATCCAAAACCTGTTTACATTGACCCAATTTCAGATAAAGCAGTAAACATGGAATGCGCATTCCAAATTTAAGATTTAAACTTCTAAACGAGCTTAAAACCGTAAGACATTTACAAATTTTAAACAAATGCTCTTTCGAGCCCAAAACAAAAAGTAAGAAAGGATAATAAGATGTTTACAAGCATTTCAAGAAATGCTAAACCAAAATGAGTCATGTTCCTGTCCATTCATCAACTCGACATGTCACATAGCGCCACATTCTCTCCCGCGTCCCTTGCGACGAGATTTACTTGAAAAATTGTAAGTGTAGCAACATTAGCATAAAAATGCTAGTGAGAGTGAAATGAAAGCAAGTAATCCTATGAACCACATTTCATACAAGAAATTATATCCAAAGGCCTAAATTGCTCTTTACTACCCATTCCACACTTTCAATTTCCACACAATCATACAATTGTAATATAACTTCATACATGGACCTTCAATCCCGTAAAGTAATGAAATAGAGACTTGAAGTAAAAGTACTAACTATTACTAAGTTTTTCTACACAATTCTAATGAATATATATTATTGTATCACTAATATCTTTATTACCATACGAGTTTCATCGTAATGTGTTACCGTATGGATCAACATCAATATACTACCATGTACCATCTTACCATATCACAAGTCATCGTAACGTGTTATCGTATGGATCAACATCAACATACTACCACATACGGTCTAACCATATCACAAGTCATCGTAACGTGTTACCGTATGGATCAACATCAACATACTACCACGTACAGTCTTACCATATCTGTAACGTCCCGTTATTTTGAAGTGATTTTTTTTATTTAATATTGTTTATTTATTTATTTATTTTAATTTAAGTATTTAGTTTAATTATTATTTTTGTAATTTCGATTTTAGTAGTTAATTTCGCCCGAAATTCTTTTTAATCGTTTTAATACTTTTAAATTCGTTTCGGTGACATTAATAATTATTAATAGGCCAATTAATAATTATTAATCACCTTTAGATTAATTTAAGAGCTTCGGGTTTTGATTTAGAAGTCAAAAGTCATAAAAGGACGCAACCGTCATTTCCGATTTCTTAAAAATATCCAAAACACTATTCATATTCTTCTTTAAATTGCCATTTGACCAAAGTTGACCAAAAACATCTCATTTTTCTTCTTCAAACCGTGGCTTCAAGGGGGGGGGGGGGAAAGAGATTTTCGGGTTTCGCTCATTTCTCGACGGATCGGATCGATTTCGGTTGCATCGGAAAGCCCTCGGGTCTAGGAATCCTTTCCACCTAGCTATCGTGCTTTCCATCCGTGTTCTAAGGACTTCTCGGTAAGTTAAAGTTCAAACCCTAAACTCCAAATAGTGTTTTAATGGAGTTTTCATTTTGAATCTTCGATTTCTTGCAGTTAAACTTGATGACTTTTATTACGGGAGTTGTTTTTAGTGATTTTGACAACTTTCCCTAAACCCTAAAACCGAGTTTCAGTCGAAGCCCTTCCCGTTTGAATTTTACATTGAGGGGGTTCTTTTGGGGTTTACTTTTTATTGATATGATGTTTATTGTAATTAATTTCGGGAATTCGTTTATTGTTCAAAAACCCAAATCATTGATACCCATTGAATTCGGGAACTTCGAAATTGCTTAAAACCAACTCGAAACACCTCTAAAGTACCTAAAAGCCGGAAAACCAAACCCGAGAACCACTTTTCATGGGGGCCGAGAGCCTCATAGTGGGGTTTATGGGGTTGTTCGTTGTTTTGAGCTTTTAGATGTTAATTGATCGATGTATGTTTATTTATTAATTGTTAGATGTAATTAATTGTAGGTGTTTCAGATTGTTGTTTGATCGTGCTTTCGGAAACTTGGAGCAAAGCTATTTTTGGCTAAGGTGAGAATAAATAGGATTTAAAGTAGTTTTAGAAACCGAATCAGTTGAACGGTTAGTAGAATTAGAAGCTAAGATTAAGATTCGATTCTAAGAAAAAAGAAAGTGAGCTAGTGCCCTTAGGATTAGGAGCTAGTTCTTTGAGTGAAAACTTTGGAGTTTCTCAAGGGAACGTCGAACTTTTGAAAGTTCTAAGTTAGAATCATTCCGGGAGATTAAATGGATCATTGGAAGCTAAAAGATCCAAACTTTTAGATAGAATGGTTAAAGGAATTCGATAATAGAACTTTGGATTTTAGTTGGAAGTTTGAAATCCTTGGAAGTGTAGATTATTTATTTAAGATAAGAACTTACTTTTATGAAAGTAATGGAAGTTTGATCTACTTATTGTTCTTCTAAAATCCCTATTTATTTACTTTATACATATGGACATCTATGATCCATTTACCTTATGCACTTTACTTTATGTCCTTTACTTTATGCCCTTTCGATTATGTTGAATGTTTATATTTACTTTACTTACACTTGAAAGTATAAATCATATCATATCATATTGCATTATCGTTTATTGGGAGGAATAATGAGGCAATGCATAGACTGAGTGTGCTTGCATTGTCTGGTATTATTCGTTTTATATTTCCGTATATATACACGAGGAATGCTAATGGACTGCGTGACTTTGCATGATCGGAGGAGATGGATAATGGGATAATGATGGAACTATGCGAGTTCACATTATCTGGTATTATCCATAATTACTATGATACATATACGAAGATACAGAGTGAATGAACTGACCTACGGGAGCTTCATTACCTGTATTCGGTGAGTGAGATAATGAGGTGAATGAACTGACCTACGGAAGCTTCATTACCTGACATTATTCACTAGAAATGTGAAGATATTATAGAAAAGACTTTGTATATTTTATTTTGGAAAGTGAGTTTAATGAGGTGAATGAACTGACCTACGGGAGCTTCATTACCTGTCATTATTCACTAGAGATGAAATAATATTATTGAAAAGACTTCGTATATTTTATTTTGGAAAGCGAGATAATGAGGTGAATGAACTGACCTACGGGAGCTTCATTACCTGACATTATTCGCATGTGATAGCTATATCGATGTAAAGGTTATATGTCATTTACACTTGTTTAGCGAATTAATGAATAATGATTAGACTACATGTACTAATGTTATCGTCATTAATCGCAACTTGTGATTGTAGAATATGTTAAGTCCGAGTGAGCTTAACATTATTATATTAAAAAAAATAACGGAAAGTAAACTTTTGATAGCTAATGCTATAGGAAAAGAAATGAGATATAAATGCTATATGCATTACGAAACAATACCCAGAAATACTTGGAATGTAGTTCCACAATCTTATTTCGGAGAATTGTAAGTAAAAGTGGAACACTTGATATAAACTCTTTGAATGGATTGATAGCAAAGAGTAAGTATGTTTTTGGACACGAATTCGGATACGGGTTTGAGGTCTAACTTTACTTTTTATTTTGTTTATTCTCACTGGGCTTAAGTTGTTAGCTCATGATATTACAAACATTTCCGGTGTTCGGGTCATGAGAGAGGAGCTGGTGCGGCTTGATCGAGAGGATGATGATGCTGAGATGGACTAGATGTCAATTAAAAGTTCCAGAACTTGCCTTATCTTATTTTGTTTTATTTTCGGTCTTTGAGATGTAAAATTTGTTATAATCTCTTAAGAGCTTTTCATTTCACTTTTATTTTTATAACCTCTTTGAACTCCTGATAGGAACTTAATGTTCCTTGTGTTTTTAGGTTTCAGAATTTAAGATGTAAACAGGTTTTTGGCTAGCCAACTTTTAAACATAACCACGCCATTTTTGTTAAAATATAAAGACTTCCGCTGTGCTTTCTAATTCAAATTATTATAAGTGTCGGGTCATCACAATATCACAAGTCATTGTAACGTGTTACCGTATGGATCAACATCAACATACTACCACGTATGGTCTTACCATATCACAAGTCATCGTAACGTGTTACCGTATGGATCAACATCAACATACTACCATGGATCAACATCAACATACTACCACATACGGTCTTACAATATCACAAGTCATCGTAACGTGTTACCGTATGGATCAACATCAACATACTACCACATACGGTCTTACAATATCACAAGTCATCGTAACGTGTTACCGTATGGATCAACATCAACATACTACCACATACGGTCTTACAATATCACAAGTCATCGTAACGTGTTACCGTATGGATCAACATCAACATACTACCACGTACGGTCTTACCATATCACAAGTCATCGTAACGTGTTATCGTATGGATCAACATCAACATACTACCACGTACAGTCTTACCATATCACAAGTCATCGTAACGTGTTACCGTATGGATCAACATCAACATACTACCACATACGGTCTTACCATAACACAAGTCATCAAGTTCCCTAGTAAGTTAGATTACTTAGATGAGATTGTACTAAAGTACTAGAGAACATAAACTACTTGAATTACACGAGTTATCACTCAAGTGTAACTTCTAAGCCACTTTGACTCCCAAACCACTCAAAGTACCTTAAACTTCCACTTTCATCTAAAATCTCTAATTTCATCTAATTTCTTTAATTCATCTTACAAGACTTTCAAACTCACTCAATCTTGCTTTCCTCCCGAAAGTCACTCCACTCACTTCCGAGTCTAAAGTCACCAACCAAAGTATTAAATTCCAGAAGTTAGTTTCCCTCTTAACCTCGATAAATAATATCGTAACGAAACTTAATTCATAAAATTACTAACTTCCATTTTAAACTCACCTTGGATTTGTAGTCAAGCTTCCCAATATGACGAGATCAAATCCACGCGATCAATCACAATCCTACAAATCAATTACACCTAACAATCATTAATTAACCGAAAATCGAGCAAACGACATCTAAATGCATAAAACAACGAAAAACTCGGGAATAGACCCTAGGCATACTCTCGGCCAAACAAGGGTGAAAGGCTTGGGTTCGATTTTAATGCTTTATGCATTTTAGAGGCGTTCCGGGTTGATTTCGAGTACTTTGGACGTTCGAATTATCAATGGGTAACCATAATTTAGGGTTTTGCACAATAATCGATTTCCAAAAAATTAAGTAAAATGTAAAATAATAACAAACTAAACACCGTAGCCATGGCCAAGTGAGAGAAAATCACACGGAACGGGTTTTCGACTCAAACTCGGTTTTAGGGTTAGGGAAAGTTTCTAAAATTGTCTAAAACGACTTCCTCGATTGAAATCTTTGAGTTTTTCGGCAAGAAATCGATGATTTCAATCTTGGACTCCATTAAAACACTATTCAAAGCTAAATTTAGAAACTTTGTCATACCTTGAGGCTTTTAGAAAACTGATGAAAACCTCGATTGTTAGGTTGGAAAAGATCCTTGGACCGAGGGCTTTTCAACACAACTGAAATTACATCGATCCACCGAGTATTTAAGAAAAGCCAAAGAGAGGAAGAAGAGGGAAGGGAGTTTCGGCCCTATGGAAGAAGAAGAGAAAAAGATGAGTGAAAGGGTTTGACCAATTTTGACTATTTAAAGAGGAAGATGAATAGTAAATGAGATATTTTAAGAAATTAGAAAATGACGATTACGTCCCTTTTAAATGATTTAGTTACCCGAAGATCTTAAATTAATGTAAAGGTGATTAATAATTATTAATTGGCCCGTTAATAATTATTAATGTCACCGAAACTAATTTAAAGTAATAAAAAGATTAAAAAGGTTTTCGAATGAAAATAACTACTAAATTCGAAATTACTAAATTTAAACTAACCTTAAATACTTTAATTAAAATAAAAAAAATAAAATAATAATTTACCTCCAAAAGTAACATGACGTTACACCAATGCTACAATAATAGTTACCATTCTATTGAACATGAATTTTGTCATTTATTTAGACAGGTTTGTTATTATGTTTATTATTGTTAGTGTATTTCCAAAGTAAATAAAGTCATACATATATTTTGGTATGAGAATTACAAACTCTGTGAGAAATAGTGATATGTAGAAAGTAGTAATTATGAATTCAGGTTTGTTTGAGTTAAGTTTTTGGGGAAAATAATCTTGTATAACATATATGTTGTCCCTCAGAAGATAAAGTAGTAGTTGTATGGGAATAACTTGTAGCTGTTAAAGAAATGTATAGTTTTCTATAACTAGCAAGTTACTATCATATTTTGGTCAGAAGATTTCCTAAATAGGTCTTTTGATGACTATTTTGATTGAAAAGAATACGAGTAAACAAAGATTGCAAAAAGTGAAGGAAAGGAAGATTGAATTATGCTATTATTTTAACACTTTTGATGTTATAAAAAGATGTTATTAGGGGTAATGATGCATCTCATCAAGGGATAAAATGAGTTTTAATTCAGAATAGTAAAACAATAGCTTATGGATTAAAATAGTTAAAGGAAGATGCATATGATGTTATACTATTAGAATCAGAATGAACAGCTGTGTTAGTGGAACGGAACATTTGGTGATATGAAATATATATGAGCAATTAAGATTTCAGATATATTTTGAATCAGGATAATGATAGCATTCTACTATTGGTTATATTTTAAATCATTTTATAGCATCAAATGTAGATTTATTGTTTGTTGAGATCAGTATAGTGAGATTTGTACATGTTACTAGAAATGAGTGTATTGGTTTAGTTGCTTATCGATTGGCCTCACTAGTGGAATTATCAAGAATTCACGATGTATTTCATGAATCCATATTACGTAAGTATATATCGGATCCATCTCACACACTAGACTTACAACCAGTGCAATTGAAAGAGAATTTATCTTATGAAGAAGGGCCCGTTATAATTCTTTATAGAAAAGAACATGTTTTGCTTATAAATGTTATTTCGCTTATTAAGGTGTTATGGAAGAATCACACAGTTGATGAGGCGACTTGGGAAAGTGAAGATTTTATGTGTTCTCAGTATCCTTAGCTTTTTCCTTTGAGTTGAATTTCGAGGACGAAATTCTTAAAAGGAGTTAATAATTTGTAAACTTTTATTTAAAAAAATAAAAATAAATAAGAGGATAAGGTTGAATGGTTAAAAAAAAAAAGATAAGATAAGGTAAGGTTTAAAAAAATTGTGGTTGTTTCTTGGCTTGACATGTGGGAAGGCGAGTATTTAAAAAAAAAAACACAAACTCATATCTTGGTGGCCTGCAACCCGTGAGCATGGAAAGAAAAGAAAGGGAAAAAGAAAGAAAAAGGGAAGAAAAGGGGAAAAGAAAAAAAATGAAAAAATGGCTTGGGAATTTTTTAATATACATCAATTTAATGGCTAGTTGGTAGGTAATTTCCTGAACCCAATTATTCTAGGGAAATTTCATTGGGTAGCATAATTTTTTGCAATATTTATAAATATAGCATTTTTAAAAAGTATTTACAAATATAGCAGATTTTTAAAAACCCTTATTCATGTGAATCAGAGATATCGGTGATAACTTGTAACATAATCAGTGATAACTAATAAGTAATCAGTGATTCATGCATAAAATATCAGGATATTAGTAAAATCAGTGATTATTTGTATAGAAATCACTAATTACTTGTGAGGAAATCACTGATTACTCATACAAACCTAGTGGCAATTTTGTAATATTTTAGGGGCGAATTTGAGTTCTTTGCTATTTTTGCAAATAACATTTTTACTGCTATTTTTATAAATATTGGACCTAATTTTGCTATTTTTGCAAGAGCCCCATTATTCTATTTGATGGATTTTGGTAGTTTTTGCTATGCTTCAAGGTTGGTTTATGGATTTTATGAGTTTTATTGTTCATGGATTTTTAAGAGAATTGAAAAAAAAAATTGAACCTAATTGAGAGGTTGATGTTTAAGATTAATTAAGAATGATGTAGAAATGGGAGATTTTCCATATTTTGATGGAGTTGTTATGGAAAATTATATAAATTAGAAAGAGGATTATGTGTGGTTTTTCTTTAATTTGAGTTGGGATTATGTGTGGGAAGAGGAAGAGACACAAGATTGATATTATTTGACTTTGAAAACTACATTGGAAATGTAGTCATTGGACAAATGGAGTTTTAGCCATGGGATTTTAATAATAATATTACATATTTCCAATATGTTTTTCTAACATATAAAAAGTACTAATAGATTTTTAACGGTTATGTATTTTCAGGTGATATCGTGGCATAAATAATTTACGATTTGGACTGTTCACAGCAAAATTAGTGAGTGATTTTCTATTTTAAATTTTATGATATTATCGAAATTTGGATTTCTGAAATATAAAGATTTGGCTACAAATTTTACGGAAATGATTTTTATGATATAATGTATATTATTTACAAATATTATGTGCACACAGTTATGTTTTTAGAAACAGTTATATTTTACGAAAGGTTTGAAAATTACGTTAATAGTTTAAGTAGTTTATTTTCAAACCGCTAGAAACAGTACCCTTAGTTATCAGTTTTCAACAGGTCTTACTATAGCATACACATAGGCTTTGGGCCGTATGTTAGGGTGTTTAGCCCTTTGGGGGGTACCTTTGCACGCGTATGACCAATTTCAGTATTCAGTTGCTCTGCTGCATGCATGATTTTACTCTGCATGCAGTATAACCTGTTAAGGGTACATTTTTATTGTGGTTTTTAGCACTATGATATAGTATATGAAGAGTTTCTATTGTATGTATATGTTTACGTACAATTATTGATCTGATTTCTACACCTGAATATTATGATTATTAAATTACGACCATATCACGTTTTACAAGTTTTAGTTTTGAATATTATGATTATTAAGTTTTACGAATATTAGTTTTCAACAGTTTTATGAATTTGGAAACTACTATATATTATGTAGTTTTGAAGAAAACATTAGTTTAATAAAAAATCCACTCACTGAGCCTTTTTATCTCATTCTTTTCAAATGTTTTCCCCCACAGGTAGCATTCGAGTTTCAGAGATGATCGAGCCTACAACGAGCTTATCCACCACCTGTTCTGCATCATCTCAGCTAGTACATGAGTCATTTTTAGTTTGATATATTTTTAACTATATTCATGTTTAGTTTGTCTTGATGGTACGTGTTGGCCTTTGGCTATCACTTGCCATCGGCGCATGTCTCGTCTTAGGTCTATAGGGAGGTCTTGGTACGGGTCGTGACACTCTTCCTGAACTTCCAAAGTTTTTAGACCTTAATTGTATTCAATTCAACTTAGAACATTATTTTTGGCAGAAATCAAATCGACTTGTCATGGGCTTGCTATACTCATCTATATCCAAAGACAAAATGAGTGAAATAGTTAGTTGCACCTCTGCATTTGAGATTTGGGACACATTGAAGAGGGTTTATGAATCTGTCTCCACAACAAGCATCATGAGTTTAAGATCTCAACTTCAGAAATCTAAAAAGGAGGGTGTCAATATCACTCAATTCCTTGCTCACATCATGCAAATTGCAGACAAACTTGATACCAATAGGGAACCTCTCTCATATCGGGATTATATTGCTTACATTCTTGATGGATTAGGAGTTGAATATAATCATTTTGTAACCTCAATTCAAAATAGAACAAACAAGACCTCCCTTGAAGACATTAGAAGCCTACTTCTTAACTATGATGTGTGTTTACAGAAACAAAAATCTATTAATGAGTTGAACATGGTTCAGGAAAATCTTGCACATCTCTCCCTCAATTCCTCTCGCAGACCACCAGGGTCACATTCTCCCTCCAATTCCACAAGCACACCATCATCTACCTCCCAACATTCAACGCCTTACTTTTCCTATAGTAATCGACCATCCCATGTTCCTTTTCATCCACCTCCTTATAATCCAAATTCTAGATCATTTAGTTCATCATCATCACCATGGCCCTCTAGATCCAACAATAGACCTCAATGCAAGATCTGTATTAAGATGGGACACATTTCTCTTGTGTGCTATAATCTAGATAATAAGGAGAGATATCCCTCTGTTCTCAATAGACCTCAGGCTCATGTGTCTACTGGTTCAATCCCAACAATAGCCACATCATCTTCTCAAGCACATTTAGCCACTGTCATCCCCTATCAGTTTCCTTTTCCACCTTCCAATTCCCCATATCATAACACAAACATGGCTTCTTACACAAATCCATCTCTTTCCTTCCTATCATTCAACTTACTCAAATCCATTTCTACCCCCTAATCCTCCAGACTCTCACCTTGATCAAGATTGACTCCTTGACTCGGGTGCAACACACCACATGACCCTATCTCTCAATTTGTCTAACTAATGTTGCTCCCTACTTAGGCAATGAGCAAGTCATTCTTGGAAATGGTATGTTTACTCCTATCTCTTGTATTGGTAATGCTGTTTTATCCTCTTCTCCACCTCTCAAACTCATTTTTGTTCTTCACATTCCATCTCTTACTAAGAATTTGATTAGTATTGCTAGGCTTTGCTATGATAACAAAGCATTGTGGAATTTTACTCTTCCTTTTTCCTTGTGAAGGACATCCAGACCAAAACAATCCTACTTCAGGGACATATTGGCAATGGCATTTACAAGACTTCATCAACTTCTACACCACTATCTCCTTCTCCAGCTACTTTCTTCATTGTTGCTCTCCATCTTCCAACTGTCTGGCATTACTGATTGGGTCATCCTGAGCATTCTATCGTCTATCAAGTTCTTTCTCATTACAATCAGTCTAGTTTTACATAATCTCAATTTGAATTTTGTAATTGTTGTTAAGTTGGCTAAAAGCCATAGATTACCATTAATTAAAGCTTCCAGGATTAGTAAAACTCTATTTACTTGTGTACACTTGGATTTATGGGTCCTTCTCCCATTCAATCAATGGAGCAAGATATTTTCTATTGTTTATTGATGACTTTTCTTGTTATTCTTGGCTTTACTACTCAAGAAAAAAATATGAGACTCTACATTATTTCACTCATTTCTAGGAAATGGTTGAGACCTAGTTTGACAGTAAGATCAAATCTCTCCAAACAGATTGAGAGGGAAATTTCATGGTCTATCTTCTCTGTTAGCTCAGGCTGTAATTCATCATTGAATCTCCTGACCATATACACCACAACTAGATGGTAGAGTTGAAAGCAAGAACAGACACGTAGTAGAAATGAGACTCTTCTTACTTGTACACTCCAAATTACCTTATACATTATGGTTCTTTGCTTTCTAAACACCAATCCACTTAATCAATCGTCTTCCATCACCTGCGCTCTCCAACTCCTCACCATACTACCTTCTATTTCATAAATTACCATATTACAAATTTCTCAAATGCTTTGGTTGTGCATGTTTCCCTTATCTCTGGCCTTACAACAACCACAAAATTCAGTTTCACGCCTCTCAATGTATCTTTCTTGGATATAGCTCCAATCATTGAGGGTATCTATGCCTAGAGCCCAAATCAGGTAGGGTCTATGTGTCCAGACATGTGATTTTTAATGAACAACATTTTCCCTACTCTTCCAAGCCAACTCACCTTCCTTTAATTCGACAATTTCATTATGACATCTCTTCATTTTCCCACTCTTATATTCTACCAAAGCCTATACCCTCTCCCATTTTTAATCCACCACAATCTTAGCCCACTAATTCTGCTGCTCCATCCAATACTCCCACTCCAATACATTTGACATCTTCATCTCATTCTCCATCCCTACCACATCAGTCTAGTGCCACTCCACCTAGTTCCACATCACCACAATCTCAATCTTATGATACTCCCAGTTCTATACCCTCTCAATCTCGGTCCCATGATAATCCTAATCCTATAACTTCTCAATCCTCTATCTCTTCATCAATCTCATCTATCTCCATTGAAGTTACTCCTCAACCTTTACCTTTACTGTCTTCTTCAACCCCTAACACCTATCACATGGTCATTAGAGCAAAGGTTAGCATATTTAAGACAAAGGCCTGGTTCTGTGAAACAGACTCCCCTTTCAAAGAACCTACCTCTTATGAATCTATAGCCCCATTACCTTAGTGGAAAAAGGCTGTGGAGAAAGAATATCATGCTCTCATGAGCAACAATACATGGGAATTAGTCTCACCCCCTCCAGACTGCAAGATCATTGGCTGCAAGTGGGTCTATCAGATCAAATTAAAACCAACAAGGGAAGTGGAAAGATATAAAGCCCATTTAGTTGCACAGGGCTCTACTCAATCTTATGAAATATACTACTTTGAAACCTTCAGTCCAGTAGTCAAGCCAATCATGATTAGAATCATCTTGAGACTTGCTATTTCTAACAAATGAGAGATTAGATAACTTGACGTCCATAATGCATTCTTGAATGGTGATCTAGAGGAAGCTATCTATATGGCACAACCACAAGGATTTGTTCAATCTGGCCAACCCCATCATGTATGCAAGCTTTGTAAAGCTCTCTATAGTCTTAAATAGAGTCCTCGGGCCTAGTTCAATAAATTGAGCTCCTCCCTTCTTTCTTGGAGATTTCAATCCTCCAAATCTGATTTTACTCTATTCTTTTATAGAAACGAAAAGGAATTTATTACTATGCTTATATACATCGATGACATTATATTAACAGAAACAAGATCCCCTTTAATTTAACATTTCATCAACTCTCTCAATACTCTCTTTAAACTCAAGGACTTGGGCCAAATCTTCTTTTTCTTAGGCATTCAAGTCCACTTTCATGGTAATAGTATGTATCTGATACAAACAAAATACATTGTTTATCTTCTTCATCGAGTAGTAATGACAGACTACAAATCTATTTCAACTCCAATGGCTAGTAATAATCCACTGTCTCTTCATGATGGTGAACCTCTTGAAGATCCTACTCAATATCGATGTATTGTAGGAGCTCTCCAATATTGTACCATCACATGGCCTGATCTTAGTTTTGCAGTCAACAAGGTTTGTCATTTCCTCTACAAACCTACCTTCATTCATTGGCTGGCTATTAAAAGAATTCTACGATATCTAAAACAAACAGTCACTCATGGTTTGTCTTTTACTACCTCTACTACTCCATCACTACTTGCTACATTGATGCTGATTGGGCTGCTTGCCCTAATGATAAGAGGAGCACAAGTAGTTTTTGTACTTTTATAGGCTCAAATCTCATCTCTTGGTCCTCTACAAAATAATGGGTGGTCTCTAGTTCAAGTGCTGAATCTGAATATAGGGGTTTTTCAAATGCTGCAGATGAATTGTTATGGCTTCAATCTCTTCTTCATGAACTTGGAATTCCTTTGTTTACTTCTTTGTGACAACATTAGTGCAATCCATCTTGCAGCTAATACAGTCATGCACAATCATTGTAAACATGTTGAAATTGATTTGCACTTTATTCGGGAAAAGGTTACAAACAATAAACTCTCAGTTCAATATGTTCCCTCTGAAGACAAGTTTGTTGACATCTTGACCAAACCTCTTCCTTCTCCTCATTTCGCTGATCTCAGCTCCAAGCTCACAATGTAGTCACTGCCTATTTGCATGGAGGGGCGTGTTAAGGAAGAAGACATTGGACAAACTAATTAGCTGCTAATCTTTCTATTAGTTTACATTTTTAATCTTTTCTTTCTCTTGAAGTTTTCACTTTTCTTTTTTTTGTTATTGTATCTCCAATAAAGGCTAGCTACTTGTAATGTTCTTTCCCTATTAATGCTAGCGAGCCTTAATAAGCAAGAGGCGGAGAGCATATTTTCCTTCTTTTTCATTTTGTCTCTAGTTTTCTTTACAATATGTTTCAATTTCCAACCATGTACTGCTTGTTATTTTCGTAATTACCTTGTTTTCCTTAACTTTAGCTTACCAAACTTTTGTATACTCTTTATATATATATATATATATATATACATATATATGTATCTTCCTCCTATGAATGAAATGCAGTAACTAATATTCATATCAAACACTACCGTTATATTGTATCAAAGCTCTAATTCTAAGCCTCTAAAAAAAATTCCCTACCCCCTTACGCCTTTTTTCGAGTTTATTCCATGGCTGCCAAACCAACAGTGCCCACTGCTAGTGATCCCTCATCCTCCAATCTCCAAGTTATAAATATTGACCACCATAATATTTTTAAACTCACTTATACAAACTACCTTGCTTGAAAACTATTAAGATTGAGGCCTCCAAAAGAGTTCTCAAACGGAAATCCCAAGGATCTTTTCTTGCAGTATATTATTCAAAAGTAAATGCATAAAAGAAAACTAATCCTTATAGAGAAGTGTCCAGCTCTTCCTCCTCGATCTTGGTTATGATCCTGGGACCACCAAAAAGTTCTTCCTCACTAAGCACAAAAGAGAATTGATCTTCTTTGGAAAAAGGAAGAGGGAAGAAAAACTTTTCTTCCCTATACCCTGGGGGGACGGCGGCAGGGAGAGAGGGAGGAGAGGAAGTTTTCCTAGCCTTTTCTTTTGGTCTCTTAGTTGTATATTTTGGGATCACCTCAAGGTTCCTATTTATAGGAAAACTAAGGCCTCAGAAAATCATTGAATATCTTTTTAATTATAAAATAATTAAATAAAGATATTATAAAATATATTTTTAATAATTAAGATATAATATCTTATTCTATAATAAGATATTCCCATGTCATAATTTAAATTAATCATTATTAATTTAAATTATTTATTCCATATCTTACTCAGTTAAATTAATCATATTAATTTAAATTATATTCCATATATTTTAAATTAAATAAAATACAAATAATTGGTTAAAAATTAACCAGGGTCACACGCCCACATCATTATCTCCATGATAATATTGGGCATTTTATTTATTTATTTTATTTAATAGAACAATTCCATTAAATATATAAATAAATAAAACTCCTTTATTTAGTTAATTCATCTTTAATTTCACTACCTCAAATTAAATATTTAAACAGACTCCTATATTTAAATCCCATTAATTTTGGACAACTGCAAAATTAATTTGATTAAATAAATCCTTCTATTTAATCTCTCTGTTAAAATAATTAAATAGACTCTTCTATTTAATTTCACCAATAATTAAATAGACTCTTCTATTTAATTTCATTTAATTAATCAAATAGACTCCTCTATTTATATTTGCCTTAATTAATTTGACAACTTCAAATTAAATACTTGAAACAAAATAAATTAATCCATATTAATTTATGTTCTCAATTACATGCATTAGCTCGGAGGACTTAATGGTCTCAATGATATAGAATTACATTTATCAAACGCCTTTAATCAATTATTTCTTATTCATTAACTCCTAGATAACTCCACTAAATATCTAGAGTTGCACTCTTAGTAATATAGACATAGTTATGTCCATTGACTAATATCATTAACTACACTTTGATCCTTCACAAGTAGTTCGTATCCATGGCTAGATAATTTTACCGTATTAACCTCCATGATACATCTTGTTCCTTAAGCCCAACTAAATCTCTAATGAACATCCTTACATAATATCCATTATGTCTCTTTTCTTTTTCCTTGACCAGAGGAATATGGGGCCCCGCTGTTCAAGCATCGAATCAGTTCATAAGGGAACTACTTATCTATTTTTCTATATGGAAAAGAGTGAATTAAAATCTTGTGTACTTACGTTCCCAGCTATAAGTAAGATGCAATCCCCAAAGTTGGAGGCATATTGAGCGAACTATATCGGGCAACTCTCACCTATTCAAATCAAAGGTTTGTCTCTTGCGAACAAGAGTTCGTAATCCACTCAGGATTAAGATCAATTGTACATGATCAACCTATTGATATACGAAGTGTCTTTCTGTAGAGGCTTTACCAGACACTACAAAAAAAAAGTCAATTTGCGACCAGACATTTGCGACCAAAAGGTCATTTTTATTGTATAATGTGACCAAAAAAGCGACCAAGATGGTGGTGGCAAAAAAGCTGGTCGTTCTGGAATTTTGTGCGACTGGATAGTCACAAAAACACGACCAAGAAAGTTTGGTCGCAAAAAAGTCAACAGTTTGAAAAAACGACCAGATGGTTGCTTAAAAAAGTGAACATCTGGTTGTAATTTAACTTGAAGACAAGTGACCAGTTGGTCACATGAAACAGTGACCACGTGGTCGTTTTTATAAGCGACCAAATGGTCACTTTTGGACTGAGGCAAAATGCGACCAGATGGTCATCTTTTTAGGGATAAAATACGACCATCTGGTTGTTTAGTTTCCAGGGTAAATACGACCATCTGGTCGTATTTAATAATTTTTTTTTATTTATTTAATTAATATTAAAATTATCATTCATTTATTTACTTAATATTAATTAATTAATATTAAAATTTAATAATAAAAAATTGGAATTAAAATAAAATATATATAAATCAAATATTCAAAAAATGTTCTATACAAAAGAAATCATCCTAGATCTACTACGGAGGGGCGGGGGGTGGCGGAGGCGGCGTCGATGATGAAGGCCCGCCGTCTCAGGATCTGAAGTACGCGGCCAAGGATGCTACGACCTGGGCCTCGACCCGTGCCTGCATAGCCAACTCAATCGTAGCGACTCGAGAAACGAAGTCGTCGCGCATAGAGTCCATATCGGTGTGAAATTGCTGAACCTCCTCGCGCAGCTACTACTCAACCGGAGAAGGGCCGGAGCTAGTGCTCGCTCCGCTCCGCTGGGGCTGAGGCACATCCACGTAAAGGCGTCTCCTATACGAGCCCAGACCAGCAACGGATCCATCTAGATGAACGCCTCCGAGCCTCCAAGAACGCCTGTCGACGGTCTTCTTGAGTCAGTTGCGAGTCGGGTGTGGGCAACCTTTGACTCAAAGACTCCTTGAAACGGTCCTAAATATTTAAAATTCAGAAAGTATGTAAAAGTTAGAAAATGATGAACAAATTCTAAGTAATAATTAAAAAAACATATTAAATACCTGAGTTTGTTGCGCATTGTCATCGACGATCGTCCCGTCCTTCTTCGTGTGAAAGACCAGGTGCAGCTCATCAGGTGGAACAGGACGACTGTACTTTTCTTCCTAAACATATTATAAAAAGAGACAGAAATTAAATTAATAAATAATTAAAACAAAAAACAAAAAAATGACGTGAAAGAAAAATGACAATTACTTACCAATATACGATGGTGCTCGTCATGAGGCTTCGCGCCACCGGTGTGCTTCCTTGGGTTCTTGGCCAGGTTGGCCTTATTCTTTGTCGACACTTTTTTTCCCTCTTAAGACTGCAAGCTCGCAAGGAGTCGGGCATGCTCCTCCTCGCTCATCCACACAGGCCGGTGTTTAGTTTGCTTCTGTCGCGCCCGATACATGAGGTCCTTGAATCGATCCTGCACGTGCCTGTCCCATAGGGGGAACATTCGACCGTCCGTGACATCGGGATCAATCATAGAAAACTTGCCCTAAAAAAATTTGAAATAAGAAAACGTTAAAGTAAAAAATTTATAAATTAATTAATTATAAAAATAAGTGAAGTTATTTACCTTCCAGTTGTCATACATCTGACTCTTCTCCGTCGTCGGAATCTTCATCCAGCGCAGCTCGCTGGGTAGAGGCATGCTCTGGAGGACCTGTCGAAACCGCTTTGAAGCGGTTTGATGCGGCTGTATTCTGTAAAAAAAAAGTAAAAAATATTTTTTAGGTTATAAATAACATGAATATTTAATTAAAAAAATTACTTATCTACTTACGTATCCCCTTCTATCCGAAGGGTTGGGTTGGCGGTGGCTCGAGGACGGCCAGTGCCAGAAGCTCCAGCTCCCGCTGGATCGGGCGCTGTGCCAGAAGTGGAGGGTCCCGCGATAGAAGTGGCTGGAGCCGGTGAGTCCTCCCCCAAACGCGGTGTCGCAATCTGCGACTCGGGTACTGCGGAGGGATATGTCGAGTCGGGATTGTCGTCCAACCGTAATATCTTGTCCAGGTCAGCATGCGTCCAGTCCCCCGCCTCTGGAGAACTGTCCAACTCCGGTGCGTCATCCTCTGGCGGCGGATTAGTGAGGTCCTGCGCATCATCGCCGAACATCGGAGGACGACGTTGGCGTGCCATTTTCCTAATCAAACTAATTAAATTTATTTAATTAATGTAAATTTATTAATTAAGTATATTAAACTAAATTATATTAAAATAATTAATTAAATAAACTAAACTAAAGTAAATTAAATTAATTAATTAATTAAATTAAAGTAAGTAAACTACACTAATTATTTAACTAAATTAACTAAATTAATTAATTAAATTAAAGAAAAATAGTTAAGTAAGTAATTAAAGTAATCTAATATATTTAATTTACTAAATTAAATTAATTAATTAATTAATGAAACTAAAGTAAATTAAATTAGTTAAAGTAAGTAAACTACACTAATTAATCAACCTAATTAAATGAAATTAATTTAAAAAAAGTAATCTAAACTCATAATGTGACTAAAATAAATTAATAATTTATTAAACTAAATTTAATTAAGTAATTAAACTAAATTTAATTAAGTAATTAAACTAAATTTATTTAAGTAATTAAACAAAAAGTAATTTAACTAAATTAAATTAATTAACTAATTACTTAACTAAGTTTAACTAAACAAATTAAAGTAACTAACTAAACATAATTAATTACACTAATTTAAAGTTAAACTAAACTATTCAATTAAATGTAACTAACTTTAACAAAACTAAAACAATTTATAATAACTTAATTAAAACGAAAACTAACCTCGAATACGCTACTGAGTTTTGGAGGTTTTTGAAACAGGAATGGGTGAAAAACGGGGAACGGGAAAGGTAAGAAAGAACGGGGTTTAGGGGAACGGGCAAAAAGCAACGGGGGAACGGGAACGGGGAAAGAGGGAAAAGGAAAGAAAAGGAAAGAAAAGAAAGGAAAAGAGAATCGGGTGGGGGAGGGAAAGAATCAGGTGGGAGTTTAAATTAAAAATTGCGACCATCTGGTCGCAATTTTGTAATTATGACGAGAAACGAAAAGTCGCTCGATTACGACCAGATGGTCGTATTTCAATAACAATGCGACCAACTGGTCGTAATCGTGTCATTATGACAACCAGCTGTCACATCACACTTCCCATCAATAATTGCGACCAAATGGTCGTAATTGTCAAATTCACCACCATATTTTGCGACCAAATGGTTGTAATTATCAAATTCACCGCAAAAAATTTCATGAAAATTTAATTTTACCGTTGAATAAAGCGACCAGATAGTCACTAAAATACGACCATTTGGTCGTAAAGTAATACAAATTTTAAAAAAAACTTAAGTCTACATTTTCATAGTTACGACCATATGGTCGCATTTTTGCTTACAAATACGACCATCTGGTCTTATTTTTGAAACAAAATACGACCATATTGTGACGACCCGTCACTTTTTTAAATAATTTAAATCAAAATTGACAGCGGAAGTCTTTTATTTTAAGAAAAATTTACGTGGTTATGTTTGAAAGTTGGCTAGCCAAAACCTGTTTACATCCTAATTTTCAAATCTAATAAAATCACATGGAACATTAAGTCCCAAATCAGGAGTTCAAAGATTTCATATCATAAAAACCACATCAAAAGCTCTTATGAGCTAAATACAACATATACATCATCAAAGTCTTTGAAATTCACAAAAATAATTACATAAACTTTACAATAACGAGTCCATCTCGAGGTCAACATCCCTCGATCATGCAACACCATCTCCTCTCCCTCAACCTCTGGCCAGGGCATTACCTGAAATTTTTGTAATATCATGAGCTAACAACTTAAGCCCAGTGAGAATAATAAGCATAAAAAGTAAAGATAGACCTCAAACTTGCATTCCGATTTGTGTCCAATTAATTTGACACCAATCACTCCTAAAGTTCTCTAAACTCTAGGTAATTTCGTTTTATACTTTCTAAGGATGATATTACTAATAATCATAGTCAATACTCATCCATCAACATTGTTATGACATAAGTAAGAAAAGTAAATATACTTTGCACATCATACAACTTCTCGATTCATCTAACATAAACATGAATGCATGAGAGCATCCCGTAGGACTTCACAATTGCCCTTTTGTGCGTGAATGAAGGGTAATGAGAACATCCCGTAGGATCTCATTCAGCCTTATGCATAAGGAAGTAATGCGTCAATCCTGCAGGATACCATTCAACTCCCTATGTATGAAGAAGTAATGCGTCAATCCCGTAGGATACCATTCACTCCTTTTGAATCTAGAAGTAATGAGAACATCCCGTAGGATACTCATTCAACTCCTTTTCTTTCACATTCTTTCTTTTCGCTGAAGGTGATGTGAACTCCACGTAGGGTTCATCATTCTTCTTTCTTTTCTCTTTCACTTTCTTTTCTTTTCACTTTCATTTCTTTTTCACTGAAGATGATGTGAACTCCACGTAGGGTTCATCATTCTTCCTTCTTTTCTCTTTCACTTTCTTTTCTTTTCACTTTCATTTCTTTTTCACTTTCGTTTCTTTTTCATGAATGGTGCAAGAATGGTATGATGCAATATGATATGCATATGCTTGCATATCCTTGTAAAAGTAAATAAGTAAAGTGCGGAATTAAAGTAGTTGATGCAAGCATAAAGTAAAGGGGCATAAAGTAAAAGATATAAAGTAAATGACATAAAGTAAAATAGATAAGCATCTCGGACGAACGATATGTAAATCGAACTCCGCTACATTAATACAAGTACATTCTATCTTAACGATTAACCTATACCTTCCAGGATTCTAAACTTCCAATATAATCCGAGGTTCTATTAACCGTTCTATATAAAAGTTTGGATCTTTTAACTTCCAATGATCCAACCTAAGCTTCGAAACGAATCTAACTTAGAATCTTCTAAGATTCAATACTTTCCTCGAGAACTCCTAAGTTCTCACTTAAAGGATTAACTCCTAATCCTAAGGGCACTAACTCACATCCCTCTAATCTTAGATTCGGATTCTAGTCTTAGTTTCAAATTCTACAAACCATCATACTTATTTGCTTTCTATAGTTACTTTAAATCCTAACTATTCTCACCTTTGCCAAAAAAAAAGACTTGCTCCAAGTCTCAAATTTCCACGAAACAACAACCGAGCAATCGCACCTACAATTCACCAATTGCACAACATATTACAACTCATAATTAAGATGAGAACAAGTGTGCATTTTCGGGTGAATAGTGATTTCAGATGAATAGTGTTTTCGGATTAATAGTGTTTTCGGGTGAATAGTGTTTTTCGAAAATCCGAGCTCAAAATCGTCAATTTCCATGATAGAAATTCATGATTTGAACTTCGAAACTCATTTATAATAAAAAAACAAACAAATCTATATAAAAAGTTTTGAAAACATACTTTTTGGGACTTCCCTTAGAGAGCGGAAAACTCCGAAAAGGTAGGTTGGATAGGTAGCCCTCGTCCTTACCAATCCAACGCAACCGAAATCAAGACGATCCATTGAGAAACGAATGAGAAATGAAGAAAAGAAAAACTCACCCATGGTGGAAATGAAGGCTACGGCCAAGGAAGAAAGGAGGAGAAGAAGATGAAGCCAACTTGTTGAATTTTTGATATTTAAAGAATAAATGAATAGTAAATTTAGATATTTTAAGAAATTGGAAATGACGGATACGTCCTTTTATGACTTTTGACTTCTAAAATGAAACCCGATGATCTTAAACTATCACAATGGTGATTAATAATTATTAATTGGCCCGTTAATAATTATTAATACCATTAAAACGACATTAAACTAAAAAGGTAATTAAAAGGACTTAAACCGAAATAACTACAAATTTCTAAATTACCGATTAATAAATAAACTTTAATTACTTAAATTAAAATAAAATAAATAATTTTTTTTTTTCACAAAATAACGGGACGTTACACATATGGTCGTAATTATACCTCTATATTTTTTTTAATATATATAAATTAATGGAGATTAAAACATATTTATATATATTGTTTAATGAAACACAACAATGACGATATTATAAAACATACAGTGAATCATATAAATTTACAAAGTGTATTATTCTTCATCCTCAGTTTCTTCAGTCATTGCTTCTTCTTTTTCTTCTTCTTCTTTTTTTTCTTCTTCTTCTTCATCATCTCGAATAAATTCAGCATCAATGTCACGTTCGAGAGAAGTGGAAGCATTTGTATCGTCATCATGCAATGTTATCGTTCCATCGTTTAAAGGACGTGCAGTACCTGCATTCTGGCCATCGTCTATTGCACGACATATTATCTGATCTTCTTGAAAAGCACCAGCTTCGTCTGCATGGTCGTCTTTCTCGAACAGGTTTTCTTCTACCTGTCGTGGTTTAACTTTACAAACAACTAACCAATCTGCCAGATCTCGTCTATTACTCGGATAGTTCATGTAATAAACTTGAATCGCCTGTGAAGCAAGGACGAACTTATTAGCGGTGCGCATATGCTTGTACTTGTTTACGTCAATGATTTGTAAATGATCAATCTTACGGACTCCGCCTCGTCTGGTTGTCTCAAACCAAGTTCAGTTAAACAGAACAATGCATTTTAGCGTCGGACTTGCGTATTGAACCTCAAGAATCTCATCGATTACTCCAAAGTAATCGTCTTCCGTGCCGAACATTTGACCTTTTATGCAAACACCACTGTTGTTTGTTGCCCTGTTAATAGAATGCGCGTTTGTTTGAAATCTAAATCCGTTACCGACGTATCCAGTATATGACCTTGCACTCCATGCAGGTCCCTTTGCTAAAGAAATCATGCAAGGATCATCTACCGATAACGTAGGGGAGTCCACCTGTCATTCAGCACACATAGAGTATAATTAGAAGGATATAGTATTTTTCAACAAATGACTTGACATGATATCTTTGAAAATTTTAAATAACTCACATATGCACTGAACCAGGAACGAAACTCCTTCTCGATTATTGACCCCTCCTCAGCGGCTATAAGACCGACTCGTGTCATTCAAACGTATACGTTCAGAAATAGTCTGTATGTTACGAAAATAGTGAGAAAATATTTGAAACAGTTGTGATTGTTAAGTCAATGGAATAATGTAAAGTTACGAGAACTCACTCAATGTAAGGCTTGACTTCTGGGCAGTTGCATAACACGTAGCTCTGCATTACGTGATACTCAGAATCGGTCAACGGTCTAAGCTCTGATCTTCCAATTGTCATGCCAGGTTCAGTAAATATGGGTAGGTCGTTTACGTCAACACCTTCAAGTAAATTTTCGACAACGTTTCGTGTCGCTGGACGAAACTGCTCAACAATGTGTTGATCAAAGTAGTATGAACAAAACGTGGTAGTCTATTGCGTTAGGTACGCACTACAGATAGATCCTTCGACTCTTGCTTTATTTCCGACCGTCTTCTTCAACCGATGTAAGTACCTGTGGGTTACAAACAATTAAGTAAACCACTGTATAAGTTTAATATTAAAAAACTTGAATTATATACAAAGTAAGTTTGCTAACCTTTCAAATGGGTACATCCAGCAATAATGGACTGGACCCCCTAAGAATGTCTCGTATAGAAGATGCACTGGAAGATGCTCTATTGAGTAAAAAAAGCCAGGTGGGAACATTCGCTCCAACTTACAGATAATAAAAGCGATCTCCGAACTCATTGAAGCGACAGTAGCTTCAGTCAGCTTTGTACACGTCAAGTTCCTGAAAAAAAACACTCAATTGGGCAAGCGGCTCCCAATGTCTGTTCTCGAGGAACGGTCTGAACGCGACGGACATCAATCGTTGCATGAATACATGACAGTCATGGCTTTTCATCCCTAACATGACATGTTTTTGACTGTCTATAAACCGACTCAGATTCGAAACGTATCCATCAGGGAATTTGATGGATTTGATCCACTCAAATAGTGTTTTCTTTTCATCCGTCGTCAACATGTACTTTGCTTTTGTATAATTATAATTGTCGTCAGCTCTAACTTAGAACGGTTACATATCTCCCGTATATCGTAACGTGCCTTCAGATTGTCCTTTGTTTTGCCAGGAACGTTCAAAATCGTATTGAAAATGTTGTCGAAGAAGTTCTTCTCGATATGCATTACATCCAGGTTGTGTCTGACAAGTAGATCTTCCCAATACGGTAGATCCCAAAAAATACTCCGTTTCTTCCAACCCGTGTTTTTTCCAGCCGCATTGTTTGCAAGCTCTGCACCTTCCACTGTAATCTTCCGCATCCCTATAGCATCTATACCGTGCAGAATCTGCCTTCCACTGTACATTATCGAAGGGTTTCCTTTCTTACTCGCCAAACCTTCTTCCAGTCAGTACCGTTTGAATGGAACGCGTGATTCAATGGCAGAAATCGACGGTGGCAATCAAACCAACAGGTTTTCCGACCGTTTCTGAGGTAAAACGCATCTGTGTCTAGCATGCAATGTGGACATGCGTATTTACCGGCCGTACTCCATCATTTAATAGAGGATGGGGATCGATGTTTAAAATTATTAACTAATGAACGCTAAGCAAAACAATAACAAAACTCATACTCAAGAAATAATGAAAGTGAACGCAACATACCTGACAACATTGAATACGCAGGGAAGTCAGTGATCGTCTAGATTTACGTCGTGCGCAATAAGAAATTTTGTTTCTTCGAGATGTCGTACGTCATGACACCATCTGTCCACAACCTTTTCAACTCTGCGATAAGTGGTTGCAAATATACATCCAGTTTCTGTTTTGGACTTTTCGGGCCAGGTATGATTACTGTGAGAAAAATCACCGGGTCTCTCATACACATCGAGGGTGGCAAGTTATACGGGGTTACCATCACCGGCCAAACTGAATATTGGGCCCCGGATGCCCCGAAAGGGTTAAAGCCATCTGTGCATAAGCCCAATCTCACGTTTCTCGGATATTGTGCAAAATCAGGATGACAATTATTTAAATACTTCCAAGCCGCAGCGTCTGAGGGATGTCGCATAACACCTTCATTCTGTGCATGCTCGTGATGCCATCTCATGTGTGAAGTTGTGACATCTGAAGCATACAACCGTTGCAGACGTGGGGTCAGCGGTAAATAGAACATGCGAGCGTACGGAATCATTCCGCGTTTCCCCTGTTTATATCTTGGAAGAAAACAGAATTTGCAGTCATGCAGATCCGCATCCACATCATAGTAGATCATGCACCCGTTTCGACATGAATCTATCTTCTCTACGGGTAACCCGAGTCCCTCCACTAGCTTTTTCGTGTCGTACAAACTTTGCGACATCAGGTTTTCTTGTGGAGCGCATCGACGAAACCACGATGCAACCGAATCAAATCCTCTAGCAGGTAAGTTATACTGCGCTTTTATATTTAAAAGTTCTGTAGCAGCAGCAAGTTGACTAACCTAACAACCTTTGTACAACGGTCGGCTCGCTGTCTTCAGCAGATCGTGCATCTTACATGCTTCCGGATTCATTTCTTCTTCAACAACCCCTTCTCTTTCGTCGTCTACGTTCATACTTTCACGATAACTATCATTTCCGCCCCCATATCCCACACCATCAAGTATCATTTGCTGCATCTGACTATACTGTTGTATTTCATTGGGTTCTTCGACAATAATATCCGCATTCGAGCTGCTACCCTCGTACTGTCTCGCTTCCTATACTGCAACGTCGAATATTTCCCTGGTCTCCCCATGATACACCCAGTGATAATAATTCTCCACAAATCCCTGACTATAAAGATGAACCTTCACATCTGAAACCGATATGATTCTTCTATTGTCGCATTTTCTGCACGGACATCGTAGCTGCTTTTCACCATAATTCACGTAATAAACAGTTGTCTTGCAAAACTCAACAAACTGTTCAACCCCGGCCACGAACTCATCGTTCAAATACCCGTCTATCAAACGAATATACATCCACTCTCTCATTTTTCTTTTTTCTTATCTTCTCCACAATGGGAGGAGGAGATATTATAATGGATTCCTTTGCTTAATTGAGACCCTATGGTCGCAAAATTACTACCATCTGGTCGTATTTCTCCCACCAAAATTTCCCGCCTTTTTTTACTACCAAGTGGTAACTTCAAAATGTGACCAGATGGTCACTTCCATAGGCGACTACTCGGTAGCTTTCTTCCGGCCAAATTTACGCGCCTTTTTTTGTTACCAACGTATATTTCTAGTCTCCAAAATGCGACCAGATGGTCACTTCCAAAGGTGACCAACTGGTAGCTTTCTTCCAACCAAAATTATGCGCCTTTTTTTGCTACCAAACTATATTTCAAGTCACAAAAATGCGACCAGATGGTCATTTTTTTAGGTGACCAAATGGTCGCTTATTTTGCGCCATTTTTTGCTACCAAGTCATTTTTTAAGTCACAAAAATGCGACTACTTGGTCATTTTTTCAGGTGACCAAATGGTCGCTTCTTTCGGGCCATTTTTTATGACTGCTTCTGATTTTGGTCGCAATCTGGTCGCAAAAAAAGTGACCAGATGGTCACTTTGAGTCAACCTTAAAAAAAAGTGACCAAATGGTCACCAAAAAACTACCACTTTTTTTTGGTCGCAAATGGTTGGTCGCATTTTGACTTTTTTTTTTGTAGTGAGAAGACAATATGTATATCTTAGTCTAGTCAACTATAGTCTCTATTACAGCAACACCCCCACTCACATTTCTCTACATAAGCGATCTAGATGAGATCACTTGTCCCAATTCACAAGGGTGCCGTGTTAGTAGTGGTATCATAAATAAGGCACCCAACCTTTATTCATATACAACAGACTATTTGAGTTACAACTTAAGTGAATATTCCCGCATCACATGCTAACTTTAAGTTATCATTAGTAACTCTGGATGTTATGATGGATTACATTTATTAAACAATAATAAATGACAATGTAAATGTTACTAATTAATAATTTTTTATTTTTTTATAGTTTAATTGGATTACATAAGATTTAGGGCAGAAACCCCAGTAATCTCCCAATTGTACTAAAGCTTTACAGATATTTATCTAATAATCCTAAACTACCCATATGACACTGGAACACCTTAGCCGGAAGCATCATTGTAAATGGATTAGAAATATTATCCTCAGAGGCTATCTTTGTCAGTACAACATCTCCTTTTTGGACTATCTCCCTTATTAGGTGATATTTTCTCTCTATGTTCTTTCCCCGTTTGTGGCTTCTAGGCTGTTTAGAGTTAGCTACAGCACCACTGTTATCACAGAATAGTGTTATGAGTTTGTCCATATCTGGTACTACCTCCAAATCGGTTAGTAACTCTATAAGCCAGATACCCTCTTTAGCAGCTTCGCAAGCAGCTACGTACTCGACCTCCATTGTGGAGTCAGCAATACAACTTTACTTTATACTCCTCTACATAATGGTTCCCCCACAAAGTGTGAAAACTGATCCAGACATGGATTTCCTAGGATCTTTATCTGCCTGGAAGTCAGAATCTTTGTACCCCTTGATAATTAAATTATCTTTATCGTACACTAGTAAATATTCTCTCGTTCTCCGAAGATACTTAAGAATATTCTTGACTGCAACCCAATGTTCATACCCAGGGTTTGATTGGTAATAGCTTACTATCCCTACTACATAACAGATGTCCGGTCTAGTACACAACATCGCATACATTAGATTTCCAACTGCTGATGCATCAGGATATTGTCTCATACTCTCAACTTCTTGAGGAGTTTTAGGACATTGGTTCTTAGTTAAATAAATCTCATGTCTGAAAGGTAATGATCCTTTCTTGGATTTATCCGGCAACTATCTTTCCAATGCAAAATGTCTGAGATAACGCTAACGTTGTGTTATTACGATCCCTTATAATTTGGATACCAAGAACATATTGAGCCTCTCCCAAATCATTCATTTGGAATTTGTTAGCTAGCCATTTCTTAACTTCCGATAATACCCTTACATTATTCCGAATAAGTAAGATATCATCAATGTATAGAATGAGAAAAACCACATCTTTGTTAAGTATCTTCTTGTAGACAGAAGACTCATCAATATTTTGTTCAAAGCCATACAATTTGACTGTAGTGTCAAATATTTTGTTCCAAGATCGTGAAGCTTGCTTTAATCGATAAATGGATTTTAGAAACTTAAAAATATTTTGTCCTTCACCTTGAACAATAAATCTTTCTGGCTGGAGCATATAGAAACTCTCGTCAAGATATCCTTTTAGAAATGTTGTCTTGGCATCAATCTACCATATTTCATAATCGAAATGGGTAGCAATGGATAAAAGAGTTCTTATAGACTTTAACATAGCAGTAGGGGAGAAGGTTTCTTCTAATCAACCCCTTCCTTTTGGGAATACCCCTTTGCTACAAGTATTGCCTTGAAAGTCTCCACTTTCCCATCGGCTCCAAGTTTTTCCTTTTAGATCCACTTGCACCTAATGGGTTTTATCCCAACTGGTTGATCTTCAAGTTCCCAGACTAAGTTGGAGTACATGGACTCCATCTTAAGATCCATGGCTTTTAGCCATTTTTCTTTGTCAACATCCATCATTGCTTCCTTATATGATAATGGATCCTCTAGGTCAGTACTGCCATCACTAACCTGAGTTAAAACCAAATATCATTCGAGCAACTATGGTGCCCTCCCACTATGATGTGGACTTAACTGGATTTGACTAGAATTTCTCTTCCTACTTGAAGAGCTACGCAAGTCAACAATAATTGTTTTCTCATTAGTGGTTTCACTTGGAATCATCTCCTCTAGTACTAATTTACTAAGAGATTTGTGGTTTCTATATTGTCCCCTTCCAAGAATGTAGCATTTGTTGAGACAAATGCTTTATTCTCTTTAGCACTATAAAACAACCCACCATGAGTCTCTTTAGGGTAGCCTACGAAGAAACATGCCTTAGACCGTTATTCTAATTTCTTAGGGTTTGATTTCAGCACGTGTGCTGGACATCCCCATACTCGAACGTGACGCAAAATTACTTTATGTCCCGACCATAACTCAATAGGTGTTTCTAAAACACTTTTAGAAGGTACCCTTTTTAGGATGTATAACACAGTCTCTAATGTGTAACCCTAGAAAGATTCTAGTAATGATGAATAGCTCATCATTGATCTCGTCATTTCGAGTAACATTTTATTTCTCCTTTTATGTACACCATTCTGATGAGGTCCAAGTAGTCTTTGAACTCATAGTCCATATACTCTACACCACGATCAGATCGAAGTGTCTTCATAAATTACCCAGCTGCTTTTCAACTTCATCTTTAAACTCCTTAAATTTTTTAAGAGTTTCAGACTTGAATTTCAACAGGTAAACGTACCCATATCTTGAGTAGTCCTCTATAAAAGACACATAGTACTCATATCCACCTCTAGATTTTACATTCATCAGACCACAAAGGTCTGAATGGATAAGCTCTAGTGGTTTTGTGGCTCTATTTCCTTTAGCTAAAAAAAGGACGCTTGGTTATTTTACCCTCTATACAGGATTCACATACTGGGAGTGTACCGAGCTCTAAGTCACTTAGAGGTCCACTTTTAACCAGTCTTTGAATTTTGTTGAGATTAATATGGCCAAGCCTTAGATGCCATAGAAGGGTCTCATCTTTAGAAATTCTACTTTTACTTATTCTAGACCTTGTAGTCTGAACCAACTCAGTATTATAAAGTTTTGCACATACTAAAGGTTTTAGTATATATAAAGTGTTTTCTTATAATCCTGAACAAATAAAGTTTCCATCTTTGAAAATATCAACTTTATTAATATTGAAATCTACGGTATAAGTTTTTTTACGAATTCAACCCTAAGAAACTATGTTTCGGTTTAAACTAGGAACATAATAAACAGTGCTCAGATTAATGAACATTTTATTGCTAAAAGATAACTTTATATCAACAACAGCTTCAGCATCCACCATCTATCCTATCCTATTCCTAAGAGACACTTCTCCAGGCTTGATCTTCCTCCAAGAGTTACTTCCCTGATAAGAAGATCAGAAGTGATTAGTGACTCCTGAATCAAGTATCTAGGTGGATTTACAATCCTCCACATTCAAAGTTTCGAAGAAGAATAAATCATATTTACCTTCTTTATCCTTTTTCTTCTCTTCTAGAAACTTGGGACAATTCATTTTCCAGTGCCCTTCACCATTACAGTGATAGCACTTTCCTATGGGAACTTTTCCTCTCTTGGATTTCTTGATGGCTCCCTTACCCTTATTTTTCAAGAACCTTTGCTTCTTATTCTTAGTACCTGAGCTAGAGGTACCATGAGCAGTAGTAATATTTGCTTCCATAGCTTTCGTCTTCTTGCCTTTCAGCAATATAGACCCAAAAGTTTGTAGCTCATTAAGAATATAGGACATATTCATGCGCACCTTGTTCAAAATATAGTTTCTTTTGAACGATAAGAAGCTATCTGGAAGGGTTTTAAGAATCATGTTGATCTGGCTAGTCTCGTCTATAGTTCCTGTTGGGATTGAGGCCTCTAAAAGAGTTCTCAAACGGAAGTCCCAACGGATCTTTCCTTGCAGTATAATAAATTCAAAATTCTAAATGCATAGAAGAAATACTAACTCTTGTCGAGAAGTGTCTGACTCTTCCTCGTTCTTCGATGGTTACGATCCTGGGACCACCAAAAAGATCTTCCTCACTAAGCACAAAAGAGAATCGGTGAGTGGGCACTATCTCTTTTGGAAAAAGGAAAAAATTGGGAAGAAGAATTTTCTTCCCAATCACCCTATGGGCGACGCAAGAGAGAGGGAGGAGAGGAATTTCCTGAGCCTTTACTTTAACTCTCTTGGTTGTGTGTTTTGGGGTCACCCCAAAGGTCCTATTTATAGGAAAACCAAGGCATCAGAAAATCTTCTGAATATATTTTAATTAATAAATAAATAATTAAGATATTCTAAACTATATTTGAATAATAAAGATATTATATTTTATTCCATAATAAAACATTCCATATCTTTTATTTAAATTAATCAATATTAATTTAAATATATTATTCCATATCTTCCATTTAAATTAATCCCATTAATTTAAAATAAGATATACATATATTTTAAATAAAATAAAAATGTAAATTTTTGGTCAACCATTTGACCAATGGGGCGTGTGACCCCACCCCGGGTCACACGCCCATGTCATCCTCATATGACAATATTGGGCATTTTTATTTTCCTCATTATTTAATGATACATTTCCGTTAAATAATTAAATAAATAAAACTCCTTTTATTTATTCCAATAAATAAAACTCCTTTTATTTATTTCCTCATTTAATTTGATAATTTGAAATTAAAAAATTTAAATAGACTCTTCTATTTAAATCCCCATTAATTTTGGACAACACAAAATTAATTTAATTAAATAGACTCCTCTATTTAATCTCTTATAATTAAATAGACTCTTCTATTTAATAATTAAATAGACTCCTCTATTTAATTCCACCATTAATTAAATAATTAAATAGACTCCTCTATTTAATTTCCTTTAATTAATTGAATAGACTCCTCTATTCATTTCCAATTTTCCAAAGAGAAATTAATCATATTAATTTATGTTCATAATTACATGCGTTAGCTCGGAGGACTTTATGGACCTATAGGACTAAGCACCAATGATCCAGAATTACCTTTGATTAAAACTCCTTTTAATCAAAGGTAATTCTCATTCATTAACTCCTAGATAACTCCACTAAATATCTAGAGTTGCACTCTTAGTACTATAGACATAGTTATGTTCATTGGCTATAATCATTAACTACACTTTGATTCTTCACAAGTTAGTTCGTATCCATGGCTAGGTATTTACACCGTATTAACCTCCATGATACATCTTGTTCCTTAAGCCCAACTGATTCTCCAATGAACAACCTTACATAATCTCCATTATGCGTCTTTAACCTTTTCCTTGATCAGAGGAATATGGGGCCCCGCTGTTCAAGACCGAATCAGTCCATAAGGGAACTACTTATCTATTTTCCTATATGGAAAAGAATGAATTCCAATTCTTGTGTAATTACATTCCCAGCTATAAGCAAGATGCAATCCCCAAAGTGGGAGGCATATTGAGCGAACTATACGAGCCACTCTCTCCTATGCAAATCAAAGGCTTGTCTCTTGCGAACAGGAATTCGTAATCCACTCAGGATTAAGATCAATTGTACATGATCAACCGGTTGATAAACAAAGTGTCTTTCTGTAACGGCTTTCCCAGAAGACAGTAAGTTTATCTTAGTCCAGTCTACTACAATCTCTATTGCAGCAACACCCCCACTCACATGTCTCTACATGAGCGATCCAGATGAGATCACTTGTGCCAATTCACAAGTGAACCGTGTTAGTGGTGTTACCAGAAATAAGGCACCCAACCTTTATTCATGTACCACAGACTATTTGAGTTACACTTAAGTGAATCTTCCCGCATCATATGCTCACTTTAAGTTATCATACGTAACTCTGGATCTTATGATGGATTACATTTATTAAACTAATAATAAATGACAATGTAAATATTACTAATTAATAATTCCTTTATTTATTTATAGTTTAATTGGATTACATAAGATTTAGGGCAGAAAACCCAGCAATCTCCCACTTGCACTAAAGCTTTACAGAGATTTATCTAGTAATCCTAAACTATCCATATGACGCTCAAACACCTTAGCCGGAAGCGTCTTTGTAAATGGATCAACAATATTATTCTCAGAGGCTATCTTTGTCACTACAACATCTCCTCTTTGGATTATCTCCCTTATCAGGTGATACTTTCTCTCTATGTGCTTTCCCCGTTTGTGGCTTCTAGGCTCTTTGGAGTTGGCTACAGCACCACTGTTATCACAGAACAGTGTTATGGGTTTGTTCATGTCTGGTACTACCTCCAGATCGGTTAGGAACTTCCTAAGCCAGACACCCTCTTTAGCAGCTTCGCAAGCGGCTACGTACTCAGCCTCTATTGTGGAGTCAGCAATACAACTTTGCTTTATACTCCTCCAAACAATGGCTCCACCACAAAGTGTGAAAACTGATCCAGATGTGGATTTCCTAGAATCCTTATCTGCCTGGAAGTCAGAATCCATGTACCCCTTGGGAATCAAATCCTCTTTACCGTACACTAACACATGTTCTCTCGTTCTCCGAAGATACTTGAGAATATTCTTGACTGCAACCCAATGTTCATAACCAGGGTTTGATTGGTAACGGCTTACTATCCCTACTGCATAACAGATGTCCGGTCTAGTACACAACATCGCATACATTAGACTTCCAACTGCTGATGCATAAGGATACTGTCTCATACTCTCAACATCTTGAGGAGTTTTAGGACATTGGTCCTTAGTTAAATAAATCCCATGCCTGAAAGGTAACGCTCCTTTCTTGGATTTATCCATCCCATACTTGGCAACTATTTTGTCAATGTAGGATGTCTGAGACAACGCTAACGTTTTGTTCTTTCAGTTCCTTATTATTTGGATACCAAGAACATATTGAGCCTCTACCAAATCCTTCATTTGGAATTTGTTAGTTAGCCATTTCTTAACGTCCGATAATACCCTTACATTATTCCCAATAAGTAAGATATCGTCCACGTACAGAATGAGAAAAACCACATCCTTGTTGAGTATCTTCTTGTAAACACAAGACTCATCAACATTCTGTTCAAAGCCATATGATTTGACCGTAGTGTCAAATCCTTTGTTCCAAGACCTTGAAGCTTGCTTTAATCCATAAATGGATTTTAGCAACTTACAAACTTTTTGTCCTTCACCTTGAACAATGAATCCCTCTGATTGGAGCATATAGATACTCTTTTCAAGATAGCCATTCAGAAATGCTGTCTTGACATCCATCTGCCAAATTTCGTAATCGAAATGGGCTGCTATGGATAGAAGAGTTCTAATAGACTTTAACATAGCAACAGGAGAGAAGGTTTCCTCATAGTCCACCCCTTCCTTTTGGGAATACCCCTTTGCCACAAGTCTAGCCTTGAAAGTCTCCACTTTCCCATCGGCTCCTCGTTTCCTCTTATAAATCCACTTGCACCCAATGGGTTTTACCCCAACTAGTTGATCTACAAGTTCCCAGACTGAGTTGGAGTACATGGACTCCATCTCGAGATCCATGGCTTTTAGCCATTTTTCTTTGTCAACATCCACCATTGTTTCCTTATAAGACAATGGATCCTCCAGGTCAACTCCGCCATCATTGACCTGAGTTAATCCCAAATATCGTTTAGGCAACTTGGATGCACTCCCACTACGACGGGGACTTAACTGGATTTGACTAGAATTTCTCTGCCTATTTGAAGAGATAGGCAAGTCAACAACAATTGTTGCCTCATTAGTGGTTTCACTTGGAATCATCTCCTCTAGTACTAATTTACTAGGAGATTTGTGGTTTCCTATATAGTCCTCTTCCAAGAAAGTAGCATTTGTTGACACAAATACTTTATTCTCTTCAGTACTATAAAACAATCCACCACGCGTCTCTTCAGGGTAGCCTACGAAGAAGCATACCTTAGACCGTGATTCTAATTTCTTAGTCATCCCCATACTCGGAAGTGACGCAAGCTTACTTTACGTCCCGACCATAACTCAATAGGCGTTTCTAAAACACTTTTAGAAGGTACCCTGTTTAGGATGTATAACGCAGTCTCCAATGCGTAACCCCAGAAAGATTATGGTAATGATGAATAGCTTATCATTGATCTCATCATTTCGAGTAAGGTTCTATTTATTCTTTCAGCTACACCATTCTGCTGAGGTGTACCAGGAGCTGAAAGTTGGGATGTAATCCCATTTTCTATCAAGTAGTCTTTGAACTCATAGTCCATATACTCCCCACCACGATCTGATCGAAGTGTCTTGATAGATTTACCAAGTTGCTTTTCAACTTGACTTTAAACTCCTTGAATTTCTCAAGAGTTTCGGACTTGAATTGCAACGGGTAAATGTACCCATACCTTGAGTAGTCGTCTATAAAAGACACATAGTACTCATATCCACCTCTAGCTTTTACATTCATCGGACCACAAAGGTCCGAATGGATAAGCTCTAGTGGTTCGTGGCTCTATTTCCTTTAGCTGAAAAAGGACGCTTGGTCATTTTACCCTCTATACAGGATTCACATACTGGGAGTGTACCAAGCTCTAAGTTACTTAGAGGTCCACTTTTAACCAGTCTTTGAATTCTATTGAGGTTAATATGGCCAAGCCTTAGATGCCATAAAAGGGTCTCATGTGTTAGAAATTCTACCTTTATTAGTTCTAGACTCTGCAGTCTGGAACAACTCAGTATTATAAAGTGTTGCACATACTAACGGTGTTAGTATATATAAATTGTTATCTTAAATTCCTGAACAAATAAAGTTTCCATCTTTAAAAATATCAACTTTATTAATACCGAAATCCACGGTATAATGTTGTTTACGAATACAACCCAAAGAAACTATGTTCCGGTTTAAACCAGGAACACAATAAACAGTGTTCAGGAAAATAAACATTTTATTATTAAATGATAACTTTATATCAGCAACAGCCTCTGCATCCACCATCTGCCCCACACTATTCCTTAGAGACACTTCTCCAGGCTTGATCTTTCTCCAAGAGTTACTTCCCTGATAAGAAGAGCCGAAGTGATTAGTGGCTCCTGAATCAAGTATCCAGGTGGATTTACAATCCTCTACATTAAAGGTTTCCAAGAAGAATAAATCATATTTACCTTCTTTACCCTTTTTCTTCTCTTCTAGGAATTTGGGACAGTTCCTTTTCCAGTGCCCTTCACCATTACAGTGATAGCACTTTTCTTTGGGAACTCTTCCTCTCTTGGATTTCTTGTTTGCTCCTTTACCCTTCTTTTTCCAGAACTTTGGATTCTTATTCTTAGTGCCCGAGCTAGAGGCATCATGAGCAGAAGCAACATTTGCTTCCACAGCTTTCGTCTTCTTGCCTTTCAGCAATATAGACTCGAAAGTCTGTAGCTCATTAAGAATTTGGAACATGTTCATGCCCACCTTGTTCAGAATATAATTACTCTTGAAGGATAAGAAGCTATCTGGAAGGGTTTCAAGAATCATGCTGATCTGGGTAGTCTCGTCTATAGTTCCACCATTCATCTCAGCCACATTTAGATGGACCATCATGTTAAGAACATGTTCCCTAACCGAAGTTCCTTCTTTCATGCGAGCATTCATGATGTACTTGAGAGCCTCATGTTTGGCTTGCTCGGATGGCTTGCCAAACATCTCTTGTGCCGATTGCAGCATCTCATATGCTGTAGGCAGAGGTTCAAGCTTCTTGGATACGACTTCAGTAAGTCCAGCCAAGATATAGACACGAGCTTTCTCGTTAGCCTTGATCCAGCGATCATATGCCTCTCGAACCGTTCGAGCGGCATTAGTAGGCGGTTCTGGAGGACATTCCTCCAGAAGGGTGAATTTGAGATCTTCAATGACCAGAATGTTATTGATGTTGTTTTTCCAAGTGGCGAAATTTTCACCATTCAATTTTTCAGTAGCAAGAATTGCAATAAGAGAGTTCGACATAATTGCTGTAAATAAATAAACACATGTTTAGTAATACAATTTTACATATCCATTCATTTATACTTTTGGCATCTATTAAACGTGATGCATGAATGCACATTTAATGAAATTCTAAAACCTTAAAACACAATTTCAATGCCATGGTATATTAGTGAAACAGGAACGATGCCTACGTAGGCAGGTCAAGGTTCCCTCCACTAAAATGAGACTCCTCTCAACTAATGAACATCCCCAGGCTATCTCATATCCTACATTTCTATTAGTTACCATGTTTTGGTCAGGCGAAACATCTAGATCACTTAAATATTATTCTTGATGAGTGTCACCGAAGGGAGAGTCAAACATCAAGACTCTTAAGTATCTTTCTAAATGGATCCCTTTGGGTGTTACCCAAGTTTTAGATCGCTTAAAGTTATCTTGACGAGTGTCACCGAAGGGAGAGTCAAACATCAAGAGCTTTAAAAAATCCTATCCCAAAGAGAATCACCCGGGTATTGATTCATACGGTTACTTTCCGAAGGGAATGAGTGAAGAGTTACCAACACCACAGAAGCCCTCTATGAATCTCACACATTGATTCCAACTTGGAGACCGTAGGACATGTTGTCACTTGTCCTTCTCCCACTCAATATAGCTAGCTAAGGCTTTTAACTTAGATATACCCAGGCCACCTCTAATATCTAAGTTCAATCTAACTTATAATAGCTCTTATAGATTGGTTAGATTGATTTTAATGTGAAAGCCAAGTGATTAATCTCTATTAATCCTAACACATTATGCACCGTCTCAATGAAGAGAATTATTAATAAAATATGACTCCCAGATCGCTCCCAGTTAGAGGGGTCTCGTGTTAATGGAACGATTAAATAACCTCTTATCTTGGGCAGAGCTTTCTCGCCAGAGTTATATTTAAATTAATAAACTCAACTTCATTAATTTTTAATTAACTCTTTAATTAAAAATAGTGACACCTCATCTTCTAGGTTTTAGTTTCAAATCCTAATTAAAACTAAACAATTTATTAAAATATTGGTTACTAAACTCTTTTAGACCATTTTAATTAAAACCTAAAACATGCTGCTAGTAATTACTAATTAACGCCTTAATTAAAATTCTAGCACAATAAATATAACAATTATATTTATACAAGGCATGAGCATAATATCAATAATCTCTATTAATGATGCATGATCATGGCATTTATGCATTTATGATGGGAATAATTATTTAAGGCATACATTATGCATGAATAATTAATATTTATATATATCACATATATAATAAATAAATAAGCAATTTTGGTTGGGATACTATTGGCCAAATCTATGAAAATTAAACCTATATCTAATATAGAAATAATCTTCATCATGAACATCTCCAGGATCTCCAGAAAAACGAAAACCGAAAAACCGAGGGGAGGCACTTAGGGTTTTAACCCTAGGCGCCACCGGCGCCCCTCTCAAAATTTTATTTTTTCGTTGTGCTACAGTCGCGGCAGCGGCTGGAATGCCGCTGCTGCAGCGCCGCCGCCGCGGGTCTTCGCCACTTGCAGCTCGCGGTACCGACTCCTTCGGTACCGGCCGGGATCCGGTTCATCTTTTCTTTCCTCCATCGTTTCGATCGATATCCCATATGACTAAAACGATTACAAAATTTTCCTATACCCAATGAAGGGTTTACAAAATTTCTAGGAAAGAAAATCCTAGGCCAATAAATCCTAATTCAACCAAAACGCAAAACCACAATTTTAAAACCGTTTTTAAAATCGTTTTCAATTCCCATCATATAATTTTGAAAATATTATATTAACAAGACCAGCTCCGATACCCGGTTGTTGGGATTGAGGCCTCTAAAAGAGTTCTCAAACGGAAGTCCCAACGGATCTTTCCTTGCAGTATAATAAATTCAAAATTCTAAATGCATAAAAGAAATACTAACCCTTGTCGAGAAGTGTCTGACTCTTCCTCGTTCTTCGATGGTTACGATCCTGGGACCACCAAAAAGATCTTCCTCACTAAGCACAAAAGAGAATCGGTGCGTGGGCACTATCTCTTTTGGAAAAAGGAAAAAATTGGGAAGAAGAATTTTCTTCCCAATCACCCTATGGGCGGCGCAAGAGAGAGGGAGGAGAGGAATTTCCTGAGCCTTTACTTTAACTCTCTTGGTTGTGTGTTTTGGGGTCACCCCAAAGGTCCTATTTATAGGAAAACCAAGGCATCAGAAAATCTTCTGAATATATTTTATTTAATAAATAATTAATTAAGATATTCTAAAATATATTTGAATAATAAAGATATTATATTTTATTCCATAATAAAACATTCCATATCTTTTATTTAAATTAATCAATATTAATTTAAATATATTATTCCATATCTTCCATTTAAATTAATCCCATTAATTTAAAATAAGATATACATATATTTTAAATAAAATAAAAATGAAATTTTTTGGTCAACCATTTGACCAATGGGGCGTGTGACCCCACCCCGGGTCACACGCCCATGTCATCCTCATATGACAATATTGGGCATTTTTATTTTCTTCATTATTTAATGGAACAATTCCGTTAAATAATTAAATAAAAAAAACTTCTTTTATTTATTCCAATAAATAAAACTCCTTTTATTTATTCCAATAAATAAAACTCCTTTTATTTATTCCAATAAATAAAACTCCTTTTATTTATTTCCTCATTTAATTTGATAATTTCAAATTAAATATTTAAATAGACTCTTCTATTTAAATCCCCATTAATTTTGGACAACACAAAATTAATTTAATTAAATAGACTCCTCTATTTAATCTCTTATAATTAAATAGACTCTTCTATTTAATAATTAAATAGACCCCTCTATTTAATTCCACCATTAATTAAATAATTAAATAGACTCCTCTATTTAATTTCCTTTAATTAATTGAATAGACTCCTCTATTCATTTCCAATTTTCCAAAGAGAAATTAATCATATTAATTTATGTTCTCGATTACATGCGTTAGCTAGGAGGACTTAATGGACCTATAGGACTAAGCTCCAATGATTCAGAATTACCTTTGATTAAAACTCCTTTTAATCAATTAATTCTCATTCATTAACTCCTAGATAACTCCACTAAATATCTAGAGTTGCACTCTTAGTACTATAGACATAGTTATGTCCATTGGCTATAATTATTAACTACACTTTGATCCTTCACAAGTCAGTTTGTATCCATGGCTAGGTATTTACACCGTATTAACCTCCATGATACATCTTGTTCCTTAAGCCCAATTGATTCTCCAATGAACAACCTTACATAATCTCCATTATGCGTCTTTAACCTTTTCCTTGATCAGAGGAATATGGGGCCCCGCTGTTCGAGACCGAATCAGTCCATAAGGGAACTACTTATCTATTTTCCTATATGGAAAAGAGTGAATTCCAATTCTTGTGTAATTACGTTCCCAGCTATAAGCAAGATGCAATCCCCAAAGTGGGAAGCATATTGAGCGAACTATACGAGTCACTCTCACCTATGCAAATCAAAGGCTTGTCTCTTGTGAATAGAAGTTCGTAATCCACTCAGAATTAAGATCAATTGTACATGATCAACCGGTTGATAAACGAAGTGTCTTTCTATAACGGCTTTCCTAGAAGACAGTAAGTTTATCTTAGTCCAGTCTACTACAATCTCTATTACAGCAACACCCCCACTCACATGTGTCTACATGAGCGATCCAGATGAGATCACTTGTGCCAATTCACAAGTGGGCCGTGTTAGTGGTGTTACTAGAAATAAGGCACCCAACCTTTATTCATATACCACAGACTATTTGAGTTACACTTAAGTGAATCTTCCCGCATCATATGCTCACTTTAATTTATCATACGTAACTCTGGATCTTATGATGGATTACATTTATTAAACTAATAATAAATGTCAATGTAAATATTACTAATTAATAATTCCTTTATTTATTTATAGTTTAATTGGATTACATAAGATTTAGGGCAGAAACCCCAGCAGTTCCACCATTCATCTCAGCCACATTAAGATGCCCCGTCATGTTAAGGATGTGTTCCCTAACAGAAGTTCCTTCCTTCATGCGAGCATTCATGATGAACTTGTAAGCCTCATGTTTGACTTGCTCAGATGGCTTGCCAAACATATCTTGTGCCGATTGCAGCATATCATATGTTGTAGGTAGAGGTTCAAGTTTCTTGGATACGACTTCAGTAAGTTCAGCCAAGATATAGACACGAGCTTTCTCATTAGCCTTGATCCAGTGATCATAAGCCTTTCGAACTGTTCGAGTGGCATTAGCTTGTGGTTCTAGAGGACAATCCTCCAGAAGGGTGAATTTGGGATCTTCAATAACCAGAATGGTATTGATGTTGTTTTTTCAAGTGGCAAAATTTTCACCATTCAGTTTTTCAGTAGCAAAAATAAACACATCCTTTAGTAATATATTTGTATGTATCCATTTATTCATACTTTTGGCATCTATTAAACGTGTTGCATGGATGCACATTTAATGAAATTCTAAAATCTTAAAACACAATTTCAATGTCATGGTATATTAGAGTAACAGTAACGATGTCTACGTAGGCAGGTCAAGGTTCCTCCCACTAAAATGAGACTCCTCTCAACTAATGAACATCCCCAGAGTATCTCATATCCTACAGTTCTTTAGTTACCATGTTTTTGTCAAGCGAAACATCTAGATCACTTAAATATTAATTTTGATGAATGTCACCAAAGGGAGAGTCAAACATCAAAACTTTTAAGAGTCTTTCTAAATTAATCCCTTTGAGTGTTACCCAAGTTTTAGATTGCTTAAAGATATTTTGATGAGTGTCACCGAAAGGAGAGTCAAACATCAAAAGCATTAAAAAAATATTATCATGAAGAGAATCACTCGGTTATTGATTCAAACGGTTAAATTCCTGAGGGAATGAGTGAAGAATTACAAACACCACAGAAGCCCTATATGAATCTCACTCATTGATCCCAACTTTGGAGACTGTAGGACTTGTTGTCACTTGTCCTTCTCTCACTCAATATAGCTAGCTAAGACTTTTACTTAAATATACCCAGGCTACCTCTAATATCTAAGTTCAATCTAACTTATAATAGCTTTTATATATTGGTTAGATTTATTTTAATGTGAAATCCAAGTGATTAATCTCTATTAATCCTAACACATTATGCACCGTCTCAATGAATAGAATTATTAATAAAATATCACTCCCAGATCGCTCCCAGTTAAGGGGGTCCCGTGTTAATGGAATGATTAAATAACCTCTTTTCTTGGGCAGGGCTTTCTCGCAAGATTTCTATTTAAATTAATAAATCCAACTTCATTAACTTTTAATTAACTCTTTAATTAAAAATAATGACACCTCATCTTTTTGGTTTTAGTTTCAAATCCTATTTAAAACTAAACAATGAACTAAAATATTGATTACTAAACTCTTTTAGTCCAATTTAATTAAAACCTAAAACGTGCTGCTAAAATTCTAGCCCAACAAATATAATAATTATATTTATGATCGGAATAATTATTTATGACAGGAATAATTATTTATGACATACTTTATGCATGGCTAGTTACTACTTAATTATATCAAATATATAATAAATAAATAAGCAATTTTGGTTGGGAAAATATTGGCCAAATCTATAAAAATTAAAATCTATATCTAAATATAGAAAAAATAAATTTTCATCTTGAACATCTTTAGGATCTCCAAAAAAAACAAAAACCATGAAAAGACCGCAGGGCACCTAGGCGCCGCCACCCAAGAAAAACCCAATTTTTTTTTTAATTCGTATGCTCTTGGCATTAGTGACTGTAAAAAAGTGTCACCTTGGGAAAAAGCATCACCTTTTCATGAAATTCTTATAATAGATTGATATGCAAAATGTCTTTTGAACGGTTTTACCAGAAGATAGTAAGTATATCTTAGTCCAGTCTACTAAAATCTCTATTGCAGCAACACCAAAACTCACATGTCTCTACATGAGTGATCCATATAAGATCACTTGTACCAATTTACAAGTGAGGTGTGTTAGTGATGTTCCCAGATATAAGGCAACCAACATTTACTCATAATACCACATGCCTTTTGAGTTACAAATTAAGTGAATCTTCTTGCATCCAGTGATCACTTTAAATTATCATAAGTATCTTTGGATCTAATGATCGATAACATTTATTATTAGCAATAAACGGCAATGTAAATGTTACTAATTAAATAATCCTTTATTTATATATAGTCTCAGCGGATTACATAAGATTTAGGACAGAAAGCCCATCATGCCCAACTCATGGTCACATCAAACAACTTAAGCATCTGTTAAACGCCAAGTGAAAGGGTCTATCACTTTTTTCAAGTATATGCAGTTTATCAAGTGTGTTCCAATGAGCTCACCACTCTTGAAAAACCAATGCATCATGAAGATCTCATAGACAAAATCTTTGATGGCCTTAATGGTAATTACAAGTCTCTTGTAGACACCATTGAACGACATGAAACACCAATCTCGTTTGATGAATATCACGAGAAATTCATCCATAGGGAGCTCACCCTCTATCAAAATCAGTTCCCAATTTTTCACCCTCCAGTGAAAGAAAATTATGCTTATGGTCGCACCTTTGGAGGTTCTCAATCAACTCCATCTAGCAATCAATGGAACCCAAACCAGTCTAATACCGCAACACAACCACACAACCCGATTCTTGGATCTAACCAACGTCGTTCACCATGCTCCTACATTGGAAAATGCCAAGCCTGCCGCACTTAGGGACACACAACAGCTCACTATCCACTCTTTCAACTTACTCCAACCTCCACATCTTCTCAACGAGATCCAAGAAAAACTGCCCCTGCATTTGGCCGTAACTCTCAGTTACAGCCATGGGCATATATGGCCACGAGGCTTCACATCATGTCACTGCTGACTTGAGCCACCTCTCTCTCCATGCACCGTATAATGGTCCTAAAGACATTGTTATTGGTGATGGTACTGGGGTTACCCATCACTCACATCGGCCCAATCTATCTCCCCGCTTCTAATTATTATTTTTAGTTGTAAAATGTTTTGTGTGTTCCTACTATGAAACAAGATTTAATGTCTATCTTTAAATTTTATACAACGAACACATTTTGATAGAATTCTTACCCACTTTATTTCCTATAAAGATTTACAGAGTTGGTGTGTACGAATGGCTGACTCTCACCTCCACTTCTATCACCAAACTCGCAGACTTCACCTACAGATGGGCATCACCACTCGATCATCCCTCTGAATCTATTCTTTGCTATCTCGCTACTATGTATTCGTTAGCCTTTTCATTTACTATTCCAAGAAATCTTTCTTGTAATGATTGTTAGTGCAATAAAAGTCACAACTTACCTTTTGCTCATTCAAGTATCACTTCTACTGCTCCATTACAAGTTATTTTTACTGACACTTGGACTTCACTAATTTACTCCAGAAATTCTCATAAATATTATATCTTCCTTTCTGATCATTTCTCCCACTATATATTGATTTATCCTTTTGCTCGCAAATCTGATGTCGCCACAATCTTCCCTCACTTTCAAGCCTTGGTAGAAAATTATTTTAAAACAAAAATTATCACACTATATTCTTACAATCGGGGGGAGGGGAATATATAAGACTCAAAAATCATTATGGAAGTCTGACATCTCCCATCTCACAACCCCACCACACACCCCATAACACAATGGTTTTGCTAAACGTCGGCATCGTCACATTGTAGAAACACTACAAGAAAAATGCGATTTAACGACGAAAATTAGCGACGAATTGAGGCAATAGTGCGTCGTTACAAGGGATTAACGATGCAATTAACGACGATATGGCCTGACGTTATATTTGCCATCATTAGACGAATCTATCGACGGAATGCCTTGTTCCTTAACGAGGGAAAACTATTACATCGCTGTGTTTCGTTGACTAGAATAGAGCGATGGTGTTCATCGTTAGGATAGTCAAAGACACAAGTTGACCTTAACGACTCAATTAGTCGTTATTTAAGTCAAAGTCATGTTTCACTATAACGATAGACTACGTCGTTAATAGTCAATGACTCATGTTGACATTAACGACTCATTTCGTCGTTATGTAAGTCAAAGTAATTTTCACTATAACGATAGAATACGTCATTATATAAGTCTTTGTTTTATTTGACATTAACGACGGAATGAGTCGGTCAATTAATTTTTATTTTTTTTAAAATTTATTTAGGGTTTAAGGTTTTATTTACAAATTATTGTGATTTGAAAATTAAATTTAATTACAAAATAAAAATTAAATTAAATTTAGGAAAAAATAATATTAGATAAATAATATTAAAAATCCCAAAATAATACAAAATAATGTTTTTTTCCTAAAGCGTAATCGAGATGAGGATCAGATGGAGGATCGGGAGGAGGGAAACAAAAAACGGAAGTCGAAGAACCCTCGCCGCGCATCTGCGCCATGAACATGTCCATCGTTGCCTTCATCGACCTCTCGAACTCTTGCCTGGACCGCTCGGACTCAACGAGACGAGCCGTAATCCCTGTCACCTCCACCTTGAGCCGTTCGTTGCTCTCTCGAAGCTCTGCAGTCTCAACCCTCAAAGAATTATTGCTCGCACGAAGCTCGGCAGCCTCGATCAAATGAGCTGCCTGAAAAGACTGAGGCCGAGGTTGCCGAGTCCAGGAACAGTATCGTCTGGACGTCTCCCTCCTGCTGCCTCGAGAAAAGCCGACTCGATATCCTCCTGTGTCGGTAGGGTGTTGGAGCTCTGTAAGCGATCAGCGAGAATCGCTTCATAACGAGCCTGAAAAAAAAAACAAATCATTTCATTAACTAATATACTAATAATGAATAAATTTGAAAAAGAATAAACAATAATTAACACTTATCGCTTTCTCTCTCGCCCTATCGTCTACAAAAGTCTGTGTATCTCCACCTTTGGTGTTGAGACGGATAAACAGCTTAGCGGCATGAACCAGACGACCCAATTTTTGCTCCTATGAATGTTAAAAATAATTAACGAATAATGAATAACTTACAAAAATAAAGTAAAAGTTAATTAATACAAAAAATAACTTACGAGTTGTTTCTTGTGCTCGTATGTGGAGCATGACCCTCCAGTGTGTTTCGACGGGTTGGCATGCCGGTTGGCGCTATTGATCGTCGAAATGCGCTGGGCATCCGGCGTCTGAGTACGCGCCAAGATCTCTGTAAGTCCTCCGCAGAAATGTGGGCCAACCATTTATCGGGAGGGGCGCGGTGAATATTGTAGCCAGTGTCCCTGTACCGAATGCCGCCCTGATGATGCCAGGGAGCTTATATGACCTCGTCGGTCAGCTCCTCTGGAATATCAAAATATTGCTGAAAAAAATTAACTGTCAGTTTTCGAAATATTTTATATATATAATATTTTGAATATGTTTACCTTCCATGCCTCAAACATTCGCAGCTTGTGCGCAGCAAAGACGCTCTGCCAACGAGGGTGTCCCCGTACAGGAAGCATCTTCAATACCTGCGTAAATCTCCTCGAAACCTCTCGTGATGGATGTAACCTATTGAAATGAAAAGGAAACATTGAAAAGTTAGAATTTGTAAATAATAAAGAATTAATGAAATAAGAATACAAACTAAACAAAACTTACTGGCCACCCTCGATCGCAGGCGAACCCTCCTGGAAATAGACATCTGCACGGGCTCCTGCGCCGGGTCGATAGCCTCGTCCTGAAAGATCATATCAGGGGTATCCCAGAGACGGACATCATCCTCCTCACTGGGGGGCTGACTCCCTGAACTGTTGGCACCAGGTGTGCCAGAAGGTGCTGGAGGGCGTCTACGGGTAGGCATGACCTACAATACAATAATTAAGTAATTAAAATTCTAACCTATAAACTATATTAATTTCAAAACTAAATTAACTAATTAACATATACTTAATTAAAACTAACTAAATACATATAATTAAATGAAAACATACATACTAATTTCAAACTAAATTAACTAATTAACATATAATTAATTAAAACATACATACGCATTTCAAACTAAATTAACTAATTAACATATAATTAATTAAAACTAACTAAATACATATAATTAAATGAAAACGTACATAATAATTTCAAACTAAATTAACTAATTAACATATAATTAATTAAAACATAACTAATTACATAAAACTAAATACATATTACATACATTATCTAAATTACACAAAATTAAATTAAAATCAACTAATTTTAAACTAAATTAATTAATAACATGCTAATTAGAAATTTTAAACTAATTACATAAAAACAAATATTAAATTTGAAGAAACTTACTCGGATTCGTTCCAATGATTGAGGTTTTTGAGAAAGGGAAAGGGTTTTCAGAGAAATGGGAAGGAATTGGCTGAGAGAATCGAAGGAGGAAGAATTTTGTTTGAGAGGAAAAGAAGAAAAACGAAGAAGGATGGTGACAATGGAAGAAACGGGTCTGTTTTAAAAGAGATTTAACGACGTCTTCCATCGTTAATCACTTAAAAACTCGTCGTGTGTGTTTTCGTAACGACGAAATATCTCGTTCTAGCTATGCAATTCGTCGTCTACGTTCTTATGACGATGAACAACACGACGCAATTCATCACTGATAGTTATGTACACGACGTATTGCGTCGTTCAATCCAATTTTCAAACAAAGTCAATGTGACTGTTCGTATTCATGGGCGACGAAATGCATCGCCTATTCGCGCCACAATTTTCGTGAAATTTTTTATCTTCGCGCCTTATTAATTACATGTAACGACGCAATAGGTCGGCTTGGAATTTGAACAGTTTCCCATAAACTATCCGTTTGAGTTGCTTACGATGCCTTTTGTCGTAAAAGGTCGGATATACATTGACCACTAACGACCCATGGCATCGTTATATTCAGATATACATTGAATATAACGATGCCGTCCGTCGTTAATATCATTCCCATACTTAAAAAAAATCATCCCATCATTGTGTTCTATGAACATTAACGACCCATGGCATCGTTATATTCAATGTATATCTGAATATAACGATGCCTTCTGTCGTTAGTATCATTCCCATACTTAGAAAAAATCATCCCATCATTGTGTTCTGTGAACTTTAACGACACATGGCATCGTTATATTCAATGTATATCTGAATATAACGATGCCTTCCGTCGTTATTTGTATGTTTTTTTTTTAATTATATCCCCTGTTACACATACATACTTCAATCATCGTAATCAGAATCATTCATCTTTTTTTAATCAATGTTGTCTTCTTCAGTGTCTTCTTCGTTTGTTTCATCTGGAGAAGAATCTTTGTCATTTTCAGGTGGAACATAGACATTCCCTTCATCAAAAAGTGTCTCTGATGCGTCATTCAACGGACGCGCAGTGTTAGAATTAATACCTTCATCGATTTCACGATTTTGCACTTCATCCCCCTGGAATGCAACGTAGTTCTCACTATTTTTATCAGGGAGGCTGTCATCTATTATCATCGGTCTTATTTTACAGACAACTAACCAATCAGATAAATCTCAACGATGAGCGGGATAGTTTAAGTAGTAAACCTGAATTGCTTGTTGTGCTAAAACAAAACGATCTTGGGTGTGCATGTGTTTTCTTCGGTTCACCTCAACAATTTTAAGATTGATATTATTGCGAACTCCACCTCGTCGCGTTGTGTCAAACCATTTACAGTTAAAAACGATTGTACGTTTAAGACTCTAACCTGCAAATTGAAGCTCAATAATCTCATCAATGATTCTATAGAAATCTTCTGCATTGTTCCCAAACACTTGACCCTTTATACATACGCCACTGTTGTTTGTTGCCCGGTTCACTGAATGAGCTTTTCTTTGAAATTTGTAACCTTGCACCAGATAACCGGTGTAAGATCTTGCAATTCTGGATGGACCTTTTGTGATCCATATTATACGTTGATCAGCGATCGGAATTGTGGGATTGTCAACGTAATTGTAAAACCAGGAACGAAAATGTTTATCGATGATGTTCCCTTCTTCTGATTCAGTAAGACAGGGATGCGATGGTCGTACACATGAATTCACAAATAATCTACATAAAATTTATTAATTAATGAAAATTTAAACAAAATTTAAAAAAAATTATTCATGTTAAATAAAACAAAACTCCATGAATTAGAAAAACTTACTCAATATATGGCTCTACTTTCGCACAGTTGCATAATAAGTAAGTCTGGACGACATGGTACTCGTCATCACTTAAGTTTCTCCGCATAGATTTGCCTAAACCTTTGCCTGGTACGATAAACATATCCAAGTCGTTCAAGTCTACACCTTCTGGAAGAGTGTCAACCACGTTACGGTTCACTGGACGAAAGTAGTCGGTGATATGCTGGTCGAAGTAATACGAACAGAACGTAGTTGTCTCATGTACCAGGTACGCATTACAAATCGGTCCTTCCATTCGTGCTTTATTTCCAACAGTTTTCTTCAATCTATGCAAATATCTAGAATTCGTGCAGTAAAATAAATCTAAAATTTAGCATCATGTGTATTTAAATATACTAAAAAAGGCAATTAACATAATAATATTTTACCTTTCAAACGGGTACATCCATCTGTATTGAACAGGGCACCCAAGTAGTGCCTCATACGGTAGATGAACAGGAAGATGCTCCATCGAATCGAAAAATCTGGGTGGAAACATTCGCTCCAGTTTGCATATTATAACTGGAATCTCTCGGTTTAATGATTCTATTGTCTCTCTTGTTAAATATGCGCATGTCAAATCTCTAAAGAACACACTTAACTGCGCCAACGGTTCCCAATGTTTCTGTTCGAGGAACGGTCTGAACGCAACAGGCATCAATCGTTGCATAAAAACGTGACAATCGTGACTTTTCATTCAGAAAATAGTATGACTCTGCACATCAATGCATCTCGAGAGATTAGAAACATAACCATCGGGGAACTTAATCGATCGCATCCATTCAAATAGTAATTTCTTCTCTTCTGTACTTAACATGTATTTGGCCTTGGCGTAGTGCCCATCTTCATCCGGCTCTAACTCGGGGCGAGGACATATTTCTTGGATGTCATACCGTGCCTTCAGGTTGTCTTTCATCTTATTTGGCACATTTAAAACTGTATTCAAGACATTGTCGAACACGTTCTTTTCGATGTGCATTACGTCCAAGTTGTGCCTGATTAGTAAATCTCCCCAATACGGTAAATCCCAAAATATACTTCGTTTCTTCCATCCACTGTTCTTACCAGCGGCCTTGTTTGCAACCTCAGCACCTTTTTCAGTAATTTTTTTCATGTCAGTAGAATCTAACCCGTGTAATATTTCGATTCCGTTATAAACTCGGGGCGGCCCTTGGTTGCGTGCATTACGACCCTTATACCAATCTGTCTTGTTTGATCGAAACAAATGGTCGCTCAGTAAAATCTTCTATGACAATCAAACCAACACGTTTTTCGTCCATGTTTCAAAGAGAAAGCTATAGTGTCAATCATGCAATGAGGACAAGCAAACTTTCCGAATGTGCTTCAACCTACGATAAGTGTAAATTAATTATACATAGTATTATGCAATGAATATAATTTATAATTAATAAGCTATCGTGCTTACCAGATAACACTGAATATGCCGGGAAGTCACTTATCGTCCAAATTACTATGGCTTTCATACAGAAATTTTGTTTTCTCGATACATCGTAAGTCAACGCTCCATTATTCCACAAATTAGTCAGCTCAACAATAAGAGGTTGGAGGTAGATATCTAACCTTTGTTTTGGACTCTTTGGACCCGGTACGATAACCGTTAAGAATATCACAGGATCTTTCATACACATCGATGGAGGGAGATTATAAGGTGTCAACATAACAGGCCATACAGAGTATTGTGCACCAGAAGCGCCGTACGGGTTAAAACCGTCAGTACATAACCCCAATCTCACATTTCTAATCTCACTTGCAAATTCTAGATGACAACGATCCAAATGCTTCCACGCGTCAGCATCAGATGGATGTTTCATATGACCATCCTCTTGCGAATGCTCAAAATGCCATCTCATATGAGATGCCGTGACTTCCGATGCATACAGTCGTTGAAGTCGAGGAGTGATCGGTAAATAAAACATACGAGTATGTGGAATGAGAGTGTGTTTACCTTGTTTATATCTCGGATGGAAACAGAATTTACAATTATGGAGACTCGAATCTTCATCACCCCAGAATATCATGCATCTGTTCAGGCAACAATCAATCTTCTCAACAGGCAACCCGAGACCCTCCACTAATTTTTTCGTGTCGTATAAACTTTCTGGCAGCGTGTTGTTCGCAGGAGCGCAACGATGAAACCATTGTGCAATCGAATTAAAACCTCTCTCTGGAATATGATATGCCGATTTTATATTTAGAAGCTCCGTCGCTGCAGCCAGTTGACTGACATCACAACCCGGGTATAACGACATACTTGCTGATTCGAGCATATGGTACATTCATTGCGCTTCCAGATTCATTTCCTCCTCCTCCTCTAGAATAGTTTGATTATCGTCTCGAGTATGATTAAACGTACCTTCGTATATCATATGCTGCATTTGTCCATACTCTTGCTGTCTTTCATCACAATCTTCTTCCAAATTCGGTATAGCATTTGAGCTGCTTCCTTGGTACAACACGGCTCGCTCCAACGCCGCATTATATTGATCGTCAGATTCCCTTTGATAAACCCACTTGAAATAATTCTCCACAAACCCACGACTATACAGGTGTTTCTTCACATCAAATGAAGAATATAACTTCTTATTTTTACATTTTCTGCACGGACATCGTATCATTTTTCCATTACGATCAAAATCCTCTGTACTTTCACAAAACTCAACGAATTCTTCAACCCCTGCTACGAACTCATCGTTCAAATAGCCTTCTAAGAGACGAACATACATCCATCACGCTTTTTTTTTGCAGTAGAAAAAAAACGAAAAGAAAAAACAAAATGTTTCTGATGATGAGTTCTTTCTATTCTTGAGGCATATATATACTGTGATATAACGACGGATTGCGTCATTAATATCTAATATAACGATCGTTTTCGTCGTTGTAATGGCGGGAAACATTCCCTCCATAACGTTGGGCGACACAATCGGTCGTCCAGTAGCGCGAGAATGTTTCGCGCCATTGTATAAAACACACTGCATAGTTCCCTATTAACGCTGGAAATTTTGGCGCCATTATTACCGACGCCAATCATCGTTAATACCAAATTATTTTTTCCATTAAATATATTCAATTAACTAGGCGACGGAATGGATCGCTGAAAGTCAACTTTTCACAGGAGCGATGCATTCCGTCGTTAGTGTGGGACATATTTACTTTTCGTCGCTATCGATCCGTCGCTATTACGGTAGTTTCTTGTAGTGAAACTTGTCTTGCTTTATTGTCACTAGCATCCTTACCCCTCCCGTTTTTGTCCCATGCATATCTCACTGCCGCATATCTCATCAATCGCTTTCTTAGGGCAACCTTAGACATATTTGCTCCATATCAAAAATTATTTCATTATGATCCAAATTATAAAAAGCTCTGGGTTTTAGGTTGCCTATGTAACCCTAGGCTTCGTCCATACTCACCTTACAAACTTGCCCCTCGATCCAAACCATGTGTGTTCTTTGGTTATCCTCCCAACCAAAGTGCTTACAAGTGTTATGACCCAACCACCCAATGTATTTACATCTCCCGACGTGTTCATTTCATCGAAATAGAATTCCCCATGTCCAAGAATCAACCATCCTCTCCTCGCCCACGAACCAATAATTGCTCCATGTGGCTTCCTCTTCTTCCAGTTCTCATATGCATCACCATCTCCAGGAAGTTCCGTCAGCTCGCCAGCATCAGGTAATTTTTCTTCCTCAACTTTTGTACTACATCATCCCCCTACCCAGCCTATCGCCAATCCACCACCACCGACGCACATCTCTCTAGCTAGATCGAAAGAGAAACATACATCTTCATCCTCAACCCCTCCACACCATTACAACCCACTCAAACATCCACTATCATTACCTGATTCCACAATAACATCACCAAACCAAGTTTCAAACTCAATCTCTCGGACCTCCTTTCCCAAGAGTTAAAACCAACATGCGTAACTCAGGTCGTCAAACATATCAACTGGTACACGGCCGTGTCTAGTGAATTTGATGGTTTGGTTTGAAATGACACTTGGTAGCTTGTCCCATCACATGAGATACAAAATATTATTGTCTATAAGTGGATTTTTCGCATCAATAAATTTCCTGATGGTTCTATTGATAGGTATAAAGCTCGTCTCCTTACTTAATCAATGGTCGTGTTTGGATTATCATGATACTTTTAGCCCTGTCGTCAAACCTGTCACAGTTCAACTTGTTTTATCCATTGTCGTTAGTCATGGTTAGCCCCTCTGGAAATTGGATGTTAACAATGCCTTTGTACAGGGGAATATACTTGAGGATGTCTACATTACCCAACCACCATGATTTGTAGAAAGTGACCACCATAAACAAGTTTGCAAGCTGCGCAAAGCCATTATAGCCTCAAACAAGCCCGTCATGCTTGGTACACAGAGCTTCAGACATTTCTTCTATCATCAGGATTCACCAACTCTGTGGATGACACTTCATTATTTATCCACAACAAAAACAATGTGAGACTCTACGTACTTGTGTATGTAGATGACATTATCATAACAGGAATTGACATTTAGGCCGTCCATCATTTCATCTCTTGCCTTGCTAAACAATTCTTGTTGAAGAACCTTGCGACGTTACCCAATTTTCTTGGTGTCGAAGTGGTCCCTAACACACATGGCATCCATTATCTCAAAATAAATACATTGCCGATCTAATCACATGCACAAAGATGACGGATGCCAATCCAATTGCCACGCCCCTTACCACAACACCCATTCTCACCTTACATTTTGGTACACCCCTATTCGACCTAACAAAAGTTCTGCAACGCTGTTGGGAGTCTCCAATATCTCTCTTTAACTCAACATGACATAGCTTATATGGTTAACAAACTCTCTCAGTTCATGCATTGCCCAACAACTGAACATTGGGTTGCAGTTAAGCGTCTACTCCAATATTTATGCGGAACCATCAATAACAGTCTTCTTATGCACAAACGGTCCCCGTATACTCTTCATGCATTCACTCATGTCGACTGGACTGGAAACCAAAATGATTTCACTTTTACAAGTGCCTACATCATATATCTTGATCAAAACCCCATTTCATGGATCACCAAAATAGTGCACATTTGCGCAATCGTTGACTGGGGCAGAATACCAGGTTGTTGCTACCATTACCGCTGAATCTCTTTCTTTTTGGTGAACTTGGCATTTCTCCATCCATCAAACCGGTAATATGTGATAATGTTAGCGCCACCAATTTGTGTGCAAATCTCGTTTTCCACTCCCGTATGAAACGAGTGGCTCTTGATTATCACTTCAACCGTGAAAAAGTACAACAATGAACTCTCCATGTTCCTCATGTCTCTTTCATGGATCATCTAGTTGATGCACTTGCCAAACCTCTCTCACGCTCCCGCTTCCAACGGTTAATACTCAAGATTAGCCTCCTCCCTAGGATCACAAACTTGTGGGGGCATGATAGCACAATCAATCCTTAATTGTACAGCTACGTTTTTGTTAATATTGCACGTGTGTACTACTGTCAATCACCATAATTTCCAGATATGTACAACTTGTCAATTTTCGTAAGTTACCTTGTATATTTCCTTAACTTTAGCTTACCAAACATTGTTGTACTCTTTATATATCTCTTCCTCCTATCAATGAAATATAGTAACTGATATTCATATCAAACACTGTGATTTATACTGGAGTTCTTTTTCCATTACTTCTTTCTGAAGCTAATTTTGGGATGATAAAAATAAAAATATTTGAAAAAAATTGAAAAATGGACAACAAAGTTTCAGAAAGCAATTGAATTTGAAAATAAAATTGAAAAATCAACGTCATCATGAATTTGGGGTTTATACGTTGCTGATGTCTTAACACCAAGAGCTCAACCCTAAACAAAAAGCATGGTAGTACGCAGTCTAATGTGGCCCAACATAAACCCACGAAAGATCAAGCTTAATCAACACTAACATGGCTAAGCATCTGTAGGCCGTCCCGACCCTTAAATGAGCGGGCTTGGACGGAGCCCATATTTATTAACGATTATGTTATTGAACACAAATAGAATTACAATACATGTGAAAACAATCAGAAACTGTAAGGAGGCAAAGCATTATTGATTGGTCTCTTGGATTTAAGGCAATGGGATGCTTGGATTAAGTGAAGCAAACTGACGAAACTCATTATCGTTTTCCAGTACATTCATCGTTTCATCATCCAAAATCGTCCATGCTTCTATTCCATCACCAGTTTTTGTATCCATCAACATAACCCCATATTGGTTTTCCCCATCCAAAATTTACATCATAAAGACCCATATTACGCCAGCTTGTAAATAAAAATGATTCAGAACTCTTTTCATAAAGCTCATGTAATTCTTCTGATGAACTCAAAATAGTCTCAAATCCATCGTCTCCCATTGTTTTCTGTATAAAATCAGTATCAATTTCCTTCAATGATTTTCTCAATATATTTCCTAAATCATCCAATTTTACAATCCCTGTGTTTGATGCTTCGTAATAAGCTCGACTCCTCCAGTAAATGTTGCCAACGTTATTTTCAGATAAAGGTGGTCGGATTCTTTTCGCATATTCACAATATGGACTAATGTGGATCCCCATTTTGGATCTACAAAATTTGGCTCTTCACCATTCACAACAACTTCTTTCTTCCCTGTCATTTTTTAATTAATACTTCATAAATTTTGTGAGGATACAATTTTTATTAGGTTTTTTTAAAGTATGAATGTACCAGTGAAGAATTCAGAAAATGAAAATAAATATCTACATTCCCGAGGATCAATAAATGTACAATTTATATTAGAGTAAAATAAAAATAAGACTCTTTTGGTTTTGGTCAAACACCTCATGTAGTTAAAGAAAAGGCAAATTACACATACTTAGTTCGAAATTATATCAACGACACCCCTCACTTCCAACATAGTTAACATAGTTTTGGTGATAACTTCTTCTTTTCAACTTCGATTTTGATGATTCAAGATGTTTTAAAATCCTTTTTCGAGGTTTACACTATGATCACTTTAAAACTTTGAAATCACCCATAAAGAGTTTATTATCATCAAAACACTAGATATGATTGAAGCTATAAACCCTTTTTATTTACTGATGATGATTTCGAAGTTTTGAAGTAACTATAATGTAGAACTTGAAACGAGGATTCAAAAACATCTTGAATAATTCAAATCGAAGTCTCAAATGAAGAATTATGTTTAAAACTTAAAAGAAAGTGAATGGCGTTGGAGGGATCTCATTGAGGTAATTTGTCATTTAGGAAGTACATGAGTTGTTCATGCATTTGATCAAAACCACAAGGATCTTATTTCTAGAGTTAACCTTTTTATATCTGCGGTTATTAATGAACAAACTTAATTGTTTAAAACCTAAAAATGGAAAACAAAATCTTTAATGAAATAGAGAAATTATAACATGTTTTTATGTGTGAAGATAGAATAATTACCTGATCCATATCTGGCTGCTTTCATAGAATGTTTCCAAATGAAGCAAGTAACAGCTTCCACACTTGTTGGGTTTGGAACACTAATGGATTTGGCTTTAGCTTTCAGATTTGATATATTCACTGAATCAAAAACAAACCTTCTGACACTACTGCTTTTTCCTTTGGGCACTGCAAACGGAGTTTGCGAGGATATCACGGCATAACCAGGCCATATTTCTCTGTGTGGGAATAGTGAAGAAACCGAATCGTAATTTCCAAATACAAATTTCTCTGATTTTCCATTACATGAATCAGCCCATGATTTCATGAATGAACTCACAGTGGTTGCATCTATGATTTTGTGTAAAAAAGAAAGACCCATTGCAATTCCACCACATGAGAAAGTGTTAATTTGAGCTCCAATCTAAATTGCTGTTTCTAATGATTGATTCAAAAGATTAGGAAATGGAAGTAACTGAGGAATCAACTCAAGATTTGGTCGTTTAAGAAACTCAGCCAGGGGGGCATTGACTTTTGCCTCAACAAAGAGAGCTCCTTCATCAGAGCATTCAACCAAGTTCCCATTGATTCTTCCAGCGAGCATGCGATAACGAGACAGTGTTTGCGATAAAGAAAATTTCAATCTCGTAATCGTATTTTCGATCGCGAGATCAAGGTTATCGGTTTCATTCATGGTATAGAAGTAGCTGACGTGAATGTAAACAAGAGGGGAGAGATTGTCCAAAACTGAAACTTGAAATGTTTTTTGTTCATCATCAGGACTTTCTCTTCTTGCAGGCTTGATGATTTCTCTTGACACGATTTGCACTTCCATTATTGATTCTTCTTTGGATCACTTCTACTTGTTATTGTTTGTAATACAAAGGAGAAGTTCAGAGAGTATATATAGAGAAGTTCAGAGATAGAATAAAGAAAATGAAAGATAGGCTTACCCTAATAACGGTGGGGAAGAAAATAATAAATAATAATCATAATGAAGATGGTGGGAATAAAAAAATTTAGCCCATGTGAACAAATTGTAGTAAACAATGATAATGTCATTTGCATGTGAATAATAAATAAATCTAAAGACAGTATTATTATTGTCATGAATTTATTGTCAAATATGCTATCGTGATATCAAGATTACCACTCACGATTAATATTACTGTTCAATGACTTCATATTAATATTGCACCTTGATGGGATTCAATTTTTTTGACTTTGTTAGTTATTGTAACCATAAATTATAAACATGAGCATAGTTTGCTCGTTTGTTTTTCCAGCCCCATGAAAGTACACTGGACTAAAAAACAATAATCAAATAATTTATTGGGTTATGCTGAAAAATTTGGTGAAAAAAAAAGATCGAATAAGGTACAGATTATCAGGTATTCCGACTTTGACTTTACTGGATTCCATGAAAAGAGAAGATCCACTTCATGGCTATATTTATCCTTTAGCTCGCGGAGTTATTTTTTGAGAAATGTTAAATAGACGCGAATAGTTTCTTCTACTATGGAAACTAAATTTGTAGCATGTTATGAGTCATCTAATCACGAAAAATGATCATAATGGAATAGCATGAGATAATGTACTGATAGTATCGCGTTATTGAAGACTTTTCATATCCTATTTATAATATGTCAAATTTATTTTCATCAATAATAAATAAGTAGTGTAGTCCACGAAAGTCACAATCTTATTCATGTCAATTTTTTTCCCGATAAAAAAAAGTCATTTTTTGTCCTTCTGCAAATGGTGGCAATTTTAAAACATGGTGAATCTCATTGAAAAACTATACACATGGGTTGGCGAATCAAGTATTGTAAAAGAAAAAACCAATTTGATAAAGCAATGAGTCAGTAGCATTAGTTAGAGATATTAGGGTACCTTATATTAATGTTAAAAAAAAAAACAGAACCTTATAATTAAAAACACGATGAATTGCGTTGAAAAACTATACACATGGGTGGCAAATCAAGTAGTGGAAAAGAAATATACCAGTTGATGAAGCAATGAGTCAGTAGCATCAATTAATAATTAAGTAAAATATATAAATTGCATTGAAAATAATGGTTCACTAATTGCTCTTAAAAATAAACGAATAAGAACAAGCTCTTCAATAAATTGTAGAGGATGATTTCCGCTACGGTCGGTCACATACGTTCTACGTGTGATTCATTACCTTCGATCTTGGATATCTGCTAAACTAGAATGAGAAAGCACCGATGTGGTGCCTGCCAAATAATTTTCGACAATCAAGTCAGTAATTGTATCTCCCTTGCGAACACGACATGACCGTTTTAAAGAGCCGCGTGGTGGAATATTTTGAAGTTAAAAAAAAAAAACTATAGTGGATTGACTTGTTGGACCGTTGTTATTAAAAAAAATGTTTACAGAAATACGTAGTAGTGTGGATGTGAATTAGTGGAAAGAAAATTTAACTGGTGCCTTTCATGGATACAAGCATTTGGTAATATTCAAGGTATGAGTTTCTTGATTGTGGCACATGCGTTTGTTAAGTGTTTTTAGTAGAGGTGTGTAATTGGCCTAACAAGTTTAAGATTATTTTAGTGGTGGAAGGAGGGGTTATGTATGTTATGTTGTAAGTTTCTCTTAGAAGGGAATATGTTGTGTATTTAGTTTATGCGATTGATCTTTAGTGAGTTAATTGAATCTTGAGACATATCAGTGTGCATGAATATTCCAGTGTATTTCTTGAGAATTTATCTGATTTATCACGAGAAAGGGAATTTGATGATTGATAAATGGTGGTACATTTAGGCTTGTTTTGAACTAAAAAATTGAAAACATGAGCACAACAACCTATTGACATTAAAGGATTTATTACAGTTAATGTGTTCTTCTGGATGCACCTGAATTATTGGTGAAAGGAAGATGAAACAATGAGATTGAGTTTTGATTTATAGAAACTTGAAGAAAGTAACATCAGGACATAATTCTGTCTCCGAGGATTACGAGTTGATCACCGTATTAGTGTAAGTATTAGACCACTTTTGTAAAGGATTTGTTAATCAACTTTCGGTAGTATCTTCAAGTTTTTGAAAAAAATATATTATGAGATCAGGTTAGCATCAAGTTGAATCAGATAAATAATATGTGAGTATGTGTTCGTTATTCAGATAAGTTTGTCATTAAGCTTATGATGGAGATACTAGTGCGGGATGTAAGGAAAGAAGTTTATACAGAGGTAGTATTGTGAACTGTATATAGAAGAAAGGGTATGTATGTAAATTTTGTGAATTTGATGACAATGAATCTAGTTTGAATTTTATTCAGATTATAGTTTAAAATAATAGTAGCAGATGCTGCTAGCAGGAAAACAAGTAGTTCAGTTTTAACGGGTATAATAGTAAGTTTCTTTCAATGTGTAAACTCACTAGTAAGAGTGTTGAGTTATCAGTGTACACACCGAGGCTTTGTGTGAATATTTAAGAAATACTAGTTTCTATTGACCGAGTATTTGATAAAAGAAGATGGGGTTGCTTCTGATACATTGATCACCTATTCAAAATAATTTAAATTTAGATGGAACGTTTTTGTTCAACTTATGTTAGGCACCCAAGTAACATGAAATTATATTGAGCATTAAAAGAGCATGACTAGGAGCAGGGTTCGAAGCAAATAATAGTGGAACATGTTTCACGATGGTTTATGTGTTAGAGTTGCGTAGTGGAAGCGTGGTGAGATTTAGTCTGCTGTTTTATTTTATCTTGGAAGGGATTGGATATGTCCATTATTGTGTTGATAGATTTGCTACAATATTTTTGAAGCAAAGAAAGTCATACAAAGATAAAGGCTTGTTGGTTATGTGTTTTAGGCATGTGAGATTGCAAGAAAGTATATGTTGACTTACAAAATGATAGAGTTGGAGATATCTCAGAATAGCATGAAACTATGTAGCAGAAATGTGTAATTTATTAGGAACAGACGGTTATAATCGTTGCTTTGTATGAGAATTTTGAGAAATAATTCTTCAAGTGACAAAGTGTGTGTGAACAAAGTATACATGAATGGAAGGGAAAGATTAGTTCATGCATTATTGGTACCTTCAGTGTTTTTCTTTCGGCTTGAATTTCGAGGACGAAATTCTAAAAAGGAGGTAATAGTTTGTAAACTCTCTTTAAAAAAAAACAATTAATATTATAAATAAATAATAGGATAAAGGTGATTTGAAAAAAAAAGAAGAATAAGATAAGTATTAAAAAAAATGTATTTGGTTGGTCTTTCCTTGGCTTGACATGTGGCAAGGGATGTATTTAAAAGGAAAATAAAATAAAACACACTCATTTTGCATCAGCCACCCGTAGCAAGGAAAGGAGAAAGGGAAAAAATAAAGAAAAGGGAAGAGAAGAGAGAGAAGGAAAAGAAAAGCTTGGGAATTTTGGAAAAATATAAATTTCTGGAGTTTCAAGCTTCAAAATTATGGTGTAAATGGCTAGTTGGTAAGTAATTTCTTCAACCCAATTCTTCTTTTGATGGATTTGGTGGATATATTCTAAGTTTCAATGTTGAGTTATGGGTTTTATTGTTTATGTATTTTTAAGAGATTTGAACCTAATTGAGAGGTTGATGTTTAAGATCAATTAAGAATGATGTAGAAATGAGAGATTTCCATGGTTTTGTTAGAGTTGTAATGGGAAATTGGTATAAATTAGAAAGAGGATTATGTGTGGTTTTTGTTCAATTTGAGTTGGGATTTTATATGTTGGAAAGGATGAAGAGTAACAAGTTGATATTTTGGCTTTGAAAATTATATTGAAGGTGTAGTTATTGAAGGAAAGTTGAAGCTCTAGCCATATGATACTAACCACAATTTTATATTATTTTCAATATGGTTTTTTTTTTAATATTCAAATTATTAAGTAAATAACTGATATGTATTTTCTTAAATCAATATTTTCAGGTGAAATCATGGCGTTAATGGTATATGATTTTGACAGCAAAAGTTTGTGAGTGGATTCTATTTTCACATTTAAAATTATTAGTAGCCTTGAGTTTTTAGTAGTTTACAAAACATAAAAGTTTTAGAGTTTATATTATCGTTAAGATTATTTATTGATATAAATATATATAAATGAAAGTTTTTAGATAATCATTTTTCAATATATATGATTTATGCTAAGCTACGAAAGTTTCAATTGCGGTTTTACAATGGTTTGAAAATTATAATATTATTTTCGTAGTTTATTTTCAAACCGCTAGAAATAGTACCCTCGATTATCGCAAGCAGGTCTTTGGGACCCACTTTAGCATACACATAGGCTTTGGGCCGTATGTTAGGGTGCTTAGCCCTTTGGGGCGCTCTCGCGCGTATGACCGAGTTCGGGATTCATTGCTCTGCTGCATGTATGATTTCGCTCTACATGCAGTATGACCAGTTAAGGGTACATTTTTAGTGGGTTTTTATCACTACAATATAGTATATGAACAGTTTTTATTGTATATATATTTACGTACAACTATTGATCTAGTTTCGACAGCAAAATATTATGATATTTAAATTACGACTATAACCAGTTTTTACGAGCTGTAGTTTTGAATATTATGATTATTAAGTTTTACGAATATTAGTTTTAAACAGTTTTATGAATTTGGAAACTATTATATATTATGTAGTTTTGAAGAAAATACTAGTTTAATAAAAATTCCACTCACTGGGCCTTTAGCTCATTCTTTTCAAATGTTTTCCCCCCCACAGGTAGCTTTCGAGTTTCAGAAGATGATCGAGCCTACGACGAGCTTATCCACCACCCGTTTTGCATCAGTCCAGTTAGTACATGAGTCAATTTAGTTTGAAATAATTTTAGCATGCAGTTATGTTTAGTTTGCCTTGATGATAGGTGTTGGCTTTCGGGCTATCGCCTGTCATCGGCACACGTCTCGTCTCGGGTGTATAGGGAGATCCCGGGACGGGTCATGACAAGATGGTATCAGAGCATTACGATTCTATACATGTCTCATTGTGTCTCATTGCATATGTGTTATTGCATCGCATGAATAAAAAAAAATTCATAAATTTGTGGTGGCAAAGCTCTTAGGCTCAGAGGTATGTTCATGAAACTCGATGCTACAGGTTGGTAAGTTTTATTGATGAAATATTTAAAAAAAAAAAAAAACTCATGTAATTTATTTAAAAGTGAGAATAGTTTGAGAGTAGTAAAAATTGTCAGCAAGTGGTTAAGTCAGTTGAGCTGAAGTTTCCAAAAGAATGGAAAGAGACTTAATATTCTTAGTTTATTAAGACTTAATGTTCTTAGTTGTTGGAAATATGAAAAGAGACTTAAGTTGCCGAAATATATTAATTTGGGAAATGGTAATTCAAGATTTGTGGAGAATTATTTGGTATCGACAATACAAGTATTCTATATAGACGTATTATATCAAGAGTTTGAAATTTATCTTCTTGGTTTGATTGGTTTAGAAGTAATTTGTGGTAGACAGCTTTTACGAAGTTTGTTAGTGATGCCTAAATATGGACATGCATTGACACCTATTTAGTACCTATGGTTTATAGTGTTTTGACTTGTTGATGCCAAGTTTAGTCGGAACCTCCAGTCTTGAAGAGATTGTTAACCATCAGATGTCATGATGTGTAAACTATCAAAAAAAATTATAGTGATATGGTGGTGGTAACCTCATTTAGAAGATCGTTATTACAAGACATTGTTTATCAAGTTTGGGTGATAGTTGTGGACGAGAAAAGTTGAAAGCAAATCTCATGTTCCTAGTTATATAGATTTTAATATCTATTAATTTGGGTATGAATTGTGCATGTGTTGAGTTTATTTTGGGAGAAATTTGTGTTTAGACGGCTAAACGAGATTGAGGTTATTCATCGTAGTGGAAGAAAAGTCTTACCGTCTTATGTAATTTATGCGGTAAATTTCTCAGAACCAGATGATTTGTGGTGAATGTAGTGGATACTCACATAAGTGGTTTGAAAACTTGAGTAATACTATATATGTTAGAAATTCAAGTGTGTTTCTAGGGGAACATTGGATTTGTTGTAAAAAAGAGAAATTGGTGATGGATTATACATGTACTATACATTTTTGTTAAAGGAAAATTAATGTGGTTGCAATTGTGCTTAGTTGGAAATTAAAGATGTGATAGTCTCATAATACTAGTCAGTCTTCCTTTGTTATGTGAGTTGACTAGTTTGAATGTAGAAAACATCAGGGGCATTGTTTTGTAAATTCTAGAACAATAGCAACTTTGATTGACTGGATCGTACCAGTAGAAATTGAAGATTTGGTTCTTAGAAGAAGAGGTGGAAACTAATTTTCAACGAACATATTCTTAATTAGAGTAGTGGTGGTGGTATTTGGATGGTATTAAACAAATTGCCAAAAGCACTAATGGTTTTGTCTGGTTATACTTATGTATTATTGTGGAATATTAAATGCAAATGAAATATTCAACTTGTATGGAGCATGAATGTAGATGGTTTCAAATATTGATATTTAATATATTTATAAGGTCTAGCCATTTTCTTGTTAGCTTTGGGTAATAAATTGTTTTTCGCTTTGTATCTCCCTTGCGAACACGACATGACCGTTTTAAAGAGCCGCGTGGTGGAATATTTTGAAGTTAAAAAAAAAAAACTATAGTGGATTGACTTGTTGGACCGTTGTTATTAAAAAAAATGTTTACAGAAATACGTAGTAGTGTGGATGTGAATTAGTGGAAAGAAAATTTAACTGGTGCCTTTCATGGATACAAGCATTTGGTAATATTCAAGGTATGAGTTTCTTGATTGTGGCACATGCGTTTGTTAAGTGTTTTTAGTAGAGGTGTGTAATTGGCCTAACAAGTTTAAGATTATTTTAGTGGTGGAAGGAGGGGTTATGTATGTTATGTTGTAAGTTTCTCTTAGAAGGGAATATGTTGTGTATTTAGTTTATGCAGTTGATCTTTAGTGAGTTAATTGAATCTTGAGACATATCAGTGTGCATGAATATTCCAGTGTATTTCTTGAGAATTTATCTGATTTATCACGAGAAAGGGAATTTGATGATTGATAAATGGTGGTACATTTAGGCTTGTTTTGAACTAAAAAATTGAAAACATGAGCACAACAACCTATTGACATTAAAGGATTTATTACGCTTAATGTGTTCTTCCGGATGCACCTGAATTATTGGTGAAAGGAAGATGAAACAATGAGATTGAGTTTTGATTTATAGAAACTTGAAGAAAGTAACATCAGGACATAATTCTTGTCTCCTGAGGATTACGAGTTGATCACCGTATTAGTGTAAGTATTAGACCACTTTTGTAAAGGATTTGTTAATCACTCGGTAGTATCTTCAAGTTTTTGAAAAAAATATATTATGAGATCAGTTAGCATCAAGTTGAATCGGATAAATAATATGTGAGTATGTGTTCGTTATTCGATAAGTTTGTCATTAAACTTATGATGGAGATACTAGTGCGGGATGTAAGGAAAGAAGTTTATACAGAGGTAGTATTGTGAACTGTATATAGAAGAAAGGGTATGTATGTAAATTTTGTGAATTTGATGACAATGAATCTAGTTTGAATTTTATTCAGATTATAGTTTAAAATAATAGTAGCAGATGCTGCTAGCAGGAAAACAAGTAGTTCAGTTTTAACGGGTATAATAGTAAGTTTCTTTCAATGTGTAAACTCACTAGTAAGAGTGTTGAGTTATCAGTGTACACACCGAGGCTTTGTGTGAATATTTAAGAAATACTAGTTTCTATTGACCGAGTATTTGATAAAAGAAGATGGGGTTGCTTCTGATACATTGATCACCTATTCAAAATAATTTAAATTTAGATGGAACGTTTTTGTTCAACTTATGTTAGGCACCCAAGTAACATGAAATTATATTGAGCATTAAAAGAGCATGACTAGGAGCAGGGTTCGAAGCAAATAATAGTGGAACATGTTTCACGATGGTTTATGTGTTAGAGTTGCGTAGTGGAAGCGTGGTGAGATTTAGTCTCATTGTTTTATTTTATCTTGGAAGGGATTGGATATGTCCATTATTGTGTTGATAGATTTGCTACAATATTTTTGAAGCAAAGAAAGTCATACAAAGATAAAGGCTTGTTGGTTATGTGTTTTAGGCATGTGAGATTGCAGAAAGTATATGTTGACTTACAAAATGATAGAGTTGGAGATATCTCAGAATAGCATGAAACTATGTAGCAGAAATGTGTAATTTATTAGGAACAGACGGTTATAATCGTTGCTTTGTATGAGAATTTTGAGAAATAATTCTTCAAGTGACAAAGTGTGTGTGAACAAAGTATACATGAATGGAAGGGAAAGATTAGTTCATGCATTATTGGTACCTTCAGTGTTTTTCTTTCGGCTTGAATTTCGAGGACGAAATTCTAAAAAGGAGGTAATAGTTTGTAAACTCTCTTTAAAAAAAAACAATTAATATTATAAATAAATAATAGGATAAAGGTGATTTGAAAAAAAAAAAGAAGAATAAGATAAGTATTAAAAAAAATGTATTTGGTTGGTCTTTCCTTGGCTTGACATGTGGCAAGGGATGTATTTAAAAGGAAAATAAAATAAAACACACTCATTTTGCATCAGCCACCCGTAGCAAGGAAAGGAGAAAGGGAAAAAATAAAGAAAAGGGAAGAGAAGAGAGAGAAGGAAAAGAAAAGCTTGGGAATTTTGGAAAAATATCAATTTCTGGAGTTTCAAGCTTCAAAATTATGGTGTAAATGGCTAGTTGGTAAGTAATTTCTTCAACCCAATTCTTCTTTTGATGGATTTGGTGGATATATTCTAAGTTTCAATGTTGAGTTATGGGTTTTATTGTTTATGTATTTTTAAGAGATTTGAACCTAATTGAGAGGTTGATGTTTAAGATCAATTAAGAATGATGTAGAAATGAGAGATTTCCATGGTTTTGTTAGAGTTGTAATGGGAAATTGGTATAAATTAGAAAGAGGATTATGTGTGGTTTTTGTTCAATTTGAGTTGGGATTTTATATGTTGGAAAGGATGAAGAGTAACAAGTTGATATTTTGGCTTTGAAAATTATATTGAAGGTGTAGTTATTGAAGGAAAGTTGAAGCTCTAGCCATATGATACTAACCACAATTTTATATTATTTTCAATATGGTTTTTTTTTTAATATTCAAATTATTAAGTAAATAACTCGATATGTATTTTCTTAAATCAATATTTTCAGGTGAAATCATGGCGTTAATGGTATATGATTTTGACAGCAAAAGTTTGTGAGTGGATTCTATTTTCACATTTAAAATTATTAGTAGCCTTGAGTTTTTAGTAGTTTACAAAACATAAAAGTTTTAGAGTTTATATTATCGTTAAGATTATTTATTGATATAAATATATATAAATGAAAGTTTTTAGATAATCATTTTTCAATATATATGATTTATGCTAAGCTACGAAAGTTTCAATTGCGGTTTTACAATGGTTTGAAAATTATAATATTATTTTCAGTAGTTTATTTTCAAACCGCTAGAAATAGTACCCTCAGTTATCAGTTTTCAGCAGGTCTTTGGGACCCACTTTAGCATACACATAGGCTTTGGGCCGTATGTTAGGGTGCTTAGCCCTTTGGGGGCAGCTCTGCGCGCGTATGACCAGTTTCAGTATTCAGTTGCTCTGCTGCATGTATGATTTCGCTCTACATGCAGTATGACCAGTTAAGGGTACATTTTTAGTGGGTTTTTATCACTACAATATAGTATATGAACAGTTTCTATTGTATATATATTTACGTACAACTATTGATCTAGTTTCGACAGCAAAATATTATGATATTTAAATTACGACTATAACCAGTTTTTACGAGCTGTAGTTTTGAATATTATGATTATTAAGTTTTACGAATATTAGTTTTAAACAGTTTTATGAATTTGGAAACTATTATATATTATGTAGTTTTGAAGAAAATACTAGTTTAATAAAAATTCCACTCACTGGGCCTTTAGCTCATTCTTTTCAAATGTTTTCCCCCCCACAGGTAGCTTTCGAGTTTCAGAAGATGATCGAGCCTACGACGAGCTTATCCACCACCCGTTTTGCATCAGTCCAGTTAGTACATGAGTCAATTTAGTTTGAAATAATTTTAGCATGCAGTTATGTTTAGTTTGCCTTGATGATAGGTGTTGGCTTTCGGGCTTCGCCGTCATCGTCGGACACGTCTCGTCTCGGGTGTATAGGGAGATCCCGGGACGGGTCATGACAAGATGGTATCAGAGCATTACGATTCTATACATGTCTCATTGTGTCTCATTGCATATGTGTTATTGCATCGCATGAATAAAAAAAAATTCATAAATTTGTGGTGGCAAAGCTCTTAGGCTCAGAGGTATGTTCATGAAACTCGATGCTACAGGTTGGTAAGTTTTATTGATGAAATATTTTAAAAAAAAAAAAAAACTCATGTAATTTATTTAAAAGTGAGAATAGTTTGAGAGTAGTAAAAATTGTCAGCAAGTGGTTAAGTCAGTTGAGCTGAAGTTTCCAAAAGAATGGAAAGAGACTTAATATTCTTAGTTTATTAAGACTTAATGTTCTTAGTTGCTGAAAATATGAAAAGAGACTTAAGTTGCCGAAATATATTAATTTGGGAAATGGTAATTCAGTATTTGTGGAGAATTATTTGGTATCGACAATACAAGTATTCTATATAGACGTATTATATCAAGAGTTTGAAATTTATCTTCTTGGTTTGATTGGTTTAGAAGTAATTTGTGGTAGACAGTTTTTACGAAGTTTGTTAGTGATGCCTAAATATGGACATGCATTGACAGTCTATTTAGTACCTATGGTTTATAGTGTTTTGACTTGTTGATGCCAAGTTTAGTCGGAACCTCCAGTCTTGAAGAGATTGTTAACCATCAGATGTCATGATGTGTAAACTATCAAAAAAAATTATAGTGATATGGTGGTGGTAACCTCATTTAGAAGATCGTTATTACAAGACATTGTTTATCAAGTTTGGGTGATAGTTGTGGACGAGAAAAGTTGAAAGCAAATCTCATGTTCCTAGTTATATAGATTTTAATATCTATTAATTTGGGTATGAATTGTGCATGTGTTGAGTTTATTTTGGGAGAAATTTGTGTTTAGACGGCTAAACGAGATTGAGGTTATTCATCGTAGTGGAAGAAAAGTCTTACCGTCTTATGTAATTTATGCGGTAAATTTCTCGGAACCAGGATGATTTGTGGTGAATGTAGTGGATACTCACATAAGTGGTTTGAAAACTTGAGTAATACTATATATGTTAGAAATTCAAGTGTGTTTCTAGGGGAACATTGGATTTGTTGTAAAAAAGAGAAATTGGTGATGGATTATACATGTACTATACATTTTTGTTAAAGGAAAATTAATGTGGTTGCAATTGTGCTTAGTTGGAAATTAAAGATGTGATAGTCTCATAATACTAGTCAGTCTTCCTTTGTTATGTGAGTTGACTAGTTTGAATGTAGAAAACATCAGGGGCATTGTTTTGTAAATTCTAGAACAATAGCAACTTTGATTGACTGGATCGTACCAGTAGAAATTGAAGATTTGGTTCTTAGAAGAAGAGGTGGAAACTAATTTTCAACGAACATATTCTTAATTAGAGTAGTGGTGGTGGTATTTGGATGGTATTAAACAAATTGCCAAAAGCACTAATGGTTTTGTCTGTTATACTTATGTATTATTGTGGAATATTAAATGCAAATGAAATATTCAGCTTGTATGGAGCATGAATGTAGATGGTTTCAAATATTGATATTTAATATATTTATAAGGTCTAGCCATTTTACTGTTAGCTTTGGGTAATAAATTGTTTTTCAGTTTGTATCTCCCTTGCGAACACGACATGACCGTTTTAAAGAGCCGCGTGGTGGAATATTTTGAAGTTAAAAAAAAAAAACTATAGTGGATTGACTTGTTGGACCGTTGTTATTAAAAAAAATGTTTACAGAAATACGTAGTAGTGTGGATGTGAATTAGTGGAAAGAAAATTTAACTGGTGCCTTTCATGGATACAAGCATTTGGTAATATTCAAGGTATGAGTTTCTTGATTGTGGCACATGCGTTTGTTAAGTGTTTTTAGTAGAGGTGTGTAATTGGCCTAACAAGTTTAAGATTATTTTAGTGGTGGAAGGAGGGGTTATGTATGTTATGTTGTAAGTTTCTCTTAGAAGGGAATATGTTGTGTATTTAGTTTATGCAGTTGATCTTTAGCTGAGTTAATTGAATCTTGAGACATATCAGTGTGCATGAATATTCCAGTGTATTTCTTGAGAATTTATCTGATTTATCACGAGAAAGGGAATTTGATGATTGATAAATGGTGGTACATTTAGGCTTGTTTTGAACTAAAAAATTGAAAACATGAGCACAACAACCTATTGACATTAAAGGATTTATTACAGTTAATGTGTTCTTCTGGATGCACCTGAATTATTGGTGAAAGGAAGATGAAACAATGAGATTGAGTTTTGATTTATAGAAACTTGAAGAAAGTAACATCAGGACATAATTACTGTCTCCTGAGGATTACGAGTTGATCACTGTATTAGTGTAAGTATTAGACCACTTTTGTAAAGGATTTGTTAATCAGCTCGGTAGTATCTTCAAGTTTTTGAAAAAAATATATTATGAGATCAGGTTAGCATCAAGTTGAATCAGATAAATAATATGTGAGTATGTGTTCGTTATTCAGATAAGTTTGTCATTAAGCTTATGATGGAGATACTAGTGCGGGATGTAAGGAAAGAAGTTTATACAGAGGTAGTATTGTGAACTGTATATAGAAGAAAGGGTATGTATGTAAATTTTGTGAATTTGATGACAATGAATCTAGTTTGAATTTTATTCAGATTATAGTTTAAAATAATAGTAGCAGATCTTGCTAGCAGGAAAACAAGTAGTTCGGTTTTAACGGGTATAATAGTAAGTTTCTTTCAATGTGTAAACTCACTAGTAAGAGTGTTGAGTTATCAGTGTACACACCGAGGCTTTGTGTGAATATTTAAGAAATACTAGTTTCTATTGACCGAGTATTTGATAAAAGAAGATGGGGTTGCTTCTGATACATTGATCACCTATTCAAAATAATTTAAATTTAGATGGAACGTTTTTGTTCAACTTATGTTAGGCACCCAAGTAACATGAAATTATATTGAGCATTAAAAGAGCATGACTAGGAGCAGGGTTCGAAGCAAATAATAGTGGAACATGTTTCACGATGGTTTATGTGTTAGAGTTGCGTAGTGGAAGCGTGGTGAGATTTAGTCTGCTGTTTTATTTTATCTTGGAAGGGATTGGATATGTCCATTATTGTGTTGATAGATTTGCTACAATATTTTTGAAGCAAAGAAAGTCATACAAAGATAAAGGCTTGTTGGTTATGTGTTTTAGGCATGTGAGATTGCAGAAAGTATATGTTGACTTACAAAATGATAGAGTTGGAGATATCTCAGAATAGCATGAAACTATGTAGCAGAAATGTGTAATTTATTAGGAACAGACGGTTATAATCGTTGCTTTGTATGAGAATTTTGAGAAATAATTCTTCAAGTGACAAAGTGTGTGTGAACAAAGTATACATGAATGGAAGGGAAAGATTAGTTCATGCATTATTGGTACCTTCAGTGTTTTTCTTTCGGCTTGAATTTCGAGGACGAAATTCTAAAAAGGAGGTAATAGTTTGTAAACTCTCTTTAAAAAAAAACAATTAATATTATAAATAAATAATAGGATAAAGGTGATTTGAAAAAAAAAAAAGAAGAATAAGATAAGTATTAAAAAAAATGTATTTGGTTGGTCTTTCCTTGGCTTGACATGTGGCAAGGGATGTATTTAAAAGGAAAATAAAATAAAACACACTCATTTTGCATCAGCCACCCGTAGCAAGGAAAGGAGAAAGGGAAAAAATAAAGAAAAGGGAAGAGAAGAGAGAGAAGGAAAAGAAAAGCTTGGGAATTTTGGAAAAATATCAATTTCTGGAGTTTCAAGCTTCAAAATTATGGTGTAAATGGCTAGTTGGTAAGTAATTTCTTCAACCCAATTCTTCTTTTGATGGATTTGGTGGATATATTCTAAGTTTCAATGTTGAGTTATGGGTTTTATTGTTTATGTATTTTTAAGAGATTTGAACCTAATTGAGAGGTTGATGTTTAAGATCAATTAAGAATGATGTAGAAATGAGAGATTTCCATGGTTTTGTTAGAGTTGTAATGGGAAATTGGTATAAATTAGAAAGAGGATTATGTGTGGTTTTTGTTCAATTTGAGTTGGGATTTTATATGTTGGAAAGGATGAAGAGTAACAAGTTGATATTTTGGCTTTGAAAATTATATTGAAGGTGTAGTTATTGAAGGAAAGTTGAAGCTCTAGCCATATGATACTAACCACAATTTTATATTATTTTCAATATGGTTTTTTTTAATATTCAAATTATTAAGTAAATAACTCGATATGTATTTTCTTAAATCAATATTTTCAGGTGAAATCATGGCGTTAATGGTATATGATTTTGACAAAGAAAAGTTTGTGAGTGGATTCTATTTTCACATTTAAAATTATTAGTAGCCTTGAGTTTTTAGTAGTTTACAAAACATAAAAGTTTTAGAGTTTATATTATCGTTAAGATTATTTATTGATATAAATATATATAAATGAAAGTTTTTAGATAATCATTTTTCAATATATATGATTTATGCTAAGCTACGAAAGTTTCAATTGCGGTTTTACAATGGTTTGAAAATTATAATATTATTTTCAGTAGTTTATTTTCAAACCGCTAGAAATAGTATCCTCAGTTATCAGTTTTCAGCAGGTCTTTGGGACCCACTTTAGCATACACATAGGCTTTGGGCCGTATGTTAGGGTGCTTAGCCCTTTGGGGGCAGCTCTGCGCGTATGACCGGCCAGATTCATTGCTTGCTCTCGCATGTATGATTTCGCTCTACATGCAGTATGACCAGTTAAGGGTACATTTTTAGTGGGTTTTTATCACTACAATATAGTATATGAACAGTTTCTATTGTATATATATTTACGTACAACTATTGATCTAGTTTCGACAGCAAAATATTATGATATTTAAATTACGACTATAACCAGTTTTTACGAGCTGTAGTTTTGAATATTATGATTATTAAGTTTTACGAATATTAGTTTTAAACAGTTTTATGAATTTGGAAACTATTATATATTATGTAGTTTTGAAGAAAATACTAGTTTAATAAAAATTCCACTCACTAGGCCTTTAGCTCATTCTTTTCAAATGTTTTTCCCCCCCACAGGTAGCTTTCGAGTTTCAGACGATGATCGAGCCTACGCGAGCTTATCCACCACCCGTTTTGCATCAGTCCAGTTAGTACATGAGTCAATTTAGTTTGAAATAATTTTAGCACGCAGTTATGTTTAGTTTGCCTTGATGATAGGTGTTGGCTTTTGGGCCATCGCCTGTCATCGGCACACGTCTCGTCTCGGGTGTATAGGGAGATCCCGGGATGAGTTGTGACAACAGGCGTCTTCCCACATTCTCATCTCCTTCGTTGCATGATCTCCTCCACAAAGCATTCTTGGTGGGTTTCTTCTGGTGTTTTATTCACAAGGTACTTTGAGGCTTTATAGGTCGCAGATCTCCATGGTGCAAAGATTAGCCGTGACGAAGTTAAATTCTCCTTTCCTGAAGAAGAGATGTCCCGTTTCAGCCCCATTAGAAGGCTGAATGTTGTTGAGGATTTTGTTGACTTCCGCAAGCTGTTGGAGAAGGAGGAGAGAAAATTTTGGAAGATGAAGAGACTGTGGAAGGTAGCATGTACGAGGATGAAGAAGATGTAAAAGTAGGTGATGGAGATTATGTTGACCCCAGACGATGCAAACATCTCTCAACCATAGTGGGAGTTGGTGAGTTCCTGATCTTTAGGTTCCCAAATTTAACGACCCGGATTTGCTCTTAAGATTAACGACTGTCCCCACAAACTAACACGAGTCCTTTCAGCATGTTTTGTCCTTACTCACACGCATCCTGCCATCAAGCAGGAGGTCACCCAACCTAGGATTGCTCCAAGCCAAGCACGTTTAACTTTGGATTTCCTTACGATTGAGCCACCGAAAAGGAAGGTTAACCTGTTAGTATAAGTAGTACCTATTAATCTTATTAAGCTCTCCTCAACTGTACCGTCCCATACCAGTACAGTCTTAGAATCCCTCTCATTCGGATGTGGAGTCGGTTCATCCATGTGGCTCTTCGCCTAGAAGCCTGCCAGGAGCCGCTCCTTGTCCATGCCTACTAATTGCACCGGCGACCACTCCCCGCCCTCATAGGGTCCGGCCGTCACATGCCCATCAACTTTCGCTTGGTTCATCCCCGAACCACATCGTACTGGGAGAGGTCGAGGCTCTGATACCACTTTTAACGACCCGGATTTGCTCTTAAGATTAACGACTGTCCCCACAAACTAACACGAGTCCTTTCAGCATGTTTTGTCCTCACTCACACGCATCCTGCCATCAAGCAGGAGGTCACCCAACCTAGGATTGCTCCAAGACAAGCACGCTTAACTATGGAGTTCCTTACGATTGAGCCACCCAAAAGGAAGGTTAACCTGTTAGTATAGGTAGTACCTATTAATCTTATTAAGCTCTCCTCAACTGTACCGTCCCATAACAGTACAGTCTTAGAATCCCTCTCATTCGGATGTGGAGTCGGTTCATCCATGTGGCCCTTCTCCTAGAAGCCTGCCAGGAGCCGCTCCTTGTCCGTGCCTACTAATTGCACCGGCGATCACTCCCCGCCCTCATAGGGTCCGGCTGTCACACCAAATTATTTATTTTATGAATAGCTTACTTTTGGATTGTTGGAGGTTTTTATTCTTTGTTTCCCTTCTTCTCCTTACACTCTGAATCTAAACTTATTGGGCTTGCACGTGCAACGCTATTTATATAAGCGTTTTTTTTGTGTTGGTTTATATCGTATTTTATGATAGTCATACTCAATTGATGACTTATACAATTATTTTCTTCTTCTTTCGATGGATAGGGTGTCTAGTCCGTGCTAGGGCTTTCCTCTTCATTCAAAGGCTAAGGCACCTAGTCCATGGTAGGGTTTCCTCTTCTTTCTAAGGATAAAGTGCCTAGTTCGTGCTAGGACTTCTTTCTTCCTTCGAAGGATAAAGTGCCTAGTCCGTGCTAGGTTTTCTTTCTTCTTCTTTCGAAGGATAAGGTGCCTAGTCCGTGCTAAAGCTTTCTTCTTCTTTCGAAGGATAAGGTGCTTAGTACGTGCTAGGGATTTTTAATGTTATTTACTTAGAAATAATTTAAAGATGAAAAAATTCTCTCGATAAGATGGGAGTACAATGCTAAGTATCAACATTTGTAAGAAGTAAGAACTTAAACAAAAAGAACGTTTAGGATTCAGTTGAGGGTTTACTTCTTATACCGAGCTGGTCCTCGAAGGTTTCAAATAAATCTTAAGAGGGTTCAGATGTCTTCTTAGATTTGAGATCCTCGTCGTCTTCTTCATCACCCTTGTCTTCATCATCTTCTTAATCTGAGGACATCATCTCGTTGATTAGGTGAGTTAACTCCATGCTTAATTCAGCCACTCGTTCCTAGAGATCGTCCAGAACGTCATTGGTACGAATGTGAGATCATAGAGGGTGTTGGATTTTCCCAGCAATGATCCCATCAATCCAGAACGTCATTGGTACGAATGGGTGACGTTTTTCTGGCGTCACCTATTCGAATAGGTGACCCGTTTTACTCGTCACCTATGGAATAGGTGACGACTTTTCCCCGTCACCTTTAGTAACAAATTAGAGAAAAAAAATTATAATTTTAATAATACCACCATTTAGTGACTTTTTGATACCCATGAACCTAATATTGATCAATCAACATAATAAAAAGTAAATACATGGTCATTACAAGAATAAGCCACAAACTTTATATACAATATAACAAGAATACGTCACAAATTTAGAGTACAATATTACAAATGATGCTTTTCAAAAACTAGAATATACACAAGAATTTCTAAACCTCCACAAAAAGCCATTGAACAACATTAACCATACCAACAAAATCGTTGTTCCACTGCTTCCAAAGCTGCAAGTAAGGATAAAATGTTCAAATTAACAAACATCATTATTCCAAAGCTGAAAAAATGAAGACGAACACATGCTTTTAGAGAGTTTGAAAGACCAAGAAACTAATCCCTTCCATATCCATGAATGAGGATATAACCAAATCGTGTCAGTCTCATTCTATAGTTTTCTGCTTTACTCTTAATATATATGAATGACATCCATGATAAGAGCCTATGATTTATATTATCCATTTGCAAATCCTGATCCTGATTGCTGCATTTATCAAAGGGAAACAGATTGAAGCTAATCAACTTGAATAAACTTGGCTGACTTCCACAAATTAATTGTTTGAGATCGAGATCCAAGTGACAAATTATAGATAGAATTATATGGCGTAAATGTAATTGTCAAAGCTATTTACATACTAGAAAAGCATTCATTCATATGCAGACAAAATCATATAAAATTGCATTTACCAGTTTTTTATGCCCAAAACAAATGAATGAAACAGGAAAACTTGTTTGCGGAAAAACTTATCAAGCATTAAGGCAAAAAGCTCGACATCGCGTATATTATGGTGTTTGAGGAAAATTCATACATCTAGTCTATTCAAATCTTATCGATTGCAACATAAAGCCTACTAGTGTTTACACGTTTTGTCCTAAAACTTTTTGGTTCACTACGATTGTACTGTGCTCTTCCAGAAATACTTTTAGGCAAAAGTTCTAGTCCAAGGATGATCTTCAGTATAAAAACTATGAAAATTTCTGACAATTTGTCATGTATTATAAATCTCCAAACCAGCAAAGATACAATAATGGCTAAATGCTGAATTGAAAACATAATAGATGACTAACCTGTACCAATGAAGTTATTCTTGACCTCAACATCCTTTGACGAGCTGATATGGATTCCGTCAGTATTTGGGCTAAAGGAAGGGGCTATCACTTTGAGATGAGAAGCAACAAAACGGAGACAGTTTGTAAAAGCTACGTGCATTTGATGACTGTCGATTACCAGTAGATTACGAATTTTTAAGTTCTTACACTTATGGAAGGTAATAGCCTGCAATAAAATAATAAAATAGTGAACTTGTCACTAGAAGCAACAGTTTTTTCCCAAGATACATATCAAAACTCTGCTGATAAACATAAGTTGATCGTTGATGTCAAATAACCATCAGGATTTAAACACTTTAGATCCCCGAACAAATTTCAACTCATTATGAAACAAAGCAAACTAAATCCATATTAAAATTTCCATGAATGACTCTCAAGAATGGAAGACACAAAAGATTGTTATGTGAATAAACTAAAGTATAGTAGCTTTCATATGCTTAAGGCTGGACTTATATATTAATAATTTTAAGCATGAATCTGAACAAGAATTATCACGGGTACCTTGAGGCTATACTACCCCTGAATAAGCTTAAGGTATGGGAAATTTTATATTGCAAGTCATTTTATACCAACAAAAACAATAGAAAAAACAGAAATTTAAAACAAAATAAAGGATCAAAAGTCAATTTTACCAAGTCCAGCAGAAACACTGTTGCAGCCATGTCCAGCACCAAATGGATCGAATTCACTCTCAGACTGAGATGTTGACCAAGAAAAACCATTCTTTTGACGCAGTGTATGCATAAGAGGTCGCCTTCCCGTAAGAATCTTGTGTGCAATGGTCTGCCAAGTAATAGGAAAATTAGTAATCTTGATTTATTTTTTAGACTCTCTCTCTCTCTGAGGTAGATGATGATTAAACGCCCTGTTCTGATCACATTCTAATTGGTGACAATTTCAGTCTCAGAGAAAGTAAATGGTTATAAGAGAAATTGTCCTGCCTGATCTCTCGCATCCCATGATCCAGTTCTACATCAATATCTTTATCAAAGAATAATGATATTAAAAAAAACACTCTCAGTATGCTACCAATTACCTACAAAATTAAGTATTTCCGTGCAAAATTAAGTGGAAAAGAAAGAAGTAATTACATTGTTTAGATATGTATCCGGATGCATTAAACAACTCGGGATAAATTGTCCATCTAAGACGACTTGTGCAATGGAGAAAGATCCTCTTTTCATTGAACAAATGAAGAGCCCACCTAAAGAGATAACAAAACAAAACAAAAAGTACTCCAGGTTTGGGGCCGATTCCAATATCTTTAGAAGTTGATCGAAAAATAAATTAACAATGAGTATGAAATGGCTCTAGAAAAGAAATAATAAAAATTGAAAGTATAAATTTGAAAGCAATGGTTTGTAGATGACAAGAGAGATGGTTAGCAGGGAATAATGATGCCAACTCCAAGCATGTGTAATGGAAGATAACTATTTAAAATCACTTGGAAGATAGAAAGAACAGCTAACGTAACTCAAATGTTGAAAGTAGTAACCACATTATCCATTCTCAATGGTCAATATTGTCCAATCTAAGATGACAAACCAAAAAAGAAAGAAAGAATTCGAGTGACTTTAAACTCAATTGGTCATTAAATATAAATGGATGGAAAATAAGAAAAAATTATGTCCATTAAGGGAAAAAATTGTCTAAATTCTCTGTTCAAGAATTTCTAATTTGAAGAAGACCAAAAAAAATGAAAAGGAATCTGTACACTGATCTCTTTCTTAGTAAGTGGTCCAAAGGCAGTATCATTTTTCACACCAGCTACAATATAGAGCTGCATTCTCTGTTGTCCAAACATTACTTCAATATAATCCTCTTTGATAAGAAGCTTTGAGACATCAAAACTCATTTCCTCCAAAACCTGCATTCTCATTGCAAATAAATTTCATGGACAAATGGAAAAGTAAAGAATTACTTCAGTACAAACATACTTAAGAAATTCATTTAAAACCCATAAATGAGTTTCTGCAATACTCTCTTTTACTTAACATTACTAAGAACCAAAAGGCAAATAGCTAGTTCTAGTCCACAAGTCCACAAGTCCACAATAATTGCATAAGAATCATCTTAAAGTCATCACAATCAATTAAATGAGCAAGGAAGAAAAGGAACAACCTGAAATAGACCAATCTGAGGCAATAAATGGGCACTTATCCAACGTGTTCGACAGAATATATTTGCTTGAAGTTACCTACTTATTAAGATAGAGGAATGAATAGATCAAAAACCTATTTATGCAACTTCATGAAAATTGGTATTGCATATCATTTAACCCAAAAATGGATTAAAAGCACTAAATATAGACTCTGAAATTGAAACCATCCATAATACATAAAAACATACAACTCAATTTCACACAACAATAGCAAATGTCAGTCTAGAAACATAATCACGTTAACGGCTACATTATCCGGTTGTTAAGTTAGTCAACTAATGATCAAAGCACTTGTGAGACTAAAAATGAGTATTTCGTAAACCATAGGGGCTAAAATGTCAAATTTGAAACTATAGGGACCAAATAGGAACTTACCCCTAACAATAGGGACCAAAAGTGATATTTTTCCTTTTATTTATCATTGTTATAATTATTACTTGTAATTCCGAGTAATCTCCCAATGAAGTTTCTATGACCCATGTAGCATTAAAGGTCAACTAGCAGAGTTTAGTACCATTTTAAGAAAGCAATCAGGTATTTTCTTGCCAAGAGAAAAATTTCCAGGAGACATCAATCGGGCCCTCTCAATTTGCATCTCCATACACTTTAAATCTGACACACACAAGGAATGTTAATTTGTCAGGTATTATTTGAGTGGCTACCAAAAAAACACAAGCCAATAATGTACAAATTTATTAAACTGTTCATAAAATAAACTAAAAGCACAACCGAGTTGGGAAGTAAAAACACTATCAAAATTCAATACACATAGTCAACAAAAACCGAACTCGAATTGAAGGGAAGATTATAGACCAATATGAGTTGATGACTTCACAATATGTTTTAAAAAAACGTATACATCTTTCCTCTAGCCCAAACAATTTCATCATCTTCAACCTTATACTCAAATCCATTGACAAACCTCAAAACCCAATAAATTGCATGTTCTACAAACCACTCTCTTCTTAAGAGCCCTACTACCGTAAATATCCCATCAAAGAATGGAAGAATGCTTTAAAATAATGCAACAAACTACTGATTCAAAAATAAGTTTGAGCCAGGAAATGCCTACCGACAAAATAAGTAGGTTACGTATTTTGTCATTACAACACGAATACACCAAGAAGAAGACTTTGAACACCCCCTTTCCTTTAACTAACCAACAGTTCGTCCATAAGCCTCTTAATTAACCAAACCCTAAACTCTCAGTTCTATATAAGAAAAATTGAGACAAAAGAATCAACAGAAAGACAAAGACAAAAACAGCAGCAAAATTCAAACAGAAACAATAATTGATATTAAATACAAAAAAATTCTAGAAAACCAAGAATATTCAATAGTACTTTTTTATCATTAAATGAAGAATTCAGAACTTTGATTAGATAATTATGATATATAATAATGAAATTATAAAAAAAATACGTAGAAAAAAGAGTTCCACAGTCACATCTGTACTCTTTAGTGCCACAGATCTTGGAATGAGTTGAACAGCATATTTCTTAGAACATTTTTCACATTTCCATTTCTTTTCTCCATGTTTTCTGAAAAAGTGTTTCTTGATTCCTGTTAAATCTAAACTACGATATTAAAACAATCACAGAATAAGCCAGAAATTGAATAATTCCGTAATCTACGATTCTAATCTAAACACCTCAGACAATGAGATTTTGTGAGGGCAAAGCTATACGAATTTGTAAAGTGAAAGATTGAAAAAGTACCTGAAAATTTTTGAAGATCCTTTGAATTTTCGAAGAAGAAGAAGAAGCGGTAAATCTGGAAGTTGGAAAAAAGCTTTCTAAACTAATGTTTTGGCGGTGGTGGTGAGTCTCCAAGGGGTGTTGCTTGCTCAAAGAAATCCATTAAACCCATTCTCTGAAAAATCAAAATGTAAAGATAATAACAGAGACATAGATAGAGACAGAGACAAAGACTTCGATTTTTTTAAAAATCCATTAAACCCATTCACAGCTGGCTGCGTTCGCTTGAAGGAGATGAAGAAATAGTTAAAAAAAGATAGATTACCTGAGAAAGAGAGAAGAGACTTTGATTTCAGGGTTCTAAAATTTTAGGGCTTGATTATACTTTGGATTCAAATTGAAATTAGGGCTTGATTATCCTTCGATTCGACTTCGATTCTGTGTGCTTCCTTCGATTCGACTTCATTTGAGAGAGAGCTTTGAGAGAGAGAGAGAGAGAGAGAGAGAGAGCGTGTTCATTCGACTTCGACTTTGATTTTGTTTTTTTTTTTAAGTTTTTTAAGCGCCTGACTTTTTACTTATAAGGGAATAGGTGACGTCTTATTTTTTATTTATTACTGTTCATCCGCGAGTTTTAAAAAAGCGTCACCTAAAATAATGTGTAGTGTCACCTAATCTCATTTTTCTTATAGTGACAGATGAGTTATGTCCATTTAGTTCATCTTTATTTATATCTGTGATATATCCTTCACGTTGAACCCTCATAATTACAGGCAGATTGAATTTATCATTTTGCCCCTGTAATTATCGCTTTATCCTTGTGTTCCCACTGATTCTCCAATGAACTTTATTTTTAGTCGAACTAGAGATAATGTACTTCTGTGATCAATAGAAGTTGTGACGTCACTTGTTCATGTCTCGAATAATTACATCAAAGAAGCTTTCTAAAGTTCCTAAAATATTTAGGTATCGCACTGATACCGTTAATTTATAGGAAAGTTATGAATTCCATCTCGTGAAGATGTGTTGCCAGCTACTTATTTAATTATGTTCCCAAAGCAAGAGGGTATTGAGCGTTCTTACAAATCGCTCTCAACCATGTGAATCAAAGAACATAAATCCACAAATAAGAGTCCGCATTTCACTCAGGATTGAGATCTATCATGGTTGATAAACTTAGTTTGATATTCGATCATTTCTCGCAAACATTACTAGTGAGAATTTTGATCGAACATCGTGGTCCTGTTTTATACAATCAACATTGCATATGATACTTCCATTTCATGTCACCCATATGAATGATTAGGATTAGATCATTTGTCTATAAACAAAATGTGAAGCTATCAACAATGTTACCAGGGATAAGGTTCCCAAACGTAATCTATTTACTGTAGATACTTTTAAGTTATTCATCTCGACTTTAATCATCTCGTATGACTCACATAATAAGTCGTAACATATTCAATAAGATAACTCGCGATTAATGTCAGTAATATTAGCACACGCAGTCTCAACGTTATTCATTAACTCGCTCAATACACGTAAAGTACACTCGACCTTTACATTAATATAACCAAAATCATGTTAAGCTCACTCGGTCTTAACATATTCAAACAATCATAATTTGCGATTAATGCCGATAATGTTAGCACACACAGTCTCAACATTGTGCATTATCTAACCCAATATATGTAAAGTACACTCGGTCTTTACATTAATATAACCATCAAATCATGCTTATAATGACAGAATTGAAAGCACACTCAGTCTAACAATTCTTCATTATCTCGCTTTCCAAATCAAAGTATACATAGCCTTTTATAAGTATCTTCCCACCTCTAGTGAATAATGTCAGGTAATGAAAGCTCACTCAGTCTAACCATTACCTCATTATCTCACGCACCGAATACAAGGTTCAATACACCTGTGTATCCTCATATATGTATCATAGTAATAATACTAGATAATGTGAACTCGCATAGTTCCATCATTATCTTATTATCCATTCCCCCCGATCATGCAAAGTTCACACAGCCTTTAGCATTCCTCATGATAAATATATGTAAACAGTAAACGAATAATACCAAACAATGCAAGCACACTCAGTCTATGCATTGCGTCATTATTCCTCCCAAATATGATTATGCAAAAGGAATATGCATATGATCTAAAGTGCAAGTAAACATAAATATAACCATTCAAAGTAATCGAAAGAACATAACAATAAATGATAAATAAATCATGAATTACCCTACTTTATCATAAAAGTCTCCAACCAATGATTCCATTGTTTTTAGTAAACAGACTAAGTTCCATATCCAAATTCCTTATTCACCCTATTATACTTGGAACTTTCAACTTCCGATAAACTTTAGTAAATGGCGAAGCGAATCTAAACTTAGAAATTCCAAGAGTTAATCATTTCCTTCGAAACACCTATGAGTTCTTTCAACTCAAATTAGAACTAACTCCCAAGCCTAAGCATGTTAGCTCACTTACTTTAATTCTTTCGATTCAAATTTCAATCTTAACTTCCGATCCTACAAGTCGTTCAACTTGTTTGGTTTCTAAGTATACATTTAAATTCTATTTATCCTCACCTCGAATGTTCGCGTGACAACAAAGTTCCCACGAACTATCAAACATGTAATCACACCTACAATTCATCAATTGAACAACAATTTATAAATCATAACTAAAATGACAAAAAGTGTGATTCTCGGGTGAATAGTAATTTTTAGATGAATAGTGTTTTTTTAGTTTATAGTGTTTTTGGATGAATAGTGTTTTCAGGTGAATAGTGTTTTTCGAAAATCCGAGCTCGAAATTGTCAAATTCCTTGATGGAATTACATGATTTCAACTTCAAAACTCATTTAGAAACAAAAACAAAGAAAACCATATAAAAAGTTTTGAAAACTCACTTTTTAGGGCTTCCCTTAGAGAACGAGAAACGTTACAAAGCTAGGTTGGATAGGTAGCCCTAGTTCCGAGCAATCCAACGCAACTATAATCGACATGATCCACCGAGAATCGAAGAAAACTGTGACGACCCGTCACTTTTAAATAAATTATAATTAGAGAAAACAGCGGAAGTCTTTTATTTTAAGAAAATTTTGTGTGGTTTTGTTTGAAAGTTGGCATGCCGAAAACCTGTTTACATCCTAATTTTTCAATCTAATAAAATCACATGGACTTTAAGTCCCAAATCAGGAGTTCAAATAATTCATATAATAAAAACCACATCAAAAGCTCTTATGAGCTAAATACAACATTAAAGTCTTGAAATTCACAAAAATATTTACATATACTTTACAAAAACAAGTCCATCTCGAGGTCAGCATCCCTCGATCATGCAGCACCATCTCCCCTTCCACGGCCTCTAGCCAGGGCATTACCTGAAATTGGTTGTAATATCATGAGCTAACAAACTAAGCCCAGTGAGAATAATAAGCATAAAAAGTAAAGATAGACCTCAAACTCGCATTTCGATTTGTGTCCAATTATTCTTACACAATTCTCTCCTAAAGTTCTCCAAACTCTAGGTAATTCATTCTATACTCTCCAAAGGATGATACTACTAACACTTATAGTCAAATCTCCTCCATTAATTCGTTATGACATAAAATGATAAAAGTAAATGACTTTGCATAAAATATAACATCTCGATTCTCTTTCTTATCGATCATATACATGAAGGTAATGAGAACATCCCGTAGGATACGCATTCGCCCTTTATGCATGAATGAATGAAGAAGGTGATGCGGACATCCCCCGAAGGGTCCAACATTCTTCCCTCCTTTTCTTTTCTCTCTTTATTTTCTTTTTCTTTGAAGGCGATGCGGACATTCCCCGAAGGGTTGAACATTCTTTCCTTCTTTTCTTTCTCATTTTTCCTTTCTTTTTCTCGGAAGGCTATGCGGACATTCCCCAAAGGGTCCAACATTCTTTCCTTATTTTCTTTCTCTCTCTGAAGGCGATGTGGACATTCCCCGAAGGGTCCAACATTCTTTCCTTCTTTTCTTTCTCTTTCTGAAGGCGATGCGGACATTCCCCGAAGGGTCCAACATTCTTTCCTTCTTTCAATGATGCGAGATGTTATGGTGCAATATGTTATGATGCGAGATGTTGTGATATGCTCGTAAAAGTAAATAAACGTAAAGTACAATATATTAAAGTAGCTGAAACAAGCATGAAGTAAAAGGGCAATAAGTAAATAAATAGTAAACTTCGGACGAATGATATGTCGATCGAACTCCGGTATCAATAATAAAAGTAGAATCATAACTTAAACGATTAACCTATACCTTCAAGGATTCTAACTTCCAATATAATCCGAGGTTCTGTTAACCATTCTAATTACAAGTTGGATGTTTTAACTTCCAATGATCCAATCTTAGTTCGAAACGAATCTAACTTAGAATCTTCTAAGATTCAAGGCTTCCTTGAGAACTCCTAAGTTCTCACTTAAAGGATTAACTTCTAATCCTAAGGGCACTAACTCACAACCCTCTAATCTTAGATTCTGATTCTAGTCTTAGTTTCAAACTCTACAAATCTTCACACTTATTTGCTTTCTATAGATACTTTAAATCCTAACTATTCTCACCTTAATTAAAAGATGACTTTGCTCCTAAGTTCGAAGGAGCGATCAAACGAGCGGTTCAAAAACACCTACAAATGAATTATATCATACAATCAATAATTAACCAACTATCAATCAAACATCAACCAAACGTACAAAACGACGAAAAACCCAACAAAACCCCACAAAAGGCTCTCGGCCATCACAAGGAAAATAGGCATCGGGTTTGGTTTTCCGGCTTTTCGGCAATCTAAAAGTGTTTTGAGTTGGTTTTAAGCAAATTCGATATTCCCGATCTCAATGGGTATCGATAATTAGGGTTTTTGAACATTAATCCCTTTCCCGAATTGAATTTAAATAAACATTTATTCATTAATTTCTAACCCATTTTCAATCCCAAAAGGGTAAATTTCAAACGGGAAGGGTTTCGACTAAAACTCGGTTTTAGGGTTAGGGAAAGTTTCCAAAAACTCTTAAAACTACTCCCGTATTTACAAACACCGAGTTTCACGGCAAGAAATCGAAAGGAAATAAAGAAAACTCCATTAAAACACTATTTGGAGCTTAAGGTTTCAAGCTTTACTTACCGAGAACTCCTTGGATCTCGAGAGAAACGGACGATGGGTAGGTGGGAAATGATCCTTGATCCGAGGGCTTTCCGATTTATCCAAGCTCGAGTCGATCCGCCGAGAAATGAACGAAATCGAATTTTTCTTTCTTCCTCTTTGATGCTCACGGGTGGGGAGGAGAATTTGGATGAGTTTTGGTCAATTTTTGAACTCAATCGTTCATTTAAAGAAGATGACCAAATAGTATTTAGATATTTTGGAAATTTGGAAATGACGGTTACGTGCTTTTATGACTTTTGGCTTAAAAACGAATCCCGAACTTCTCAAACTATCCCAATGGTGATTAATAATTATTAATTGGCCCGTTAATAATTATTAATACCATTAAAACGAAAATAAACTAAAAAGGTCAATTAAAAGATTAAAACCGAAATAAACTGCAAATTCTAAATTACCGATAAATAAATAAAATCTAATTACTTAAATTAAAATAAAATAAATAAAAGTTTTTTTTTTATCACAAAATAACGGGACGTTACAAAAACCCATGGAATTTTCTATGAGGATGAGGCCCATGGCCATGGCAAGGAAAAGAGAAGAAAAATTTTGTCTTCAAATTGACTTTTGACCCTTTTTTTAAAGAAGATAAGTGAATAGTGTAGATATTTTAAGAATTCGAGAAATTACGAATGCGCCTCTCATTTGCTTTTAACTTTTAAAACTAAACCTGAAACATTTAAATTTACCAAAAGGTGATTAATAATTATTAATTTTCCCGTTAATAATTATTAATACGCCTCAAACTAATTTAAGCTAATAAAGAAATTAAAAAGATTTACGAACGAAATAAACTCGTAAATTCTAAGTTATAAATTCTAAATTAAATTAATTAACTCTAAAATGAAATTAAGTGCTTTGAATAAAATAAATAATAAATAGTAAATAAAAAAAAATTGCCTTGTAAAATAACGGGACATTACAGTCTACCCTCCTTAAAAGACTTTTCGTCCCCGAAAAGTGCACTCACTAAGTGAAAAAGCGAGGGTACTAGACTGTATCTCATCCTCACGTTCCCACGTTGCTTCCTCTAACCCTTGGTTCCTCCAAAGAACCTTAAACAAGTGAATTGTTTTATTTCTCAACACCTTTTGTTCGAATGTTAGGATCTCAACCGGTGTCTCCTCATAAGACATATTAGCATCCAAAACTACAGGCTCATAAACAATCACGTGGGACGGATCCGCCATGTATTTTCAAAGCATCAATACACGGCCGATAACGAAGGTGGTAAAGCCAAACGGTAAGCTACCACTCCTACTCGATCGAGTATCTCGATAGGCAATAAATCTAGGGCTCAACTGGCCCTTATTCCTAAATCTCATAACACCCTTCATAGGTGCCACTTTGAAGAATACGAGATCCACCACTACAACTCGAACGGACTACGCCGAACTCTGCTGTTGACTTTGGGCAACCCTTAACTTCTCTCTAATCAAAGCGATAGACTCGCTAGTCATTTGTAACAACTTGGGTCCCAAAAGTCTCCTCTCTCCAACCTCATCCCAATGAGCGAGAGAACGACATCTCCTACCATAAAGTGCCTAAACAGTGCCATCTTAATAGTAGCTTAGTAACTGTTATTATAAGCAAACTCTTCCAAATACAACTGAGAGTCCTGACTACCACAAAGTCAAGAACATCATCTCTCAACATATCCTCCAAAATCAGGTTACACCACTTTATTTGACAATCTGTCTAAGGATGAAAAGCTGTGCTAAATGCAAAACCGGTACCCATGGCGGTATATAAAATGTGCCAAACCTTCGAGACAAAGCGTATGTCCCGATTTGATACAATCTTCACTGGCATACCATACAATCTAACAATCTTTCATATGTACAATATTACCCTAGTCTTACCTGGATAGATGATCCTCCCAAGAATAAAGTGTGCGGTCTTCGTCAAACGGTTTACATTCACCCAAATGGTATCAATAATACTGTAATCTCATGTTTCATGCTAGGCCACCAATAATATTGTCTCGGACCTGGATGAACATAAAAGATAGAAATGTGAGCCTCCTCCAACAGCTCTTTTCAAAAGTCGAACCCAAAAGCACACAAAGCCTCTTACGATTTATCACGCACTATCTATAGAAAAGATAGATTGACTAGGCTTGTCTGACCCTGCCTTTCGAAAACTAGCCTATAAGCCTCAGAAAACTGCGAATCTCAGGCACACTAGTCTGTCTAGGCCAACTACTATCTGCTTCAATCTTAGAGGAATCAATATAGTCCTCTACTCGATACTACATGGCTTAAAAATGCTACTTCTTTCAGTAAAAACTCACACTTTGAGAACTTGGCATACAATTCTTATTTCGTAACATCGTCAAGACCTTCGTCAAATGCATATCATGCGTCTCCTTGATCTTAGAATAAACCAAGATATAATAAATTAACACAATCAGAAAAGAATCAATGAACCCTTGAGCACAACATACATAAGGTTCATAATAGCTGTAGGTGCGTTGGTCAAACCAAAAGACATAACCACAAACTCGTAATGTCCATAACATGTTTTAAAACATTCTTGAGAATATCCTCATCCCGAATCCTCAACTGATTTAACCGGATCTCAAATTTATCTTAGAAAAGATAATGGCTCCCTTCAACTGATCAAACAACTCCTCTATCCTGGGCAAAGGATACTTGTTTTTCACTGTAGCTTGATTCAACTCTCGATAATCAATGCACAGTCTCATTGAACCGTCTTTCTTTTGCACACACAACAAGGTGCTCCCCACGATGACACACTAGGACAAATAAACCCTAAGTCTAAGAACTCCCGCAACTGACTCTTAAGCTATTTTATTCAGCTGGTGTCATACAATAAGTTGCCTTGAACAATGGAACTGTCCCATAAACAACCTCAAACTGAAAGTTTAGCTTTCTCACCGGAGGTAAACCGGGTAACTCGTCAAGGAAAACATTAGCGAAGTCCCTCATAAAAGGCAAAGTACTCAAGCTAGTCTCTGGTACAGTCGTATCCACAACACCAGCTAAATAACTCCACGCTCCATCACTCAGAAACGCTCTATCATAGATATCAAAGTAGGTGCTACTCAGCCATTAGATCCACGCAAATGTAAACTGGTCTCACAATGACTCATAAAATCAATAACTTTCTCAGTACAAACGATAATGGCATGATTGGCTGATAGCTAATCCATACCCAAAATCACATCAAAATCAGGCATATGCATGACAATCAAAGTAGAATATGAGCAACTACTCAGAATACACATATCATCAGTACTAATCACACTATCATCAATAATCAACTTTCCTACTGGGGTAAAAACACGCATATCGAAACCCACAGTCCAGACTCAAGAGTAGTCGAATCAACAAACAATTGACAAAGTACCAATCACTACCATAGCCGAAGCCTCAGCATCCTTTCTACTAGAAAATACACAAACATGATGCTGAGTAGGTGGATGAGGGAAGAAGTAGAAATCTGTACTGCTAAGCCTTTCTACCTCGATCTCTACCTTTGTCCTGACCTCTACCCTACCCAAGGGAGCATACTGAGCTGGCGCTGCCTGCTGCAGATTCTTCTAACCATGTTGACCCTTTTACTATGTTGTGGTTGTTATGTGTTATACGCCCTACAAAAGTGGCGTGATTCCCAGTTTGATCGCAAGCATAGCATCTTGGTGGAAGTGTGCATCTCCCAAAATGGAAACTGGCACAACTATTGCAGTAAAGATGAGCCTATCCCTGTGCTCTCGGCTGCCCATGTTGAGCTCCACCTCAAACCTATTGTTGATGCGTCTACCTCCACTGTGGCCGTATCCCTCGACTAGCATGGTCGTTCTCTGCCTTCCTCTTCTTAAATGAGATCTTTCCTATAGTAGCTAGTTTTTCTTCTTTTCATAAGATGCCAAATCCAAAGAAAGGACAAACTCTGTAGCCTCTTCACTCAAATCTTGAATGAACTCTACTTCATAGATTGTTTCTTTTCTTGCAATGTAAACCTGATGTCTCTCAAGCACCTTAGTTCAATAATGTTCTATCCTCCTAACATAGGATTTACCTTAGAGTCTATCTTGAAAAGACTCATTAGGTCTAAACTACGACCTACAAGTTTCTCAAAGTTCACCGATACCACGGTCCGACAACATTCCCTCTAGATCTTAATCAAATACCAACACTCAACCGTAGTGTTAGTTAACCTTGATAATTTACCAAATATGGATCTCGATAACTCGACCTCGAGTATTTCAAATTTAGATTAGTACATCACAGCGTGATAGCGACAAGACTAGGCCATTATCCAATTAAAAAAGTCGTTAATGGTCCTCGTTGAGCCATCATGAAATGTTCTAACTTCCTTTTTTGAGTGGCAACACACTTTCCTTTTAACACAATACTATCACAATGATTTACCACTTACCAATAATCAACTTTCTCAACTCAAATGAGGAACTTGTCCATTGAGTTGAATCTAGGTTACTGGACTCGAGCCAGACCGATTACTTATTAACAATTACTCACCTCAACCAGGTGTTTCATCTCTTAATACTGGGCTATAGATAATCATGTCCCCTTTTTACACATAAACGTCAACACACATTCACTAGCACCACTACTTAGCAATTGTGTGACAATCAAACTTTAATCAAATGTTGAGGATCAAATGATCGATCTCTCGGAGTATCTCGTCTCTTTTACACTGACATTACATCAATACGCTTAACGAGGTGTACAACCTCTAAACTACACGGGGTCATTCACATTCTCAGCACCCCTACCAAGATCTCAGCCTTGGGTCAAATCAACATCACCAAATAGTGGTTTTACGAGGAGGTGAAATATCACAATTACAAATAACATTTAACAATCTTCTCATAAACTTTTCCACTATTAAAGAAATAAAGCTTGATTATAAAAGTTCTAGGCATACCTGGTGCTGCTGATCTCAAACGATGACTAGAGAGTGGACTTAAAACAAAACATGAAAAACAAACATGCATCGCATGTAGTCTACAGAACCCTTAGGCTCTAATACTAATTGTGACGACCTAACTCCTTTTAAATCATTTAAAATCAAAATGCAGTAGAAGTCTTAATATTAAAAAAAGGGCATGGATATGTTTAAAATTTAAACAATCTAAAACCTATTTACATTTTTCACAATGAGAGAAATTGTAAAGACAAGGAAATGCGCATTTCCTGAAACAAAGTTCAAAAGAAATTTCAAAATCATATAAGACAAAAAAAAAGGCTCTCATGAGCTTATATACAGACGTGCATCAAAAGATGAAAGACATAAAGAAAACATTAGTCCAAAGAGTATACACTTTCTCTAGTCCATCTCGCCATCATCGTCATCCAAGATCAAATAGCACTAGCTCCTCTCCCACGACCTCGATCACAGTCGATACCTGAAATTTTTTGTAATATCATGAGCTTAGCAAGCCCAGTAAAAATAAAAGAAAAATAAAGTAACCTTAGACTCCAAACCCGTATCCGGATTTGTGTCCAAAAACTTACTTATTCTTTGCTACCCAACCATTCAAAGGAATTTACATAAAGTATTCCACTTTCACTTACCAAATCTCTCAAATAATTGAGGATCTAGCTTCCAAATATTTAGGAGGACGTGTTTCATAACACACATAACATTTTATTTCATTCTCTTTAATACCTTATACTATACATAAGGTTTACATCAAAATATTACAATCTTCAATTTCAAGATCTTCCAAAGGAACAAGAATTAGCTCTTAAGCATTTCAAAGTATTATATTTCACTATACAATTCAATCTCATCCCTTTTTCCTATATCACTCGGCTATACATAATATTTCATTTCTTTTCTCTATAGAAACTTAGGCTATAAATTAAGGTTTACATTCCTTTATCTTTAATAACTAATGCTAAGCTCACTCGGTCTTAACATATTCAACAAGATAACTCGCGATTAATGTTGGTAATGTTAGCACACACAGTCTCAACATTATTCATTAACTTGCTCAATACATGTAAAGTATACTTGGCCTTTACATTAATATAACCAAAATCATGTTAAGCTCACTCAGTCTTAACATATTCACACAATCATAATTTGCGATTAATGCCGATAATGTTAGCACACACAGTCTCAACATTGTGCATTAACTAGCCCAATATATGTAAAATACACTCAGTCTTTACATTAATATAACCATCAAATCATGCTTATAATTACAGAATTGAAAGGGTTCAATACACCCCTATATCCTCATATATATATATCATAGTAATTATGGATAATACTAGATAATGTGAATTCACATAGTTCCATCATTATCTCATTATCCATTCCCCCCGATCATACAAAGTTCATGCAGCCTTTAGCATTCCTCATGATACATATATGTAAACAATAAACGAATAATACCAGACAATGCAAGCACACTCAGTCTATGCATTGCCTTATTATTCCTCCCAAATACGATTATGCAAAATGAATATTCATATTATCTCAAGTGCAAGTAAACATAAATATAACCATTCAAAGTAATCGAAAGAACATAACGATAAATGATAAATGAATCACGAACTACCCTTTTATCATAAAACAATAAATTAGGAACTTCTGAAAAAACAATGAATAAGTCAAGTCAAACGGCCTTCAGATAAACTCGAGTTATTAACTTTATCATAAAAGTCTCCAACCAATGATTCCATTGTTTTTAGTAAACAGACGAAGTTCCATATCTAAATTCCTTATTCACCCTATTATACTTGGAACTTTCAACTTCCGATAAACATTAGTAAATGACGAAAAACGAATCTAAACTTAGAACTTCCAAGAGTTAATCGTTTCCTTCGAAACACCTATGAGTTCTCTCAAATCAAATTAGAACTAACTCCCAAGGCTAAGCATGTTAGCTCACTTACTTTAATCCTTTCGATTCAAATTTCAATCTTAACTTTCCGATCCTAAAATTCGTTCAACTTGTTCGGTTCCTAAGTTTACATTTAAATTCTATATATCCTCACCTCGAATATTCGCGTGACAACAAAGTTCCCACGAACTATCAAATGAGAAATCACACCTACAATTCATCAATTGAACAACAATTTATAAATCATAACTAAAATGACAAAAAGTGTGATTCTTGGGTGAATAGTGATTTTTGGATGAATAGTGTTTTTCAGTGAATAGTGTTTTCGGGTGAATAGTGTTTTTCAAAAATTCGAGCTCGACATCGTCAAATTCCTTGATGGAAATACATGATTTCAACTTCAAAATCCATTTAGAAACAAAAACAAAAAAAACCATATAAAAAGTTTTGAAAATTCACTTTTTAGGACTTCCCTTAGAGAACGATAAACGTTAAAAAGCTAGGTTGGATAGGTAGCCTTCGTCTTGAGCAATCCAACGCAACTAGAATCGAGACGATCCACTGAGAAACAAAATGGAATTTTCCATGAGGATGAGGCCCACAGCCATGGCAAGGAAAGGAGAGGAAATTTTTTGTCTTCAAATTGACTTTTGACCCTTTTTAAAGAAGATGAGTGAATAGTGTAGATATTTTAAGAATTCGAGAAATTACGAATGCGTCCCTCATTTGCTTTTAGCTTTTAAAGCTAAACCCGAAGCATTTCAATTTACCAAAAGGTGATTAATAATTATTAATTGGTCCGTTAATAATTATTAATATGCCTCAAACTAATTTAAGCTAATAAAGAAATTAAAAAGATTTACGAACGAAATAAACTCGTAAATTCTAAGTTATAAATTCTAAATTTAATTAATTAACTCTAAAATTAATTTCATTAACTTTAAACCCTTCTAATTAGGTCATTAAATTTCTCATAACTAATTTAGATTTTATTCATTTAGATTTATACTTATAAACATTCACTTTGCATATTTTCATAGTTTTTATTATTTTAGTTACATAAACCACATCATTCTAAATTATCATTGATTTTACTTTAGTTTAGGTTATTTTTTAAACTCCTACTTAATCTACTAATCCTTATGGGAACAATATGTTATTTATCACTTTATTACTTGTTTGACTGCGTGCACTTGCGTAACAAGAATGCACACAACAAGTACCATGCCTCTATGGCTAGGAATGTGGGTTGATCAGAAGCATTCTCTTTTCTCAATTTTGGACAATCCTCGAATAGAAATTTGACCAACGTTTGAATTCAGTGTCGTTGAATTTTTCCTGCTTTTCAAACTGAGATGGAGAAGACATAACAAGCATTGGAACAATAAGAAAAACGTGTATAGTAGGCGCAACAGGTGCATTTGACACAATTGGTTCAGAACCACTGGCCACTTGTGCTTATTCAGAATTCGAATCCATAATATTGTGTAGTAGATTACATATTTGGATGAATAAGGGATGAAGAAATTTTTTTACTTTAAACTTACAAAATATATACCAATAGTATATAATTCAAAATAAAATATTAAAGATTAAAGATTTTAAATTTTACTTATTTAATTTAAAACATGCAAAATTACGATCTATAATTTAGCAATAGTTTAGAAAACAATGATTGTCTTAAGTTGTTGGAAATTCTAAACGATGACAAATAGATAAAAAAAGAATTGCAAATAACAAACAAAAAAAAAATTAAATAATTACATAAACAAAGTAAATTAAATGAAGTACGACATGTAAATTTTCTTAAGACAATATTTGCCCACTGCGCTAAGGTGCCACAGATAATGGAACAATAGTCTCCCAAGATACAACATTTCTAACAAAAAGTTAATAAACCACTTTACTAACCTTGACTGTCGAATTGAAAACTTGAACGAAAATCTTCTTGAATCCGTAAGCAAAACAAAATTTGACAGCCTATAGGAAACTTAGTGATTGTTTGTAGCTGACTGTTCCAATCGTTATTGTTCATCCGTACAACCACTCTCAACCAGTCGGGGCCCTTCGAAGGTAAACTGTCACCACTGATGACTTCTTTGTAAATAAAGGGCTCCTATGCTCCTCGCGACGATTATACATGCGTCATAAAGCGCCCTTTGCGACATGCTTGTCCGCGCCGTGACGTTTGTGCGAAGCACCACCGTATGACTTGCATTGGTCAAGGTTAACCATGGACTTGCCACAATATTGAAGAAGTAATGAAGCTCATTCCTTATATACAAGAGAAACTTTTTGTTTTTATCAATGTTGGACAATTTTCAAAAACCACATTAATGATATTTCAACATGGGTACTTTGGAATCTTATTCCAATCACCCAAACAAAGTTAAGGCCTAATAAATGTCCACATTTAATAACCTTGTATTAAATATTAATTCTCAACTCATTAATTACACAGTACACTAATATAAATGGGATCAATTACTTATTGTGCCTCAAAGTTAACCACTTAAAAAAAATCCAACAATATAATACTAGTATCTTAGGGTAACAATATACAAAGAAAGAGAGAAGCTAAACAAGGAAACAACAATATTACAAAAATTGTAAAGTTGTCCCCGCGGCGAGGATAAAAACGCTAAAGATCTAAACTTGCGAGTTGGTGGAGAGTGACTTTTCGCCGCGACACCCAACACTCGGGTTTTTTGTTTGGTTCAGTTTAGACTTTTAGATTTCTTTGAATATGTTCACCCCTAATCAGGATGAGGGGAAGCTTCGCTACAACCACAACATATTTTCCTCAACATAAGGGTTGATAGGTATCTTATACTAATATTTTGTAAATAATTGAACATTATATTTAAGAAAACACAATGAATTTGCATTAGAAAACTGTACACATGGGTTGGCGAATCAAATATTGAAAGAAAAAAAAAACAGTTGACGAGGCAAGGAGTCACTAACATCAATTAATAATGAATTCAAATATATATTTTGCTTTGAAAATAGTGATTCATTAAAAAATGGTTCATTAACTATTTAATTGCTCTTTAACGGAAACGTTTAAGAACAAGATCTCAATAAATTATAAAATCTTATATCATGTGAAAACTCTTATTCCATTACAGAATAGATCACATTGTCTCCTTCATGTACAAGTTTTACACCTAATTGAATAATATTAGAAAAAAAAAACATTTACGAGTGTTTCTCATTGAATCACATTGAAAAGACTTCTAAAGGGTTTCACTATATTTGAGTACTGGTTTAAAATAGTTTTTAAGGCTAAATTATACAAAATACCCATCTATTGGGTGAGTTTCAATTTTACCCCTAACTTTTTAAATGTTTCAATTCTTTTATTTTATTTCAAAACTACTCTTTCTTGGGAAAGTTATATTTCTCTTGTACAATTCTTATTAAGTTTAATATAAATTAAAAGATTGAGGGTATTTTTTTTAGGTATTTTTGAAATAATAAAGTATTTTCTGTAACAAAAGATAATTTCCAGAATAAATGATATTTTTGAAACGGTAATTTTTCTAACAAATAATATTTTTGAAACAAATTAAAAGATTGAGGGTATAAATGAACTTTTTAAAACGTTAGGGACAAAATTGAAACTTACCTGATAGGCTAAGGGTATTTTATATAATTTAACATGATTTTTAAATATTTCAGAGACACTTAAGAAATGCTTGTCTTTTACAAGAATCACTAAATTTGCAATATTTTCCTCTTTGGACTATAATAAAATTTGGATGGCGTCACATATAAAAAAACAATGTACTTGAAACATTTAAACCCAATAAAATGACCTACACTATATAGTAACTCCACACTCACAAGATTGGGGCCTGGATTTAAATGACATATTTTATAAAGGTAATTCTTCATATAGCAACCCATTTTCATACCATATACCAACCCTTTTTCATAATTCCCGGCAATTTCTCCATAAGATATTTGGAGACCAATTAAAACTGTGACTAAGGGCCCATTTGTGATAGCTTTTGGAATTGATTAAAAGGGTTTTTTTTAACGGTGTTTAACAACATTTTGTTTATTTAAAAAAAATTTTAAACACTTCCAAATAAAAACCCAAACAAGTGCTAATTTTAACAACCAAGTTTTTAGATAAGAGGATTTGAATAATTTTACTGTATTTTTAAATCTCGGTGATATTTAATTTCCGAGTAGACTAATAAAATTGTCTCGTTGTCACAATTTCAATGACTTTAAAGGATTTGAATTCCGATCTCAAGGTAAAAAAAAATAACTTTATCAATTCACTTGAAATTAAATTCATAAATATGTTGAAGATTTTTTTTCTTCTAAAACTCTATAAATAGAACCAAATCCCTTTCTATCATTCCATTCTAACTTTCCATGCCTCCCGAAAATCTCCGGCTCTCCTTTAGACTTTTCTTCTCCCTTACTTTATTTTATTTCTAGCTAGAATACCTTCAACGAGACTTTCAACAATCACCTGCCTGTAACCTCTCTCTACTACCATATTGCCATATGAGATAACCACATAATAGTTACTTTTTATCTACCTGTTACACAATATAACCACCACATATGATTGTTAATATTTATAGCTGGATTTGTGTATAAATGCTTTATTCTTATTTATGTAAATCTCGAAGGGTTTTTCCCGTTATAATCGAACATGTAAACAAAAAGTCATGATCGGACCCGGTCAAATTGGGACCAATCGCCTTCATGATTGGTCCAATCATAAGATTTTATTTCTACTAAGAGTGCAAGGCTCTCATGAACCGCACCTGGTGGGAGAATTTAAACTAAGGAAAAAATCTACTAGAGAGTGCAGGACTCACATGAGAAGCACCTCGTAGAAGATTTTAAAACGTTAAGATTTTTAAGTCTAAAAGGGAGGTAGACCTCTCACAAGCTGCACCTGGTGGAAGACTTTTAAATGAGAAAAATTCTTAGTCTACAATGAGTGCAGGGCTCGTAGGAGAATTATGAAAAAAATATAAGTCTACCAAGATAGTAGGGCTCTTACAAGCCACACCTACCAAACAACACTTAGAGAAAATTGAAGTTAAACCAAACAGCTATGTTCAAGATTCTACAATAAATTTGCCCCAGAAAACCATTTTTCAGTTTGATAAAAGAAAGTCAACGATTAACAAATAAACAGTCAATGGTCATCAGGTCAAATGTCAACTAATTAAAAGATAGGGGCCAGACAATTTTTTATGAGTCAGAAAATACAAAGCATAAAGCTCTCCATCTCGATCAGATCTTAGTACCTTTTATGGATTTATTAAGTTGATTTTAAACTTTATTCTAAAAAGTGATAAACATAGTTAAAGCTTCATCTTTACTGCTCAAGAGATAAACATAGCAGTTTTAGTGTAATCATCGATAAAAGTAATAAAGTACTTTTTTCCATCTCGAGTTTGAGTAAATTTAAGATTACAAATATCACTATGTATGATAATTGTTCACTACTTCTTTCCATAGATTTAAACGGTCTCGTTGCAAACATAGCTTCAACACAAATTTCGCACTTTTGTTTATTATTATTTTCAAATTTAGGAATTAAACCTATGTGTGTAAACTGTTTTAGAGATGCATAATTAATATGTCTAAGTTTACTATGCCATAAAGAAAGAGACTCGAGCAAGTAAACAAAAGTAGAAGCATTATTATTAATAGCAAAAGGATTGTGGATACATAAAGTTGGAGTTCTTCGCAACTACGGTCACGTACATAAGTCTTAAACAAACTATTTAAAAGATACATTTTCCCAACATATATGCGCACTTTAGTCAGAAAAAATTTGTCCTCAATAACTATCTTGAAAACTTTCTTTCTCAAAATAGATCAAGAAATTAGGTTCTTACGAATGACTAGAACATGCAACACATCATTGAGGGCCAATTCCTTGCTAGATATGAATTTCACATTCACCTTTCCATCGTCATTGACAACAGATTCCGTAAAGTTACTCATATATAGTTTCTTATCATGGTTAATCTCTTTGTACTTAGCAAACAGATGCTTGTCACCAAAAATATGGTGAGTGGCTCAAGTATCCAACCATCCTTTTTTTATGTTGACCACAAGGTTGACTTCTAAGACGACAACAGATAAACTAATCTCATCAACATCTTGAAGGTTGTTATAATTTAACGCAATAGAAGTTTGTCTTATTAATGTAATTTAATTAACATGGAAGAGACGGGTCTACTTTAATATCATGTAAAATTATCCAAAAACATTTATGTTCATGCTTATTTTAAAAAATTAAATTCCTCTACTTACATTGAATAAATTTCGGAGAATTGGTTGGAGGTTTATTTATCACGAGATCTTCTAGACTATGTCCTAATCGATCAAGCAAAATCCAATTGTGGAATTGAAGTTTAGAAGAAAATTTGAAGAAGAAGGGAGAAGGGGAAGAGAGCTTTCAATTTTTTAATTGAAGGAATGAATGAATTATAAATAGTCAAGACCTCTTATATATAGGCTTTATGATTTTCTAAACACCCTCCAAAATAATAAGATAAAGGAAAAAAAAAAACCTTTTTCCTTTTAACTTATGTGGTTGCCAATTTTTCAGGATAAATATAAAAGAAAAAATCTAATTTTTCACTCTTTATTTTATATTGGGTAAATATAAGTTTGTAATTATTTTAGGAATTAATTCAATTAATTATCTCCCTATATAATATATATGTGGCCCATTTTACCATCAAATACTCATTAATAAATCTAATTTATTTAATTAATTATTTGGGCCATTTTCAATTGGGTTCACTAATCCAATTGGGTTAGAAATTCTCTCTTAAATTATATAAGTCCAACTTAATTAATTATTAACGTTAATATTAATTTATTTATTAATTACCATTTAAATAAAATATTTTATTTTATTTAAATAATTAATAATATTATATTTTCTCCCAATTAATATCTTCAAGCAATATTTAATTATTAATTTCTATTTAAATAATATTCATTATTTAAACAATTAATAATATTTATAATTATTAATTTGTATTAAATAAACAGATTATTTAACTATTTAATAATGATAATTGATAATATTTTATTATTAATTAGTTCTATTAATTTGTATTTAAATAATTAATAATTACAAATTAATAGTATTTCAAAGTATTAACTATCATTTAAATATACTCAATATTAAATAATTAATAATATTTAATTATTAATTTCTAGTTTAAATAAACTCATTATTTAAACAATTAATAATGTTTTTATTCATTATTATTTAAATATACTCAATATTTAAATAATTAGTATTGCATATTTATGTAACTTAACTTACTTAAAGTGTTTATTTATTCAATAGTCAAATAAATGACTTGATTTTACTACTGTGATATTTGGGCTAGCATAGGGGCCCGATTGACTTATAGATCATGGGCTTAATAATTAGCCAACTATTATGATTAATTCATAATCAGTTATGTCCAATTAGTTTACTTAATCATGTACGTGGATATATCCTTCACGTGAAAAAATCATAGTTACAAGTGGATTAAATTTTCCGTTTTTCTCCTGTAATAACCACTTTATCCTTGTGTTCCCACTGATTTTTCAATGAACATTATCTGTAGTCAAACTAAAGATGAAGTAATTCTGTAATCAATAGAAGTCGTGACGCCACTTGTTCATGTCTCGTATAAGTACATCATGGGAGTATTCTAAAGTTGCTAAAGTGATTAGGTATTGGCTATGATACCGACACATTTTGGAAAGTTATGAATTCCATCTTGGATAAATGTGTTCCTAGCCATTATCTTGTTATGTCCCCAAAACAAAAGTATATTGAGTGTTTATTCAGATCGTTGTCAATCATGTGAATCAAAGAACATAACTCCATGAATGTAAGAAGTTCACATTTCACTCAGGATTGAGATTTATCAATATTGATAAATTAAGTTTGATAATTCAATCATGTCTCATAAACGGTACAATTGAGATATTGATCAAATATCTGGGTCCTATCTTAAACACTCACCATTGTACATGATACTTCCGTTTTCATGTCACCCACATGAATGATCCAAATAAGATTGTGACTATCTGAATCCTTTTAAATCATTTTAAAGCAAAAACGTAGCAGAAGACTTAATATTTAATAAAAATTTGGCATGGTGATGTTTAAAACTTGGGCTATCACAATGCCTTGTAAATACAATTTCCCAATCAGAGAATTTAAAAGTGGAATGCGCATTCCATATTTACGAAAAGTTGAAAAACAGTTCAAGATCATAAAAGTTTAAAATAGAAATGCTCTCATGAGCTCATATATACAACACGTGCATCAAATGACGAAAAATAAAATAAACATAAGTCCATGGACCATAAATTCTCTCTAGTCCATGCATCATCGTTGTCACCAAGATTAAATAGCACCAGCTCCTCTCCCACAACCAAGACTACGTCCATACCTGAAAGTTGTAATACATTGAGTGAAAGCCCAGTGAAGATAAACGGCAAACTCGTTTTTGGATTTGTGTCCAAAAACTAACTTACTCTTTGCTACCCAACCATTTCAAAGAGATTCACATCAAGTATTACAATTTTCAATTTCAAGATCTCCCAAAAGAACAAGAACTAGCTTTCAAGCATAACAAACTATCATATTTTACTATACAAATCAATCTCATCCATTTCTCTATATCAACTCAGGCTATACATAGCATTTCATTTCTTTTCTCTATAACAACTTAGGCTATACGTAATATCCTCATTTATTTTCTCTATAACAACTTAGGCTATACATAACATTTCATTTCTTTTCTCTATAGCAACTTAGAATATACATAACATTTCTTTTCTTTTCTCTAAAATAACTCATGCTAAGCTCACTCAGTCTCAACATGCTTCAAACAAGAAAAACACGCGATTAATGTCAATAATGCTAGAACATGCAGTCTCAACATTATTCATTAACTAGCTTAACATATGTAAAGTATACATAGCCTTTACATCAATATAACTATCAACATGCTTATAATGACAGTATTGAAAGCTCACGCAGTCTAACAATACCTCATTATCTCGCTTTTCAAAACAAAGTACATGAAGTCTTTTCAATAATATCTTCCCACCTCCAGTAAATAATGACAGGTAATGAAAGCTCACGCAGTCTAACTATTATCTCATTATCTCACCCACTAAATGCAACACTCAGCCCCCACATTTCTCTCATATATGTATCACAGCGATTATAGATAGTACCAGATAATGAGAGCACGCGTAGTCCCAACATTATCTCATTATCCACCCCCAATCATGCAAAGTTCATGCAACCTTTAGCATTCCTTATGATACATATATGTAAACACAAAATGAATAATACCAAACAATGAAAGCACATGCAATCTGTGCATTGTCTCATTATTCTTCCCATAAAAATAATACAAGAATAAACATAAATATAGCTTTAAAGTACAAGTAAACATAATTAACCATTCATTTAACTGAATGAATCATAAACTATCATTGATGCCTATATCATTAGTTACCTTTCTTTACACAAAATGAGTCTTACAATTCTGAATTTCCATAATCTACAAATCCATACACTACAAAAAAAAAAAGTCAATTTGCGACCAACAATTTATGACCAAAAGGTCGTTTTTATTGTAGAATGCGACCAAAAAAGTGACCAACATGGTGGTGGCAACAAAGCTTGTCGTTCCAGCATTTTGTGCGACTGTATAGTCACAAAAATACGACCAAGCGTGTTTGGTCGCAAAAAAGTCAACATTTTACAAAAACGACCAGATGGTCGCTTAAAAAAGTGACCATCTGGTCGTAATATAAGTTGAAGATAAGTGACGAGTTGGTCACATGAAACAGTGACCACGTGGTCATTTTTATAAGCGACTAAATCGTCACTTTTGGACTCAGACAAAATGCGACCATATGGTCATTTTTTTAGGGATAAAATACGACCATCTGGTCGTTTATCTTCTAGGGTAAATGTGACCATCTGGTCGTATTTAATAATTTTTTTTATTAAATTATTATTTATTTATTTATTTAATTAATATTAAAATTAGTATTTATTTATTAATAATTATTTATTTATTTAATTAATATTAAAATTTAATAATAAAAAATTGGAATTAAAATAAAAAATATATAAATCAAATATTCAAAAAATGTTCTATACAAAAGAAATCATCCTAGAACTACTGCGGAGGGGCGGGGGGTGGCGGAGGCGGCGTCAATGATGAATGACCATCGTCTAGGGATCTGAAGTACGAGGCCAAAGATGCTGCGACCTGGGCCTCGACCTGTGCCTGCATGTCCGCCTCAATCGCAGCTACTCGAGAAACGAAGTCGTCACGCATAGCGTCCATGTCGGTGTGAAGCTGCTGAACCTCCTCGCGCAGCTGCTGCTCAACCGGAGAAGGGCTGGAGCTAGTGCTCTCTCCGCTCCGCTGAGGCCGAGGCACATCAAAGTAAAGGCGTCGCCCGTACGAGCCGAGCCCAGGAACTGATCCATCAGGCTGAACCCTTCCAGCAGCCTCTAAGAACGCCTCTCTACGGTCTTCCTGAGTCGGTTGCGAGTCTTTTGTGGGCAACTGCTGACTCAACAATTCCTTGAAACGTTCCTAAACATTTAAAATTTAGAAAATAAAATAGTTAATATATAAGTTAGAAAAAATTGTAAAGAAAAATAATAATTGAAAAAATTATTAAATACCTGAACTTCTTGCGCCTTCCCGTCGACGATCGTCTCGTCCTTCTTCGTGTGAAGAACGAGGTGCAGCTCATCAGGCGGGACAGGGCGACCGTGCTTCGCTTCCTAAAAATATTAGAGATTGAAGAAGAAAAAATAATAAATTAATAACTAATTGAAAAAAGAAAACAAGAAAAAAGTACGTAAAAAACAAAAAAAAATAAACTTACCAATCGACGATGGTGGTCGTCGTGGGTCCACTACAAAAAAAACTGTCAAAATGCGACCAGAAATTTGCGACCAAAAAAATATGGTAGCTTTCTGGTGACCACCTGGTCACTTTCTTTGAAGGTTGACTCTAAGTGACCATTTGGTCACTTTTTTTGCGACCATATGGTCGCATTTTTGTGACTAAAATGTTCCTTGGTAGCAAAAAATGGCGCGTAATTTTGGAGGGAAGAAAGCTACCAAATGGTCACAATAAAAAGTGTTTTTTTGCGACCATATGGTCGTATTTTTGTGACTAAAATGTTCCTTGGTAGCAAAAAATGGCGCGTAATTTTGGAGGGAAGAAAGCTACCAAATGGTCGCAATTATAAGTGACCAGATGGTCGCAATTTTGGTGACCCAAAGTGAGCAGTGGTAGCTTATAATTGGAGGGAAGAAAGCTACCAAATGGTCGCAATAAAAAGTGACCAGATGGTCGCAATTTTGGTGACCCAAAGTGAGCAGTGGTAGCTTATAATTGGAGGGAAGAAAGCTACCAAATGGTCGCAATTATAAGTGACTAGATGGTCGCAATTTTGGTGACCCAAAGTGAGCAGTGGTAGCTTATAATTGGAGGGAAGAAAGCTACCAAATGGTCGCAATAAAAAGTGACCAGATGGTCGCAAATTATGTGATTTTTATGGGACCAATAATTGATAAAGAATTTGGTGGGATAAAAGCTACCAAGTGGTCACCCAAAAAGTGACCATGTGGTCGTAAATTCTGACTTGATGTGACCCAGGGCAGTGAGGAAACAATTACTATCTTCCTAACATTACTGTATGTGGACAATGACACAGGTTGACTCCCCTACATTACCGGTGGATGATCCTCGCATCATTTCTTTGGCAAAGGGACCTGGACGGATAGCAAGGTCGTATGGTGGATACGTCGGAAAGCGATTCTGATTTCAAACGAAGGCGCATTCGATGAACAGGGGCAACAAACAACGAGTGGTGTTTGCATAAAAGGTCACGTGTTCGGCCACAAACGAAGACGATTACTTGAGTAATCGATGAGATTCTTGAGATTCAATACGCAAGTCCGACGCTAAAACGCATTGTTCCGTTCAACCGCACTTGGTTCGAGACAACCAGGCGAGGCGAGTCCGTAAGATTGATCATTTACAAATCGTTGAGGTAAAGAAGTCTAAGCATATGCGCACCGATATAGGTTCGTCCTGGCTTGACAAGCGATTCAAGTTTATTACCTGAACTATCCGATTAATAGACGAGATCCGGCCATTGGTTAGTTGTTTGTAAAGTTAAACCACGCCAGGTAGAAGAAAACTTGTCCGAGAAAGACGACCACGCAGAGGAAGTTGTTGCTTTTCAAGAAGATGAGATACGATCTCGTGCAATCGACGATGGTCAGAATGCAAGTACTGTTCGTCCTTTGAACGATGGAACGATAACATTGCATGATGATGATGATATAAATGCTTCCACTTCTCACGCACGTGACATTGATGCTGAATTTATTCGAGACGATGAATCTGATGAAGAAACAGAAGAAGAAGAAGAAGAAGACTGTATGTGACGGACTTCTTGGAGACGATGATGAATGAGATATTTCGTTAACTTGATTATTCAAATGTGTGTGTATGTGTTTAATTAATTAAAACTATTTCTTTTAAGGAAAGATTAAAAAAAAAATAATTTATATTTGCGACCAAATGGTCGCAATTTCACACAAAAGGTGACCACATGGTAGTAATTTAGAAGTGAAATGCGACCAGTTGGTCGCATTTTATAATTATATTTTTAAAAAATATAAGTAAAATGGCTACCATATGGTCGCAAAAATGAGCGGTAAATTTAAATTTCATTGAAATTTATGGCGGTGAATTTAAAGATTACGACCATCTGGTCGCAATATTTGGCGGTGAATTTCATTATTGCGACCAGATGGTCGCAATTATTGATGGGACTCGTGATATGACAGCTGTTATGGATCATGGTAAAGTGGTGACCATATGGTCGCTTTTTCATGAAATGCTACCATATGGTCGCAAATATCTCAAGAAATGCGACCAGTTGGTCGCCATTTTCCCCAGCACGCGCGACCTTTCGTTTCTTGTCATGATTACATATTTGCGACCATTTGGTCGCAAAATCGATTTAAATTCCCATCGGTTTTCCTTTCCCCGTTTCTTCTTTTCTTCCTTTCTCTTTTTCTTCCTCTCTTTTTATTCTTTTCTCTCTTTCCCCTCTCCCGTTCCCCGTTATTTCTTCCCGTTCCGTTCCCGTTCTTACTCTAAATCTAAAACCCTCAAACCCCAATCCCGGTTTCTATTACGAGGTTAGTTTTCGTATAAAATTGAAGTTTAGTTTAAGAATTTATTTTACTTAGTTTTAGTTTTTAGTTTTCAATTAAGTAGTTTAGTTTAGTTTTGTTAATTTAATTAGTTTTAGTTTAATGAATCTAAATTTGTGTAATCAATTACTTAGTTTACTTTTGTTTAATTCATAGCATTTTAGTTTACATTAACTAATTAATTAGTTTAGTTTAATTTTGTTACTTTAAGTAATTTTAGTTTAATTAATCTAATAGTTTAATTAATCTAACTTAGTTTACTTTAATTCAATTTAAGTAGTAATTAATTTAATTACTTAATCTAATTTAGTTTAATTACTTATTTAGTTTATTTAAGATAGTTTACTTTAATTTAATAAAATTAAACTAAATTAATTTATAATTACACTAGTTTAAATTTTAATTTTAGTTTAATTAATGTAATTTAGATTACTTTAATTAAATCAATTAATTTAAAGTAGGGTAATTAATTCAAATAGTTTAACTTCAATTATACTTAAGTAGTTTAAATTAATTAATTACACTAATTTAATTAATTAATTTTAGTTTAATGAATAAATAAAAATTGTTTAATTACTTAATTTTAGTTAAATTTGATTAAAGTAAAGTACAATTAGATTAATTAATTAGAATAATTTTGTTTAAGTATTCTAATCAATTAATTTGAAATAAAGTAAATTAAAATTAGATTAATTGAAACTAAAATTAATTCAATTAAACTTAAGATTAATTAATTAAAACTAACATAAACTAATCATTTAATTTGAATTAAAGTAAATTAAAATTAGTTTAATTGAAACTAAAATTAATTCAATTAAACTTAAGATTAATTAATTACAACTAAAATAAACTAATCAATTAATTTGAATTAAAGTAAATTAAAATTAGATTAATTGAACTAAAATTAATTCAATTAAACTTAAGATTAATTAATTAAAACTAAAATAAACTAATCAATTAATTTGAATTAAAGTAAATTAAAATTAGATTAATTGAAACTAAAATTAATTGAATTAAATTAATTTGAGTTTAATTCAATTAATATAATTTTACTTTACTTTATTTCAAATTAATTGATTAGTTTATTTTAGTTTTAATTAATGAATCTTAAGTTTAATTGAATTAATTTTAGTTCAATTAATCTAATTTCAATTTACTTTTATTCAAATTAATTTGATTAGTTTATTTTAAATTATTTACTTAATTTATGTTAGTTTAATTAACATTATTTCATTAATTAATTAATTAAATTTATTTCAATATTTTACTTACGTAATTAGTATTAAATTAGTTTATTTTGGTTGTAGGGGCGACGCCTTTATGCAGATGTGCCCCGGCCTCAGCGGAGCGGAGCGAGCACTAGCTCCGGCCCTTCTCCGGTTGAGCAGCAGCTGCTCGCGGACATGGAGGCTATGCGCGAGGACTTCGTTACTCGAGTCGCTGCTATTGAGGCCGACATGCAGGCACGAGTCGAGGTCCAGGTCGCGGCCGCTTTGGCCGCGTGCCTGGATCTCTAGCGGCGGCCCTTCATCATCGACGCCTCCTCCCCCCCCTGCCCCTCCTGGAGAGTTATAGGATTCTTTCGACTATATAAAACGTTTTTTTAATATTTGATATATATATTTTTTATTTTAATTCCAATTTTTTTTATGAAATTTTAATATTAATTAAATAAATAATTAATAATTAATAATTAATAATTAATTAACTAATTATTGAAATTTAAATTAAAAAAAATTCTTAAATGCGACCAGATGGTCACTTTTTAGGCGACCATCTGGTCGCATTTTAAGTAAGTCTAAAAGTGACCATTTGGTCGCATAAAATGCGACCATTTGGTCACTTTTTATGTGACCAATTGGTCACTTATCTTTCACATAAAATGCTACCAGATGGTCACTTTTTAGGCGACCATCTGGTCGCATTTTAACTGAGCCAATAAGTGACCATTTGGTCACAAAAATTATGACCATTTGGTCACTTTTTATGCGACCAAATGGTCACTTTTAGGCTTACTTAAATGCGACCATATGGTCGCCTAAAAAGTGACCATCTGGTCGCATTTTTAAAAGTTTGACTTTTTTGCGACCAAAATTTTTTGGTTGTATATTTGTGACCATCCAGTCGCACAAATTCAAAACCGACCAGCTTTTTAGCAACCACTCAGTTGGTCGCATTTTTTGTCGCATTTTAGGTTAAAAACGACCATTTGGTCGCAATTTTCTGGTCGCAAATTGACAGTTTTTTTGTAGTGGTCAGGGCATCGCCTGTGTTTAGTGGGATTCTTTGTGTGGTTGGCCTTATTCCTCCTTGACACTTCCTTGCCCTCGGGAGTGTTCAAGCTCGCGATAAGCCGTGCGTGGTCCTCCGCGCTCATCCACACGGGGCGATTTGCTGCTTGCTTTCTGCCCGCCCGGTACATGAGGTCCTTGAATCGATCCCGGACGTGATTGTCCCATAGGGGGAACAATCTACCGTTCGTGATATCGGGATCGATAACAGGAAACTTGCCCAGAAAAAATTGAAATAATTTTTTTAAAGTAATAAAGTAATAAATTTATTTTTCAAAATTTCAAAATTAAATAATTATAAAAATAAATGATGTTTTTTACCTTCTAATTGTCGTACATCCGACGTTTCTCCGTCGTCGGAATCTTCTGCCAGCGAAGATCGCTGGGTAGAGGCATGCTCTGGAGGACCTCGCGAAACCGTTTTGAAACGGTTGTATGCGGCTGTACTCTGCAAAAACATAAAAAATATTGTGCTATTAAAAATGTTTAAAGATTTAAAAATTAAGTAATTAAAACAATAAACAAAATTACTTACGTATTCCCTTCAATCCGAAGGGTAGAGTCTGTGGCCCGAGGAGGCTGCATGCCTGAAGTGGAGGGTCCCGCTGGATCAGGCTGTGGTACAGACCCTGATACTCCCGCGGAAGTCGTGGCCTGGGAGTCCTGTACCAAGCATGGTGTCGCAGGCTGGGTCTCAGGGACTGCATCATCGGGAGTGCAACAACTCTCGGCTCGTAACCGAAGAGGATGATGTCCAACTCCTCTGTAATCAGGTCCGCATCAGGGGCAGCGTCAGTAGGCGACTGCGGAGTCGCCTCGTCAATCGCGTCGTCGGGCTCGTCTGACTGGGGAGGACGTCGTATGCCCGTCATAATCCTACAACTAAACTAAACTAATTTAATACTAATTAAGTAATTAAAATAATGAAATAAATTAAATAAATTAAATTAATTAATTAATGAAATAATCTGAATTAAATTAATTAATGAAATAATCTAAATTAAATTGATTAAATAATGTAAATTAAACTAACATAAATTAATTAACTAATTTAAAATAAACTAATTAATGAATTTGAATTAAAGTAAATTAAAATTAGATTAATTGAACTAAAATGAAGTAATTAAAGTAAACTAAGTACTGAAGAATTAAACTAAAATTAATTAAATTAAAGTAAATTAAGTAATGAAGAATTAAACTAAATTAGATTCATTGAACTAAAATTAATTAAATTAAACTAACATTAATTAATTAAAACTAAAATAAAATAAACTAAACTAATTAATTAAATTAAAGTAAACTAAAATTAGCTTAAGTGAACTAAGTAATTAATTAAAGTAAACTAAGTAATGAAAATTTCAACTATTAGATTAAATTAAACTAAAATTAATTAAATTTAACTAACATTTATTAATAAAAACTAAACTAAACTAAACTAATTAATTAAATTAAAATTAGATTAATTGAACTAAAATTTATTAATTAATTAAAGTAAACGAAATAAGATAAATTAACCTTAAGTAAACTAAGTACTTAATTAAACTAAAATTATGTAAATTAACAACATTAAACTAAACTAATTAATAAATTAAAGCAAACTAAAATTAGATGAATTAAACTAAAGTAAACTAAGTAATTAATTACACTAAATTAGCTAGATTCATTAAACTACAATAAATTAAATTAACAAAATTAAACTAAACTAATTAATTAAAACTAAGTAAACTAAATATAAACTTAAACTAAAAATAACTAAAAACTAAAAACTAAAACTAAAACTAACTTAAAACTTAAAATCTATACGAAAACTAACCTCGTAATAGAAACCGGGATTGGAGGTATAGGGTTTTTAGGTTTAGAGTAGGAACGGGGAAAAAATAACGGGGAACGGAACGGGGGAAAGAGAGAAAAGAAAGAAAAGAGAGAAAGAAAAGGAGAAAGGAAAAAAGATGAAACGGGGGAAAGGAAACTGATCTGAATTTAAATAAGATTTTGCAACCAACTGGTCGCAAATATGTAATCATGACCAGAAACGAAAGATCACGCGTGCTGGGGAAATTACGACCACCTGGTCGCATTTTTACACATATTTGCGACCAACTGGTAGCATTTATTGAAAAAGTGACCATCTGGTCGCCAATTTGCCATTATCCAGAATAATTGTCATATCACGCGTCCCATCAACTATTGCGACCATCTGGTCGCAATAATGAAATTCACCGATAAAAATTACGACCAGAAGGTCGTAATCTTTAAATTCATCGCCATAAATTTCATGAAAATTTAAATTTACCGCTCAGATTTGCGACCAGATGGTCGTAATTTAACTTATATTTTTTGAAAAACATGATTCTACTTTTCCACAAATACGACCAACTGGTCGCCTTTCCCTTCTAAATTACTATCATGTGGTCACCTTTTGTGTTAAATTGCAACCATATGGTCGCAAATATTTATATATATATATATATATATATATATATATATATATATTTATCATTCATTAAAGAAATAGTTTTAATAAACACATACACAGTGAATAATAAAGTTACAAAATGTCTCATTCATCATCCTCAGTTTTTTCGGTCGTCGCTTCTTCCTCTTTTTCTTCTATTTCTTCGTCGGATTCATCGTCTCAAAGAAGTCCCTCACATAAAGTCTTCTTCTTCTTCTTCTTCATCGGATTCATCGTCTCGAATAAATTCAGCATCAATGTCACGTGCGTGAGAAGTGGAAGCATTTGTATCACCATCATGCAATGTTATCGTTCCATCGTTCAAAGGACGAACAGTACTTGCATTTTGACCATCGTGGATTGCACGACATCTTATCTCATCTTCTTGAAAAGTAACAGCTCCTTCTGCATGGTCGTCTTTCTCGGACAAGTTTTCTTCTACCTGGTGTGGTTTAACTTTACAAACAACTAGCCAATCTGTCAGATCTCGTCTATTAATCGGATAGTTCAGGTAATAAACTTGAATCGCCTATGAAGCCAGGACAAACCTATCAGCGGTGCGCATATGCTGAGACTTGTTTACCTCAACGATTTGTAAATGATCAAGCTTACGGACTCCGCCTCGTCTAGTTGTCTCGAACCAAGTGCAATTGAACAGAACAATGCGTTTTAGCGTCGGACTTGTGTATTGAATCTCAAGAATCTCATCGATTACTCTGAAGGAATAGTCTTCGTTTGTGCCGAACACATGACCTTTTATGCAAACACCACTGTTGTTTGTTGCCCTGTTAACTGAATGCGCCTTCATTTGAAATCTGTAACTGTTACCGACGTATCCAGTATACGACCTTGCAATCCGTCCAGGTCCCTTTGCCAAAGAAATATTGTGAGGATCATCTATCGGTAATGTAGGGGAGTCAACCTGTCATTGTTCACATACAGTAATGTTAGGAAGATAGTAATTTTTTCAACAAATTGCCACAGTTTTTTTACAATTTAAAATAACTCACGTATGCACTGAACCAAGAACGAAACTCTTTGTCGATTATTGACCCCTCCTCAGCGGTTGTAAGACCAACTCGTGTCATTTGAACGTATAAGTTTAGAAATAATCTGTATGTTACAAAAATAGTTAGCAAATAGTTTGTAATTCTTTATGCGATGAAATAATATTAACTTACGAACTCACTCTATGTAAGGCTCGATCTCTGCATAGTTGCATAACACATATGTCTGCATTACGTGATACTCAGAATCGGTCAATGGCCTACGCACTAATCTTCCAACTGTCATGCCAGGTTCCGTAAAAATCAGCAAGTCATTTATGTCAACACCTTCAAGGAAATTTTCGGCAATGTTTCGTTTCGCTGGTCGAAACTTCTTTGCAATGTGTTGGTCAAAGTAGTATGAACAAAATGTGGTAGTCTCTTGTGTCAGGTACGCACTACAGATAGATCCTTCTACTCTTGCTTTATTTCTGACCGTCTTTTTCAACCGACGTAAGTACCTGTGGGTAGGTAGAACGTGTAGAAAGCATTTACATTTGATATCACTGTACTTTATACGTGTACATTACAAATTAACTGTGCTTACCTTTCAAATGGGTACATCCAGCGATAATGTACTGGACCCCCTAAGAATGCCTCGTATGGAAGATGCACTGGAAGATGTTCCATTGAGTCAAAAAAGCCAGGTGGGAACATTCGCTCCAACTTACAGATAATAACAGCGATCTCTGAACTCATTGAAGCGACAGTAGCTTCAGTCAGCTCTGTACATGTCAAGTCCTTGAAAAAAACACTCAACTGTCCAAGCGGCTCCCAATGTCTTTTCTCTAGGAACGGTCTGAACGCGGCAGGCATCAATCGTTGCATGAATACATGACAGTCATGGCTTTTCATCCCGAACATGATATGTTTTTTACTGTCTATACACCGACTCAAATTCGAAACGTATCCGTCCGGGAATTTGATGGATTTGTTCCACTCAAATAATGTTTTCTTTTCATCCGTCGTCAACATGTACTTTGCTTTTGCGTAATTATCATTGTTGTCAGGCTCTAACTTAGGACGGTGACATATCTCCCGTATATCATAACGTGCCTTCAGATTGTCCTTCGTTTTTCCCGGAACTTTCAACATCGTATTGAAAATGTTGTCGAAGAAATTCTTCTCGATATGCATTACATCCAGATTGTGTCTAATCAGTAGATCTTCCCAATACGGTAGATCCCAAAAAATACTCCGTTTCTTCCAACCCGTGTTTTTCCCAGCCACATTGTTTGCACTCTCTGCACCGTCCACCGTAATCTTCTGCATCCCTATAGCATCTATACCGTAAAGAATCTGCCTTCTACTATACATTTTCGGAGGGATTTCGTTTCTTACTTGTCAACCCTTCTTCCAGTCAATGCCATTTGAACGGAAAGTATGATTCAACTATAAAAATCGACGGTGACAATCAAACTAACAAGTTTTCCGACAGTTTCTAAGATAAAATGCATCTGTGTCTAGCATGCAATGTGGACATGTGTATTTCCCTACCGTACTCCATCCTTTAAGAGGAGGAGATTGAGGTTCACACAATTAACTACACTAACTAAGGAAAGGAATAACAAAAGCTAAACACATACTAAAAAATGTATATGAAAGCAATTAAAGAACAACATACCTGACAACATTGAATACGCAGGGAAGTCACTGATCGTCCAGATTAACGCGGCGCTCATCAAGAAATTTTGTTTCTTCGAAATGTCGTACGTCATAACACCGTCAGTCCACAACCTTTTCAACTCTGCAACAAGTGGTTGCAAATACACATCCAGTTTCTGTTTTGGACTTTTCGGCCCAGGTACGATCACTGTTAGAAAAATCACCGGGTCTCGTATGCACATCGAGGGAGGCAAGTTATACGGGGTTACCATGACTGGCCAAATTGAATATTGTGCCTCGGATGCCCCGAACGGGTTAAAGCCATCCGTGCATAAGCCCAATCTAACGTTTCTCAGATCTTGTGCAAAATCCGGATGACAATTAATTAAATGCTTCCATGTCGCAGCATCTAAGGGATGTCTCATAACACCTTCATCTTGTGAATGCTCGTGATGTCATCTCATGTGCGAGGCTGTCACATCCGATGCATACAACCGTTGCAGACATGGGGTCAGCGGTAAATAGAACATGCTGGCTTACGGAATGAGGTTGTGTTTCCCTTATTTATATCTTGGAAGAAAACAGAATTTGCAGTGATGCAGGTCCTCATCCACATCTCAGTAAATCATGCATCCGTTCCGACACGAATCTATTTTCTCCACGGGTAAGCCAAGTTCCTCCATTAGCCTTTTCGTGTCGTACAAACTGTTGAGCATAATATTTTCTTCTGGAGCGCATCGACAAAACCACGATGCAATCGAATCAAATCCTCTAGCAGGTATGTTGTACTGCGCATTTATATTTAACAGTTCTGTAGCGGCAGCAAGTTGACTTACCTGACACCCTTCGTACAATGGTCGGCTGGCTGTCTCTAGCATCTCGTGCATCTTACGTGCTTCCGGATTCATTTCCTCTTCAACAACCCGTTCATCTTCTTCTACGTTTAAACTTTCACAGAAATTTTCATTGCCCCCATACCCCGCACCATCAAGTATCATTTGCTGCATCTTACTATACTGTTGTTCATCATTCCGTTCTTTGGCAACAACCTCTACATTTGAGCTGCTACCTTCGTATCGTCTCGATTCATGTAATGCAGCGTCGAACATTTCCTTTGTTTCCCCCTGAAACACCCAGTGGTAATAATTCTGCACAAATCCCCAACTATAAAGATGAACCTTCAAATCTGTAACCGGTATGATTCTCCTATTGTCGTATTTCCTGCACGGGCAATGTAGCTTTTGACCATACTTTTCATAATAGACAGTTGTCATGCAAAACTCAACAAACTATTCAACCCCGGCCACGAACTCATCGTTCAAATACCCGTCTATCAAACGAACATACATCCACTCTCTCATTTTCTTTTTTCTTAATGATAACAAACAATGGGAGGAGGGGATTTTATAATGGACTCCTCTGATCATTTGCGACCAGATGGTAGTATTTTTGCTACCAACTGGTCGTATTTGCCCTCCAAAATTTTCCGCCATTTTCCTCACTGCCCCGGGTCACATCAAGTCACAGCATTTACGACCACATGGTCACTTATTTTGGTGACCATTTGGTAGCTTTTCTGCCACCAAATTATTTATCTACCACTGGTCACTTAAAATCACAACAGTTGCGACCATCTGGTCACTTAACAATGTGACCACCTGGTAGCTTATTTCCCGCCAAATTTCTAAGCTACCACTGGTCACTAAAAATCACCAAAAGTGCGACCATGTGGTCACTTCAAAATGTGACCACATGGTAGCTTCTCTCCCGCCAAATTTTCACGCCTTTTTTTGCTACTAAATGATACCTCGTGTCACAAAATTGTGACCATATGGTAGTAATTTTGTAGTGACCATATGGTCACTTTCTTCCTGCAAAAAATTCACGCCATTTTTTATGACTAATTCTTTACTTGGTAGCAAAAAAGTGACCATATGGTCATTTTAAGTCAAACTTCATATTTACTACCAGAGTGGTCACCAAAAAAACTACCCACTACTTTGGTCGCAATTTAATAGTTTTTTTGTAGTGATAATGTCTCATAGCAGAAAATAAAAACAAGTCATAAGGCCTTCAGATAGTCAAATGACAATATAGAAGTCAAGCCAATCGGCCTTCAGATAATATCAAGTTATTAACTTAACATAAAAGTCTCATTTCCTTCTTTTAATAATCAAGCAAAATTCCATTTTCAATTCCCTCACTCATCCAATTATACTTGGAATCTTCAGATACCTGAAATCATCAAAAAATGCCTAATTGAATGTTAACTTAGAAATTCCAAGAGTTAGTTGTTTCCAGCAAAAGATCCATAAGTTCACCCTTCTCACTTTAGAACTAACTCCCAAGCCTAAACAAGTTAGTACACTTACTTTAAACCTCTCGTTTCCAATCTTAAACTCAACTTTCGATCAATACGAATCATTCAACAAAGTCAGATTCTAAGTTTACTTTAAGTTCTATTTATCCTCACCTCGAATGTTCGCATGAAAACAAAGTTCCAACAAACCGTCAAACGAGCAATTGACACCTACAATACATCAATTGAAAAAAAATTTATAAACCATTACTAAATTGAGAAAAAGTGTGATTCTCAGGTGAATAATGATTTCAGATGAATAGTGTTCGGGTGAATAGTGTTTTTTTAAAAATATGTACTCAAAATCGTCAATTTTCTTGATGGAAATACATGATTTCAGCTTAAAAACTCATTTAGAAAGAAAAACAAAGAAAACCATACGAAAAGTTTCTAAAACTCACTTTTTAGGGCTTCCCTTAGAGATTGAGAAATGCCACAAAGCTAGAATGGATAGATAGCCCACGTCCCGAGCAATCCAACGTAAAAGAAATCATTGAAAACGATCGAGAAATGACGAAAATCCATGAGCTCAAAATCATTGAGATAGGTGGCTATGGGAGGAGAAGAGAGAGCTTGGTTGTAATTTTTGCTTGGTCAAAATCAATATGAGATAAGAATGTTATTTAAAGATAAGGGAAAATTAAGAAAACCCCCTTCCTTTGCTTCTAGCTTTTAAAACTTAACCCAAAGCACTTAAACTACCTAAAAGGTGATTAATAATTATTAATTGGCCCGTTAATAATTATTAATACACCTAATACTAATTTAAGCCTCTAAAGTAAAGAACGGCAAATAAAGAATATAAATGCTAAAATTTAAGTTAATTAACTATAAAATTAAATTAAATACTTTAAATAAAATAAATAAATTTACCTTGTAAAATAGCAGGACGTTACAGTGTACACTCCTTAAAAGACTTTTCGTCCCCGAAAAGTGCGCTCACTCAGTGAACAAAAAAGGGTACTTAGCCTGCATCTCATCCTCACGTTCTCACATGGCCTCTTTCGACACTTGATTTCTCCGCAAGACCTTGACTAAGTTGATCGTTTTATTTCTCGACACCTTTTATTCGGATGCTAGGATCTCAACCAGTGTCTCCTCATAAGACAAATTAGCATCCAAAACCAAAGGTTCATAATCAATCATGTGGGATGGATCCACCATGTATTTTTGAAGCATTGATACATGGAAAACGTTATGAATAGTCGATAACAAAAGTGGTAAAACTAAACGGTAAGCTACTGCTAGAACTCGACCGAGTACCTCGAAAGGGGCAGTAAATCTATGCCTCAACTTGCCATTCTTCCTAAATCTCATAACACTATTCATGGATGACACTTTCAAGAATACATTATCCCCCACTGTAAACTCAAATTAACATTATTCAAGGGTGCTAACCCGCATTTTGACCCACGGATAAAAGCTAGACTTGCAAGTTTTTTACTGAACCACGTTGATGGTCAACCAGTTGACTTTTTTTTTTAGCATGCCTTGGAATTTGTCTTGCGTTGTTGATTCTTACCTTATAATCAAGCCTCGTCAATTAGGCATTGTCGTTAGGACCTTGTAATCAGAGCTATGTCATTAGGGTTGTGTCAACAAAACCTTGTCATCAGGGCTTTGTCAATTGTACTTGGACTTGTAAAAAATGGTTTGACCTCATCCTTTGACCAGTTGAATGTTGACCGTTGACTTTTTGACATTTACCGTTGACTTTTTTCTTCTTCATTTTCCTCCTACTAGCCCTCCATTCTCACTAGACTTATATATTTTTTTTTAATTATTCTACAAGCCCTGCACTGTTGGTTAAATAAATTTTTTTTCTTAATTCTTCTACGAGATACGGCTCCTGGAAGCCCTGTGTCATGGTCATGCTTGTTCAGGGTCTTGTTTTCTTATGGCCATATGCCCAAGTCATTGTCCCCCTTGTCTCATTAAGCTTTGTAAATAGATTAAGATTTTAATTATGTTTTTAATCTCTTTTGTAAGTGAGTGACTCCTAACCACTTTTCACGTCTGGGCCTGCCAGACCAAAAATGCTCCAGAATGTACTATAGGGGGGTATGAAGAGTCTAAACTCAATATTCTTCTATCTCGTTGTATGCTAGCAAGCTTTGTATTTTCTCACTGTTGTTGTCTACTATGTACTCTTGTTTTCGAATGAATCAAAGCTTTCTCAAATGTATTTCTCCAAACACGTTTTATAAAATATTTTCTTGATAAACGTGCATGGAGGTCATTGTATAGGGCGGGTTAGGCCCTAGTGTTTCGGCTGGCTTGTCCGTGAGCGGGGGCAAGCGCCACACAATCGTGTCTGTATTAACCAAGAATCCTACGATTGTGACAGTTGGTATTAGAGCCATCGGTTGGCTTCCTTTGAAAAGTTGTGATCATACCGAGGGGTCCATTGATATGACCCATAACGAGCACCTTTTCTGGCTGGAAGAACACGTCAAATACTTGTTAGACGTGCCGGATTCAGTTCGATTTTGTGAAACCCGAATTGAAGAACTTTCTGGTAAGCCTCTAGATGTTGAGGCAGTAAATAGTCGGATTGATGCATTGCCAGTTGCTGGACTGATGGGTCGGGTGGAGACCCTTGAAGCAAAGATGGCTGGTTTTGGAAATTTTGAGCGTGCTGAGAGCTCAACTAGTTCTGTGGCCCATATGGAAGGGCGAGTCGATAGTATCGACGAGACTCAAAAGACATTACTCAAGGTCGTGAACGATCTTACTGAAGACTTCAGAGCCACTGTGGAAGCCATGAGGGTCGAAGTGGTTGAGTTGAATACTAGGTTGAATCTCACCATGCGTGCAGTGAACAACCAAGCCCCTGCTGTGGGGGCACTTGAACCAGCCCGAATTCGCATTCCGCAGCCGAAGCCTTTTGGAGGGGCACGCGATGCAAAGGAATTGGAGAAATTTCATTTTGATATGGAACAGTACTTTAGGGTTGCTAAAACAGATTCTGAAGAGGCAAAAGTCACTTTAGCTTCCATGCATCTGAGTGACGATGCCAAGTTGTGGTGGCGTTCAAAGTTTGATGATATTCAACGAGGAATTTGTCAAGTAAACACATGGGACGAGTTGAAACAAGCTCTGAGAACCTAGTTCTTTCCTGAAAATGTTGAGTTCATTGCTCGGCGAAAACTCAGAGAATTGAAGCACACCGGCAACATAAGAGACTATGTGAAACAGTTTTCAGCTCTTATGTTGGATATCCGTGACATGTCCGAAAAGGATAAAGTATTCAGCTTTGTCGAAGGACTAAAGCCTTGGGCTAGAACTAAGTTGTATGAACAGAAGCCCAAAGATGTGAGTACTGCCCTAGCAGCTGCTGAACGGTTACTTGACTATAGTACCGAACCTACCCAACAGAAGAAAGTTACTCAGCCCTCGAGCTCAGGAAGCAAACCTTAGAACTTTAATGCGCCTAAAGGTGGAGGAGACAGGAGACCTGTATTTCAAGGAGGAAATTATGCGGCCCGAGGACCGAATAATACGAACTATAATGCAAGAGGGCCATTGGCTTGTTTTCTTTATAAGGGGCCTCATCGAGTAGCTGAATGCCCCCATCGTGCTGCCCTCACGGCCATGCAAGCAACAATTCAGGCTAAGACGGAGGAAGAACTAGAGTCTGGAACTGAAAATGATCAAGAAGAAGAAACCCCGAGGATGGGAGCGTTGAGCTTCTTCTCTGCCATTCAGAAACAAGTGAATGGAGTCAAGGACTCCTCTGAACATGGTCTCATGTTTGTAGAAGCAGCGTTCAATGGCAAACCCGCAAAGAGTACTATGGTGGATTCTGGAGCCACACATAACTTCATGACCGAACTAGAAGCGAAACGTTTGGGACTGAAGATTGAACAGGACTAATGGAAGATGAAAGCAGTCAACTCTGCAGCCCTTCCTATAGTGGGAAGTGTAAAAAGAACTCGCTTGAATTTAGGCCAGTGGGCTGGAGAAGTCGACTTTGTAGTAGTGAGGATGGATGATTTTGACGTCGTACTCGGTATGAAATTTCTCTTAGAACACAAAGTCATCCCGATACCTGTGACTAGAAGTTTGATAGTCACGAGCAACAACCCGACAGTTATTCCTGCTGACATCAAGCAACCTGGAGCTGCCCGTATGATATCTGCCCTTCAATTAAAACGAGGGCTTGCGCATGATGAACCTACTTTTATGGCCATACCTCTTATTAAGGAGAAATGTGAAGACAAGCCCATTCCGAGAGAGATTCAACATGTTTTAGTTGAATTTGCTGATGTTATGCCTGACAGTCTGCCAAAAACTCTTCCTCCAAGACGAGGTATAGATCACGAGATTGAGTTAACACCAGGAGTAAAGCCCCCAACAAGGCAGGCTTACAGAATGGCACCACCTGAGTTAGCTGAGCTCAGGAATCAACTAGATGAGTTACTTTCTGCTAGGTTCATCCAACCTGCTAAAGCCCCTTATGGTGCTCCTGTTCTATTTCAGAAAAAGAAAGACGGTAGTCTTCGCTTGTGTATAGATTATCGGGCTTTGAACAAGATAACTGTTCACAATAAATACTCCCTGCCCATTATTCCTAACCCTTTTGATAGACTTCATGGAGCAAAATATTTCACTAAGTTGGACCTCCGGTCAGGATACTACCAAGTTCAAATTGCAAAAAGGGACGAACAGAAAACAACATGTGTTACTCGCTATGGTGCCTTTGAGTTCTTAGTCATGCCATTTGGTTTGACAAATGCTCCCGCAACATTCTGCACTTTAATGAATCAGGTATTCCACGAGTATCTTGATAAATTCGTTGTGGTTTATCTAGACGATATTGTTGTTTTCAGCTCTACCATGGAAGAACACCGAGTACACCTTAAGTTGGTATTTGCTAAATTGCGAGAAAACCAGTTGTATGTCAAGCGAGAAAAGTGTTCTTTTGGCCAACAACGTATCAGATTCCTTGGCCACATAATTGAATGCGGGCGGATTGGCATGGATGATGAGAAAGTGAAAGCAGTCCAAGAATGGAAGGTCCCAACAACTATTTCTGAGTTGAGATCGTTCCTAGGATTGACTAACTACTATTGTCACTTCGTTGAGGGATTCTCAAAGAAGGCGACGCCTCTGACAGAGTTACTGAAGAAAGGTAATACTTGGAGTTGGTCTCCTAATTGTCAAGCAGCGTTTGATAGCCTAAAGAAGGCCATGCTGGAGGGTCCAGTCCTCGGGATAGCGGATGTCTCGAAACCCTTCGAAGTGGAGACAGACGCCTCTGACTTTGCTCTCGGTGGTGTCCTCCTACAGGATGGCCACCCGATCGCCTATAAAAGTCGATAACTGAATGATGCTGAGAGACGATATGCAGCGTCAGAAAAGGAGATGTTAGCTGTGGTCCATTGTCTAAGAGCCTGGAGACAATATCTGTTAGGGGCCAAGTTTGTTGTGAAGACTGATAATAGTGCGGTATGTCACTTCTTTACTCAACCCAAGTTGACCTCAAAGCAAGAACGTTGGCAAAGAGTTCGTAGCTGAATTTGATTTCCAGTTTGAACATAAACCTGGGAAGACTAATCTTGCAGTTGATGCTTTGAGCCGGAAGAGCGAACATGCGGCCCTGTGCATGTTAGCTCACCTTCAAGCTAGCAAAGTGGCAGGTACTATAAAAGAAGCAGTGAAGCGTCACTTAAAAGATGATCCTGCAGCTTAGGCAATTGTCAGCCTGGCTAAAGAAGGGAAGACAAGACAGTTTTGGGTGGAAGATGATCTCCTACTCACTAAAGGAGGTAGGTTATATGTGCCAAGGGCAGGGGCATTGCGGAAGTCTTTGTTAGAAGAATCCCTGTGGGCTGGCCATGCTGGTTGGCAACGTACTTTTGCACTACTAAAACGAGGCTACTATTGGCCGAACATGCGCAAAGATGTAATGCAATATACGAACACTTGTCTTATCTGCCAACAAGACAAACTGAAAAGGCCAAGATAGCGGGTTTGCTGGAACCCCTCCCCGTGCCTTCTCGCCCTTGGGAGAGTGTTTCTCTGGATTTCATCACCCACCTCCCAAAGGTTGGAGAATTTGAAGCCATTTTGGTTGTGATAGACAGATTCTCTAAATATGCCTCCTTCATCCCGGCTCAGAAGATGTGTTCGGCGGAAATGACAGCTCAATTGTTCTTTAAAAATGTGGTGAAGCTCTAGGGCGTTCCTGAAAGTATTGTCAGTGATAGAGACGCAAGATTTACAGGTTCGTTTTGGACCGAGTTGTTCAGTATGTTGGGGTCTAATCTGAATGTATCGTCAAGTTACCATCCTCAGACGGATGGTCAGACAGAACGTTTCAACAGTCTCCTTGAGGAGTATTTACGCCACTTCATCGATGCAAGACAACGTAATTGGGTACAATTGCTGGATGTTGCCCAATTTTGTTTTAATTGTCAGAAGAGCTCTACGACAAGAAAGAGCCCCTTCGAAGTCTCATGCGGAAGACAACCATCTATGCCACATCTCACTGACCACCCATATGCAGAGAAGAGTCCTCAAGCCTACAACTTCACTAAGGAGTGGAGGCAGACTGCTGATGTAGCTCGGGCCTATCTAGAAAAGGCCTCTAAACATATGAAGAAGTGGGCTGACAAGAAGCGTCGTCCGCTAGAGTTTCAAGCAGGGGACAAAGTACTTATAAAGCTGAGACCTGAACAGCTTAGGTTCCGAGGAAAGAAGGACCACCGTCTGATGAGAAAATATGAAGGGCCAGTTGAAGTCCTTCAAAAAGTGGGCAAAGCCTCATACAAGGTTCAGTTGACCGCTTGGATGAAAATTCACCCAGTCATCCATGTTAGCAATCTGAGGTCTTACCATCCTGATTTAGAAGATGGTGCTCGTAACAAAGTCCCCAGACCTCTTGTGAATTTGAAGAATACTGCAGGAAGAATAGCATAAGAAGTCCTAGCTGAGAGAACACATAGAGTCGGCAAACCTCGACGAGATCAGTGAGAATTCTTTGTCAAATGGAAAGTTCTCCCGGATGAAGAGATTAGCTGGGAACGTGAAGAAGACCTGGAGCAGTTCAAGCAGAAGATCGAAGACTTTAAGTCAAGTCAGGTCGATTGACGGGGACATCAACCATTTAACTGGGGAAGAATGTCATGGTCATGCTTGTCTAGGGTCTTGTTTGCTTATGGCCATATGCCCAAGTCATTGTCCCCCTTGTCTCATTAAGCTTTGTAAATAGATTAAGATTTTAATTATGTTTTTAATCTCTTTTGTAAGCGAGTGACTCCTCGCCACTTTTCACGTTTGGGCCTGCCAGACCAAAAATGCTCCAGAATGTACTATAGGGGGGGTATGAAGAGTCTCAACTCAATATTCTCCTATCTCGTTGTATGCTAGCAAGCTTTGTATTTTCTCACTGTTGTTGTCTACTATGTACTCTTGTTTTCGAATGAATCAAAGCTTTCTCATATGTATTTCTCCAAACACATTTTCCAAAATATTTTCTTGATAAACGTGCGTGGAGATCATTGTATAGGGCGGGTTAGGCCCTAGTGTTTCGGCTGGCTTGTCCGTGAGCGGGGGTAAGCGCCACACAATCGTGTCTGTATTAACCAAGAATCCTACAATTGTGACACCCTGCAGTACCAAGTAGATTTAGAATTTTTTTCTCTTTTAAAATTCTTCTACGAGGTGCTGCTTGTGTGAGCCCTGCACTCCCTGGTAGACTTAGAATTGTTTTGTCGTTTTAAAATTCTTCTACGAGATGCGGCTCATGCGAGTGCTGCACTTCCAAGTAGATTTAGAATTTTTTTTTTCTTCTCTTAAACTCTTCCACCAGGTAAGGCTCATGAGAGTCCTGTGCTCGCTCGCTAGTAGAGTTAGAATGTTTTTTCATTTTAAATTCTTCGATTAGGTGCGGCCCGTGCGAGCCCTGCACTTTCTAGTAGACTTAGAATTTTTTTTTGTAGTTTTAAATTCTTCTACTAGATGATGCTCGTGCGAGCACTGCACTCCCTAGTAGACTTAAAAATATTTCTCATTTTAAATTCGTCGACCTGGTGTGGCTCGTGTGAGCCATGCAATCCCTAATAGACTTAGAATTTGTTATCATTTTAAATTCTTCTACCAAATGTTGCTTGTGCGAGCACTGCACTCCCTAGTAGACTTATCACTTTTTCTCATTTTAAAATCTTCTACCTGGCACGGCTTGAGCGAGCCCTACACTCCCTAGTAGACTTATAATCTTTTTGTCGTTTTAAATTCTTCTACCTGATGCTGATCGTGCGAACCCTACACTCCCTAGTAGACTTAGAACTTTTTTTGTCGTTTTGAGCTCTTCCACCAGGTGCGGATCGTGAGAGCCCTACACTCCCTAGTAGACTTAAATTTTTTCTCATTTTAAATTATTCTACTAGGTCTGGTTTATGGGAGCCATGCACTCTCTAGTAAACTTAGTTTTTCTTTTCTTAATTGTTCTACTAGGTGCGAGCTCTACAATCCCAAAGTAGACTTATAATTTTTCTCATTTTAAAATATTCTTCTAGGTGCAGTTCATGGGATCCCTACACTCCCTAGTTGACATAGATTTTTTTTATTCTTCTACGAGGTGTGACTCGTGCGAGCCCTGCACTTCCAAGCAAACTTAGAATTTTTCTTCACGTTTTAAATTCTTCTACGTGAGCTCTGCACTCCCAAGTAGACTTAGAATTGTTTTTTATGTTTTAAGCTCTCCCATCTTAGTGAACTTAATTTGTTTGTTGTTGAGTGTTCTTCCACCTTGATAGACTTAGAACGTTTACTTTACTGTAGTGTATTCACGTACTTGATCCCCACTTGAGCAAAACTTTACGCATGAAGTATAGCTCGAGTCTAAGTGTTCTTGAATGATTCAACTCTACATAGATGAAATAAGTAGAAAAGGTACATTCTTATTCATTTTATTGTCGAAGCTCTTACAACAAGAAACTTTAATGGAAATGAAAACTACAATAAATAAAATTACTGAAATAAAATCTTAATTGCTTGACATCTTCATAGATATATTAGAACCTTTCAGATGAGGTTAATCAATGTGTTGATGCCTTGGCCAATACCTCAGTGACCTAGCATGGTCTTTTGTAGGGCTTGGCTCTTTTTCAATAGTTAGGCCCCCAAAGATAGTTTTTATTTCTCCAGTTGAAAAATCTTGATTGACACGGTCTTGGTCTCCTTGATCAGATTTAGTATCATGGTGAAATCATCTACTTCTCACAAATTCCTTTAAGTATCCTCTCTGAGTAAGAGTCTCAATTTCTTCCTTGAGATCAAAGCAATCAAAGGTGGTATGATCGTGGTCTTTGTGAGAAAAGTAATACTTTTCTTTGTTCCTCTTATTTGACCCTGCTTTCATCCTAGGCGGCCACCTAACCAAGTTTTTGTATTTGATTTCCATGAGTAGTTGTTCAATCAGGATCATTGTGGGAGTGTATTTTTTAAACTTACTAAAAGGAAGACTCAGCTTCTCAAGTTGGTCTCCTAACCTATGTCTTTTGTCATCCTCGTGACTGTCAATCCTCCAAAAAAAGTCTTATGTTCGGTCCTCTTCTACTGCTCTAATCGTTTACTACTAACTCCTTCATCTGTAATCTTTCTTGCACTAAGCAACTCTCCGGCGCTCATATATTTTTGTGCTCTAGCGAGGAGCTCGGTGTATGTAGCAGGCGTCTTCTAGCCTAGTGACTACAAGAAATTTTCATCTTTCAAGCCGGCCATCACAGTAGTTAGAGCTATATCGTCACTGTAACCTTCCACCTTCAACAACTCTGTGATGACCCGACATATTTAAAAAGCCGGTCGTGGTTACGCAAGCGGAAGCAAGGAATTTTGAACTCAAAACAGTTACTTTCATTAAAACAAACGGAAATTTCGGCATGTAGTATTCGTAAAGTCCATGCCTCACATACAAAATAAAGTAAACCTGTTTTATTTCCAGAATCATCGGCATGTCTGCCGGTTCAGAGTTTCATAAAAACCATAATCAAAATAAAGTTCGGTGCACTGGTTTAAAAGTCTTATACAAATATAATATACATAGATGTTTAACTCAAAATCAAAAGAAAAGACTCCTATACTCCCAAAATATACGGCTCGCGTGATCGGAGACCAATCTAAAAGCTCCATCTCGGCATGATCAACGAGCACCACCTGCCGCTCCACGCCCTCGTCCCCGAGCTTTACCTGAAAGGTGATGAAAAGCACCTTTGAGCATGACACTCAGTGAAAACAAAAGAATATGAACAGTGATGCAGAATGACAGTGACATAATGCGAAAGTACATAACAACATGCTAAAATATATGAATGAAGTACAAATGTTTTGTGTTTGGATGATGGAAACTAGTCATAACTCTTTGATACTACAAACGTTACCAATACAAACCCGGCGTCTCACTACGCCCATATTACAAAACCAATCAACCTCCGAGTTATAGCTCATCTCAGTTGCAAACTATTTCAATTCACTCGCACCCGGGTCATTCTAACATAGCACACCGGGGCTCCATCACCTCTCTGCCACGGTAACCATGTGTAACGTCCAACACCCATACACCATTACACGGGTTACAACCCCATGGCCACATAACGATCACATGATATGCATGAGTGGAATGTATGACATGAAATGGATTAACATGTTTCTTCATACCATGATTATATAACGAGATATCGAATCAACAAATATAATTAGATCAACTTTTCCAAAATAGGCATATGACTCAATCTTTACTCATAAAGTGTTCATATGTCACATATTCACATGGTTCGTGACCACAACTAGTTTTTCGAGCATAATAAAAAAGATATCAAGTATGCATAATCATAGCCCCAAATCCAGTATATGACTCGTTCATGGACTATGAACATAAGAATAAAGCAATAGGCATGCTTATATAATCAACTAGCCACAACAATAACTCTATTTTAGGCTATCCAGCATTTCGGCTCTTTATCCCAATGCCGGAATCGATATCTCTTCTCATTACTTCACTTTATTTCAATCTTTACCACCCATACCACAATTCATTATTATTCACAACCACAAACTCTATTCCCGACATAGTCCGAAGAGAAACGGGAATGCCACACCAATCACCCTTCCGATTCTTTTTATTCTCACCTTCAACGTTAGCTCCGTTTGTAATCGCTCGCCTTTAGCCTAAAACAAGTTAATCCATATATGTTTAGGCTAATATAAACATTAAAAATCAGCCATAACAACCACAAATAACCCCGAACCCGGTTAGTGACACAAGTGCCAAAACTAGTTGATTGGTGATGAAATTTTCGGTCAAACAAGGAGTACTTATGAAATTTTCATTGGATAGATGCTCTAAGGTGGTTTCCTTGTTTAAATATATTCATTTAAACACCAAATGCTCCAGAATTGATAATCTTTCACTAAAAGTCAAGGAATGCCCAAAAATAAGAAACTAGTCCAACAAAAGTGCAATTTTTTTATCAAAAATAGAAATTTACCAAAAATTCACTAAATTGATCTTCCAAAGTGTTTTCCATGTATAAAATATACATATAAACATTAAAACTTTCCAGAATTGACAACTTTTAAGATTCAACAAAGAAACACCCAAAACTAGCATTTTGGCCAATTTTGAGATTCTATCAAAATTCAATTCCCCTCCTTTCAAAGTTGTTTTTCATACATCTTATAATCATATGGACACTCTTAAAAACCAGAATTGAGAAACTTAAAATGATGGTCAAGAAATCCTAAAAATCAAAGAACACCAAAAGATTCAAAAACCTCCATTAATGGAGTTTTGTAAAAACCTTCAATCCTCTCATTTCCAGAATTTAACAAATCAAAAAGAACCTTCAATAAACATCCTTGAAGAAACTTCAATCAAATTCAAAGAAAACTAAGCAAAAATGAAAAGCTAGGTTAGTCAATACCTTGAGTTTTTGCTCAAATCTTCTTCCTAGACTTGTTTGGATCTTCCTAAAATGATGATTCTTACATGAATCACACAAGAACCCTTCAAATTGATCCAAGATCCAAGAACAAAGTGAGATAAATTGGTTGAAGAAAATGAGAGAGAAGGGGGGGGGGGGGGGGTCTACGGCTTTGAGAAGAAGAAAGGAAGGGAATTTGTATTTTTTTTTGTCCTTTCTTTTCTTATTTTCTTTTGTACTTTTGCTTTTCTTAATTAAATAAGACAACTAAAATCAAATTATTTCCAAGTCCCTCCACCTCTTCCAATTAGCACCAAGCCCTTCCACCTCTTAAATTTATTTCATACCCCTCCTCTTCTTTCTTTTGCTAACTAGCCCTCACTCAAAGAAATTAACTATGGTTAATTTTACCCTTCAAATAAATCACACCCATAGTTAAACTAACCATGGTTAAATACTAATTAACCAAAATACTTATAATAAACAAATAAAACAAGTCAAAATAAGGAAAATTCTCAATTATCCTACAAAAGATTTTCCGGGTTCTTACAACCTCACTATTAAATCTCACTACATAGTCTTGGAGGCTCTCCTCAGACTTCTGACGCACATTCAAAAGGTGTGTGGCTGGTTTCTTATGATCCCTTCCTCCAAGGAACTGAGTTACAAAAGATCTAGTGAGGTCTTTAAAAGAAAATATAGACCTTAGCTTGAGGTGCACGTACCATCTGCGCGCGTGAAGGGCGTTCTAATATAAGAGGTAATGCTCTGCACTTGATAGCATCTCAAACTCCATGGAGCTCTATCCAGGTCTGAAATGTATAAATATGCTCGATTGGATCCTTTGAACCACCATACGTTGTCATAGTTGGCATTTTAAACTTGGTGGGAAGCTCCACCTCCATTATATCATCAGTGAATGATGGCTCAGTTTGCTCGAGGAGATCTTCTAGTGAAAGAGAATTTTTTTTCCTTGATACTCTTTCTCAATATTACCAAGTTGATCTTGGAGCTTTTTCAACTCTGGCACCCAAGGCTAGGCACTTTCTGCAGTAGACTTCACAACATCTACATGTTCTTTTCTCTTTTGATTGAGAACTTCTTTGAGGTCGGACCTTGCTTTCTTACTAGGTTGCTTGTTGCGAGGAGAGTTATGAGAGAAAGAGGAATTGTACTTGATATTTAGCCTTGACTTACCCTTCAAACCACCCTTCTTATGATTCTGCGATTCACCTATGCGTTGTATAGGTTCTTTGTCTTTACCTTTTTTGGATAGTAATTTCTGGCTGTCAACGGGGCTTGATGGTCAGATTTCTATATGAGAATTTCGAGTATTTTAGCAAGATCTCGATTCACACCTCGCATTCGCTCTTCTAGAAATCTACCCTTCCGTCTGGCATTGGCATAACTCTAACTACTTCTTGATTTTCATTTGCTTGTTGTTGCTCTCTAATACTACGAGTTTGATATCTTTTGTTACGGGGCTTACGATTTTCACCGTCATCTATACCATCACCCTGTTGACTTCTTCGACTCATCCTCGATGGTAGAGCACTTAGTTATATACTCTCCCCACAGACGACGTCAAATGTTGTTGCCTAAAATGAAGAGCTTCCATGTAAGCACTTATCCTCGACGGTGTGCTACGTAGGTACTTTCACAGGAAAGGAACAAAGCACTGGTATGGTGCCAGCCTCACACCCTCCAATGTTAAAGTCAGAGCAAGCAGAGTAGTGTGCCAGAGAGAATTATAGTATAATTAGTTACCTAATGAATTAATTTCTTCTCCTATTTATAGTAGAATAGGTTGATGACATCATCATGCCACGTGTCAAGTGTCGAGTCGGGATTAGGCCATGTGTTGCTTCTCAATTACGTGTCGCTTGCAGGTTACGTCACATGTCATTTTCCAATCAAATACTTGTATTCGGTCTCAAGTATGTAGGTACTTCTTCGACTTCTTCGACTCATTCTCGACGGTGTGCTACGTAGGTACTTGCACAAGAAAGGAACAAAGCACTGGTATGGTGCCAGCCTCACACCCTCCAATGTTAAAGTCAGAGCAAGCAGAGCTAGTGTGCCAGAGAGAATTATAGTATAATTAGTTACCTAATGAATTAATTTCTTCTCCTATTTATAGGAGAATAGGTTGATGACATCATCATGCCACGTGTCAAGTGTCGTGTCGGGATTGGGCCATGTGTTGCTTCTCAATTACGTGTCGCTTGCAGGTTACGTCACATGTCATTTCCCAATCAGATACTTGTATTCGACCTCAAGTATGTAGATATGTGCTAGAGACTACGTAGGCATGTCTTGTCAAGTACGTAGACTTTATGACCAGACACTATACTCAGACGAGGAGCCCAGCTATTGTGCTCAGATGGTGAGCCCAGGTACTATGGTCAGACGGCGTGCCCAAGTACTGTGCTCAGACGGCGTGCCCAGGTACTGTGCTTAGATGATGTGCGTAGATATTTTTGCCAAGTTGTAAAATTTCACGTCTTATCAAATTTCACCCCACAACAATATATATGTTATAAATGTATTATTTACATCTGGGAATTTAAATTGATGTGCTCTTTCTTGCTTTCCTTAAACTATTTGCTTGTTCATGTATGCTTACGTACGCTCCCGCTAAGGGTACTCGCAACTTAGGTTAATTTTAGGGACGGGTCATCACAATTTATATGCTAAAATTGCAAGTTATCTCCATGGAATGTAGGGGTGTCTACTCCCTTGACAATCCCTTGTAGAAAAGAAAATACTTGCCTCTATACTAGTTTTGGAGGAGCTCCTTCATACTTTCATATTTGTTTTGTTTTTTTTATTTATAAAAATTAGCGGGACCCACATATTTGTTAAAAGTGATAATATTTAATTGAAATTGACCAGTGAAAATTAGAGGATGTAGAAGCTCCTTCAAACTAGTATGGAGGCAAGTATTATCCTTAAAGAAAAAGGGGACACAGCCAAATTCTGTTATGAGAAAGGATATTTATCCCCATTACCCTTCAAGTACTTTTGTATCTAAAGAGTGAAAAAGTGACATTTGTTTAAAACTTTTCTAAAACAAGTGCTCACAAATCAAAAGTACTCTATTTTCCATCCTAGCTGATCAAATAACCCAAAAAAAATTCATGCTAAGCGGTAAAACAGTTCCAAACTTTATCAACATTTAAATAGAACTATGTATTTATTATCGAATTTCTCATTTTTTTTCATAGGATCACATATTTATTACATCCATACATTTTTTCCATCATTCCTCTATACATTACATTGTCATCCTCGTTTTAGCTTTCAAGGATTTCAGCTCATTAATCAACAACACCATATTGTTCTGCGATGAGCCACCATCATCGACCGCCTTCTTCGCGGCAGCACTGAGATCTTTAGCTCGATTTCTGATCACAAAAGCCTCTTCATTACTACCCATCAAAAAACAAACAGCTTTCTCAACTTGCTCTCTACTCACAATGTCAAGTAATTCATCGTCCATATTCCACCATCTTTTAACTCCAACTTGAACTCCTACTTTCAAGACCTCAGTCAATAACTTCTCATTATAAAACTGTTCTGAACTAACAGGCCATGTGATCAAAGGCTGCCCCGCACTGACACCTTCAATGGAAGAATTCCATCCACAATGAGTCAGAAATCCACCCGTTGATATGTGTTCCAAAATCAAAAGCTGTGGTGCCCATCCTCTTACTATCAAACCCTTTTTGTTTCCTTTCATTCTTTCTTCAAATCCCTCTGGAATTCCTTCATTTGCATCATTTTCGTCTTTTTTTCGAATAACCCAGATGAAATTATGTCCAGAAATTTCAAGACCATGAGCTATTTCTTCAATCTGAGAAGCTGGAAATCTAGTCATGCTACCAAAACTAACATACAAAACCGAATCGGGATCTTTGAAATTCAACCAATTCAACAACTCTTCACTTCCCATCTCAGATTTATTCCCTCTATCAATCTTACCAAATTCATCCTTATTGACAGCAAAAGAAACAGGCCCTAAACCCCATGCATTAATTCCGACAATACTTTTATAATGTTCCAAATAAACTCCATCAAGTTCATAAAAAGTGTTCATCACGCTCCCATAGCTTCTCCTCTCCGCCTCATTCATAACCTCTAATAACTTTGTATAATTATCATTCCTTAAAAACCATTCTGGTTGTTGTAATCTTGTCATTTCAATCTTATGAGGTAACCCAGGAAGAGAAAACTTTTCATTATCAGAGTTCACTTTTAAGTGAGGCTGATAATGATGAATCGAATGCTCAGAAGAGTAAGCGAAGAAATTCGAGACATGAAAAACGAGACGCGGGATGTTGAGCCTGGCTGCTGTGTCGGTTGTCCAAGCGTAGTACAAATCGCTGACGATACAATCCGGTTGGATTTCATTGAAAATCTGATCCATTTCGTTTTGGAGAATTGAAAAACCACGGTACAGTTTGGTTTGGATTTCTCGAGAAGAAGTGTCGCTGAAATTCTCGATGCCAGGAGGAAGGCCAACTTGAGAAGAAGGGAAAGGGAGTTCATGGATGTTGATTTGGATACCGGAGATGAAATCGCGGTCGATGTCGTTTTTGAAGATGCGGGCGTTTGATGGAGTGGCGATGATTGTGACAGTGGCACCATGCCGGCCGAAGAGCCTCGCCATGTCTACGATGGGAATGATGTGGCCTGACGCAAAGAGAGGAAGGAAGGCCATCTTCAGTTCGTTATGTTCGAGGACCATGGTTTACGTTCAGAGCAGGAAGTTTGATTTGTGTAAACTTTCTTTAATATTTACTTTTATTTATGGGAAAAAAATGGATGTGGGAGAAGCTTGGTTGTCATCAAAGCTTATTGCATGCTGGTGTTTATTTTAAGTTTGCAAGGGTTTGACAGGTGGAATGTAAAATATGAAGAGTAAACGACAATACTTGCCACTAAACTAATTTTGAGAAGCTCCTAAAATCCTCTCATTTCTATTAAAAATTTGGGAAAATACGTTTTTGGTCTCTCACTTTACATTCTATTTGGTCCTGTGTTTTCAAACTCAACAAATATATATGATGTGCTTCAATTAAGTGTTTAAATCTGACGTGACATTTTTTATTACGTTTATATTCAATATATTACTTACGTCACGTGACATTTGTCAGTTTTTTTAAATTAGGTGCCATTTCATCTTTCTCTCATCCTTCTTTCTTTGACTCTATTATTTTTTGAAGAGGATGTGCCTAATTGACCTCGAAAATTGAGCTCTAATGAAACTTAACCTTTATTTCTAATTTTTATAAATAAAACCCACCTAAGGCATGAAAAGACCAAAAACCATTAATATGATATCAGACCCACAAAATTGAAAAGCCACAAACAATTGAAACACTAAGAGTTACAAAAGCAGACCAACGATCTCACGAATTCATACATTGAAACCCACAATCTCGCAAAATCAATACCTTCATCATACCTACGATCAGATTTGATTTTCCTTTTTATTTAAGTTTGCGTTTTTAGTTTCGAAATCAGATGCTCAAGGTCAAGCTCGAAGTCATAAACTCATCTTGAATGCCTCTGTTACTAAATCGAACGAGAAAATGTATGTATTTTATTCGGTGAACAATTTTTTAATTCATAAACTCAATGTTTTTAGGGCTAGTGATCGGAAAGATCATCTATTTGATCTGACTGGTCATTGTTTATGATCAGTCAGATCATTGATGAAGATTAGTCTGATTATCGATCTAGAGAGTACCATGTTCTATGATCGGTCTGATCATAAGAAATGATCTAACCAATCATTGACTATGATTTGGCCGATCATAGAACATGATTTGTGAGATCATGAGCCCCTAAAACATTGAGTTTTAATTCTATTCTAATATCTTTTTTTGAAACTTTTTATCCTTCAATTTGAATGGCTAAATTGAAATTTACTCTTGCTGATCATTTTCCTGTCACTATAGGCGGGGTAACTGCAACTATCAAGAATATTAAGAAGTGGCTTGCTCCAACACAGCTAGAAATGTTGAGGCAAACATTCATCGGGCGTTTGATTGACGTAGATTTTATGTTTTGTTGTCCACTTATTCACCTAGTTCTACTAAGAGAGATTTGAGGAGGTGATGAGTTTTCTTATTAGAGGACGAGTCTTTAGAAGGAGAAAATTCAATCAATTACAATTTTTCACGTAATTATTTAAATCAATGACAAAATACATGTGATTAAATAGAGACAAATCATAATTTGACACGTGTAATAAAAGACATAAAATCGGCTAATACGATGATGCCACATGTCTTTTTCCATGGTCATTGATGATGTAAGTTTATCCAACCAACTTGAGCCCATTATCAAATTAAACCCAACCCACCAAAAGGCCTATTGAAAGCTCTATAAATAGAGTAGGCCATTCATAATTCAACAACAAATTTTAGAGCGCAAAAAGACCCAAGACAATCTTGAAGGCTCTGAAAATCCAAGATAAATTCTATGACTCTGAATATCCAAGATGATTCAAAGAGAAAGAAGATCCAAGAAAATTTGAAGAATTCGAAGATTGAAGACTCTGAAGAATTTGAAGATTTAAACCCTGAAGATCGAAGACAATTCGAAGACTATAAAGATCCAAGATAATTTGAAGAATTATTCAAAGACAAATTCTTTGAAGATCAAGATCTCACAACCCCGGAGAATTCTAGTGTTCAAGAAAAAATTTCAACCAATCAATCCTTTGATCCTAGAATACGTCGATTGACCCTCGAATCAAAGTTTATACTTTTGAGAAAGCATGAGAGGAATATTTATTAGATATTGTAACTACTCATATTCATCAATATAAATACCGCATTTATTTCACCCTATCAAAATTCCGTTTAAACAAATTGGCACGCCCGGTGGGACCATCTCTACCTTTCATCTCTTTTTCATTGTTACATAAAGTTAAACTTTCATCAAGAATTCAATGATATATAAGATAATATCTTCAAAAATTGCTGTTATGAGTGAATCTCAAAAGGGTTCTATCATTCATAGCCATTATAAAGATATTTGACTCCAAGAAAATCAATGTCTCCCTATTGTTGAGAGTAAAATGAAGAACAGCTAAACTTATCACATCTTGAAGAGAAGTTTATCGTAAGAGACAACCCTCTTTTTTAGTATAAATATAATTATGAGTGTTCTTCTCCCTTTTTTGATATTGTATCTGTCATGATGGTCGGTGCGTCTACTATCGAACAACTAGATGATTGAGGTGGAGAAAAAAATTAATTTGATGATAAAAGCAGTTGAAGAAAAAGATTATAAGATTGCATTCCTCATTAATAAATTGGGAAATCAAGATCTTGCATAATCTAGCCATAACCATACTCCATCTCCATTGCTTCTCTATCAGTCCAACAACTCCAAGATATGATAACAAATTCTATTAGAGCCAAATATGGTGGACCATCTCAAAATTCTTTCTTATACTCTAAACCATATACAAAGAGAATTGATAACTTAAGAATGCCAATCGAATATCATCCTCCAAAATTTCAATAATTTGATGGAAAAGGAATAAAAAAAAACATGTTGCTCATTTTATCAAAACTTGTGAAAATGCTTGAACTCAAGGAGATTTACTAGTCAAATAATTGTACAAACTTTGAAGGGAAATACCTTCGACTGGTATACAGACTTAGAAGCAGAGTCTATAAACAAGTGGGGGAAGAGTTTGAAAGAGAATTTCTTAATCGTTTCTATAGCATACGACGAAGAGTTAGCATGATGGAACTCACCCACAAGAGACAATAAAAAGAGGAATCCATTGTGGACTACATCAATCATTGGAGAGCACTTAATCTGGATTGCAAAATCGTCTAACATAAATATTTGTTGTAGAAATGTGCATTCAAGGCATGCAATGGGGACTACTTTACATCTTACAAGGTATTAAACCATGTACGTTTGAGGAATTAAGAACACGTGTGTTCATAATATGGAATTAAGTATCGCTAGTCAGGGAAAGGAAGAAATTATATTCGAAGATCTTAGAAAAGGAAAATGAAAAACATCATTTAACCTTAAAAGAAAGCAAAAGAAAGTTTATCCTTTCCCCGATTCCGACATCCCAGATATATTGGAACAATTGTTGAAGAATCAGGTGATAAAATTGTGAGAAAGAAAATGCTATGAAGATGTGGGAAAAGTTGATGATCAAAACTATTGTAAATATCATCGACTCATCGGTCACCCTATGGAAAGATGTTTTGTATAATATCATGGACCGAAATTGTATTTTTTTTTCATTAAAAACATTCATTTTTATTAAATATGAGAGCCCCACCAACTTCTATAATTCAATAAAGATAAAACATATATGAAAGTATGGAGAAAGATCCTCCAAATTAGTTTGGGGATGAGTATTTTCCAAGAGGAAAAAAAACATATTTCTGAAATGTCAAACATTTTTTTTGCCAAAAAATGTCAAATGTTTAAAACTACTTAAATAGAAAATCAATATTTTATTGAATTAAAAGGGTCAAAAGCCAATTAAAAAATTAAAAAAATCACTAAAACAAATAACAACAATAAATTATTTAACTACTATTTAAGTAATTTTTAAAATATTCTAGCATTTCAATAATTAGTATAAAAATATCTTATTTGAGATAATTTCTTTTAGAATAAATGAATAACAATAGAGATGAGGAAAGGAAACTCCAATCTCAACAAGCTTTTGAAGTAGAAATTTGAGTAAGTGTTAGAATATATATGTATAATAAAGTGTATAAACCGTTTGAATATGTATTATCTTTGACTTAGCCATGTATATCTCTATATTTTAGTATTTCCCACCATTGGAGGCTTGTAGCTAACTGATTGATATCAATTGTATTCCCATGATTGTAGCCTCATATTAAGAAGGCATATATTGTATGTAAACTAATGGGTGAAATGAGAATGATCACGGTTTCAAATTCTTTCATGGTACCAATTGCTTTGGAATACTTTTCTACCACCTTCGTCACCATCTACTTTCCTCCTTCTCTACTTTCTTTTTTTTCTTTCAATGGAAGAATTGAAAATTCACCCTACTACCACCGTCACCAACATCAAAACAGCCATCCCCATTGTCCTTAACATGGAGAACAGCCAATATATAAATTGGTGTACTCTATTTAAGCTATATTACCTTGTTAATATGGTGTATGAACACATCGTCCCACCACTAGAAACTACGACGCCGACAGTCTCCTCATTTACCGTTGCTGATAGAGCGGCAGAAAAAGCTTTTTGGGATAGGCTTGATGCTATTGTCCTTCAATGGATTTATAGTACAATATCTTCTGATCTCCTAAACTCCATCATTGATCTAGATGATAAGACCAAAGATGCTTGAAATCACTTGGCTAATATATTCCAAGACAATCAAAATTCTTGTGCCCTCTTTCTCGATATCGAAGTCACCAATACTCATCTTAGTGATTTCCCTAATGTCTTGGCCTGCTGTAATTGATTAAAGGTATTAGCGGATCAAATGGAAAACGCAGGAGTAAAAATCTCATATCAAAGATTGGTGCTAAAACTTGGCCTCACCTGTAACGACCCGACCCAAAATAACCATAAATAAATAAATAATAACGCATTTAAAAAAAAACCTTAAATAAATCAGAGTAAAACTAAATAATTGCGGAAGAGTTAATTTAATAACAAAAAAGATATTCAAAATCAAACCTTTATTTTAGTGCAAATATTTAAATAATTAAAAACAAATAAAATAAATGAAAATGTAAAATCCATAAATAAACTGACAAAATAGTTGTTAAAATATAATATTCGAAAAAAAAAAAATAATAATAAATGACATATCCGAAGGGCCTTTAAGTGTAGCGTCATCCTCATCAACCGCCTCAGTTTCCATTATTACCAGTATTACCCTCAAAATAAAAGTTTGCAGAGATTAATATCACTAATAATCAGTTTAATTAACCTAATTTCAATATTACCGGTTTTTAGCATTATATTTCAATTTTACCCTAAAAACGCCATTTCAGGCGGTGCAACCCCAATCCGGCAAGATTTTGTTTACATGTTTACCCTTTCTTTTTCTTTTTTTATATTTAAAAAATGGCCGATTTTAATATCACTAATAATCAGTTTAATTAACCTAATTTCAATATTACCGGTTTTTAGCATTATATTTCAATTTTACCCTAAAAACGCCATTTCAGGCGGTGCAACCCCAATCCGGCAAGATTTTGTTTACATGTTTACCCTTCCTTTTTTTTTTTATATTTAAAAAATGGCCGATTTTATTGCTGTCTTTAATTTGAATTTCAAAAATCCCAGATTTAATTGCTATCTTTCTGTGATTAGTCTTCATTTATTCCTTTCCATATTTCGTTTCCTTTTTTATATATTTTTTTTGAATTTGATTTGGCTGTATCTCAATCTTTAATATACCGTTTCCTTTTTTAAATTTTTTTTATTTCACACGTCTCTTGCTTCTTCGTTATCTTTCTGTTTTTTTTTTATCTTTTTGTTGCTGCCTCGTTTTCCATTTTTTTTCTTCTTCATTTTGTTATCTTCCATTTCATTCTTCTTTACGTTATGGCTATCAAATCTATTGATCTTTTATACGATGGTGTATGGGATGACTCCCGTAATTATGAAAGGTACGAGTTGAAGACAATGGTTTTCGTTAAGGGTACTGATTACGATTCTTTGGTTAAAAAAGTTAAACGAAAAGTTCCGTATAGCCGTGGACCCAATTGTCTCATGATGGAAGTTATTAGCCGCCCTAGTATTAAGAAACATCTTGACATAAAATGCGACAATGATGTCCTTTTTATGGAATCTTTTCTGTTTGATAATACATCCTCTGTTGTTTCTATCGTAGTTGATTCTATTACGATCTCCGATCCTATTCCTATGTATGAAGAACCATACCTTACTCCTGTGAATTCCAGAAAAAGGAATGAGCCTGTGTTTGATTTAGGTATATATAGCAATCCTGAGGATATCGTTTATGATGAGATTCCAAATGGGTTTATATATATTACTATGGTTAATGTTGACTGTCCACGGGAGTCTTTTTATCTCAAGACGGAGAATGCCATTTACGCATCGAAACATGTTCTTAAGAAAGCCATCAATGTTCAAGCATTGAAACATGATTTTAAACTTCGTACAGTGAAGTCCGATGGAGAACGTTATTTCATATGTTGCAAAGATAAGGAGTGTAGTTGGTTTGTGAAGGCTTCCAAATATGAAGGTTCTGATTGGTGGACTATTAAGAAACATTGTTTGCAACACACGTGTTCTGTCGATATTATTAAATCTGATCATCCACAAGCAAGGGCTTCAATCATTGCAGAATATATTCGTGAATATTTTAGGATTGGGAGTGGTAAGTTTATGTCTGCAAACCAAATTTCTCAATTCATGCAAGATAGACATGGAATTCACGTTATTTATATCAAAGCTCATCGTGTTCATGAATTGATTTTGAACGAGATTAGAGGCTGCCCTATAGAGTCTTATGCACTTGTTCCTAAATTCTGTTATGTTATATGTCAACACAATCCTGGTAATTGTTCATTTTTTAATGTTGTTTTGCTATTATCATTTACCCATATGTTACGTTTTATGTTATTTTGTTTTTATTTTTTTTAATTTTATGTTCTGTTTAATTTTAATAAATATTTTGTATTTATCTTATGTTTACTTTTTTTAAATGTTTTTATGTTCAGGTTCTTATATGAGATATCAACTCACTGATGATAATAGATTTCAGTATCTTTTTATGAGCCTTGGTGCTTATATTTCCGGATTTGTTCACTGTAGGCCTGTTGTTTCTGTTGATGGTACATTTCTCAAAGCCAAATATGCTGGAGTTTTGTTGACTGCTTGCGCATTGGATGGTAATAATCAAATATTCCCGATAGCTGCTGCTGTTGTCGATTCTGAAAACGATAAGTCCTGGGAATGGTTTTTTACTCATTTAAATGCTATTATTGGTGGTACTGACATGTTATCCATTATTTCTGATCGTCACCCTAGTATTTATAAAGCCGTTTGTAATGTTATGCCTGGTGTTCATTATGGGGTTTGCATGCAACATTTGTCTCAAAATATCAAACAACGTTTTCATAAGAAATCGTTAGCTGATCATTTTAAACGTTGTGCAGAAGCTTATACTAAGGAAGAACATGAATTTCTTTTTCATCAATTAGGTATGATGCACCCTGATGTTGTCCCATATTTAAATGACATACGAAAATGTGTTTGGTCTCGTGCTTACTTCCCTGTGGTCCGTTTCAATGTTATGACCACGAATATTTGTGAAAGCTACAATGCGGTTTTAAAAAATGCTAGGGAACTTCCAGTTGTTAGTGCTTTGGAAGAGATTCGTTTGAAGTTGGAGGAGTGGTTTTACCAACTTCGTACTGTTGCTTTAAACATACGCTCTAATATAACACCGTGGGCTGAGTCTTTGTTGAGGTCGAATATTGAAGCTGGTAGGAGGATGATGGTAAATATTATCTTTTATTCTATTTGGTTTTTAAATTATTTATACTGTTTATTAATATTAAACATTTACATTTGTTCAACCATTTTTTTTCAGGTTCGTCATCTTAGTGACGTTGATTCAGTAGTTGTAACAGCAGAAATGGAATACCGTGTTAATATTTCGAAGATGTCATGCCACTGTAGACGTTGGAATCTTTTGAAGATTCCATGTTCGCATGCTTGTGCTTCTATTATTTCTAGAAACCTTATTCCATCAGACTTTGTTCATCGTTCATATTTAACTGATACTCTTAGGAGTACTTATGCTGGTATGGTTATGCCTATTGGTAATAAGAGACAATGGGTCGTCCCTCCAGATGTTGATTGTGTTGTTGTTCATCCTCCTGATGTCCGTCGTCCAATTGGTAGACCCAGAATGAAGAGATACTTATCTCACTCTGAATACTGTAGTTCAAGCTCTAAGAAATGTTCCCGTTGCGGTGGTTGTGGTCATAACCGAAAGACTTGCAGAAATGGAATTCCTTCTTGAACATTTTTTTATTTATTTATCATGTCAAGTTTATTGATTTGTTTTTCCTTTATTCTTGTTAACGTTATCAACAGTGGTTGTTTTTTCAATTAAGATTTATTATTGAACATTGAATTTTTGTCATTAATTTTTTAATTGTTATTTAATAAACATTGCTATTGGTTAAACGGTATATTAGTTCAACCTTTCATTTATCAAATCATAATTTATTTGTTATATTTTCATGTTTCTTAATTGTTTCTGTTTTTGTTGTTCCATACCTTATTTTAATTTGTTTTAGATTTGATTAGTCCCTTATGTTTTATTTCATCTATGATCTTTGTTCTACAGTTTTATATGTATTATTCTGTATTATTTTTAAACGTTGAAGATTGTTCCACAAGAATCATTATATTATTCCATACTTTAAACAGTCTATTTTAAACAAGTAACTTAATGTACTAAATATATTCTATAATAATCATTCAAAAGCATCATCAAAATAACCATCAATTTTCATTTCATATCAAAACATTCTTAATCCAAAACCAAATTACTTTTCAGTTTCCAAAAAAAACACTTTTTGTTGTAACACTTTAACCATATTAGTTAATCAAAAAGTAATTTCAGTTCCTTGGAGTCTTCATTCATCTTGCGTTGCTGGGGTAAGTATATGGAAACTTGGACCCTTCAAATCTTTTTGTTTTGCTTTGAAGTTTTCAGTGTATGACTCCATGAGTTTTGTACTAGCTTTCCTTATTCTTTTCGTATTCATCATTACATTTGTCTTCGCTCCTTCATTGACACTCTTCTTCTTTTTGTCCACTAAAACCTCCATTTGTTGTTCCTTATCCATTTGTTTTTCTTGAACCGTCTCCTCTGTTGTTTTCTCATATGACATTCTTTCATCCTTGTCACTTCGGAGATCTGTTATATGTCCCTCCTCTTCCACTCCATCGATGCTCATCTGTTATGATGATAATACTTGTGTAAATATCTTTTTACATTTGTAATATACTGTTTTACTTTTGACAACATTTTATTATTACCTGATTTGTTTCTACTACCATTGGATCCTCAGCTACAGTTTTCATTTGTTTTGCAACCAGTTCTTGTAATTCTTCAACCTTCTTGTTCAAATTTTCCATGCTTATCTTCATCATGTAGTTTTGAGAAATGATCAGTTGAATATCATCTTCCATTTTCTTCCTTCTTTCTTCATCTTCCACACCATCTTCTGTTCGGCTTCTTCCTTTTGACGTTCCCTTTTCATTTGCTACATTCTCCCTAGCTTTGAATTCTTCTATAAATGGTGCTAGATAATTTGTTTCTAGCTCTTCACTGGTTGGCTTCATCCTTTGCACAATCATCTACAAACAATTAAATTTCAGTATACTAGTTTATTTTTAAAAGATATACAGTTTATCATTTTACAACTGTTTAATTTTGTTAAACTTTTTTAACATTTTTAATTCTGTTTTATCATCTTTTTACAAATAAATGTTTGGTTTCATCATCTAGTTATAATCTACAAACAAATATATTTCAGTATAATAGTATGTGTTATATCTTCTTAAACAATGATTAAGAGTGTTAAAATGTTTAAATTTGAGTAAAACACATAAGTTTGAGTAAAACTCATAAATTGTTTAACATTGTTAGACTGTTTAACATATATTGTTTAACATTGTTAAACTGTTTAACATTGTTAAATAGTTTATCATTGTTAAACTATATATTTAGTCACAGATAGACAGATTAAATTTGTACTTACTGGTTCTTTGAATATATCATTCTGGTAGTTCCTCCATGTGCCTTGCCTATTGTAGTCCCAGTTTAGAATTCTCGGGTATTCAAAGCTGATTCGTCTTGCATATGAAGAATTCAAAGATAGCGCGGGGAGAAGTTCACATGCCCAAATCACCAAAGCTTGTGGGAATCCCGATAGTCTGTGGAACTTCGTGTTTTGAAATTTAAGTATCTTCTTCATGCTTGCACATAAGAGATTAAAACTTAACCTACCCCACGAATAAGAGTTAAATGCCTCATCGTCCTCTACCAAGCTGAAGTGCATTTTCTCTATATTTGTTTGATATTGTTTTGCAACAACCATGGATTCCATCAAATACAGTTTTGAAATTTTCAAAGATAGTTCTTCATCTTTGAAATCACACTCAAAGAATCCATCACGGAGTTCATACCAATTAACTTGCTCACTTCCTTCAAATATTGTTTCCATCAGCTCACTTTCTGGTAAGATATCCACATCCACATTCTTTAATGGGCTACACACAAGTCCAGTAATCAGACAAAAGTCACACAGTCCAAATGTATAGACCTCACTTCCTAGTCTGAAACTTAATTCGTAAGGATTTTCATTCTTCACTATTCTTACCAGCAATTGTTGTATTAATTTTGGTGGGAATTTCCTTACCGACATTCGGATGATGTTTTTAAGGCAGCTTTCCTCTAAGAGTCTGTTTACCCTTTCTGTACATAACTTCTTAACATCCACTAAAATATCATATTTTGCATAGCTCACCACTTTTCTCTCCTTAAGCCAATCCTTCACCTTTATCACAAATTCAGAATCCTGCATATTCAAGGTTTTCAGATTTTTAAGGCATTTCATCAATTGTTCTTAATTAATAAAATCAAGCACGTATTTAATTGATATTTTACTTACATTTCGACGTTCATTTCTAACAACATTTGGATTAAAGTAGTCATCTATCTTTCGTTTGACTCCTCGATTTTGTACCTGTCACTCAAATAAATTTAATCATCTACATTTCTCATAATCAGTTAATTTTTGTTTTGAGTAAATTTATTTTAAATATTCATACCTCTTCTCTCTTCGTAACTGATTTTCCATCCTTTAATCGTATGCTCTTACTTCTCCCTCTTCCTCTACTTTTAGAAGTGGTTACTCTTATCACTTCCATTTCGTCATCTTCGGTTTCTTCTTCTTCTGATTCTTTTTCCAATCCAATTTCTTCTTCAAGTGCTTCTGTTTCTTCATCATTCTGTTGTTAAAACGAAATCAAAGTGTTTACTTTTTTTCAATCATATTTATTTTCTATACGTTAGTAAATAAATGTTTATTTAAAGTAAACTTTAAAACAAATCTGTATCTAATGAACAGAAATCGGGTTATAACTGTTGATTTTTGTTAAACTGTTTACCTCTATTTCTTCTTCCAATTCTTCTTCCTCCCACTCCTCCACTACGCCTTTCCCTTTTAATCGCCTCTTTTCATTTCCTATGTTCTGTTACATTGAATGCTTAAAATTGTTAACTTTAATTAAACATTTTCTTTCTCATGATGTTCACTTACTAAACAGTTTATTTTTATTAAACATTTTATAATATATCACCTGTGCATTCCCATCATCATCTTCCTGATTTGTAACTTTCCCAGATTGATCATCTTCAGTCCCTTTCAAGCTTCTTCTCACCTCTACTGTATCAGTTCCTTCAGTTTCTGTTAAATTTTCTTCTCTAATCTGGAAAATTTTAAATCTTTTATGTAATTACAACACATGAACAATGGTTATATGTTAAATGTTATATTTACATTTCGTTTGCCCTTACCTGACATTGCTCCATTACTGCATGCTCATCTGTTTCTGTTTCCGTTTTTTTTTTCCTCGATGATCTTCGGATTAATGGTTGAATCTGCATGTTCAAATATTTAAAAACATATTCATTTTAAAAAATATTCTCTTAATTTGTAAATCATATAAACCGTTTCATCTTCTTCTTCGCCTCCATCAGAAGCTTGATTTCGAACTTCTTCAACTGTTTCCATGGCTTTAACTTGAACTTCTGTTACGCTTTGTATTTTTCCTCTCCTCTGTTCATAAGAAAAAGAGTTTACATTAAAAACATCACCCTACATTCATATTTTGTGTTTTAGAATTCTTACCCCCCTTCCTCTGGATGGCATTCCGCTGTTCTTCTTGCCTCTCACCATTTTCTACTTTTTTTTTGCAAAATCGCTTCTGATTTCTTTTCGTATCCTTCGTTTTCGTAATAGGGTTTCCGGATTTGATTTGATTTTTTTTTCTCCGTTTTGAAATCTCCTTGATTCACGCGTTTCATTTCATCATTTTTCTGATTCTTCTCCTTGAATATCGCGTTTAATTAATGGCAAGATTTTTTTTCTCCTTCTGACGGCTTCTACACATGCAGGGGTAATTAACGTCATAAAGAAGTTTACATAGTGGCGCGTGTACATCAATTGGGTATTTCTGAAATATTCTTGTTACATACGGTTTTATTGATATATATGTTATTATTATGATTATTAGTGAAAATCACCCAAGTTTGCAGGACATTTGAATATCGTAAGTTTTTAGCTCAGTAGATTAAATCCAAATTCAAATAAGTAAATTAAATCCAATTCATCTCATAACTATAATAACGTATGGATACTAATCCATTAACTCAATTTATGATTTATTAGTAGGTACTTAGTCTACAACAACTCTTTAATTTCTATTAAATTTGCATATATGTATCATAGTGGGGTATAAGGCCACTCATGATACAATGCCATAGTATGCGCTCTACAAATTTAATATGCATTTATTATGTTAGTTTAAACTTAAACCGCTATTAGGCCCTAATTATAGTACATAACTAACTAACAAATATAAATTAAATAAATACAATATTCGCAAATCAAACGAGCACATAATAATGATATTTAAAATCAATAAATCATTTCCCAAGACATCCTAATAATCATACAATAAACAAGCAAGCACAAGAAATTTAATTTATCTTCTAAGTAGGAATTAACCTACCTCGATTAGCCGAATTAACGATTTACACATTGAAAGCAACTTCTAAAAAGTGCTTTTTATCAACTCCCACAAATCACATTTGATCTTATAACTAGCGTCAACTCATGGAGGGAAGACAACCCCATGGTTGTGATTTGATAAATCGATGGATGAATAATAATGTGAGATCCAAACTTTTGTGAGTATATTAGATCGATTAAAAAGAAATGAAATTGAAAATGGAGGAATGAGGGACGTCTTGGCCAAAAAGAAAATTGACATAAAAAGGCCATGAAACTTTAGGGGAAGTGGCGCTGAATGATTGCAAAGAACGAATGATAGACAAAATATCTTAATTCCTCATTTTTAAATATATGAAATTAGGGTTTAGGAACAATTAACAATAAATAAATAAATAAAATGAATGGAAACTAGAGGGCATGGGTGTCAAAGGCTGAAAGGGAAAGATTTCTAAGAAAAATTATTATTTTATAAATAAACTAAATTTTGACCCACCTGTTTAAATTTAAAAATTAATATTATCTTCACAACATTTACAATAAAATTCATGATTTTAATAACAAAATATTAAAAAAAAAACTAAATTGTGATATACAATTCCATACCAACTGTAAAGGGTAAAAATCGTCCGCCCATGGGCCCTACAAAGCGGGATCAATTCTGTGACGACCCGACACTTTTAAATAATTTAAATTAGAAAACACAGCGGAAGTCTTTATATTTTAAGAAAATTGGAGTGGTTATGTTTGAAAATTGGCTAGCCAAAACCTGTTTACATCTTAAATTTTGAAATCTAAAAACACAAGGAACATTAAGTTCCTATCTAGGAGTTCAAAAGAGATTTTCATCATAAAAGTAAAACACAAAGCTCTTAAGAGCCATTTACAAATGTACAAACCCAAAATATGTATAAAATTCACAAAACATAGTCCATGGACTTTAAATAAACCTAGTCCATTTCGAGATCATTATCCTTTGATCATGCAGCACCATATCCTCTCCTTTGACCTCTAGTCAGGGCATTACCTGAAATTTTTGTAATATCATGAGCTAACAACTTAAGCCCAGTGAGAATAATAAGAATAAAAAGTAAAGATAGACCTCAAACTCGTATTCCGATTTGTGTTCAATTAATCTGACACAATCAATCCTAAAGTTCTCCAAACTTTAGGTAATTTCATTCTAAACTCTCCAAAGGATGATATTACTAACAATCGTAGTCAAATCCTCATCCATTAACTTGTTACAACAATAAATAAGAAAAAGTAAATAAACTTTGCATAAAATATAACATCTCGATTCTCTATTCCATCGATCATATGCATGAAGGTAATGTAGGGTTCACATTCACCCTTATGCATGAATGAAGGTAATGCGGACACTCCCCGTAGGGTCCAACATTCAACCTTATGAATGAAGAAGGTGATGCGGACACTACCCGTAGGCTCCAACATTCTCCCCTTCTTTTCTTTCTCACTTTCGTTTCTTTTTCTCTGAAGGTGATGCGGACACTACCCGTAGGCTCCAACATTCTCCCCTTCCTTTCTTTCTCACTTTCGTTTCTTTTTCTCTAAAGGTGATGCGGACACTACCCGTAGGCTCCAACATTCTCCCTTTCCTTTCTTTCTCACTTTCTTTTCAATGATGCGAGATGTTATGGTGCAATATGTTATGGTTATGCTTGCACATGCTTGTAAAAGTAAATAAAAGTAAAGTATGAATATTAAAGTAACCAAAACAAACATAAAGTAAAGGGCATAAAGTAAAGACATAAAGTAAAATAGATAGGAATCTCGGCAGAACGATATGTAAATCGAACTCCGCTACATTAATAAAAGTAAATCCTATCTTAAACGATTAACTTATACCTTCAAAGATTCTAAACTTCCAACATAATCCGAGGTTCTATTAATCGTTCTATATAAAAGTTTGGATCTTTTAACTTCCAATGATCCATCCTAAGCTTCAAAACGAATCTAACTTAGAATTTTCTAAGATTCAATGCTTTCCTCGAGAACTCCTAAGTTCCCACTTAAAGGATTAACTTCTAATCCTAAGGGCACTAACTCACTTCCCTCTATCTTAGATTCGAATCCTAGCCTTAGTTTCCAATTCTACAAACCATTATATTTATTTGCTTTCTATAGTTACTTTAAATCCTAACTATTCTCACCTTAGCCAAATAAGATTTCGCTCCCAACCTCCGTTAGAGCGATCAAGCAAAGTTCAAACCACCTACAAATAGAATTATATCTAACAATCAATAAATTACCACATATCGATCAAACAACATCTAAGCATACAAAACAACGAAAAACTCAACAAACCCCATTAAGAGGCTCTCGCGGCCCCCCATGAAAAGTGGGTCTCAGGTTTGGTTTTCCAGCTTTAGGCAATTTAGATGTGTTTTGAGTTGGTTTCAAGCAATTTCGATATTCCCGATTTCAATGGGTATCGATAATTAGGGTTTTTGAACAATACGTAATTTCCCGAATTGAATTACAATAAACATTATTTCACTAATTAATAACCCATATTCAAACCCCAAAAGATAAATTTCAAACGGGAAGGGTTTCGACTGAAACTCGGTTTTAGGGTTATGGGAAAGTTTTCAAAAACTCTTAAAACAATTCCTGTATTTACAAACACCGAGTTTCACGACAAGAAATAGAAGGAATCAAGAGAAAACTCCATTAAAACACTATTTGGAGCATAGGGTTTGAAAATAAACTTACCGAGAACTCCGTGGATCATGGGAGAAAATCACGATTGCTAGGTGGAGAAGAATTCTAGGACCGAAAGCTTTCCGATGCAACCGAAATCTAGCCGATCCACCGAGAAACGAGCAACAACCAAAAAAATCCTTTCCCCCACCTTGAAGCTACGGCCTTGGGAGAGAAATGAGAGATGTTTTGGTCAACTTTGGTCAAATGGCAATTTAAAGAAGAATATGAATAGTGTTTTGGATAATTTTAAGAAATTAGAAATGACGGTTGCGTCCTTTTATGACTTTTGACTTATGAATCGAAACCCGAAGCTCTTAAATAAATCTAAAGGTGATGAATAATTATTAATTGGCCTATTAATAATTATTAATGTCACCGAAACGAATTTAAAGTATTAAAACGATTAAAAAGGATTTCGGGCGAAATTAACTACTAAAATCGAAATTACAAAAAAATAATAATTAATCTAAATACTTAAATTGAAATAAATAAATAACATAAAATAAATAATAAAATAAAATAAATAAAAAAAATAAAAAAAAATTCACTTCAAAATAACGGGACGTTACAGTTCGAAAGGGCTCAGACCTGGTAGAATCCACACAAGGATAAGCCAATTGCAAACGGCCCCAAAAGAGGCCCAATAAAGCCTAGTTCTAACTAGCAAGGCCAAACAAGCCCACGACTCAAGGAGTATATGAGAGTTGCTAGCTGTTGGGTGAAACGGTGGTTAAACTAAATGGTGTGTGGTGGGTGCCATGCAAGTGCACATGGTCAACAAGTAATAGTAGTGGTAAGTGAGTGTCGTGTCCCACGAGGATGGTTGTTTTTATCCGAAATTAGAGATTAAGAAGATTACTACCACAACAATATGAATGAGTGATAAAACTAGAAGAAATTGTGCACAAATTAAATGGATCAAAAAGAAGTGTGGATCAAAGGATGAAGATGTGATGATATGTTAGGGATTTGGACAGATTGTTTCGACAAGTTAACAACTTGCTAATCGACTTCACATATGGATGGAGTTATGAGACAATCAACACATAGGAAGACAAGAGCAAGGATGAGTTTTCTCAAACTAACCTAATGTGTCGCTTTACTCTAGATCTTATCTCTAAAACCTCAAGCAAAGTTACTTCTTTTGAATCCCCTTGTATTGTTCTCTATTCCTCTAAATCTTCCCTTATTCCTAAGTTGTGATTAAGATGAATAAGTAATACCTTGTGTGAAATTGGCATACATATTATCTTTAAATAATTGCATACACTCTTCTGACTATATTTTCATACAACATTAAAGAAGATTAAGAATGATAAGGATATTACATCACAATCTCCATGCATAGATGAGTCTCAAAATAACGGTTCTTGTCAATCCATCTCCACTAACATTTCATCACAAAAGAGTTTAGCCTCTCATCGCTGGCAACAACATGCAAATAAACGTAAACTTAAGAATGGAATTCATGCTTAAATATAAACTAAAATTACTAAATGCTAAACTACTAGTTAACTCCACTGTAGCACGCTCCTGCTCGTTATGCGCTTCCTTCCTTCCTGCTCTTGCTTCAACTCATTACTCCCCTTCTTTCTTCGTCGTTCTCTCTTTTTATATCTCACTTCTTTATCTTTGTTTTTCCATCTTTTCATTTTTCCCGCCAAACAAGTAGTTGGCACAGTGTTGGGGAACTTGCGTGGCTCCAGGCATCGTAGCGAACTGACTACCGCATGTCCCATCAAACAGCTCATCAGTGAAGATAATATCTTTATGTTTTCTGAGTGCTTTGCTTCAGCAGCATTACTGCATGTTCTTCTTCACTCTCTACCTTGCATCAGTAAAGAATTGTCAAGAGCAACCACTAGAACTATGCTCGCAAGGGCTATATTAGAATGCTCATAAAGTAATCAAATAATGAGAGAATTGATCAAAAAGCCAAAGTCAACAAGAGGACTCGTATCGAAATTGAATTTTACAAAAGTGACTCAAATAAGTGCATAAGCTCAATATTTTACTCGATTGCTTGGTCTTTTTATCTAGATTTATCCAAGGTTAACCATGTGAATACCCCTTTCTAAGGACTTATCACACCCCCAAACTTGAATCATTGCTCGCCTCGAGTAATGTTTCTCTAACTAACAAAAAGAAGTTCAAATTACTAACCTAATTCATTATTTACAATAGCTCAAGCAAGGTTCCAGGTATCAACACCTCTTATTCAGCAAGAGCAAGAACAAAACTTTTCTAAAGACATAAAGAGAAAACAGCTCTCGGCAGTGTTTGTGTGCAACTCAATTTCAAACTTCTCTTTTCAATTCTTCCCAGTTAAAAGAGTTCAATCCTGGAGTTCTTTTTCTTGAGATTTACTTTTCCAACTCACTTTCTTCTTTTTGATTTTCAATTACAAAAAGCTTAACGTCTTCTTCTCGTAATACTAAGAGCTTTTATTGCCTTTGGCACATTTTTCTTTTCTTTTTCTCATTTTTTTATAGAAGCACTTAGTGATGTGACTTCCTAGTCACCTTCACTTAGAGGCTTGCCTTATGGGCCCACTCATTCCTATGGAAGAGGAGTGACTAGTTTTCCCAACTCATTTTCTGATTTTTTATTTTATTTGGTGCACTATGTGCACATTGGGAACAAACTTTTGTTTTTCTTGAGACATTGGAAGCATTTTGCTTTGCAAAAGGATTGGTGGCTATGCCACCCCCAGACTTATTTTCTTTTATTCATTTTGCTCTATACAAGATTTTCAAAGGAAGGTCTTTGCTTTTGGATCTCCATAGGAAGAAGTACTTGCTAGATTAGCTCATACTTAAGTAAATGGCTCTCAAGTTCTTTCTTAACTGTTTGGACTGTACAAAGAAATGTTAGTCAACTGAGGTCGTGTAAAAGAGTTGCCTTTTCAAAATGGTTTTAGTTTTATGAGATGCCTTTGAAGGGATGATTTACTAAACTAGAGGAAATTTATTTAGTAAATTTATTAACATTTAATAACGGATCTATTAACAAATTTGTGATAAAACATGTAGATTCATGCTTAATTTCGAAAATTAAAACCAGTTTACTTACATTGAGTAATTAATGGAGAATCGGTTGGAGGTTTCTTTACAGCATCAAATCCTCAGCAACACCGGATCTTTTATGCTATATCCCGATTGAAAGCAAAACCGACTTATGGGAGTCGAACCGGAAGAACAAAAGAAGATGAAATTTCTTCTAAATTTTTCCCTAAGGAAAATCGGCAATTGGGCAAAAACTTGAGAGAGAGTTTTCACTTTTCTAATTAAAGTGAGAAGTGTAAAAAATATGAATCCCAATGGTCATATTTATAGGAAAATATGATATCTAATCTATATAGATATGCTTATCTCCTAAATATAAAAATAGAAAAGATAAGTAATTAAATTAAAAAATAAAAATAAATAAAAAAAGGATAATGGAATTCTCCATCCACGCATGCGCTGAAGCCATGGATTTTCCCCCTTTTTTTATTTTTTTATAATTACTTTGTTTATTATATATTTAATATTAGAAAAAATTCAAATAATAATTTCTAATTAAATACATTTAGCCAAAAATTAATATATTAATTACCATTGAATCTTATTCAATTAATTAGTTATTTTGGGCCAAAACCAATTTGTTTCTTAAACCAATTGTATTTAATTCTCTCTAATATTTATTATTAAATTAAATAAACTCATTATTTAATTAATAATACTAATTATTAATTTCCATTTAAATAAACTCATTATTTAAATAATTAATAATATTAATATTAATTCCCGTTTAAATAATATATTTGTTTAAACAATTAATTTTGCCTTACATTATTATAATTGATAATGTTATATTAATTTCCATTCAAATAAACTCTTTATTTAAACAATTAATAGTGTATCAATATTAATAATATTAATATTAATTTTCATTTAAATAATCTCATTATTCAAATAATTAATATTGCCTAATTTTAAGTAAAATCAATTACTTAAATTATTTGTTCTTCCTAAGTTAAATTAATAACTTAGTTTTGCTACAACGATGTTTGGCCTAGCATAGGGACCCGATGGACCTATAGATCATGGGCTTAATAATTAGTCAATTAAGTGATTAACTCATAATCAATTAATTACTTATTATTTAACTATGAATAATTCCACTATAGATTCATAGCTGAACTCCCCTCACTATAGATGAGTTATGTCCATTTAGTTTATCTTTATTTATATCTGTGATATTATCCTTCACGTGGAACCCTCATAATTACAGGCGGATAAATTTACCGTTTTGCCCCTGTAATTACCGCTTTATCCTTGTGTTCCCGCTGATTCTCCAATGAACTTTATCTTTAGTCGAACTAGAGATAAGGTACTTCTGTGATCAATAGAAGTCGTGGCGCCACTTGTTCATGTCTCGAATCAGTACATCAAGGGAGTTTTCTAAAGTTCCTAAAATGTTTAGGTATCGCACTGATACCGTTAATTTATAGGAAAGTTATGAATTCCATCTCATGAAAATGAGTTCCCAGCTACTTATCTAGCCATGTTCCCAAAACAGAAGTGTATTGAGCGTTCTTACAGATCGCTCTCAACCATGTGAATCAAAGAACATAACTCCATAAATAGGAGTTCGCATTTCACTCAGGATTGAGATCTATCACGGTTGATAAACTTAGTTTGACATTCGATCATTTCTCGTAAACGATACTAATGAGAAATTTGATCGAACATCGTGGTCCTGTCTTATACAATCAACATTGCATATGATACTTCCATTTCATGTCTCCCACATGAATGATCAGGATTAGATCATTTGTCTATAAACAAAATGCGAAGCTATCAACAGTGTTACCAGGATAAAGTTCCCAAACGTTATCCATTTATGTAGACACTTTTAAGTCACTCATCTCGACTTTAATCCTCTCGTATGACTCACATACTAAGTCGTGATTTCAGAAGAGTAACTTAAGGTTTACTATTTGAATGTTTGATATTAATATATTTCCATATATTCCTAATATCGCCAATTGAATCAATCTAGATAATATAAAGAACTTATGTTTATTTATTTAATTCGAAATAAATTATTATAATTAAATAATTACAAGTTCTAGGACACCATTCCTAACAGCTCTTGTCTTGCATCTTAAGAGTTCTACTGCCTCATCTAAGGGATCCTTGCTAAGCCACAAAAACTTTTTCTTCTCCCTTTTTCTCAAAGATTTTTTTTTTGAATTATCAAATTAAAACAAAATGAAATTAAAACTTATTTTAATTACTAAAGAGACAAGCAGAAATAAAAGAAAAACAGAATTGAAAGATAAATACATTAACCATTTGGATATTTCTATGGGAGCAACAAAAGTACAGTGCTTCAAGAGTAACTAAAAACAAAAGATTATGGGGACTATCAATCCTCCCCTTCCCCCGGAGTTAAACAAGGTTGTGCCCTCACAACCAATCACCAACACAGCTGTTCATAGATTAAACATTTCAGACAAAAGCAGGAAAAGAAAAGAGATCACTCAAGCATAGATTATTTGCAAATAAGTTCTTCATCAGACATGTCCATGTCATAGTCATCAATGCGAGCATTCTCCAATTCCTCTTACAGACTGTCGTACTCATAGTCCACATCAGATTCATGGTCACTATCCCAGTCACATTCGTCAATCACGCCCAGCTCATTCAATCGCCTCTTAATAGTTTCACTCTCCGGCTCATAATGCAGGTCTTCTTCCTTCTTCACAGATTCTTCCATTTCTTCCAGAGTCACTGAAGGTTCCTTGGTATGGGGTGGAGTGCATTGTTCTTTTGGGGCAGGGTCGTCTGGGAAGAAATTAAATTCTCCTAAGATGGAAGAAGGGAACTTAGGAAAAAACGTGTCTTCAAGCACATTGTTATGAATTTTCTGGTATGTCCACATCAGCTGGGTTTTCTAGGTAAAATTAGAGAGATCACCTTGGAGTTTGAGTATCATGATTTGAAGGGTTTCTAACATAGGTAATATGGGCAAGGTAGGTTCAGGCTCGGGTGGGTTAATTGTTGGTGGAGGGATAGGACTTGGACGACTAAAGACCCTAGCTATGCAATCTCTATCAATGATGCCACGCAAGTTTTTCACCACATCTCTGTTTTCAAATTGCACTCCCGCTTTCTCACATAACCCGGTTATCAAACTGGGAAAAACTAGACAACCCCCTGATCATACACTCTCAACACATTTTTCCATCTCTCTGGATATAATCCTCCCAAAAATCAATGCACTCTCAACATGGTTTTATGTGATGTGGGCATGACACGAGTGAGAGGACGAATTAACCATATTCTAGCAGTAGGCTTCAAATAGGCTTTCTTAACGGTGTAAATCTTTTGGGCAGAGATGGACCACTGGGCCCCTGGATGACCTGCATGTTGCAATATTTCTTCCAAGAATTCAGTGTGTAGTCCTTCCACATAATCTCCAAAGAAATCTCCCTGGTTAGGTATTCCATAGTACTGGTTAATCGCTTCTGGCAAAAAATTGACTTCTCTTCCACGGACTCGAACAACATAATCTACTCTGCCTGCGAAGTTGGCGTAAAATTCCCTAGCAATAGTGAGGATGGGGTTCATTTCAGGGTGACGAACAAAAGATTCCATCTGAAGCGTCTCCATAGGTCCAGAGACATAGATGGGAAGTCCCCAAGCCACTGCGCTAGTCATTTCAAATCCTCGTTCAAACAGGATCTCGCAGCACTTAAGCACCTTGTGATATGCTTTTTCTGCTGCTGGGGAACTGAATCGCACAGCTTCCAAACGTTCCCCCATGGCTTGAACAGCATCCTCGATATCTTCCTCTGACTCATTTGCTTCGTGACTTCCATCAATGTGGATAGGATCATTGCATGCAACACCTTTTCCTTTCGATCCCCTACTGGAAGATGCTTCAGCATTCCTAATAGATCTCTTCTGGGGAGTTGAGGGGTCCAATTGCTTTCGTGTGTAGACCATGGTGAGTTAGGGTTTTGGAGAGAAATGGGGAAATGAATGAGATGGGTGAAATCTAAGGGTAAAGAAAAGACGGTTTAAAAGGACGTGGGGCAGGCAAAACGGTGTAGTGGAGAGAGAAATGAAACGTGGCTTCCGGATGACCACAGGCGTCGCCTCGAGTTATTGCACTGTAATTATGTGTCTGCTCATGAAAAGTCATAACTACCCTTTTGTTTTTCAAAGTTTTTACCTTCCCCGTGAAATAAAACATGTGTAGCGTGCGTGAGAGTAATAATTGAAAATACATTTGAAAATAGCCCATGCATGCAATTATGAACGAAAATTCACGAACTTTCCTATTGGTTATGAAAAATAATAAGACAAAAAGAATTGTTGCAAACCTGGTTGGAGTGCATTCAGCTTGGCAGAATCATTACTTGAGAATGTCATGAAGCTCGCTCTGCCAGGCACCATTTCTGCTTACACGAAGAGGGATGGATAGCTTCTGCCTATCCACCTCTTGTCCCCAATAATGCTTAATTCTTTGAGCATTCGCCTTGAAAATATCTGATGGTTCATGGCCAATGAGATCAACTGCGCCAGAAGGATAAACCTTAGCAATTTTGAATGGCCCTGACCATTTGGATTTCAACTTGCCTGGAAACAATCTTAACCGAGAATTAAAAAGTAAAACCATCTCTCCTTCCTTGAATTCCCTTCGAATGATTTTTTTATCATGCCACCTTTTAGTTTTCTCTTTGAATATATTGGCATTTTCATAAACTTGGTCTCTGAATTCCTCCATCTCCAGCAATTCCAAACATCGTCTTTCTCCAGCTGATTGTAAATTAAAGTTAAGGGCCTTCAATGCCCAAAATGCCTTATGCTCTAGCTCTAGTGGTAAGTGACCAGCTTTTCCAAAAACAACTTGATAGGGTGACATGCCAAAAGGTGTTTTTGAAAGCTGTACGATATGCCCATAAAGATTCATCTAGCTTTTCAGACCAATCTTTCTGACTTGGATGAACTACCTTTTCCAGAATACGTTTTATCTCTCGATTTGAGATTCAGCTTGCCCATTGCTCTACAGATGATATGTTGTGGTAATTTTATGACGGATATTGTACTTGTCTAGAATTGTTTCAAGTATATTGTTACAGAAATGCGTCCCTTCCTCACTTATCAATGCTCTTGGGGTTCCGAATCGTGTACAAATATTCTTTTTCAGGAACTTGACTACAACTTTCACATCATTTGTAGGTAATGCAACTGCCTCCACCCATTTGGATACGTAATCCACAGCAACAAGGATGTATTGATTACCACATAACGGCGGGAAGGGTCCCATAAAATCAATACCCCAAACATCGAAGCGTTCAATCTCCAAAATATTATTTAAAGGCATCTCATGTCTTTGAGAAATATTTCCGTCGCGCTAACGCTTGTCACATCTTTGCACAAAATCTTTTGCATCCTTGAATAAGGTTGGCCAATACAACCCACTTTGTAACACCTTGGCTGCCGCATTTAACACCTCCAAATGACCACCATATAGGGAATCATGACAATGAGAGAGAATAGTATTCATTTCTTCATCTGCTACACATCTTTGCAATAGTTGATCTGCACACCTCTTGTATAAGTAAGGTTCATCCCACACGTAGGACTTGGCATGATGTTAAAAACGTTTAAGCTTTTGCCCTGACAAGCTTGGTGGATGCCTTCCACTAGCAATGTAATTAACAAAGTCTGCAAACCAAGGATAATCAAGTGTTTTAATCTGCAGTATCTATTCGTCAGGGAAACTGTCCTAGAGTTCCACTCCCTGGAATCTCTTCTGTGTGAATTGTAAACGTGATAAATGATCAGCTACTTAGTTTTCTGCACCTTTTCTGTCTCTTATTTCTACATCAAATTCTTGTAGAAGCAAAATCCAACGCAGCAAGCGTGGTTTTGTATCTTTCATAAACAGTAAGTATTTGAGTGCAGCATGGTCACTATGAATCACGACCTTCGTTCCCAATAAATAGGATATGAAATTTTCCAGTGCAAAGACAATAGCCAACAACTCCTTTTCTGTAGTTGTAAAATTTCTCTGAGCGTCATTCAACGTTTTACTTGCATAATAGATTGCATGGAAAATTCTTCATGTCTTCTATCCTAGAACAGCTCCAACAGCATAATCACTGCCATCACACATTAGTTCAAATGGTTTGGTCCAATCTGGTGGAACAACAATAGGAGCTTGAATCAACGCCTTCTTGAGAGTTTTAAATGCTGCCAAACAGGCATCTCCCATTATAAAGAATGTGTTATGTCCAGTAAAGAACATAAGGGCTTTGTTATCTTTGAGAAGTTCTTGATAAATCTTCAATAGAACCCTATGTGGCCTAGGAAGCTTCGAACTCCTTTTACATTGGTGGGGGGGCTCATATTTTCAATTACTTCCACTTTTGCCTTGTCAACTTCAATACCTGCCATTGAAATCTTATGGCCCAACACAATACCTTCTTTAACCATAAAATGACATTTTTCCCAATTTAGGACTAGATTGGTCTGCTGACAACGTGCAAGCATTCTCCAAATGAATTAAACAGGAAGCAAATGTAGTGCCGTAAACAGAAAAATCATCCATGAAGATCTCAAGGGAATCTTCTACCATATCACTGAACAAGGCCATCATACATTGTTGGAACATTGCTGGAGCATTGCACAATCCAAAAGGTATTCTTCTAAATGCAAAAGTACCATAGGGGCATGTAAAAGTTGTCTTTTCTTGATCTTCTGGAGCAATAGAAATTTGATTATACCCAGAGTACCCATCTAGAAAGCAGTAGTATTCTTTTCCAGCTAACCTGTCCAACATTTGATTTAAGAAAGGCAGAGGGAAATGATCCTTTCTAGTTGCTTTGTTGAGGCGTCTGTAGTCCATGCACACTCTCCACCCTATAACGATACGTTGAGGAATCAATTCATTGTTGACATTGGTTACTACAGTCATGCCTCCTTTTTTTGGAACACATTGCACTGGGCTCACCCATTTGCTATCAGAGATTGGGTAGATGATACTTGCATCTAACCAGTTGATAATTTCCTTCTTCACTACTTCTTTCATGGCTGGATTCAAACATCTTTGCTGTTCAACAGAACTAAAATTCGTATCTTCCAACAGTATCTTATGCATGTAAATAGTAGGACTTATCCCCTTGATGTCTACCATTGTCCACCCCAATGCTGATTTGAATTTCCTTAAAACACTCAAAAGTTGGTGCTCATGGTCCTCTCCTAACATGGAGTTAATAGTCACTGGGAAAGTTTCATTACTTCCCAGAAAGGCGTATTTCAGATGTGATGGAAGAGTTTTGAGTATAATTGGGGGCTCGTTACTGGAGGTGTTTGTGCTCTCGATTTTATTGATCTGCTCAACCATTGATTCAATTTGAGGTAAATTCATGCTTGTAGAGTCGAGATGTCCTGATACTTCATTGTTGAGATCCTTCCCACACTCTTTCTTCCAATGCTTTTCCATCGTTGAGTCTACAAAATCAATCATAAAATAACTTTCCACATGGTTAAGGTATTTCAAGGAATTAAATATATTAAAAGTTATCTTCTGATCATTGACTCTCATGGTGAGCTCGCCTTTATAAACATCCACCAATGTTCTTCTTGTAGCCAAGAATGGACGGCCAAGAAGAATAGGCACTTCTTTGTCTGCTTCAAAGTCTAATATGATGAAATCGGCTGGGAAAATGAATTTATCTACCTGCACCAGTACATCCTCTATTTTTCCTTCTGGATGTGCGATAGACTTGTCAGTGAATTGCAAAGTTTCCCTGGCAGGTCTTGCAGCACCCACTCCCAACTATTTGAAAATTGACAATGGCATTAGATTGATACTGGCTCCCAAGTCACATAATGCCCTTCCACTGTAGGTATTGCCAATGGAGCAAGGAATAGTGAAGCTCCCCGGGTCTTGCAATTTTGGTGGGATGTTTGGTTGGAAAATGGAGCATATTTCAGAAGTCATATTAACTGTCTCTACCTCATTAAGCCGTCTTTTCTTGGAAAGAATATCCTTCATGAATTTTACATAATTATGTATTTGTTGTAAAGCTTCTACCAGTGGAATATTAATGTGTAGCTACTTCAGAACTTTCAAGAATTTTTTGAATTGAACATCTTGCTCTTGTCGAATGAATCTTTGTGGAAATGGAGGAACACACTCTTCTCTTGGATTGCTTGTTGTGGTATGATTCTGTGCGGTGATATTCTGTTGAGTGGTTGGGATGTCAGTCCTTGCAGTTTGGCTGTCTTCACATGGTGGGTTGTGCTTGTTGGTTTCCCTTTTTCGCTTGACTGCTTCTTTAGGAGCACATTCTGTTTGCTGGTTGGTGTTACTACTCCTTAACATAATCGTATTACAATGCTCAACTCCCTTGCCCTTTAGATTGTTCACTGTGTCACTAGGTAAATTACCTGGTGGTCTTGCATTAAGTGAGGATGCCAACTAGCCCACTTGATTTTCTAAGTTTCTCATTGATGCCTCATTCCTAGTGATATATTCCTTCATCAATTGCTCTAGTGAACTCACTGGATCGCTTGCTTGCTTTTACTGGTTCATTGGTTGCTGAGTTTGCAAGGGTGCGGACCCTCACTGAGGATAGCTAGTTTGCATTGGTTGATTGTAGTTCATTGGCCTTGATGGTGCTGCATTGGAAGGTCCTGCTTCTGGATGACTGGATTGGTTCCATGAAAATTTATGGTGATGTCTCCAACCTGGATTATAAGTGTTGGAATAGGGATTCAAATTCTTGTTGTACTGAACAAAATTTACAGACTCTGGATTCTGTTGGCATAACTCGACGGGGTGTCCTTCTTGACAAATGGTGCAAGTAATTGAAGGGATGATTTACTAAATTAGCGGAATTTATTTAGTATTACAAATTAACACTTAATTTAGGATCTATTAATATCATGCAATTTGTGATAAAAACATGTAGATTCATGCTCGTTTTTCGAAAATTAAAACCCTTTATTTACATTGAGTAAAATATGGAGAATCGGTTGGAGGTTTCTTTACAGCATCAAATCCTCAGCAACACCGGATCTTCTACGCTATATCCCGATCGATCAAACAAAATCCGATTGTGGGATCGAACTTAAGAAGAAATTGGGAAGAAGAAAAATATTTTCTTCCCAATAATGACTATGGAATTTCGGCTATGAGGGAAGAAGGGAAGAAGAGAGAGTTCCAACTTTCTATGGAATTAAATTGTATGATTTATGAATAACCCAACCCTCCTATTTATAGAAAAATAGGAATCCTAATCACATTAGGATTAATCTATAGAGATAAATACAAAAAGAAAAAAGATTATCTCTTTCCTTTATCTAGCAATTTCGAAAATGCCATGGATAAATAGGAGATTATTTTATTTTCTTTATTTTTATTTATCTTGGGTAAATAAATCTATGTAATTATTTTAGGATATAATTCAAACAATTATCTCCTTAAAATACATGTCATGGCCGATTTTATCATCATAAAATAATAAATAAATACAATTTATTTAATTAATTATTTTGGGCCAATTCCAATTGGGTTCATTAATCCAATTGGGCTTGAAATTCTCTCTTAAATTAATAAGTTCAACTTAATTAATTTATTTATTAATTACCATTTAAATAAAATATTTTATTTAAACAATTAATAATATTAATATTTTCCCCCGGCTAAATATTATCCAATTTATATTTAATTATTAATTTTCATTTAAATAATTTTCATTATTTAAATAATTAATAATAAATATTATAATTATTAATTTCAATAAACTCATTATTTAATTAATAATTTTATTGACAATATTTTATTATTAATTTAATTAATTTTAATTATTAATTTCGTTTAAATATAATTAATTATTTAAACAATTAATAATTGTTAATTAATTTCAAATTATTAATTACCATTTAAATATACTCAATATTTAAATAATTAATAATATTTCATTATTAATTTCATGTTTAAATAAACTCATTATTTAAACAATTAATAATGTTTATATTAATTACCGTTTAAATATACTTAATATTTAAACAATTAATATTGCCTATTTTAAGTAATTCACTTTACTTAAAATTTCCATTTCTTCTACTTGATTTCGCGACTACGATATTTGGGCTAGCATAGGGACCCGATGGACCTATAGATCATGGGCTTAATAATTAGTCAATTAAGTGATTAACACATAATCGGTTAATTACTTATTATCTAACTATGAATAATTCCACTATAGATTCATAGCCTGAACTCCCCTCACTATAGATGAGTTATGTCCATTTAGTTTATCATTATTTATATCTCGTGATATTATCCTTCACGTGGAACCCTCATAATTACAATGGGATAAATTTACCGTTTTGCCCCTGTAATTACCGCTTTATTCTAGTGTTCCCACCGATTCTCCAATGAACTTTATCTTTAGTCGAACTAGAGATAAGATACTACGTGATCAATAGAAGTCGTGACGTCACTTGTTCATGTCTCGAATCGAGACATCAAGGGAGTTTCCTAAAGTTTCTAAAATGTTTAGGTATCGCACCGATACCGGTAATTTATAGGAAAGTTATGAATTCCATCTCGTGAAAATGAGTTCCCAGCTACTTATCTAGTCATGTTCCCAAAACAGGAGTGTATTGAGCGTTCTTACAGATCGTTCTCAACTATGTGAATCAAAGAACATAACTCCACAAATAGGAGTCCTCATTTCACTTAGGATTGAGATCTATCACGGTTGATAAACTTAGTTTGATATTCGATTATTTCTCGTAAACGGTACTAATGAGAAATTTGATCGAACATCGTGGTCCTGTCTTATACAATCAACATTGCATATGATACTTACATTTCATGTCTCCCACATGAATGATCAGGATTCGATCATTTGTCTATAAACAAAATGCGAAGCTATCAACAATGTTACCAGGATAAGGTTCCCAAACGTTATCCGTTTACTGTAGACACGTTTAAGTTACTCATCTCGACTTTAATCCTCTCGTATGACTCACATACTAAGTCATGATTTCATAAGAGTGACTTAGGGTTTTACTATTTGAATGTTTGATATTTATATATTTCCATATATTCCTAATATCATTAATTGAATCAATCTAGATAATATAAAGAACTTATGTTTATTTATTTAATTTATTCTTAATAAATTATTATTATTAAATAATTACAAGTTCTAGGACACCATTCCTAACAGTAATACCATTATAGAATGAAGTGGAGTGTATTTGATTCACCCCTTACGCTGAACCGCCTTGGTTTGGGTGTGCATTTGTGGATACCATGGTTGCATTTAAATTCTTCATGAACATGTTTTCCATTTGCTGTGTGAGGGCATTCAAATCTACCCCTGAACTTCCACCTGTGTGTTTGAGTGGTGCACTTGACCACTGATAACTGTTGTACACTATCCCTTCCATAATGTCTTGTGCTTCACTGTAAGATTTTGACATGATGGTTCCATTGGAAGCTGAATCTATGGTTAAACGACTGTTTGCATCTAAACCCTTGTAAAAAGTTTCAATTTGTAACCACCCTGGCATTCCATGCTGAGGACAGTGTCTTATCATCTCTTTCCATCGGTCTCATACATCAGCTAATGGCTCATTGCTATGTTGCACAAAGTTTTGTAAATCAATTTGGATCTGTGAAGGCTTGTTTGGAGGAAAGTATTTGGTAAAGAAGTTATCCACTAGATCAGCCCAACAGTGGATAGAATCAGCATCCATTGATAATAATCACGAGCTTGCTTTACCTTTCAACGAGTATGGAAACAAAGATAAACACAAAGCTTCATCTGGTACCCCTGGCATTTTGAATAAATTACACAGTTGCAAATATAATCTGATGTGATTATGAGGGTCTTCATGAGCTCCTCCTCCAAACTGACCAATAGAGTTAAGCATGGAAAACATTTTTGGCTTGAACTCAAATCTATCTGTTTTGATTTCTGGTCTCGCTATGGTGGGCCTTAATCCTTCCAAATTAGGACGAGCAAAGTCTCGTATCACCCTCTGTCTGTCTTCACATACTGTACTGCCTGGAGATCATCTCCTCTACTCCTGGCTGCCTCATGCATTTCCCCTCCAACAATAGGTGGTGGTTGATCCATGATAGCTTCAATTCGAGCTTGATTGTTTAACCTTCTTCTACGAAAAGTTCTCTTGATTTCCGGATCGTATGGAAATTCTTCTCCTTCACAGTTACTACTTCCTATAACACTCATAAAATTTTTCAAATAACAATAATAGTATTACACACTGAAACAACTAATCACATGAATCTTTCTCAACACCTAAAAGCGAAAGATATGCTCCATCCCCGGCAACGGCGCTAAAAACTTGTTGGGTGAAACGATGGTTAAACTAAATGTTGTGTGGTGGGTGGCATGCAAGTGCACATGGTCAACAAGTAATAGTAGTGGTAAGTGAGTGACGTGTCCCACGAGGATGGTTGTTTCTATCTGAAATTAGAGAATAAGAAGATTACTACCACAACAATATGAATGAGTGATAAAACTAAAAGAAATTGTGCACAAATTAAATGGATCAACGCGAATTGTGGATCAAAGAATGAAGATGCGATGATATGTTAGGGATCTGGAAAGATTGTTTCAGCAAGCTAACAACTTGCTCTTCACATATGGATGGAGTTATGAGACAATCAACACATAGGAAGGCAAGAGCAAGGATGAGTTTTCTCAAACTAACCTAATGTGTCGCTTTACTCTAGATCTTATCTCTAAAACCTCAAACAAAGTTACTTCTTTTGAATCCCCTTGTATTGTTCTCTATTCCTCTAAATCTTTCCCTTATTCCTAAGTTGTAATTAAGATGAACAAGTAATACCTTATGTGAAATTGGCATACAATTTATCTTTCAATAATTGCATACACTCTTCTAACTATATTTTCATACAGCATTAAAGAAGATTAAGAATGATAAGGATATTACATCATAATCTCCATGCATAGATGAGTCTCAAAATAACGGTTCTTGTCCATCCATCTCCACTAACATTTCATCACAAAAGAGTTTAGCATCTCATGGCTAGCAACAACATGCAAATAAACGTAAACTTAAGACTGGAATTCATGCTTAAATATAAATTAAATTACTAAATGCTAAACTACTAGTTAACTCCATTGTAGCACGCTCCTGCTTGTTGTGCGTTTCCTTCCTTCCTGCTCCTGCTTCAACTGACTACTCCCCTTCTTTCTTCGTTGTTCTCTCTTTTTATATCTCACTTCTTTATCTTTGTTTTTCCATCTTTTCATTTTTCCCGCCAAAAAAGTAGTTGGCACAATGTTGGGGAACTTGCGTGGCTCGGGCACTGTAACGCGAATTGACTACCGCATATCCCATCGAACAGCTCATCAATGAAGATAATATCTCTGTGTTTTCTGAGTGCTTTGCTTCAGCAACACTACTGCATGTTCTTCTTCACTCTTTGCTCTGCATTAATAAAGAATTGCAAAGAGCAACCACTAGAACTATGCTCGCAAGGGCTATGTTAGAATGCTCAAAAAGTAATCAAATAATGAGAGAAAGTTGATCAAAAATCCAAAGTCAACAAGAGGGCTCGTATCGAAATTGAATTTTATAAAAGTGACTCAAATAAGTGCATAAGCTCAACATTGTACTCGATTGCTTGGTCGTTTTACCTAGATTTATCCAAGTTTAACCATGTGAATACCCCTTTCTAAGGACTTATCACTAGCCCATCAAACGAAGGAGGTACACACACTATTCTAGACCTAAATATTCTTGGTGACTCCTTACTCTCAACTGACTTGATCGTTGAAGGGTCCTTTTCTTTCTCAGGTAATTGGAGCAGCCGGAATCCAGCATGTGAACTCACATGCTCAGAAGTGCGAGAAATATCCCATACACCAACAATTAAAACCATTATTTATCAAAAGAAAATGATCATTAAAACATAATAAATAGATTAAACTAATTAAAAATATTAAATACCCATATAAAATAAATAACTTAAATACTCAAGGTAAATTTAGATTTAATAACATAAGTTTTACTAATTAAATCAATAATAAAAGTCATTTAGTATTTAGTTATAACTAAATTCGATAACTATGATTAAAGAAATAAAATTTGCTAACATTAACTTCATCGGGTTGATTTATTGAATCGACTCATAAAAGAAAACTGATAATAAATACTAAGTAAAGAAACTCAAAATAATTTCAATTAAGCAAAATTACCCAAATACCACTACCAAAAGGACGAGTTGTTACATCACCGAAGCCTACATCAGCTTTGTCTCTATCATTCAACAACGTGACCCTCTTCCTTCCTTTTCCAAAGCTCGTTCCATGCTTGGTTTAGAGTTTAACAACATGCAGCATCGTAGCAAACGCGACTCAGGTTCGTCCTTGGCTTTATTTGTCACGACCCAACCCAGGATCTCCCTATACACCCGAGATGAGACGTGCACTGATGGCAAAAGTTAGCTAAACGCCAACACCCATATCAAGGCAAACTAAACATAACTATGCTAAAAAAAATAATCAACTTAAAATCATGTACTAGCTGGTCTGATGCGATATGGTTGGTGCATAAGCTCGTTGTAGGCTCGATCATCTTCTGAAACCCTAATGCTACCTGTGGGGGGAAAAACATTTGAAAAGAATGAGCTAAAAAGGCTTAGTGTGTGGAATTTTTATTAAACTAATATTTTCTTCAAAACTACATGTAAAGACTCAAATTTTCTCAAATCTTTAAATCATAAGCAAAACAGCGGAAGACTTATTTTTACAAAAATTTGGCGTGGATCCGTTTAAAATACAAACTCCCTAAACCTGTTTACATGAGCTCTATTCAGAGAATTTAAAACAACAGACATTTCACTCCTTTTTATACCCAAAATCAGAGAAAATAACACGAAAATATAAACAACAGATCTCAGACTCTCATGAGCCACAAAATACAAGTTTAAGACATCAATATCAAGTTTATATGTAGCATTTCTAAAATGCTCCAAAATATTCCTTTTCTAGTCCCAATATCCAAGACATCCACTCGCGATCACGCAGCACCACCTCCACGACCTCGCCCTCTCGCACGAGTATTACTTGAAAAGTTTAAAGTGTAGCAACATTAGCACAAAAATGCTAGTGATAATAAGATGGATGCGAGCACTCCTATGGACCGAATCCCATATCGGAATATGTGTCCAAAATTCCTATTGTGATCTTACTACCCATTCGATATTCACAAGTACTTTGCATAAGAAAATCAATCACATTCTACTATATCGTAATTTCGAAAAGTAAACATGCAAGCTCGTGAAATAGAGTACTAGTGCATAATAAAGTAAATAACAAGTAAATAACAAAGTAAATTTCACATTGCGACATTTCACAATTCAACCATGACCACTTGTCACCATTCACATTCACACTCATGACCACATTGTCACCAATCACAAATCATACCGTGACCTCATTGTCACCGTGACCACATTGTCACCATACACAATCATACCGTGACCTCACTATCACCGTGACCACATTGTCACCATACACAACCATACCAGGTGACCTCACCGTCACCGGTGACCACATTGTCACCATACATAACCATACCATGACATCATTGTCACCGTGACCACATTGTCACCATACACAAACCATACCATGACCTCATTGTCATGTGACCACATTGTCACCATACATAACCATACCGTGACATCATTGTCACCGTGACCACATTGTTACCATACATAAACCATACTGTGACCTCATCGTCACCGTGACCACATTGTCACCATACACAAACCATACCGTGACCTCATTGTCACCGTGACCACATTGTCACCATACATAACCATACTGTGACCTCATCGTCACCGTGACCACATTGTCACCATACATAACCATACTGTGACATCATTGTCACCGTGACCACATTGTCACCATACACAAACCATACTGTGACCTCATCGTCACCGTGACCACATTGTCACCGTGACCACATTGTCACCATACATAACCATACCGTGACATCGTTGTCACCGTGACCTCATTGTCACCAAACATTAGCATACCGTGACCTCACTGTCACCAAACACAAATCATATCGTGCTAACTCGATTCTACACAAGAATCTCCCCAAAGTTTCTTTCAACTATCTTATAACCACTCAAAATAAACGGAGTATCTAATACTCTTCTCCAATTTTCAGAATCTAATTCTCCTTGAGAATATAACTTAATCCACCAATAACATCTTACTTTAAACAACAACCAATCTTAACTAAATTTCCTTATGCACTTTCCTTAACTCCCAAATAACATAACATTCTTGGAAAGTTCTAAAGTCTATTAACCCTCTTAACCTCGATCTAACATAAACGTCAAGCAATTCAAAAACATAAAAGTAATCACAACCATTTCAAACTCACCTTATAATTGAAGCCAACTCCGAATCACCGGTTGACCAAACTTTACGATCGATGCACGAAGCCTATAATTAAAATACACCTAAAGTATATTAATTAACCAAATCGAAAAACGATCATCACGATACTAAAATAAAAGACAAAACAACCTGGAAATGCCCCCAAAAGGCCCATGGCTCAAGGGAAAGGAAAAGTGGAGTTGGTTTTCCGGATTTTCAAGCACTTTATAAGTGTTTCGAGTTGGTTTCGGGCACTTTGGAGGTTGGTACCATCAATGGGTAATCCTCAATTAGGGTTTTAGACAATAGTTCGATCCCGAACAATTAAGTAAAGTCATAAAACATATCAAATTCAAAACCCTAACCATCATCAAACATGAGAAAAACTAAAAGAAATGGCTTTTGGCTCAAACCCGATTCTAGGGTTTAGGGAAAGTTCTAAATATGCATAAAACAACTCCCTCGATCTAAATCTCCGAGTTCCCAATCAAGAATTGAAAGATTAAAACCAAAATCACCATTAAAACACTATTTGAAGCTTTAGGTTTTGAACTTAAACATACCTTAAAGCCTTGAGAGAAAGGATGGAAAGTTTGATTGGTAGGTTGGAAATGATACTCGGGCCCGTGGCTATCCAACGCAACCGAAATTATTACGATCCGCCAAGAATCGAAGAAAAACCAAAAATGGGGGAATTGGGAGGGAGACTCTCGGCCAAGAGGAAGAACAAGAGAGAAAAATGATGAGTTTTGTCTAATTTTGCGTTATTTAAAGATGAATGAATAGTGTATTAGATTTTTAAGAATTTCAGAAATGACGCCTACGTCCTTTTTTTGCCTTAAGCTTTTAAAACGAAACCCGAACCACTTAAACTAGCCCAATGGTGATTAATAATTATTAATACCATTGAAACTAATTTAAGCTAAATAAACAGTTAAAAAAGGTTTCCGAACGAAAATAATTATTTACTTCTAAATAACAAATTCTAAAATTATCGTTAATACTTTAATTCAATAAATAAATAAATAAAATACTAAATAAAAAAAAAATTCACCTCAAAATAACGGGATGTTACACTACATAATATATAGTAGTTTTCAAATTCATAAAACTGTTCAAAACTGATATTTTTAAAACTTAATAATCATAATAATCAAAACTAAAACTCGTAAAACTTGTTATAGTCGTAATTTAATAATCATAATATTTGGTTGTCGAAACCATCAATACTTGTATGTAACTAAATATTTACAATAGAAACTGTTCATATACTATATCATAGTGATAAAAACCACACTAAAAATGTACCCTTAACTAGTCATACTGCATGTAAAGCGAAATCATGCATGCAGTAGAGCAACTGAATACTGAAACTAGTCATACGCGCGCAGAGCTGCCCTCAAAGGGCTATGGACCCTAATATACGGCCCAAAGCCTATGTGTATGCTAAAGTGGGTCCCAAAGACCTGCTGAAAGTTGATAACTGAGGGTACTATTTCTAGCGGTTTGAAAATAAACTACTGAAACTATTAACGTAATTTTTAAACCTTTTGTAAAGCCTATCTGTTTCTAAAAACATAACTGAGTCTCCATAATTTTCGTAAATAATATATATACTATATCATAAAACTCAATTTCGTTAAAACTGTAGCTAAATATCTAAATATTTATATTTCAAAAATCTTAATTTCGATAATATCATAAATCTTAAAATAGAAAACACTCACGACTTTTGCGGCAAGTAATCCAACTCGTAAATATTTACGCTTCGATATCTCCTGAAATGTTAATTTCATAAACATATCACTAATTAATCTATTTGTAATTTTAAACGATAGAAGAAAAGTCATGAAAAAGGAATAAAATGATAGCTATTATCCAATTGGTTAAGTCCCATACCCTTATAATCAAACCTTTTCTTTTTTCTTTCAAAGACTTATTTGTTCACCTTTACTTAATACTAAAAGTTTAGCCACCGTCTTTGTCTTTCTTCGTCCCTACGTAGGTTCAAAATAACAAGAATGAAAGTCAATTTTCTTTTACTTCCTAAATTCTTCATTCTTCTAAGACAACTTGTTTCCCCCAAATCAAACACAATTTTTATTTTCATACTAGTAACCCCAAAAGCCTTGAAATTAAAGACAAATCCCTCAATTCTTTCTTCTCTTAACAGCACCACAAAAACCACTTCCATCACTATATAATTTATTTAAAACTTTCCATCAATTCAAACCCAAACCTCTAACTTTCATCCATGGAGTTTCTAATTCAATATCTTACTACAAAAGTTCCCAAATACAAAACCCACAAATTTTCTGATTTAAGGAAAACAACTAATACTAACAACCCATCCACGAGAACAATTAGTTGAAGAATTACTTACCCGAGGCTTTGGGTTTAAGTTATTTACCCAAGTATGCTTCCAAGATTTTTCGAGAGACCAACATTAAAATAAAATCCCTTTTTCTTCTTTTTCCCCCTTTCTCTTTCGTTTTCCCTTTCTTTTTCTGTTTTTTTTCCTGCTCACGGTCTGCAGCTTTCCAACTTTGAGTTTTGTATTTTTTTATTTTTTTTAACTTACTTAACATTTTATCAGCCACATGTCCACACAACCCACAAAGTCAACATGTAATTATTTATTTATTTATTATTTTATTTCCTTTCGGAGTTTACATTACTTGCTTATTCTTCTATTGATAATTTTGTTTCTTCTAGACAACAGGATAATAATAATAATAACAATTCAAGGAATAATAATAATCGAGGGAAATTAACCAATACATTAACCGAGGTTGAGAAAGAAATAACAACCATTAGCGCGATGGTGTTTGTGGAGGTGGAACCAACAGTCACAACAAAGGCAGCGATGACAAGGGAAGCCTCAATGGACCTACCCGACATGGGGTGAGTGGTTTCCACCGCAGCCATGGGAAATTCCACCTTGCCCGTATCCCACCACTCCATGGCACCGTCCACTCACAGCAAAACAGCAAAATGTTCTCGGTTCACGTCCCCAACAGTCATTCTATACTGCCACAACAGAACCTTCTAGTGTGACACCAACAGACATTGGGGCAGCAATCCATACTCTCTCGCTCAACCAACCAGATCATAATTAGTACATGGATGCCAGAGAAACCTAGCACATGACGATAAACCACGGTACACTCTCACCTTATTTTAAGTGAGCAAAATTAGTGCCATCATTGTTTGTAATGGTAGCACAATTCTGATTCATGGTTATGGTAATACCTCACTAACCAAAACAGCTCCTCAATTAAATCTCAAAAATGTGTTCCATGCTCCTAAACTCATAAAAAAAACCTTATTTCAATTCGAAAGTTCACTATTGATAATATGATTTCTGTTGAACTTGATCCTTTTGGATTCTCTGTAAGGGATTTACGGACGGGTGTTAAAGAAATTATCAATTACTCGAAGCGTACGAAGTCAAGTTTTAATATAGTAATAAGAACAAAGGGTTGTCGTCCTCTGAAAAAAAAGAATTAAGTTTATCTAAATGCTAATGTATGATTAACTCAATTTTATTTAGAAATCGTAAAATAATTAGTGTTAACGAAACTAATAATCATAAACTAATAAAAAAAAAAACTAAATAGAAGAAGGTTGAATTAAATCAATGGAAACAGGTCTTAGAGGAATGATTTCACTACTTTAATTTATAGAAATAATATTCGTTTAGTCAAGAACAACAATTTCATATTCTATAAATCAAGAACACTAAAACTCTTAATTACCTCTCCCGAGCGTCAAATCAAGAATCACAATTCATTAAGAAACCAATATATCTATTCAATTTCAGTAATTAAAAATGTATGAATTACACAAGTTCTTTTTATACTTCTAAATTAAGATTAAGTTTCGCAACTCTAATCTACTTTCAGTTATATTCCTAAGATCTATCCTGAAACCACCTCTCCCGAGTGTTATATTTCAGAATTAAAATCAATTAATCTATGGCCAGTAAATTAAAAGCATTAAGAACATAAGAACATAAATAGAATCATAAAATTGTCCTTCAAAACTATAACTAAATATTCAAACCATAAAAATAAAGTAGCTACATCAATCACCTAAGAATAAGAAAATTAGCTATCCATAAACATAAAATTCATCAAAATAAAATAATCTAGAAAACATAAAGTTGACTCCCTCGAAAACCGTTGAAAATCTCCAAAAACTGCTCTATAAAGTGGCTGTCTCCAAGTATATTGAAAAATAAGCTTCAAATCCCTTTAAATAGCCTTCCAAGTTGGTGGCTAAAATTTTCTTGAGCGACGCCCGCTTTAATGCAAGTGATGGCTCGCTTGAATTGCGCAAGGCCTCCATAATACGGACGAATGACGCCTCACTAGCTTCCAAGTGATGGATCGCTTGGACATATTCTGGCACTCTTCTAAATGGTCAAGCGATGGCTTGCTTGAAATCAACGATGGCTCACTTTAATTGATTTTTGCTAAATTGTTTCCTTTTTCCCTAAATAAGCAAATATCTTTTAAAACTTACATAAAAAGAGATAAACAAATTATAGTAGCATAAAATCCATCAAAAACCAATTAAATTAAGGGTAATCATATAATATAAAACCATGTCAACAACAGAGACTCCTCTCATGAGGTGTGAAGTCTCGAGAAATATTTACAAATTCATGACAAATCGAGCAATTCCATCTACTAGTCTTTCTTCAGCTTTTTCTGTTATTTCTCCTAATGTGTGGCATTCTCGTTTAGGCCATCCAAGAAATGTAGTTTTTGATTATCTTCGTGGTAATAATTTAACTGCGTGTAATAATGCTCGAAACTCAAAATATGTTAAGTTGCCTTTTTATGATTATATTTCTTTTACTACTATGCCTTTTCATATTGTGCACGGTGATTTATGGACCTGCCCAATTGTCAGCTCTTCTGGCTCTAGATATTATATTCTTTTTTTGACAACTATAGTAATTTTCTTTGGACTTCCCCCATACTAAGAAATCCCAAGTATTATCGTATTCCTTAAATTTAAAGCATTCATTAAGACACAATTCAAAAGGGATATCAAAAAATTTCAATGTGATAATGGTCGGAAATTTGATAATGGTCCATTCCATCAATTTTGTGACAGTAATGGCATACATTTCCGTTTTTCTTGTCCCCACACTTCTCCTTAAAATGGAAAATCTGAACAAAAAAAAATCCATTAATAATATTGTTCGCACTTTACTAGTTCACTCTTCTATGCTACCGTCATTTTGGCATCATGCTCTTTATATGGCAACCCACCTTCTCAATATCCTTCTTACCAAAGTCTTAGGATACATATCTCCAACGCAAATTCTCTATCAGAAAAATCCCTCCTTTTCTCATCTTTGGATTGTTGGTTGCTTATGTTATCCTTTATTCCCTTCTACCACAATTCACAAATTTCAAGCACGCTCCACACCGTGTGTTTTCTTGGGGTATCCATCTAACCATCAAGGCTACAAATGCAATGATTTGTCAAGTCAAAAAATCATAATTTCTCGTCATGTACAATTTTATGAAAGACAATTTTCTTTTACTAAATTATTTTCACCAAATTCTACAAGTTGCGATTTTCTTGATAACGGTCTGTCACCTTGGCTCATTCATCATATGCATCACCAAGCCCCTCCTCAAATCAAAAATCCACAAGCGCAGAACCCATCTCTCCTCAGCGTGTCCTATTGGGGTTTTATTATGGACCCAAATCAAAAGTTAATAAGCCATGTAAAGTTACATGTGTTGGCTTATTAATTAAAGCCCAAAACTCTTTGTTTTTGCTTAATGTTTGCTATGCAAAAAATAAATTTATAATACTTTATTTATATATATAAATAAAGTTGGCCATGTCATCACTTCTCACTTTTGGAAAAGGCGGTGGATTTTTTACGTTTTATGACGGTGGGGTTCTTTATATATATATATATATATAAATATATGTTGCAGCGCTGTGGTTCATGACCAAGTGAGTGAGAAAAAACAAATCTATGACGTTTCTTTTTTTTCTTTGTCGAGAGTAGTAGGTTTTTTTGTGAATAATCCACTTTGGGTTATTTGAGGTTGTTCATTATTGAGAGAAAAAAGAGAGTTATAATCAATTGCAAACTTCTACTCTTCATCTCAATTATATTCTTCATCTTCATAGTGGAACCTGCAAATTTACATAAGACAAGACATAACAATTGGAAACCTGTATAAAATTCTGGTGTCGTTTCTCTCTCGCTTTTATTTATTCTTTGTGTTGCATATTTATCGTTCTAGATTTAGGGATTTACAAACCTTTCAAATTCCCAACAACTGGTATCAGAGTTTCAAGTTTTGGGGACTTGTGAGCAATGGATAGCACAAAGGATATTGGGATCGGAAATTTAATAGTTCAAATTTTTCATTCTGGATGATGTAGATTGAGGACTACTTGTTTAGTAGGAAGTTGCATCTGCTATTGGGAGAGATGAAAGAGGGTATGAACAATGTAGAATGGAATCTATTAGACAGGCAAGTGCTGGGAGTTATAATATTGACATTGTCAAAGAATGTTGCCCATAATATGGTAAATGAGACAACTACAGCGAGATTGATCAAGACCTTATCTGATATGTATGAACAACCCACCGTCAACAACAAGATATACATATACTCTCAACTCGTGCATATGAAGTTGACTGATGATGAACCATTAGCAGATCATCTGAACAAATTCAACATTCTCATAAATTAGTTAATTGCTTCAGAGTTTCAAATACTGATGATATGGTTGTTGTTGCATTCTTCGCATCTTTACATGATAGTTGGTTTACTATGAAAATCGATATTGCTAATTCTCAGGGAAGAGGGAAACTTTGTTTTGTAAATATCAGAGATGCTGCTCTTGCACAAGAAATTTTCTTGAAGAGTTCTTGTACAACCTCTAATAGTTGTACTGCTTTGTATACCGGTAGAGGAAAAGGCAATCAAAGTAACAACAGTAAGGGTAAAGGTACATGGAACAAGGAGATTGAATGTTACTACTGCCACATGAAGGGTCACAAGAAATCAGACTGTAAAAAACTGAAATAATATTAGAAAGATAACGACAATAACTCAGAGGTTAATATGGTCATGCATGCTCTTTGTTGTGTTGATGGAGTTTTAATGTCGATGAGATGATGACAGGCTAGGTTGTGGATAGTGCCTGTTCTCTTTGTTGTGTTGATGGAGTTTTAATGTCGATGAGATGATGACAGGCTAGGTTGTGGATAGTGTCTGTTCTTTTCATATTACTTCAAACAAACAATTGTTCTCATCTTTTACTTCAGGCGAGTTTGGCTTAGTGAAAATGGGGAATGGAAATATCTCTAAAGCAGCTGACATTGGAACCCTAAGTTTGGAGACTGATACATGATGGCTATTATTGAGAAATGTCAGGTATGTTCCTAATTACAAGATGAATATTATTTCTGTTGGTCAACTTCATAATGTTGGTTATCGAAGTGAGTTTAGAATAGGGGTATGGAAACTCACTAGAGGATATTTATTGGTGTTGAGAGGCTACAAGCGTTCTACTCAGTATGTGATACGTTTGAATGTTGCCTAGTTAAAGGTGCTACACGTAAAGTACAAATTTGGAGAGTTGTTGATGTTCCCTCAAATGGGAGCGGTAAGCCGATAACGCAAAAAGGACAGTTAGATTCTAATCTATCAGTTCATGTGGAAGAACAGTTGGGAGAATTTAAAAGTGCTCAGAAAATAGCCTCAACTGACAGGCAAGATAGCGAACTGGTGAAGTTGCCATACGGCACTTTTGGCTAGTTTTAGAATCAAAGAGGGTGTAAGCATCAGAGATGGAATCTCTAATACGACAATTGGCTTGAATTCTAATGTCAACCATGTTATAAAATATTTATTTACCAATGTTCGTTGTAGGTGGATAGTTGGTAAAGTGGTTGATCCCGCCACATAGATGGAGTGGGAGTGACTTGAGTATCTTTTCATACCTGGGAGATAGCTCACAGAGTTGGCCTTGCAGGGGCCAATCATATTAGTGGATTCTAACAGGTATATGGTTTTTTGTAAATTGTTTTGCATTTGCAAGTTGAAGCCTTGGTGTTCCAAGCGAGTGGTAAACTACTAATGCATTGGGAGTTGAAGATGTTTGTTTTGTCTCCAAGTGGGAGATTGTTGGGTTTTATTATGGACCCATATCAAAAGTTAATAAGCCATGTAAAGTTACATGTGTTGGCTTATTGATTAAAGCCCAAAACCCTTTGTACTTGCTTAATGTTTGTTGTGCAAAAAAGAAAGTTATGATACTTTATATATATATATATATATATATATATATATATATATATAGGGGCAGATCCAGAAATTTTCACAAGGGGGGGGCAAGATTATATGAAAATAAAAAATATCAGAAAATATATATATTCGTCAGATTTGAATAAGATATATTCTAAAACTTTGTAACTGTTAGACACATACTTATTACATAAATAATGAAAATTAATGTTTTCATAAACTTCCTCGACGAGTCTTCATTTTTTGAAAGTGCTGCATGATCACTTCATTCTCAATATTGTTGAATATATCTTTTTCAATAAATGTGATCAAACTATCAGCCAACCATTGGTCCCCAATCCGATTTCGTAATCGATTCTTCACTATTTTCATCGCAGAGAATGCTCTCTCTACTGAAGCTGTGGCAACTGGCAAAATTAAAGATAAAGTTATAAGCTTGTAAACTAAAGGATATAAAACATCCTTTTTGGTCTTCACCATCACTTCACTTAGAATTGAAATTTGTTTTAAATCTGCAAACTTTTCCTCAGATCTAACATCTTGAATATATGTCTCCAATTGATCTTCAATGGCCAAGAGTTGTGTCTCTGAAAATTCAAGAGGATAAAACTGAGCAAGACAAATTAGTTTGTCTTTTTCAAAAGAAGAAAATGAGTCACTTGGATTCAAACAAGCCATACACAGAAGTGATTGAGTATTAACTTCATTGAAACGGTTATTGAGCTCTTGAAGTTGCATATCCAAGACAATATAAAACACCTCTACATAATAGTGATGTTTATTCGACTTTTTTTTCACTATTTCTTCGAGATCGACCTCGAACAACAAATATACAATCCATGTCAGGGATGCTAATATCATGCTTGTCACAAAATGAAGAAACTTCAGTCAATAAAGAGTCCCATTCTGAATCTCTCATAAATTGTAATCGTTCTTTGGACATTTTAACCAATTTCATAGCATTTATTATATCCTGATCTTTCCTCTGCATTGCTTGAGATAATTCATTCGTGATACCAAGAATATTTCTCATCAAATGAAGGGTGAAAACAAAGTCAAATGATTGGGGTGAATCTAATAATGTATAGGCTTCAACTTTCTGATCTGATTTTGAAGTATCTTGTATAACAAAGTCAAGAACCTCAATGATTGAACCAAACATATTCATCAAACTAATCAATGTATAATAATGTGAATTCCTGAAGGGATGATTTACTAAACTAGCGGAATTTGATTTAGTAAACTAATTAACATTTAATTATGGATCTATTAATATCATGCAATTTGTTAAAAACATGTAGATTCATGCTTTAAATTTCGAAAATTAAAATCAAAACTTACATTGAGTAATAAATGGAGAATCGGTTGGAGGTTTCTTTACAGCATCAAGTCCTCAGCAACATCGAATCTTCTACGCTATATCCCGATCAATCAAACGAAACCCGATTGTGGAATCGAACTTTAGAAGAAATTGGGAAGAAGAAAAAATATTTTCTTCCCAATGAACTAGGAAAATCGGCTAAGGGGGGAGGGAGAAGGAAGAGAGAATTCCGAATTTCTAAGGAATTTAATTGTATGATTTATGAATGACCCAACCCTCCTATTTATAGAAAAATAGGAATCCTAATCTCATTAGGATTAATCTATAGAGATAAATACAAAAAGAAAAAAGATTATCTCTTTCCTTTATCTTGCAATTTCGAAAATGCCATAGATAAATAGGAGATTATTTTCTTTTCTTTATTTTATTTATCTTGGGTAAATAAATCTATATAATTATTATAGGATATAATTCAAATAATTATCTCCTACAAATTATCTATGAAGGCCAAAATTAATAATAAATAATTAATAAATCAAATTTATTTAATTAATTATTTTGGGCCTATTTCAATTGGGTTCATTAATCCAATTGGGCTTGAAACTCTCTCTTAAATTAATAAGTCCAACTTAATTAATTTATTTATTAATTACCATTTAAATAAAATATTTTTATTTAAACAATTAATAATATTAATATTTTCTCCCGACTAAATATTATCAAATTATATTTAATTATTAATTTCCATTTAAATAATTTTCATTATTTAAATAATTAATAATAAATATTTTAATTATTAATTTCCATTAAATAAACTCATTATTTAATTAATAATTTTATTGATAACATTTTATTATTAATTAATTAATTATTAATTCCGTTCAAATAAAATTTATTATTTAAACAATTAATAATTGTTAATTAATTTCAAATTATTAATTACCATTTAAATATACTCAATATTTAAATAATTAATAATATCTAATTAATAATATTTCATTATTAATTTCATGTTTAAATAAACTCATTATTTAAACAATTAATAATGTTTATATTAATTACCGTTTAAATATACTCAATATTTAAACAATTAATATTGCCTATTTTAAGTAATTCACTTTACTTAAAAATTTCCATTTCTTCTACTTGATTTCGCGACTACGATATTTGGGCTAGCATAGGGACCCGATGGACCTATAGATCATGGGCTTAATAATTAGTCAATTAAGTGATTAACACATAATCGGTTAATTACTTATTATCTAACTATGAATAATTCCACTATAGATTCATAGCTGAACTCCCCTCACTATAGATGAGTTATGTCCATTTAGTTTATCTTTATTTATATCCGTGATATAATCCTTCACGTGGAACCCTCATAATTACAAAGTGGATAAATTTACCGTTTTGCCCCTGTAATTACCGCTTTATCCTTGTGTTCCCGCTGATTCTCTAATGAACATTATCTTTAGTTGAACTAGAGATAATATACTTCGTGATCAATAGAAGTCGTGGCGCCACTTGTTCATGTCTCGAATCGAGACATCAAGGGAGTTTCCTAAAGTTCCTAAAATATTTAGGTATCGCACCGATACCGGTTAATTTATAGGAAAGTTATGAATTCCATCTTGTGAAAATGAGTTCCCAGCTACTTATCTAGTCATGTTCCCAAAACATGAGTGTATTGAGCGTTCTTACAGATCGCTCTCAACTATGTGAATCAAAGAACATAACTCCACAAATAGGAGTCCGCATTTCACTCGGGATTGAGATCTATCACGGTTGATAAACTTAGTTTGATATTCGATCATTTCTCGTAAAACCGGTACTAAGGAGAAATTTGATCGAACATCGTGGTCCTGTCTTATACAATCAACATTGTATATGATACTTCCATTTCATGTCTCCCACATGAATGATCAGGATTCGATCATTTGTCTATAAACAAAATGCGAAGCTATCAACAGTGTTACCAGGATAAGGTTCCCAAACGTTATCCGTTTACTATAGACACGTTTAAGTTACTCATCTGGACTTTAATCCTCTCGTATGACTCACATACTAAGTCGTGATTTCATAAGAGTAACTTAGGGTTTACTATTTGAATGTTTGATATTTATATATTTCCATATATTCCTAATATCATTAATTGAATCAATCTAGATAATATAAAGAACTTATGTTTATTTATTTAATTTATTCTTAATAAATTATTATTATTAAATAATTACAAGTTCTAGGACACCATTCCTAACAATTCCAACGTGTATCTCCTGGACATTTAAGAGTAGTTCCTTGATTCAAACCTTGTCCACTTAAAAGTTCACCATTATCAAATGCTTCTCTGTTTTTTATTATTTGAAATTCTTGAAGAATGTCATGGCCCTTACATGATGCACCAACAAAGTTTACAACACTTGAAACTACATTAAAAAATAGGACAACTTGCACATTATTTTTTGCAACGGCAACAAGAGCCAACTGAAGCTGATGGGCAAAACAATGCACATTGTAAGCATGTTCATTTTCTCTTAAAATCAATGCTTTAAGCCCATTGAACTCACCTTGCATATTACTTGCTCCATCATAACCTTGACCTAGTAAGTTTGATAAGCTTAAGCCATGCTTAGCAAATATCGCATCAATTGCTATTTTAAGTGATGAAGCAGTTGTGTCTCCTACATGGGTAATATCTAAAAAACGCTCAATCACTTGTCCTTGTTTATTTGCATAACGAATAGCCACTGCCATTTGTTCTTTCATTGATACATCACGAGCTTCATCTACTAGAATGCAGAAAAAAGAATTTCCAAGATCTTTGATAATAACCTTACTTATTTCAGTAGCACAAGTATTTGCAATATCTTTCTGAATATCCGGTGCCACAAGCTTTAAATTTCCAGGACTGTTATCTAAACAAACTCTTCTAATATCATCATTATGGTTAGCTAGAAATCCTAATATTTCAAGAAAGTTTCCTTGGTTGTTTGAATCATTTGATTCATCATGGCCACGAAATGCTAAGCCTTGTCTTAGAAGAAAGCGAACATGATCAACGAGCGACTAACCGTATCCGATAATCATGCGTGTTTGATCTGTTTGCTTATTTAATAAAGAATTAACGTGTTGGTCTTGTTTCATCAAAGCTTGACAATTTTTTGAAGCTTGATTATGAATACTATTGAATCCCCCAACATGTTCTTGTAGTTTCTGCTTCTTCTTCCAATTTGTAAATCCATCCAAAACAAATGTGTCAGAGCCCCCTTGATACTTTTTACAATCTGGTTTAAAAAGATAGCAACATAAACAATAAGCCGCTTCCTTCGAAATGCTATTCTAACCATGTGGGATATTCATCAAACCAAGATGAACTAAATCTCCTATGAAGTTTTCCATGTAAGGTTTGTTTAAATTTATGACCACGAGGTTGACAAGGACCTTTCAACCAATAAGCTCTCCGAATTGAATCTTGCTCATTAGGATGATAAGATGATATTGGCTTTCTTAATGCAGGGTCGGCCATCAAATTTGCTAAATTACTATCTCTTTGTCGCTCCTCATTTTCATCCAAACAACTCTTTTTTGCTCTATCATGTTCTTTGTCAGGAATTTTAATAGAATCATCCGTCGATTTTCTTTTAACCACAAATTTATCCATAGCTAAAAAAACAAAAAAATTGTTTTAGAGACAAGAGTTAAATTTTTATATATGTAAAATTTAAATCAACAAATTAAGAAGAAGTAAAAAACTTTAACATTAAAAGAAAGACAAACAAATGTGTATTAAGTGAAATCATGGGATAAATTTGTACTAGGCATGGCAGGAGATGAAGATCCAAATAATTGAAAAACTAAACAACTAAAACCTAAAATTTAAAACATAAAACTAATCTAATTCATATAATACCTCAAACTCAAAAGGGAAGTTGGCAGAGATGGAGGCTGGAGGCGCAAAGAACAATGATGATGAATCGATGATGTATTGTGGTTTGATATATTTTAAGTTAAAAAGATTTTTTTAGAATAAATAAGTATCTAAATAATATCTTTTTTAAAAAAGTAAATAATGATTTAAATGAAAAATCTACTGAAATTTTTGATTGATTTAGTCTAGATAATTAGATATTAAAAATAAATGATATTTTTAAAATTAAGATGTAAAAATTAAGAAATTGGATAATAAAAAATAAAATTTGGTCGGGAGAAGGGGGGCAAAATTTAGATTTCAGTTATATATTTATTAAATTTCAAAAATTAGGGGGGGGGGGCAAATCTCATAAAATTTGTAAATTATATATTTAAATACATAGAAATATACTAATTTCAAGAATCCAAGGGGGGGCATTGCCCCCCCCCCTCCCTTACACTTGGCTACGCCCCTGTATATATATATAATCTATATCTATCTATAACATATCTAAATGTGGCTATGTAGGGAGAAACATTCGTTTCCCATTTTATCCCTATATTTGTACTATAATCCATTTTTATCCTTTTGCCCCTATTTAATATTTATTTTGAATTTTATCTATTCAATAAATGGTTTTCTTTATTAAAAAATCTTTAAAAATAGGTTAAAAATATTATAGTGTTTTGAAGTTTTGCTTCAATCAAGTGCATGCATGCATCAATCTAAACAATAAATGTGTGGCATTTACGAAGCCATTTCATTCCTTGAATCTTGGTGGAGATTTACTTTAAAAAACTCACCTTTGATCTGTATTCTAAACCCACCACCTATTTTCCTCCAACCTTCTATATTAGTTTTCCTCATTTAAAAAGAAAATACCCTATTTCAAAAACACCAAGCTTAAGGAAGCCAATTTCTCCATATTTTCCCGTTGTTCTTGGGTCTGAAGAATTATCCAACAAGATTTTGATACTAATTTCTCCAAACATACTCATTGAAATATAAGCATTAACAACGATCGATAGCTTTTATGAGGTTTGTGAAAGGCTGAAGAGGTATAGAGAAGAAGTTGCTGAAAAAGTTACAATTCGAAAAAATTGGGTAAGGAATAATTGCTTAAAGATTGGATTGATTATTCCGCTTTTGATAGAATTCATGATTGCTGATGGAAGACAAACTAATTCTCGGTCTTTGAGGGTAGAGGGTGGATGTTAAAATTAAGATTGAAAATATTTGGTTTTTAATTTTCAATTTAGATTTTTATATTATTTATAGAGATGTTATTTTATACATGTGGCTATGGCTACTCAATAATAATAGTTTCTTTTGTGATTTTGTTTAGATTGTATGGGAGAGGTGTATAAAAAAATCCTCTTTAATCTATCTCTGTTTTTTCTTTTATTTTAGAATAGATTTGTATTTTATAATTATTTTTCATTTCTTTGTCTGAAATCTTACTCTCTTTTTTTTATAACTCCTAAAATCTTACTTTAGAATAGCTTTGTAAAATTATTTTTTTAAAATAGAAATTATCTCAAATAATATAGTTCTAAACTAATTATTTTCTAAACATTTTTAAACCTATCTAAATAATAGTTTAATACTTACTGAACTATTAAATAATTTATTGAAATTCGGTTTTTTTTTAGAATAAATTATTAAACTGTTATTTGAATAAATTTTAAAATATTTTGACATTTCAATAATTATTATGCAGAAATATGCTACTTTATTAATTGACATTTTCTAAATTAACTTTGCTAATTAATACTCATTGTAAAAATGAGTTTTATTTTCTTTTAATATAATTTCAAAAGGGGGTTTAGAAGACACGTCAAATATGAGTTTTTGAATGGTAAGGTATTTGGGGATTTATTGATTGTGTTAGAAATTATATATTTTAATTTAATTAGATAAAAAATATTTATTCTTTATAGTTTAATTACGTGTATAATTAGATGCTTAAAATTCCAAAAATTATTTTTATTAGAAATACAATTTTAATTAATTTAATGAAAAAAAATCATTTCTTTAAATACTGACTTTGTCAAATTACTTGATTTTTTATAAAAGTTATTATTTAATATAATATATATTATATTTCACATCGTCTTCTTATAAAAACAAAATTTAAAACTTTAAAAGCACGTGCAACTCACGTAATTTTCAACTAGTATATATAAAGTTGGCCATGTCATCACTTCTCACTATTGGAAAAGTCGATGGATTTTTTACGTTTTGTGGCGGTGGGATTCTTTGATATATTATATGTTGAGGCGTTGTGGTTCATGACCTAGTGAGCGAGAAAAAAAAATCTACGGCGTTTTTTTTTCTTTGTCGAGGGCAGTAGGTGTTTTTGGTGAATAATCCACTTTGGGTTATTTGGAGTTGTTCATTATTGAGAGAAAATATAGAGTTATAGTGTCATTTGGAGTTGTTCATTATTGAGAGAAAATAAAGAGTTACACAAAGCTCGTCTTCTAGGTGATTGTAGGTCTCAACAGGTTGGAATTGACTGTTATGACACTTTTAGCCAGATAGTCAAACCGGCTACTATTCGGACAATACACAGTATTGCCTTATCTAAGTCTTGGTCAATTCATCAGTTGAATGTCAAAAATACCTTTTTCCATGGTATTCTAAGTGAAACAGTTTATATACATCAACCTTAGGGGTTTTGAGATTCCACACTTTCTGATTATGTTTGTCTGCTCAAGAAGTCTCTTTATGGCCATAAACAAGCCCCTTGTGCTTGGTATCAACGATTTACGGACTATGTTGCCACTATTGGTTTCACTCGTAGCAAATCTGATAATTCTCTGTTCATTTATTGTCATGAAACTAACATTGAATATATCTTACTTTAAGTTGATGATATCATTCTCACTGCTTCATCAGATGCTCTTCGTCGATCTGTTATGGTTCTTCTCCGCACAGAATTTGATATGAAGGATTTGGGGCCTCTCAATTATTTTTTAGGCATTGATGTGACCCGACGCCAATATGGACTATTTCTTTCTCAAAATAAATATGCCGAAGTGAACGAGCCGGAATGTCAAATTGCAAGCCTTGCCCTACACCAATCGACACAGAAGGCAAATTAATCTCTTTGACTGGCGCTCCATATGATGATCCTACCCACTATCGTCGGTTGGCAGGTTCACTACAGTATCTCACTCTCACAAGGCCGGATATCTCATATGTCGTTCAACCAGTATGTCTATTTATGCACGATCTGAAGGTTGAACACATGAATGCATTGAAGCGTATTTTACGCTATGTCCTAGGTACAATTCATTATGGTCAGCATTTGTATGATTCTACACTTCAATCAATTACATCTTATACAGATGTCGATTGGGATGGATGTTCATACACTTGACGATCCACTTCAGGTTATTGTGTTTTTCTTGGCGACAACCTGATATCGTGGTCCACCCAACACCAACCCACCCTGTCTCGATCTAGTGCTAAAGATGAATACAGAGAAGTTAAAAATGTTGTCTCTGAATCCTGTGGAATTAGAAATCTCCTCCTTGAACTACATTGTCCAGTTCATAAGGGAACACATGTTTATTGTGATAATGTTAGTGCCATTCATCTTTCGGGAAATCTAGTTCAACACCAACAAACTAAACACATAGAAATGGATATCCACTTCGTTCGAGAAAAAGTCCGGCATGGTGAGGTGCGCGTCCTACATGTTTGAGACAGTCTAAGCGTCCGTGAACCTCCATTTTTTACTACGGGGGAGTGTTATAATAAAGTGTATAATCGTTTGAATATGTATTATCTTTGACTTAGCCATGTATATCCATGTATTTTAGTATTTCCCACCATTGTAGGCTTATAGCTAACTGATTGATATCAGTTATATTCCTACGATTGTAACCTCATATTAAAAAGGCATATATCATATATAAACTAATGGGTTAAATGAGAATGATCACGGTTTCAAATTCTTTCAGTAAGTTTCTTTACTTTCTTCTCACTTGGTAAGAGTTGGGAGATCTATTGTAACTGTGGTAGAATAAAATTTGGGAAAGATTGTAATTTGATGGGGTTCGGTATGCAGCTGAGGAAAAAAAACTATGAAAACAGGTTTGTAATTTTGGAGGTCCAATTTCTGTAAGTCTAATATAACAAATAAAACACAAATTATAAATATAAACAATATAAAATTCATAAAACTTTGATATAATTATATAAACATAACAAATATAGGGTTGAAGATTTTTCCTTTTTATTATTATTAAGTTTGGAATATGTATATAGGATTGGTTTGGATACTTATAAGAATCTGTTAAACTTATTAATAGGTTTGGACACTTGGAGGTTGAAAAAAGTGAACCTACCAATTTGGTTTGATTCAAGACAGTTGGATTAGTTTGGATATTTTCACCCTACTTTGACACTTATGTTGAAAAATAGAAGAACAATATAAAGAACACCTATGTAATGGTTGTTAGCTTGTGGACTAAAGGAGATTGAAGAACAAAAATTAAAGTATGAATAAAGAACTCCCGATATGATATAAATGATAATCACCAATTTGTAAATATAATATTTTTAAAAACAAGTTAATCACTGATTGACTATAATATAAATGATAATCACTTCACATTATATTCTACAGACTCACATAATTCGATGATGGATTTGACGTGTTAATCAACTATTAACATTAATCAATAATAAACATTTACTATGGATATTTTTGTGAATTATAGTAATAAGTAATTGACAAACTCAAAGTCTACTATAATTGCAAATATTTTAGAAATTATATTAGATTTGTAATTTTTTTTTTTTTAAATACTATTTTTAGCATTATAAATATCAAAACATAGTGAGATGTAGTGAAGATTTAAGCTGGGACTTTGCAACAGATATCATAGATATCATCTAAAGGAGCATGGTCACCGGTTCCTTCATCTTTCCAACCATACAACAATTGCTTGCCTTTGAAAACAAACATTCCTCCCTAAATACAAGAAACATGAAAATGAGTACTTTCATAATTTGAACATAGCATAGTATTTTTTTTTCTTTGAACAAAACCGAAAATACCTGTTGCAATACACTACTTCTATCATCTGGGGTTGCATCAATCGTATAATTTTTCACAGCTTTTTGCAAAGCTTCAAATCTTGAGAACACCTTGGCCTAAATTAAATTGACGATTCAGGGAAAATAAATATAAAAGCAAAATATGCAAATAAATACTCAAAATAAATGATGCCGATGGCGATAGCTAGGTAGCTGGAAGGGGAAAAAAATTACACTAGCTGGATTGAAGAATGTACGACCAAGACCGTAGTATAAATCCAGAATGTTATATGCCTGAGAATATATGATGGTTAGCTTTTACAATAAACAAAATAGAGTTAGAATAAAAATCGAAAATGCTAATGCTATATAGACACATAAACATTACCTTCCGGTCAGGATCAGCATAAAGGCAATCCATTGGAAATGGCAACTGAGAGTTCAGAAGATCAAGAAGAAATATTATTTCTATGAGTAATAATAATTGTTTTTTTTTTAATAAATGTAGTATGTGTTTGTAATATGATTAGAAAGATATTGTGACTATACTTCCTTTCCATTAAAAATATCTAAATCGAATAAGGTCGAGAGTTTAATGACATAATTTAGAGCATCTAAATTGAAAAATAGTTTTGTGTAAAATCTTTCTAGAATCAAGCTCAAAAGCATATTTCATTAAGATAATGAAAAGGAAATAGAAAATGTCACAAGAACCTAAAAAACCGTCATTTGACTACAAGTATGCAGTATTCTATGCAAAAAGAAAGACACCCAACAAATTAAAACAGATGAGCCAGCCCAAAAAAAAAAAGTATAACACAGAAAGCTTCAGATACTAACACAAAAAATAGGTATTTCATTCCCACACAGATTCTGATGGACTCTCAACACCTTAAACACTCTTTGTATTTCTGAAGCCATATACCCCATAAAATAACAAAAACAAAACAGAGATATAGTGGAGGGTTATTTTTCCCTGATAGTTCCATGTTCAACTCTATTTTGGCTATTATGTGGAGGATTTGGCTCGAAAAGTATGATAGAATCTTCAACGACTTCACCTGCACTATTCAGGAACTTCGGCTTTATTAAAACAAAAAAATCAGTTCCCTTTGATGCACTCACTCCAACCTCTTCTTTAATTACAGATTCTCCATTATTTTGGCCAAAAAGACTTGTTTTTATCTAAGTTGGTTACCTTGATTTCATTTTTCAACCCTTTTGTCGTATTCTTTTCATATATCAATAAAAAGTTTGTTTCTTGATATTCTTTATCTCAATACTATCATTTCTTCATCGAGATAGACAATTAGGATGAGTGCTTGCTCAAAGTAATAGCTCAAGGCATCCATAATATCTTTTGGTTACAGGAGGAACTAAAGATGGGAATTGAACTACCTATGAAACTTTTATTGTGACAACAAAGCAACAATTAATATAACTCATAAGTCATAACCATGTTCAACATGATAGAACTAAACATGTGGGAATTGACGGCACTTCATGAAGGAAAACATTAAAAATGGGTTAGATCGATATTCCTATGTTCCAAGATGTGATGATCTGATTGTTGATATCTTCACTAAAGGACTTTCTATAGATTCCTTTTAGGATGCCATATGCAAGTTGAGTCTCCTCGGGTATCTTTGAAGCAACTTGAGTGAGAGGTTTTAAAGATTATTCATGATAAATATATCTTCATAGTTTTTATTTATACAATATATGGTGAGGGGATTCAAATCTCTAACTTGATAGAGGAAATACAAATGTATTATCATTGGGAAAAAGCCTGATTAACAAAGTGTAATAGTTAGCCGTAATTAGTTGTTAAAGATGTATTTATTTATTTCCTTGTGAATTTTTGTATTAGTGGTCAAACCGGTTAAATTTCAAGTTTTAGGATGAAAATTAAGTTATTTACATTTTCCATTATTCGATGTACTTTTTCTACACAAAATTAATTCCTATTCACACATGAATTCTATAATATTTTCCTTTTTCTACACAAAATTAAAGTTCAAAGGTATATTTGTTGTTTCGAATATCCAATCAATATCTTTAATGTTCTTTCCTTTTTGCTCCCAAACTATTTAACTTAACTGAGGTTTTACAACATTAATTTGTGTACCTCTTCACATAAGTTTGGAGTTTCATTGTGCTCCCCACCCAACATTACATTACTTCTGTCAAAGCTAAAATCTATCCCCCTGCTCCCTGCACAACCTCTCCGATTTTCCCAAGCCCATCAGAATCTAATGTTTGTACTTAGCTTCCACTTTGGATTTAGACATTAATGAAATGTCCTTCTAGCATGTACCCTACAACCCACACTCTCCATCTATCTCAATGCCATGAACTTTTCACTAAGAGAACCTTTGTACAATGATGGAAATTGTCTAAAGCCTTAAGAGGATGAAATACTTAGAGTATGAATTCATCGAAATTCCTTATCTCATGTTTTATGTACTCCCATTGAAACCAAAGAAATGCATCGCCATCAAGATTCACAAGGACTGCTTCCAACTCCCCATGCTCAATTAGTTCATTCCAGGAGAAATAGCTCTCCATTAAAATATCCACAATCTAGATTACTTCCATTGAACACTAGCATCTCTAGTCATTGAGCTCGTACATTAATTTCAACAATTCCTTATGAGTAATATTGCTTTTCAATCATTTCTAGACAACGTTCCTACCGTTGGACGTATCCATCTTCAAAGTTTGGAAAGTGAGTTCTCCGACAACAGTTCTTCGAGCTTACTCAAAATCATGTGCATTCCTAGCTCAAATTTCATGGTGCACCTCCATTTGAATAGTTTCCATTTAATCCTCCATTGCATCTCTCAAAACATTGATCTTCTAGCCAACATTCTTATTGTAAGGCAGATACCAACTGATATATCTTACTTAAGCAAGAGTAAGCCATAATTTAAAGTCTGTTACAGAGAAATCACAGTTAGAGAAATGCTTCGTAATTTTATTATGAGAACTATTGAGTCTTGTACTCTCCCAATTTTTATTAACAAAGTTAAGGCCGTCATAAGCACATTCACACAGTAATTTACCATCATTCCCAGCCTCTAACTAACTTTGGGAGTACCTTGTTGACAATACCATAAAAAGGTTAAAGAAATCTAATAACTTAAGCTCTTAGGTCTATTGGTTATTAACATGGTGGTATCAAAGTAAAAGGTTTTCAATTCAAACTTTTGTTATGTTATTTGGTCCCATTTCATATTAATACTTCACATGTTAGGCATTTGTTAATAATCAAGCCTTCATGTGAGGGGAGTGTTGAGAATACCTTGAAAAGGTCAATTTTACCTTAGCCTAAGAGTTTAAGTTTTACGTCTAGTGGTGATTTATCACACACCCTCATATTGCCTCACTCATAAATACAAAAGGGTACACATAACTTACATGTATCAAAATATTAAATGGACCCTGGCTGTTTAACTAACATTCGCCTATCTTAGATTAACGATTTCATTTTATTCAGTTGCCCAATATTCATCTTTCTAGCATCCCTAAGGTGAATTTGGAGATTATCAGTCCTATGAATCAGACCATTACAACACTATTAGAGAAATGGAGATTCGGTTTCAGCTTTTCCTACAAAAGGCTTTGGCCATGGTTCAACCCACACCTTCAAGAGGGCCAAAAGATACAAAGGAGGATTTGCTTCGACCTCGGGGTATTGAATAAACCTCCTGGACCTCAACACAAGTCTTCCAAGCCACATCAACAACCCCTTTTGTCAATTCACATTGTATGCAACATCTAAGTTCCTCTCGACACTCAAGCCTTATCGTTCTTGACCCAGGAAATCTCATCACAGGGGTAGGAACTCAAGACCTCCTGGTCTAATACCATATTAAATATGTTAAATCACCCAATAGACCCAAAAGCTTAAGCTAATGGGCAAAGGTAAATTTAATCATATATCTCAACAACACTCATAGCCATGATCATTTACTTGGCCTAGATTTGCTTACTCAATAAAGCTATCATTGCACATGTACGAAGAATTTGTATGACTAACCTAAGGACCCCAGCAATCCCAAGTAAAGGAAGAATTTTCCATCCAAGTCTAATAAAAGTAAAACATTAAGTTACATAAACTAAGGAGGTCAAAAAGAATCCATGATAGGATTTAAGGGCATTCAGTTTCCATCATCCTAATTGCTCTAATGATTATATAGGCATTTTCTCAAGGTTACATCTACCATAACTGACTTTCATTTTAATCTTGCCCTAGACAACTAGCCCATGAGATCCAATCAAGTATTTGATCAATCATTTTGAAGACTTCAAAATTAGTGCAACAGTTCAATTCTTAATTTGCAAAAGAACAGTTGCAATATAAATGAATGTAAATCAATAGATATGAGAATACAAGAAAAAAATACAGAGCCAGCCCTACCCACGCCAGTTCAGGTCAGTTTAACCAATATGCATAACATATCATCAGATGACTTAGCAAGCCTGTACATTCAATAGTTTAAAAGATCATGCAGTCACAAACATTCGCATGATAGTTGATACAAGAAAAATTAATACCCGCTCTGCTAAGATACGAGCTTTATTTGGAGTACCGATGCCTACAGCGATTAATCTAACACCAGAAGAATCAAATCTTGCTTTGGATTCTTTTAAAGTGGAAGCCAATTCCCAGCTAGAAATAAGAGTAAAAAGCTGTCAAGTCATAAGCAAGAACTGCAGAGGGAATCACAAAAATTAGAAATGAATCTGTTTTTTTTTTTTTTTTGTAAAGGAAAAATAAGTCAAATGGCTGACCAGCAAGGGCATCCAAAATGCCTTAAAAGTGAAACAACAGCAATTCCCTGAAAGAAGATACTAATTAAATACCATAACATAACATGCTAAAACTTGATAAATATAACACTATTTCACTCACAAAAGTAAACGTTTCCAAGTACTTATTTAACAATGAAGAGCTAGTTGAAGAATAATCTCATTTGTTGATTAAAGACAATAGCCTTGACTTCTTTATAATTGGAATTTGAATTCAAATATCCATGCTCCACAGTAAAAATTGGAGTCTCTATGATAAATAAATTATTGGGAAATTTTCAAAAACTACCCTAAACTATGGGTTTCATTACATTTGCACCCACGAATTTTCAATTTGATCAATTACACGCCTGAAGTACATTAAGTGTAAAAATTTGTACATTCCATGAGTGGCGTTAATTATTCTGTTTACCAGCCCTCACGTATGAGTCAACATGTGCTTATGGTCCTCTTCTTCCTCATTTTAGTGCAGCATTCAAGAGAGAGAGAGCAGGTAGCCTAGGTAAACGAAAGAATAGACCTTAAACGCTGGAATGTTTCCACAAATCAACAGGAAACTCAAAGTTCAAGCCAGCGCTGGACTGGATTGAAAGCCAAATTTGGTTTTCAGGGTGGGTTGCTTCCAATTCCATGTCCAATTATGTTTTTTTTTTCTTGCAAGTATGAGTGTTGTATGGAAGTGGATTGAAATTGAATTGAGTTCTTCCATCATGTAATGTATGGTATGCTTGATATAAAACAAAATTAAAATAAATCCAATCCAATCCATATATTTGCCCTGCAGTTGATTCCGGTTTAAGATTGAGGTTCTATACTTTTTCGGAAACCAGAACATTACAGACAGATAGGAAACCGAGGGAAATGGCACGCATTAAACTCTTCAAATTTCTTCCAATTCCATTTCTAAAGAATAAAGAAGCACTTGTTGCAGATTGCTTGTCTAAAGAATAAATTTCTTCCAATTCCATGTCTAAAGCACTTTTGCTTTAGTTCATTCAGGGTCCTACTAGCTTGCTTGGGTTTTGTTATCTCCAATTGAAAATCTGTGGGTGTACGTGTATCAAACCCCATGGTTGATTTTTCATTTTGCCCAAAAATTATTTAAAATTCAAAACCTACACAATTATTGTGAAGAGGTCCTTTTTTTACATAAATCAATCAAAATCCGATTGATTCCTGGACACTCGTACACTTATCAATGAAAAGTTGGTTTCGTATCAAGAGAAAAACAAAATTAAAAAAAGTTGCGGAAAAGTATAATTTTATGTTCAATTGGGACAATTTCTCATCAAAATAAGTGATCAATTGATTTCATTCAGAACTTATTCATTTGGTTAATTATCAGAACCAATAAGCTTAAGAACTTGAAATATAAAAATAACAAAACACAATAAAAAAAAACAGAAAGAGAAACTACCATTGAATAAACCAATAAAAAGAAAAGCCAAAATTGTTTACCTCTTCCTGATCCCATAGATCCTTGAACAAAACTGGGTCACCCACAGCAGTAAAAATGGCAATATCACCAAGAATCTCTCCAATATCAGAGCTGTACCCTGAACTAGAGGAAGCCTTCGCAACGAGACACGAACCGAACCGTGTTCGACGATGGGAATAGACAAGAGAAGCAGGAAGAGCACAAGGCTTGAGTAGTGGAATTGAGGGAAATTGGGAAGGGATATTGAAAGAGGAAGGAATCCAAAGAGAAGTGGATCCAAGGGACTTTAGGGTCTGAGCACAAGTCAAAGACATTGCTAAAATCTTAGGACCTCAATTTTAGCTTCAATGAGAACTCCAATATGGAGAGCTATTGCAACAGTTTTCTTTTCTTCTTCTTTCCTTTTTGTGGCGGGAGGGAAGAATACCAACAAACACGTGTTGTAGTTGTGATAAATAACCAGGATTAACTTCAATTATAACCACCTTTAGACAAAATACTTTTAAAAATCTAAATCTTCCCTACACTTTTTTTGTTTTGTTTTAAAACAGTCCTGCACTTTAGTAAAATTACAAGTCACACCTTTCAATCTATTAGTTTTAACGAGATTGAGATACATTTATATTCTACATGTCATAAAAAAAATTTGACAGATGAATAGAACTTTAGAATAAACTCTTCACCCCGTTTGGTTCTTTGTAATCTTAAGATACCTCCATTGATCTAATACCTCGGAGTCTGATGCCAGAATATTTGATTACTGGTAATCTTAGATTGTTGTGTTTGTTTAACTTAACAATAATATGAGAATGCATGGATAATTTATAGATTGTTATGTTTTTTTTATGGGAATTGTATAGGGAAATATGATATATTTATGTTCTTTCTCTAAAATACCCTTATTTACAATTTATACATAAATTTAACAAAATAGTTAAAATATATTCAAATTAAATTCCAAAAAGGCATTGAGAATTGGGAAACCAACAAATAAAAATTAAGGAAAGAAAGAACGAACACTCATTATTGGAGAAGGTAGAATTGTGGAAACGTGAGTATATATTTTTTTCTAATTTTTTTAATTTATTTTTGGCACTTTTCTTAATTGAATAAGGTTAAAATTGTAAAAATGAAGATTGTCTCCTCATGGGAATCATAGAAAGTACCCAATTTTGAAGGGAATCAAATACCCTCATATATGGGGAAATACAGTTTCCGGGAATTTTATATTTATGAGATATTTTTAAATAACTCTCAAACAAACAACGGCATTAGATGCCCTTTACAAGGAAATTTTAGATTACAGCGAACCAAACAGGGGCTTATGTTAATAAGATATAAAATCTATAAATCACACACAAATGTTCAATTTTTTCAAAACTTTTAATTGTTTTGGAACACGTGGTATGCGTATAATATGAATGTGTCTAAATTTCGTTAAAATTTATCGATAGAAGGGTGTGATTTGCAATTTTCCTAAAGTGTAGGGGTATTTTAAAACAAAACAAAAAAAAAGTGCAGGGAAGATTTAACAATAACCCAAAGTGTATGAGTGTATTTTGCATTTATCCCCTTATTTAATTTAAAAAAATATATATATCTATTTCTAACCATTTTACGTGATTTCATATAATTATTTTCCTATTTTATCCTTTATCTCACTATCTCTGTGGCTGTTTTAATTATCATTTCAATTTAGAAACTTTCATTTTTATTTTTTTGTATATTACATCAAATTAGTGGAGATGAGGCTCGAACCTTCAAACTAATGGGAAGGGAGCATGTGCCTAACCACTTGAGCTAAGCTCTGGCCTCTAATTTTGATTTAAACATTCCTTAATTTAAGCGTTATTTATTTATTTTGATATGTTTTATCTCACCATCATCAATGGGCCGAGCCGAAACATTAGAAGGCTCAGGCTTGGCTGAGGCTCGAGCCCAACGAGCCTATACTTTTGGCCGGACCAAGAAAATTTTAAGGCTCGCAGCTCAGCTCATGGGCTAGGCTCACCGACCCGAGCTTGGGCCTAGCTCGTTGGAGCGAGCAAATCTCAGCATATCATATGAGTTCATTTTTGTATTACATTATCTCAAAAACCAATGGTGTATAACTTTGAATCACTTTTTTTTTTGAAAAAAAAAATCACAAGTGTTAACAAAATAAACATATTAAACTTGTTATTTTAAATAGAAAAAAAGTTTGGAAAAAATAAATATATTAAACTTATTTTTTGAACAGCGAGAAAGAAAAAATTGTTCAATTTTATCTGTTAAAGAATTTAACAATTTTATTTTATCCTATTTAGTAATTACACAAAAGTATCAACTTTAAAAAATAGATATTTTTATTAATTATTTCATTCATGAATATTTGAGAATAGAGTGCATCACTACAATATAAGTACACCTCAACTAGATGCACCAACTCATTTGTCAATCGTATGCATTTTTCTCAACTTATATTGTAGTGATGCACTTTTCGGGCATATAATATAAAAAGAAATGAGGTATATTATTATTTTTTATCTTTAATTTTTTAAATTGGTAATAATATAATATTCTATTTAAATAATAAATAGATATTGCTAGCTTTATTTGGGCCGAGCTCGAGTCGGATCGTTGGATCGGCCCTATGGAGGCTCAAACTAGCCGGCGAAATAGAGGTTCATATCCAATCCAAACATTTAACGAGCCGAGCCGGCCCGTCAAACATTGACTTTAGAGCCGAGCACGAGCCGAGCTTAGGTAGGCCTTTAGGCCGCTAGCTGGATGATGATGATGAGTTTTATCAAATCTTTTTAGGGTTATATTAATAAGGGTGCCAATTTTTTTTTATTACAATTATGTTTAGTCAGCCACATAAATTACATGAATGGCCAAAACCACCTGCCGGAAAATTTAATATCCCACTATTATAAGAAAGATAATTAATACTAATTATATTGAATCTATATCCCACAATTATAGGAGAGTTTTTCGATAAAAAAAACACACACACATACATGGGTAAATTGACAATAACCACCCCAACCCTAAAAATAAAGCTTTATATCCCCTTCCTTAAAAATAAGAGATTCTTGCCACTTGAAGAGAGAAATGGAGGAATGCAAAGTTAGAAATACCTCTGCACGGTTACACAAGGAAAATGGCAGAAAATTAAGTCACAATTTTCAAAACCCATGCAGCAGAAATAATGAAGATTAATGCGACCCTTCTTCTTCCTCTTAAAAAAAAAAACTTGCATTCATAAATTCTATTTTCCTTCCATTACTTTCACTTTCCCTCTTCCATTCTCTCACTTTCAGAATTCGAAACCCAAAATCCAAACAAAAAGAAAAAAAAATCATTTTCAAATTTCATTACCCATACAAAAACGATGATTCAAAAACGTTGAAAGATTTCAGAACCCTTCAAGCAAATGTAAGTATATCTACTTCTAGGGCTATATATATTTTTTTCACTTTAAACATTTCTCATATCTAAAAAATCTTTCTTTGTATTTCAGTTTTTTAAAAATAGAAAACGATGAAGAACAACTACCAGTGATGGATGATAATGAAACGTTGAAGATCATGAAGAGACGCATGAGGATGAACAAGAAACATTAGCCACGATGATGATGAAGAAAACAAACTGGAAAAACAGGTTTGAACCCTAAACCCATAAATTTTTGTTACTTCAAACTGAATATGTCAGATCTGTAAAAATCACGATATATAACGTATACTGGATATTTCTTAAAATTAGGGAAGGAGGAAGAATGCCCAATATTAATGGAAATCGATACATATAATTCTAATCTATGTTGTATATGCAGTATGTGTTAAAGATATGTATAATTGATATAATAATTGTTTACATGTTGAATAGGGGCCTGAGCTTATGCAACCTAGAGAAACTTGATCAATGCGGTAAAAAGTGCCAGAAAAAAGAGTAGCAAAGGGGATGGAGTAGGGAACCAAAAAAGGAAAAGACTACAACTAATGAAGATAGGCCTCATTTCAACCTTAGGAAGGATGTGAAGAGGATTGTTAACCTTTAATTTCTTGTTTGGTTTTTAGATGGATAGAAATACTACTTGGGTTTGCTTATGTTTTTATTTTTTTGGATTCTAAAATATTTGAGATTGATTGTGTTTTGATGACATTTTGTATTTTAAATTTATTGCACTAATGAACCACATGCCTTCATGTTCAATTATATTCCTTAACTTCCAATAGTTTCAATATTTTTTATTTCTTTCATAAAGGATTATCGCAATATGAATTAAATATGTTATGGGTAAGCACATACTATCATTTAAAAAAAACAAAACCACAATCAGAAACAATAAAAATGTGAGAAAAGATCCATTTAATCAATAAAATGTACCAATGATAAAAAAACAAAACATCCAGATTTTTTTTTTATAAAACTAACGTATATGTGTCATATACAATAATGTCATACCAAAATATGCTAAGTATTTGTTTTTATATAACATACAAAAAAAACATAAGTTACCTAGAAAACAATTGTATATTTTATACTCGTAGTACTTTATTACACCATATAAATAATATAAATAAAATTAAAATAGATGAACAACAAAACGCTCACAAAAAAATTGAGAAAACATTCAAAGAATTCAAATAATAACTCTTAGATAAAACATTAAAACATCTCAAAATTTTCCAACAAATCCATCAGATCAATAATGTTAGATTAGATGTATTCTGATTATATAAATTAGTGTATACGTATAAAACGAACAAGATCGAAAAATGTTGACAATGTCGCCGATATCGAAAAAATGACGCCTCAAATACCGATAGGGGGGAGGGAAGAGTCGTTTTTCCCGGAAATCGATGATATATCAGAAAAATTGCTAAGATGTCGGTGAAATCGTCGAAATGTCGTTGGAATATCTAGGATGTCGTCGGAAATTCTGGTTCATCTTTGTAGTGTTTGAGTTTATAGATGGTTCAAGAAAAAAAACAGAGAGAGGCGGCTGAGGCTGTGAGGAATGAGGAGAGAGGTTGTTCTATTTGTAAAATTATTTATCTTGTTAAAGTGAAAATGGTGGGTTATAGGTTTTCTTTGGGCCTTTTATTTGGTCTTTTAAGTATTAAAGTGGCTCATATAGGGCTTTTCTTTTTTAAAATTTAAAATTACAATATTTAAGTAAGTGAATATTTTAAAATGTTTAATAAATTGGATATAAAATTTAAAAAAATATAAAAATATTGAATTATTGATGTTTATTTTTATATTAAATTATATTTTTTATTTTTAATATAGAGTTAGTTTGTGAATTATATTAAAAAAATTAAAAAAATTGAAAAATTCATCGACTCAAAGATCGACACTTCCCGGAATATTCGTCGACATCGACATTGACATTTCCGTAAAATTGACTTGTCGACATCGATATTTTTATCCTTGAATACGACATAATAAAATACAATATATAAGACATATATGTTTTCTTAAACTTCTTAACTGACATAATCAGATATTACAGGATCATCTTCTACATTGTGAATGTTCAACACTTCTTGAAATTGGGATAAAATCTGGACAGCCACAACCACATCTTCAACCTTGTCATTTGTTAACCCCACATTCTCTTGAAAATCTTCATATTCAACAATAACCGAACAAAGATAACATTTCATTCTAAAAAACGAACATAGGAAATCGCAGTCATCATCGCCATCAAAAGGAATGTACTTTGTTACATTAAAATTAGAAATAATCTTGATAAACATACGCGATATCTTAACACTGTGAAGAACATCAACCTTGCCTCTAATGCACAACATGAACTGAGATATATCAAAAAAATAAAGAACATAAACGGGCAAGAAAGAGAAGTCAATATATTTCTTAGACTCGTTACAAACACCGTCATGAAGGGATGATTTACTAAACTAGCGGAATTTGATTTAGTAAACTAATTAACATTTAATTATGGATCTATTAATATCATGCAATTTGTGGAAAAACATGTAGATTCATGCTATAAATTTCGAAAATTAAAATCAAAACTTACATTGAGTAATAAATGGAGAATCGGTTGGAGGTTTCTTTACAACATCAAATCCTCAGCAACACCGGATCTTCTACGCTATATCCCGATCGATCAAACGAAACCCGATTGTGGGATCGAACTTTAGAAGAAATTGGGAAGAAGAAAAATATTTTCTTCCCAATTTTGAATAGGGAAAATCGGCACTCAAGGGGGAGAGGAGGATAGAGAATTCCGAATTTCTAAGGAATTTAATTGTGTGATTTATGAATGACCCAAGCCTCCTATTTATAGGAAAATAGGAATCCTAATCACATTAGGATTAATCTATAGAGATAAATACAAAAAGAAAAAAGATTATCTCTTTCCTTTATCTTGCAATTTCGAAAATGCCATAGATAAATAGGAGATTATTTTCTTTTCTTTATTTTATTTATCTTGGGTAAATAAATCTATATAATTATTATAGGATATAATTCAAATAATTATCTCCTACAAATTATCTATGAAGGCCAAAATTAATAATAAATAATTAATAAATCAAATTTATTTAATTAATTATTTTGGGCCAATTTCAATTGGGTTCATTAATCCAATTGGGCTTGAAACTCTCTCTTAAATTAATAAGTCCAACTTAATTAATTTATTTATTAATTACCATTTAAATAAAATATTTTATTTAAACAATTAATAATATTAATATTTTCTCCCGACTAAATATTATCAAATTATATTTAATTATTAATTTCCATTTAAATAGTTGTCATTATTTAAATAATTAATAATAAATATTTTAATTATTAATTTCCATTAAATAAACTCACTATTTAATTAATAATTTTATTGATAACATTTTATTATTAATTAATTAATTATTAATTATTAATTCCGTTCAAATAAAATTTATTATTTAAACAATTAATAATTGTTAATTAATTTCAAATTATTAATTACTATTTAAATATACTCAATATTTAAATAATTAATAATATCTAATTAATAATATTTCATTATTAATTTCCTGTCTAAATAAACTCAATATTTAAACAATTAATAATGTTTATATTAATTACCGTTTAAATATACTCAATATTTAAACAATTAATATTGCCTATTTAAGTAATTCACTTTACTTAAACTTTTCATTTCTTCTACTTGATTTCGTGACTACGATATTTGGGCTAGCATAGGGACCCAATGGACCTACAGATCATGGGCTTAATAATTAGTCAATTAATTGATTAACTCATAATCAGTTAATTACTTATTATCTAACTATGAATAATTCCACTATAGATTCATAGCTGAACTCCCCTCATTATAGATGAGTTATGTCCATTTAGTTCAACTTTATTTATATCTGTGATATATCCTTCACGTGGAACCCTCATAATTACAGACGGATAAATTTACCGTTTTGCCCCTGTAATTACCGCTTTATCCTTGTGTTCCCGCTGATTCTCCAATGAACTTTATCTTTAGTCGAACTAGAGATAAGGTACTTCGTGATCAATAGAAGTCGTGGCGCCACTTATTCATGTCTCGAATCGATACATCAAGGAGTTTCCTAAAGTTCCTAAAATGTTTAGGTATCGCACGAATCCTGGTTAATTTATAGGAAAGTTATGAATTCCGTCTCGTGAAAATGAGTTCTCGCCTACTTATCTAGTCATGTTCCCAAAACAGGAGTGTATTGAGCGTTCTTACAGATCGCTCTCAACTATGTGAATCAAAGAACATAACTCCATAAATAGGAGTCCGCATTTCACTCAGGATTGAGATCTATCATGGTTGATAAACTTAGTTTGATATTCGATCATTTCTCGTAAACGGTACTAATGAGAAATTTGATTGAACATCGTGGTCCTGTCTTATACAATCAACATTGCATATGATACTTCCATTTCATGTCTTCCACATGAATGATCAGGATTAGATCATTTGTCTATAAACAAAATGCGAAGCTATCAACAATGTTACCAGGATAAGGTTCCCAAACGTTATCCATTTACTGTAGACACTTTTAAGTTACTCATCTCGACTTTAATCCTCTCGTATGACTCACATACTAAGTCGTGATTTCATAAGAGTGACTTAGGGTTTACTATTTGAATGTTTGATATTTATATATTTCCATATATTCCTAATATCATTAATTGAATCAATCTAGATAATATAAAGAACTTATGTTTATTTATTTAATTTATTCTTAATAAATTATTATTATTAAATAATTACAAGTTTTAGGACACCATTCCTAACACGTCATACTTAATGTTGATAATAAATAACTCCCTCAATGGGGAAAAAAAAAGAACCCTTAAACTTGAGTCAGATTTCAAGACATAAAGCTTTACTCTAGTGGGGGGCCAACTGTGAATATACTACAACAAAACAAAACAAAAAACTTCTACGTCCACAAAGGTGGGAGACCTGCATTCTAATTTTATTGCATTTGGAACCACCTATATTTACACGGACACATATATTAAGATTAATCACACTAGAAATAATATATAGGTAAAAATTATGATATTAGTATATTTACCTACAATTTTTTTTGCACCATTCTTCAGTGGCATCAATAATTTTCAATTTCATATATTTTAAATTAAATAAAATGCATAGAATTGGTAAACTAATTTACCAAGTGGCGTGTGATCCAATCATCTACATGACAATATTGGGCATTTTATTTTTCCTTTTTATTTAATAGAACAATTCCATTAAATATTTAAATAAATAAAACTCCTTTTATTTATTTAATTCCTCTTTAATTTGACAAACTCAAATTAAATAATTAAATACTCTTCTCTATTTAATCTCCCATTAATTTTAGATAACTACAAAAATAATTTAATTAAATGGACTCTTCTATTTAATCTCTCTATTAAAATAATTAAATAGACTTTTCTATTTAATAAATAATTAAATAGACTCAGCAGATATATCTCGTATTAAAAAATATGATGGTTACAAAAATTACTTTTTAATTTTTTTTTTATCAAATTTAGATTTAACAAACAATAAAAACAATTAGATTTGTTTTAAGTTGATAAAAAACAATCCCAAACATATATTCAAGGCTAAATTATATAAGCCCTTTGTATTTTGCCTATCTATAAATTGATTTCAATTTTACCCCTTATGTTTTAAATTTTTTAATTATACGTTCAATCTTTTAATTTATTTTAAAAATACCATTTCTTTGTCATTTTTATTAAATTTAGTGGAAATTGATTAAATAATTACAAAATTGAAACTCTTAAAATATTAAGGGAAAATATGAAACCATAGTTTATAAAACGTTTTAATGTTATGATTTCCGTGAAAAATAACCGAAATTATAAAGAAATAGTATTTATGAAATAAATTAAAAGATTGACGGTAGAATTGAAACTTTTAAAAAAGGGTGTAGATATTTTTATTAGCCTATATTAAAAAATATAAGGATTAAATTGTAATCTACCAAGTTTATAGGCTTTTCCCCTCTTTGGAATGGGGGTGAGTCCCGTAACCCGTTTTCAATCGGAAAGGTTAGCAGCAAAATGTTCGGTCGGAGTAGATTCCTCTCGTTCCCGATGGTAATCGGTGCTGTTATGTAAGTTTCCCTTTCTGGGTTTGTAATAAGTTCCCTATCCTTTTTCTGAATTAATCTTATAGAGATTCTAATCGGCTTCGCCATAAGAAACCATCTTCGTCGATGGGGTCAAAGTGAATCATCTGCAGAATCGTAATTTTCAAATTGCTATCTCTCTTTGATTTAATGTACAATTTTACTTACCTTACCATCTCTTTCTTGAAACATGATTTTTGGATTATTGATGTGCTTTTAGGGTTTACTTTGCTTCTATATATGCGATGATAGGAATTTTAAATTCCTGTTCTCAGTTGATTGACAAATCATTCTATAACTCATAAGGGATAGTCGCAAATATCATACTCCTCTATTACTTAGTTTTAACTAATTCCGGACACATGTTTATTCTACGTCTGCCACGTGTTCTGATCCCATTAAAAATAACTGAAAATTCGTATGAGTGTAATTTGTAGAATATGTCATTCTTTGTCAGTGTGTACGATCTGAAATTCTCTCACACATGTTAAAATTTTCTAATTATTTTTATGGAATAGGAACGTGACAGACATAGAATAAGTATGTGACCCAAATTTGTTAAACCCGAGGGGTGTGATTTACAATTTTATAAACCACAAGGGGGTTTATAATCGTTTTTAAATTAGAGGTGTGTGATTTGCAATTATCTCTAATTCATAATGTTTGTTGTTTTGGGTAAGATAAGTTGCATGTTTTATTCAACGACAAGAACTGGAGTATGATTTGTTCATGGAAGTTTGATTTTGTCTTTGAGCTCTCAACAAGTTTGTGGGCAGTTCGTGAATGATAATTTCTTGTTATCTAAATAGTCCATAGATATCTCTTGCAGCATTGGTGTCGTTTCCGGGAAGGCTATATTTGGGCCACCTCTTGATCAATACTGGAAAAAGAAGCTTGATGAAGAAGCAGCAACCATAAAGGAAGCAGAGACCAACTCAAGTTAGCAAAGGTCAGGGCATCTTGTTTAGCTACTGCAAAGTCTAGAACAAGGATCAATTTTGTTGTTGACGTATTCATCGAGTATTAATAATCTGATGATAGATATCGAAGCACTGGATGCTGAGGTATGGGGTAAAATTGGTGCCTTCTGAATTTGTTTTTATGACATCAAGGGAATTACGCATAAAAAATGGGAGTTCTATTGGGATCAATAATAGCATGAAAGAGTTTTTTTTTTTTAAATGAATAGTTCATCTCCTATGCCATTATTTCAGGTAGATGAGGAGACCCAAGCTTGAAAGAGAAAGAGAGGATACATTTTTTTAATGAGATAGGAAAATTATAAAGTACTCTGTTTAAAAACGTAGTAGTTTACGCAAAATTATTTAAAGTTTTTTTACAACTGAGAGCAGAACATAAATTTCATGAACTGTTATGTTTGGCCTGCGAAATTATGCACTATTCAAAGTGAATGAAACTATCAACTCAACCAACTTAACGGTAGTAAATTAATTCTAAATGCTTTTCATATGGTTAATTTTAATTTTTTTATTGGTATATTCGATATATTTTTATTTATCTCTTCACATATGCTTGTCGATAAAGTTCTACTAAAAAGAGTCATCAAAGTAGTAGGAAGTTTGGATAGATAGACATAGGATTATAATGTGCAAATCCAATCATGAGTTAAACCATGGAATTGAAAAATAAACTTCTAAAAACCTAGCACTTGTAAAGACACTCTCAAACTCCCTAAATTGTAGTGTAATGCTTCGATATAAAGACCAAACACTTGACGGTTATGAAAGAAAAAAAAATTAATGGTTCTTTGTTTGTGGTTAGATTTGGTAAGTGTGTGATTAAGAACAAATCCATGTCGGTAATCTAATAATTTGGGCGATGATCCAAAAAAAGGGAGTTGAACCGCGATAAGAGTAGATTCTGTGAATGGATGATTGACTATTCGAATGGTTGAACTCTAAACTCAAAAGAACATTATAATATGAATAATCTGAAACAGCAAAATCTCATCTTGACTATAAGTTGTCGATGGAAAAAGGGAATAAAAGCTTACCGTGTTTTACTCTCTTCAAACTTCAAAGTATGCCTGATTTTAGAGATACCCAAGTTCCTTAAACGTGGGTCAAATCTTTTCATCTAAAAGGGTAAGCCAAAGCTGGGAGCCAAATGAACAATGGCTGCGCCAAGCCAATTAGGCTAGCGGAATTGTGCAGAAAGTTAAAGAGGAAGGAACATGGAAAAGCTATGCTTGGAAAGGCAATTTCAAATAAAGGCGGAAAGAGATTTGAAAGATCACTTTCTTTTTTCTTCTACTTTCTTATCGGCAAATTAGGCAGAATTGCATAACGACATGGCGTTTGTTTCATAAAGTTAGAACTTGTGGTCCACTAGTCATATAGCCTCCGTGTGCAGTTTCATGACAGTGTAGCCTTTTGCGTTGGTTCTGTACAATATATATCTTTCATATGGCCTCGAAAACGAAAACAACCGTCCATGTGAATTTTTTTTTTTTTGAGCAAAAGGTAAAAAACACCCCTATAGTTTTGGTTAAATGCAAACAGACCCCCTATAGTTAAAAATGAATTTTTATACTCTTATAGTTTCAAAATTGTGCAAATTGACCCCGCCCCACTACGCCGTTAATTTTCTATTGGCCATAACTTTTTCTTTTGAACTCCGATTTGAAAAATTCAAGATGTTCTGGAATCTTTGTTTTGAGCTCTACATTATAGTCACTTAAAAACTACGTATATTACCAAAAAAAAAGAACGTATATTGCATTTATTACATGTATCACAGAAAACACTATTAAGAAATTACGTATATTACATAAAACAACAAAGGACATAAATGAGGAAAAAAATATAAAAAACTAAAAAAAATAATATCTTTCATCAAATCCATGTTATTTTTGGTTTAGATCTTCGAGATTCGGAACAAAAAATGATGAAAAATATTCATGAAAAAAAGTAGAATGAGAAGAAATTAAGGAAAGAGATAGTAAATTAAAAAAAGTGTAAGAAATTTGTGAGATGAACATTTGTGGAAGATAAAAATGGTGGATTTTTTAAAAAGAAAGAGAAAGAAAGAGAGAAAAATGAAAAAAAAATGGAAAAAAATGAAGGAGAGAGAATATAATATATAGAAAAAGGGGAGGGGGGAGGGAGGGAAAATATTTTTTAAAAAAAATTATGAAAAGAAGATGAAAGAGAGAGTTATATTAATAATAATAAAAAAAAAAGGAAAGGACAACAAAAAAGAAGGAGAAGAGAGAGGAGAGGGGAATGATTTGACATGAAGGTATTTTTGTATTTTTACAAACACATGTGGCTATTAAAAAAACATTTTAAGAATGGTGGTTATAGGGAAAAAAAAGGAGCAAAAAGTGGTCATTTACATATTTTTACTCTTAAAAAACACTTTGTTTATTTTGTAAATGAGTTGTTGCTATATGTTGACGAAAAGATTCCATAGTCATCCTGGTTTGAGAGTTTGATTCCAGTACATAACTGAAGGATTTCTTTAAGCAACTGGATGTAGACGCTTTTGGCAAACTCGTGTGTTTTTCTTTTAATTCTTTTACTTTCTTGTTCAAAGAAGATAGTTTTATTTTCAAAAAATTCAACAAAATATTATGCAAGGTAGTTCTGGTACCACATGTAAGATGTATATTTCAATAAACATAAAACAAATTCATGGCCTCTAACATGATAGTGTTAGGAATGGTGTCCTAGCTAGAACTTGTAATTATTTAATAAAGATAATTATTTTGAATAAATTATATAAATAAACATAAGTTCTTTCTATTATCTATATTGATTCAATTGACGATATTAGGATTATATGGAAATATATAAATATCAAATATTCAAATAATAAAACCTTAAGTGACTCTTATAAAATCATGACTTAGTGTGTGAGTCATACGAGAGGATTAAAGTGGACATGAGTAACTTAAAAGTGTCTACAGTGAATGGATAACGTTTGAGAATCTTATCCTGGTAACACTGTTGATAGTTTCACATTTTGTTTATAGACAAATGTGATCTAATCTTGATCATTCATATGGGTGCCATGAAATTGAAGTATCATATATGCAATGTTGATTGTATAAGAAAGGACCACGATGTTTGATCAAATTTCTAATTTGTACCGTTTACGAGAAGTGATCGAATATCAAACTAAGTTTACCAACCGTGATAGATCTCAATCCTGAGTGAAATGTGGATTCCTATTTGTGAAGTTATGTTCTTTAATTCACATGGTTGAGAGAGATATGAAAGAACGCTCAATACGCTCTTGCTTTGGGAATATAATAGATAAGTAGCTGGGAACGCATTTTCACGAGATGAAAATCATAACTTTCCTATAAATTAACGGTATCAGTGCGATACCTAAACATTTTAGGAACTTTAGGAAACTTCCTTGATGTACTGATTCGAGACATGAACAAGTGGAGCCACGACTTCTATTGATCACAGAAGTATATTATCTCTAGTTCGACTAAAGATAATGTTCATTGGAGAATCAGCGAGAACACAAAGATAAAGCGGTAATTATAGGGGCAAAACGATAAATTTATCCGTCTGTAATTATGAGGGTTCCACGTGAAGGACATATCACAGATATAAATAAAGATAAACTAAATCGACATAACTCATCTATAGTGAGGGGAGTTCAGCTATGAATCTATAGTGGAATTATTCATAGTTAGATAATAAGTAATTAACTAATTATGAGTTAATCACTTAAATAACTAATTATTAAGCCCATGATCTATAGGTCCATCGAGTCTCTATGCTAGCCCAAATATCATAGTCGCGAAATCAAGTGGAAGAAATGAAAATTTTAAGTAAAGTGAATTACTGAAATAGGCAATATTAATTGTTTAAATATTGAGTATATTTAAACGGTAATTAATATAAACATTATTAATTGTTTAAATAAAGATTAATAATGAAATGTTATTAATTAGACATTATTAATTGTTTAAATATTGAATATATTTAAATGGTAATTGATAATTTGAAATTAATTGATAATTATTAATTGTTTAAATAATTAATTTTATTTTAACGAAAATAAATAATTAAAATTAATTAATTAATAATAAAATATAGTCAATTAAAATTATTAATTAATTAAATAATGAGTATATTTAATGGAAATTAATAATTAAAATATTTATTATTAATTGTTTAAATAATGAAAATTATTTAAATGAAAATTAATACTTAAATATCATTTGATAATATTTAGTCGGGAGAAAATATTAATATTATTAAGGGTAAAATGCAAATAACACCCTTATGGTTTCGGTCACAATCATGAAAAGTCCATGTAGTTTAAAAATGGCAAATCATACCCCCGTACTTCCAAATTATATCAATATGACCCCCAACCTGGTGGTGTAAATTTTCTTTTAGCCATAACTTTTTCGTTTGAATTTCGATTTTGATGATTCAAGATGTTTTGGAATCCTCATTTCGGGCTCTACTTTATGGTCACTTGAAAACTTCTAAATCATCAGTAAATATCGGGGTTAACTACTGTAATCATACAAAATATTTTGACGATAATAAAACTCTATTATTTATTGAAAATTTTGAATGTTTGAGATAACCATGACGTAGAGCCCGAAAAGAGGATTCTAAAACATCTTGAATCATCAAAATCGGAGTTCAAACGAAAAAGTTACGGCTAAAAGAAAATTTACACCATTGAAGGGGAGGGGTCATATTGATATAATTTGGAAGTACGGGGGTGTGATTTGCCATTTTTAAACTACAAGGACTTTTCATGAATTTGACAGAAACCACAGGGGTGTTATTTGCAGTTTACCCTATTATTAATTGTTTAAATAAAATATTTTATTTAAATGATAATTAATAAATAAATTAATAAAGTTGGACTTATTAATTTAAGAGAGAGTTTCATGCCGAATTGGATGAATGAACCCATGGCCCAAAATAATTAATTAAATAAATTTGATTTATTAATTATTTATTGAACGAATTTCGGCCATATATATATTTATTAGGAAAATAATTATTTGAATTATATCCTAAAATAATTATATAGATTTATTTAACCAAGATAAATAAAATAAAAGAAAAGAAAATATCTTCTTATTTATCTATGGTATTTTCGAAAATACCAAGATAATGGAAAGAGAATATCTTTTTGTTTTTGTATTTATCTCTATGGAATATTTCAATGAGATTAGATTTTTCATTAGTCTATAAATAGGAGGTTTGGGTCATTCATAAATCATACAATTCAATTCCCTAGAAATTGAAAGTTCTCTTCTCCTCTCCCTATTGTCATTACCGATTTTTTATTATAATTTTAGGAAGAAAAATATTTTTTCTTCTTCCTAATTTCTTCTAAATTTCGATCCCACAATCGGGTTTCATTTGATCGATCGGGATATAGCGTAGAAGATCCGGTGTTGCTGAGGATTTGATGGTGTAAAGAAATCTCCAACCGATTCACCATAAATTACTCAATGTAAGTAAAAGACCTTTTATTTTCGAAAACAAGCATGAATCTACATGTATTTTATCACAAATTGCATGATGTTAATAGATCTTAATTAATCGTTAATTAGTTTACTAAATAAAGTTCCGCTAATTTAGTAAAGTAGTCCCTTCAGATAGAATTGTCAAGATTAATTAATGGTAAACATTCCCAAATGCATTGAGTGAAAAGCTTGTGAAATCACGAACCTTCTACAAATTTTTTTGGGTAATCGGTCTTCCTTCAGTAAGAACACCCACAATGTATTACCTAAAAGAATTCACTCAAGAGATACGATGTAAAAAGTATTAAAGTATGTATGATATCTTGTGAAGGATGGACCGTGGCTTCAAATAAAGGTTGCTCATCGTTATAACGACATTACATAACAATACCAGCCATGACTGATATCGTACAAGCCATTATATTGGTTCTAAGGAAATTCACAGCTGTAACAGTCGTTACCATCGTTATAATCCCGATACGCAGTTACAAATATTTTATATCCATTTTTTCAATTAATTTATTTTCTAGTATTTTTTAAAAAATTCACACCACGACAACTGTGATTCATTATATAATATCCATTTAACCCGTTTTTCAATAATCCATAACAATTACGTGACATTTTAAAATCCTTGGATGGACCCTTACCCTTATATAAGTATTAACCAAATGGTCAATATATTTTAAAAAGGAATATAGATGTTAATAACCCTAAATATTCAAATTTAATGGTCAAAAAGTCATCTTTTACCATTATTTCTCAATAACATTTTTTTTAAGATATTGTATCAAAGGGGGAGGGGAGACTTCAACCTTCGATTTCATGGGAAATGAGCAAGTGTCTAACTATTTGAGCTATGCTCGTGTTGGCCACATTAACAATTTTTAAAGATAACAAAAGAGAGAGACGTGTTTGGTCATTATAAAAATATATTTAATATTAAAAAAAGGAAAAAAAAAAAAACAAAAACTACCCCTGAACTATGCACCTTGTGACAAATACCCCTAAATTATTTTTTTTAAGTAAATACGCCCTTGAAGTATGCAAGTTGTGACAAAATAACCCCTTGAACTATTCTCTTAAGCAAATACTGCTGAACTATGTGGAGTTTGACAAGTATCCCCTCAAACTAATTTTTTTAAGCAAATGCCCCCTGAAGTTTTATAAGTGTTTAAAATAAACCTTTTTATTTGCCCCGTTAAATTTGATGACATAATATATAAACGTTGTGGTTTAACATTAATTAAAAGTTTATCTCTAGAAGACAACTCATACGAGTGGTAAGAGCAATAAAAAAATTATCGGGTGTAAACAAACAGGTTTATTTTTAACACTTATAAGAAATAAGGGTGATATTTGCTTAAAAATATTAGTTCGAGGGGATATTTATCACAAGTCACATAGTTGAAGGGTATTTATTTAAAAGAATTGTTCAGGGGTATTTATTTAAAAGAATCGTTCTGAGGTATTTGTCACAAGTTGCTTATTTACTTAAAAAAAGTATTTAAGGGAGATATTGATTACATATTGCATCTTATTTTTCTTTGGGGAAAAAAAAAGTCACTATCTTTTTCACCTAATTCAATTACCAATACATCACTAACGACGTCCAGGGCCTGCAATTGGCATTTTTTAATCTGTCATTCTATATTTAATATTTTATTTCGAATTTATAAAAGGACATTGAATCGGAATGTCATTTCCAATGTAAAGCCATTGTTTAAAAAAAAAAAAGCCATTGTTTAAAACGGTGACACTCTAGAGAATGAAAAAAAAAAATAGGGAAAAATCAATTTACACAATTTAACATAGTGTATTAATTTAAACTTTAAACTTTTAATATAATCAATTTATACCTCGACATAGTTTTAATTGACACATCATATAAAATTCAAGAGTGTAAATTGATTTTTTTTTTTAAAAAAAATTATTAAAATATTTTCACTTTTATTAATTTAAAATTCTAAATCTGACAGGTGGTGAGCGAGAGCTCACGAGCCAACTTAGCCAAGCCGAGTTACTTTACTACACACGTTGCTCCACGTCAGCAATGTTTACTTTTGTATAAAAAAATTAGCAATATTTTGATAATTTCAACATGTGTAACATAACAAGAGGAATCGAGATAATTTCCAATATTTTGATAGTATGGAAAAAGCTTATTACTAATTTGATTCGGCAAAAAAAAAAAAAAAAATCAACTTTTAATTCTAACCTTACACTTTAAATATTTTGTAAATTTTAACTTTGAACAAATACAAGCAGTTCATTTCATATGTAAAATATAAATGGAGTTTATTATATAGACGAGTATCAATATATCTGAACAATTTGAGAAGAAAGAGGTATAATTGAAGTTTATAGTGTGAGATTTTACTTAAAAGATTTACAATTATTATGACGAATGTCTGATTTGATGTCTTATCTAGGATAATTTCTTATATTAGATATGATTTTATAGTTTAATCTTTTTGAAAATTAAAAAGAAACCTAATAAATGTGGTTTGAATAATTACATTTAACATAAGTGTAAAGTTATTATTACCTTTTCAATTTAAACTTAAAATTTATAACATTTAAATTAAAATTTAAGTTGACAAGACCCAAATTTGAGGGTATAATTAATATCAATAATAATAATCGATTATAGGATCTCCTTTGTGCCTCTTTAGGATAACTTTTAAAAATATTTTTGAATACATAATTTTTTTTCTCTTTTTATAACCATTAAAAGACAGTTTAAAAATTTATCCTAAACCGATTTTTATAGAACACAACTTACCTACTACCTTTACAATGGAATAACCTATGCTTTTTTTACCATCATATATGAGGGGAAGAAGAATATTGGGCTCCCATCCTCAACAACCCAAGTCTTTTCCTTAAAATAATTTAGATATTAACTTTAAATTTTCTTGAGAGGAAAAACCCATATAGCCTTTGTTTCTTCATTGCTAAGCTAAAAAGCAAACCTTTTTTCATGAACACCCAAACGATAGTGCCAGCTGACTCAAAAGTAAATGCCAATTAAAAAGAAAATTAAATATTGTGAGACAAAAGTGCCCCTGCTGATGAATCATAATTTCGATTGTACCATCATTCGTTTGCAAATAAATACAGAACCCCCACGCTGCAATTTCTCCCCTTTCCTCCTCCTCCCTCCTTCTCTACTACATTGCAAGATTTCTGCCGCCATGATGTCCACTTTTCCGGCTACTTTCTCATCCGACGCCATGTTCGGAACCCCGCTTTCGACGTTCGATGTCGGTTTCACCTCGTGGGATTCGCTCGAGTTATGCCAGGACTTTAAATCTCCGAAACCTGATCATGTTTATAACACAGGTTTGAACTTTTGTGAACCCCCTAAATCGGTTCGCTCAAGTTCCGGTTCAGTTAATACAAAACCTAACGTAGATCAAACCAATTCGAACCGAACCGTTTCGATAATTGACGAGCGCAGGAAGAGGCGGATGAAATCGAACCGGGAGTCAGCGAGACGATCACGAATGAGAAAACAGAAGCAGTTAGAAAATTTAACGAACCAGGTGAACCGGCTAAGAATTAAAAAGCTGGAAACTTCGAACCGGTTACGATACGCTTTATTCCACTGTCATTGTGTACGGACAGAAAACGAACAATTGCAATCACAATATATGACGTTACGGCAAATACTTTTGGAAATACGCCAAATTTTGTATGTCAGGCAACTGCAACAATTATCAGAGCAATATCAATAGCAACAAAATTAAATCACCATATAATTTGTAAAAAGGGAACTAAGAACTCTTTCTTTTCGTTGTTTGGATTTTAATGAGAATTTCTTTTTTTTGGGGGGGGGGGGGGGGGGGGGGCTGTTTTGAAGAGCCTGGGAGCCATGGTTCTGTAAATACTAGTTTCCTAGTGTGTTATTAATTTAAGCATAATTAATTTATTGGTTTTTTCATTTTCTTGTCAAACTTCCTTTATAAATTATTATCGGCTTCTACGACAGTTGTTGTGGCGTAAAAATGGCGTGTATCCATGCACACAAGAAAATTAAAAGATAAGATGAGTTGGGAGGTAGTGCGCTGCATTATTGGAATGTAGGTAGTGTGCAATGTATGTACCTACACAGAAAAGAAGGAGAGCATCAGTATGGTACCGGCATAACATCCTTCGATACTTAAGTCATAGACAGATCGAAACTAGTGTGCCAAAGAGAAACAGAGTAGATTCATTACCTTATGGTTGAGTTTCTTCTCTTATTTAATAGGAAAAGAAGTTAATGACATATCGTGCCATGTGTTGCCTCCCAACCATGTGTCATGTGTATTGGTTAAGTTATGTGTCGCTCTTGATTGGATGTGTGTATAATCATACATCTTGGTCTTGGGTATGAGATAGCATCAGGGCGGAGCCACGTTGTGACTCTTAGAATTTATATTTAACCTAGATTTATTAAGGTTTAATTGGGTACATTACTAGATAAATGAATTGTTAAGTTCATGCAAGTTAATTAAGTCGATTCATGAATTTCTAGATTCATGAATAATGGTTATTTAATTAGATACATGTATGGATGTATACATCACACATTTATTTTAAATGAAACCATGTACTATTTTAAATGGGAGTCTTTTCCTCATGTGCAAGTATCAAATAAAAGCAAAGTAATTCAAATTTTATTTAAGAGAACAGTTCTCTTCTCTTTTGTGTGTTCTTGAGGTGTGTAAAGAGAACAACTTTCTTTTTTTCAAACTTGTGAGATTTTGGGTAATCGTGATTTTTAGCAACGCTTCCAACAAGGTTCAAAGATCTCATCCCATGACAATGTGTTGCAACCTCAATTTCCTCATTTTGATGAAAACAATTATATTCGATGGAATCAACTAATACTACAAAAAAAACTGTTAAATTGCGACCAGAAATTTGCGACCACATCATTGGGTAGTTTTTTTGGTGACCACTCTGGTAGTAAATATGAAGTTTGACTTAAAACGACCATATGGTCACTTTTTTGCTACCAAATTACGACCAAGAAAAGAATTAGTCGTAAAAAATGGCACGAAAGTTTGGCGAGAAGAAAGTTACCATATGGTCACTGTAAAATTACGACCATATGGTCGCAATTTTGTGACACGAGGTATCATTTAGTAGCAAAAAAAGGCGCGTAAATTTGGCGGGAGAAAGGCTACCAAGTGGTCACATTTCAAAGTGACCATATGGTCGCAATTTTGGTGACCTTTAGTGACCAGTGGTAGCTTAGAAATTTGGCGGGAAATAAGCTACCATGTGGTCACATTGTTAAGTGATCAGATGGTCGCAAATGTTGTGATTTTAAGTGACCAGTGGTAGATAAACAATTTGGTGGGAGAAAAGCTACCAAGTGGTCACCAAAATAAGTGACCATGTGGTCGTAAATTCTCTGACATGATGTGACCTGGGGCAGTGAGGAAAATGGCAGGAAATTTTGGCGGGAAAATGCGACCAGTTGGTAGCAAAACTACTACCATCTAGTCGCAAATGAGCAGATGAGTCCATTATAAAACCCCCTCCTCCCATTGTTTGTTATCATTAAGAAAAAAGAAAATGAGAGAGTGGATATATGTTCGTTTGATAGATGGGTATTTGAACGATGAGTTCGTGGCCGGGGTTGAACAGTTTGTTGAGTTTTGCATGACAACTGTCTATTATGAAAAGTATGGTGGAAAGCTACGTTGCCCGTGCAAGACATGCGACAATAGGAGAATCATACCGGTTACAGATTTGAAGGTTCATCTTTATAGTCGGGGATTTGTGTAGAATTATTACCACTGGGTGTTTCAGGGGGAAACAAAGGAAATGTTGGACGCTGCATTACATGAATCGAGACGATACGAAGGTAGCAGCTCGAATGTAGAGGTTGTTGCCGAAGAACGTAATGATGAACAACAGTATAGTCAGATGCAGCAAATGATACTTGATGGTGCGGGGTATGGGGGAAATGAAAATTTCCGTGAAAGTTTAAACGTAGACGAAGATGAACGGGTTGTTGAAGAGGAAATGAATCCGGAAGCACGTAAGATGCACGAGATGCTAAAGACAGCCAGCCGACCATTGTACGATGGGTTTCAGGTAAGTCAACTTGCTGCTGCTACATAACTTTTAAATATAAAGGTGCAGTACAACATACCTGCTAGAGGATTTGATTCGATTGCATCGTGGTTTCGTCGATGCGCTCTAGAAGAAAATATTATGCCCAACAGTTTGTACGACACGAAAAAGCTAGTGGAGGGACTTGGCTTACCCGTGGAGAAAATAGATTCGTGTCGGAACGGATGCATGATTTACTGGGATGTGGATGAGGACTTGCATCACTGCAAATTCTGTTTTCTTCCAAGATATAAACAAGGGAAACGCAACCTCATTCCGTACGCCAGCATGTTCTATTTACCGCTGACCCCACGTCTGCAACGTTTGTATGCATCGGATGTGACAGCCTCACACATGAGATGGCATCACGAGCATTCACAGGATGAAGATGTTATGAGACATCCCTCAGATGCTGCGGCACGGAAGCATTTAAATAATTGTCATCCAGATTTTGCATAAGATCCGAGAAACGTCAGATTGGGCTTATGCACGGATGGCTTTAACCCGTTCGGGGCATCCGGGGCACAATATTCAGTTTGGCCAGTCATGGTAACCCCGTATAACTTGCCTCCCTCGATGTGCATGCGAGACCCGGTGATTTTTCTAACAGTGATCGTACCTGGGTCGAAAAGTCCAAAACAGAAACTGGATGTGTATTTGCAACACCTTATTGCATAGTTGAAAAGGTTGTGGACTGACGGTGTTATGATGTACGACATTTCGAAGAAACAAAATTTCTTGATACGCGCCGCGTTAATCTGGACGATCAGTGACTTCCCTGCGTATTCAATATTGTCAGGTATGTTGATCTTTGATTGCTTTCATATACATTTTTGAGTATGTGTTTAGCTTTTGTTATTGCTTTCCTTAGTCAGTGTAGTTAATTGTGTGAACCTCAATCTCCTCCTCTTAAAGGATGGAGTACGGCGGGGAAATACGCATGTCCACATTGCATGCTAGACACAGATGCATTTTATCTCAGAAACGGTCGAAAAACTTGTTGGTTTGATTGTCACCGTCGATTTTTACCGTTGAATCATACTTTCCGTTCAAACGGCATTGACTAGAAGAAGGGTCGACGAGAAAGAAACGATACCCCCCCCCCCCGACAATGTATAGTGGAAGGGAGATTCTTCACAGTATAGATGCTATAGGGATGCAGAAGATTACAGTGGACAGTGCAGAGAGTGCAAACAATGCGGCTGGGAAAAACACGGGTTGGAAGAAATGGAGTATTTTTTGGGATCTACCGTATTGAGAAGATCTACTGATTAGACACAATCTGGATGTAATGCATATCGAGAAGAATTTCTTCGACAACATTTTCTATACGATTTTGAACGTTCCGGGAAAAATGAAGAACAATCTGAAGGCACGTTATGATATACGAGAGATATGTCACCGTCCTGAGTTGGAGCCTGACGACAATGATAATTACGCAAAAGCAAAGTACATGTTGACGACAGATGAAAAGAAAACATTATTTAAGTGGATCAAATCCATCAAATTCTCGGACGGATACGTTTCGAATTTGAGTCGGTGTATAGACAGTCAAAAGCATATCATGTTCGGGATGAAAAGCCACGACTGTCATGTATTCATGCAACGATTAATGCTGGTCGCGTTCAGACCGTTCCTAGAGAATAGACATTGGGAGCCGCTTGCACAATTGAGTGTTTTTTTTCAGGGACTTGACATGTACAGAGCTGACTGGAGCTACTGTCACTTTAATGAGTTCAGAGATCGCTGTTATTATCTGTAAGTTGGAGCGAATGTTCCCACCTCACTTTTTTTGACTCCATGGAACATCTTCTAGTGCATCTTCCATACGAGTCATTCTTAGGGGGTCCGATACATTACCGCTGGAATGTACCCATTTGAAAGGTAAGCATAGTTAATTTGTAATGTACACATATAAAGTACAGTGATATCGAATGTAAATGTTTTCTACACATTCTACATACCCACAGGTACTTACGTCGGTTGAAAAAGACGGTAAGAAATAAAGCAAGAGTAGAATGATCTATCTGTAATGAGTACCTGACACAAGAGACTACCACATTTTGTTCATACTACTTTGACCAACACATTGCAGAGCAGTTTTGACCAGCGAAACGAAACATTGTCGAAAATTTACTTGAAGGTGTTGACATAAACGACTTGGCAATTTTTACGGAACCTGGCATGACAGTTGGAAGATCAATGTGTAGGCCGTTGACCGATTCTGAGTACCACGTAATGCAGACATACGTGTTATGCAACTGCGCAGAGATCGAGCCTTACATAGAGTGAGTTCGTAAGTTAACATTATTTCATCGCATAAACAATTACAAACTATTTGCTAACTATTTTTGTAACATACATATTATTTTTAAACTTATACGTTCGAATGACACGAGTTGGTCTTACAGCCGCTGAGGAGGGGTCAATAATCGACAAAGAGTTTCGTTCTTGGTTCAGTGCATACGTGAGTTATTTTAAATTGTCAAAAAAACGTGGCAATTTGTTGAAAAAATTAATATCTTCCTAACATTACTGTATGTGAACAATGATAGGTTGACTCCCTTACATTACCGGTAGATGATCCTCACATTATTTCTTTGGAAAAGGGACCTGGACGGATTGCAAGGTCGTATACTAGATACGTCACTAACGGTTACAGATTTCAAACGAAGGCGCATTCAGTTAACAGGGCAACAAACAACAGTGGTGTTTACATAAAAGGTCATGTGTTCGGCACAAACGAAGACGATTACTTCGGAGTAATCGATGAGATTCTTGAGATTCAATACGCAAGTCCGACGCTAAAACACATTGTTCTATTCAACTGCACTTGGTTCGAGACAACCAGACGAGGCGGAGTTCGTAAGCTTGATCATTTACAAATCGTTGAGGCAAACAAGTCTAAGCATATGCGCACCGCTGATAGGTTCGTCCTGGCTTCACAGGCGATTCAAGTTTATTACCTGAACTATCCGACTAATAGACGAGATCCGGCCATTGGTTAGTTGTTTGTAAAGTTAAACCACGCCAGGTAGAAGAAAACTTGTCCGAGAAAGACGACGGTGCAGAGGGAGCTGTTGCTTTTCAAGAAGCTGAGATAAGATGTCGTGCAATCGACGATGGTCAGAATGCAAGTGCTGTTCGTTCTTTGAACGATAATATTGCATGATGATGATAAAAATGCTTCCACTTCTCACGCACGTGACATTGATGCTGAATTTATTCGAGACGATGAATCCGATGAAGAAACAGAAGAAGAAGAAGAAGAAGAAGAAGAAGAAGAAGAAGACTTTATGTGACGGACTTCTTTGAGACAATGAATCCGACGAAGAAATAGAAGAAGCGACGACCGAAGAAACTGAGGATGATGAATGAGACATTTCGTAACTTTATTATTCACTGTGTATGTGTTTATTAAAACTATTTCTTTAATGAATGATAAAAAAAAAAAAAAAAAAAATATATATATATATATATATATATATATATTAATATTTGCGACCATGTGGTCGCAATTTAACACAAAAGGTGACCACATGGTAGTAATTTAGAAGGGAAAGGCGACCAGTTGGTCGCATTCGTGGAAAAGTAGAATTATATTTTTCAAAAAATATAAGTTAAATTACGACCATCTGGTCACAAATATGAGCGGTAAATTTAAATTTTCATGAAATTTATGGCGGCGAATTTAAATATTACGACCTTCTGGTCACAATTTTTGGCGGTGAGTTTCATTATTGCGACCAGATGGTCGCAATATTTGATGGGACGCGTGATATGACAACTGTTCTGGATAATGGCAAAGTGGCGACTAGATGGTCGCTTTCTCAATAAATGCTACCAGGTGGTCGTAAATATGTGTAAAAATGCGACCAGGTGGTCGTAATTTCCCCAGAACACGCGACCTTTCGTTTCTGGTCATGATTACATATTTGCGACCATTTGGTCGCAAAATCTGATTTAAAATCAGTAGCGTTTTCCTTTCCCCCGTTTCCCTTGTTCCTTTATCTTTTTCTTTCTCTATTTTCTTTCTTTTCTCTCTTTCCCCCGTTCCGTTCCCCTTTATTTTTTCCCCGTTCCCATTCCCCGTTCCTACTCTAAACCTAAAAACTCTAAACCTCCAATCCCGGTTTCTATTACGAGGTTAGTTTCCGTATAGATTTTAAGTTTTAAGTTAGTTTTAGTTTTAGTTTTTATTTTTTAGTTAGTTTTAGTTTAAGTTTAAATTTAGTTTACTTAGTTTTAATTAATTAGTTTAGTTTAATTTTGTTAATTTAATTAATTGTAGTTTAATGAATCTATCTAATTTAGTGTAATTAATTACTTAGTTTACTTTAGTTTAATTTATCTAATTTTAGTTTACTTTAATTTATTAATTAATTAGTTTAGTTTAATGTTGTTAATTTAATTAATTTTAGTTTAATTAATGTAATTTAGTTTAATTAAGTACTTAGTTTACTTAAGGTTAATTAATCTAATTTCGTTTACTTTAATTAATTAATAAATTTTAGTTCAATTAATCTAATTTTAATTTAGTTTCATTTAATTAATTAGTTTAGTTTAGTTTTTATTAATTAATGTTAGTTAAATTTAATTAATTTTAGTTTAATTTAATCTAATAGTTGAAATCTTCATTACTTAGTTTACTTTAATTAATTACTTAGTTCACTTAAGCTAACTTTAGTTTAGTTTACTTTAATTAATTAGTTTAGTTTATTTTAGTTTTAATTAATTAATGTTAGTTTAATTTAATTAATTTTAGTTCAATTAACCTAATTTAGTTTAATTCTTCATTACTTAATTTACTTTGATTTAATTAATTTTAGTTTAATTCTTCAGTACTTAGTTTACTTTAATTACTTCATTTTAGTTCAATTAATCTAATTTTAATTTACTTTAATTCAAATTAATTAATTAGTTTATTTTAAATTAGTTAATTAATTTATGTTAGTTTAATTTACATTATTTAATCAATTTAATTTAGATTATTTCATTAATTAATTTAATTAATATTATTTCATTATTTTAATTACTTAATTAGTATTAAATTAGTTTAGTTTAGTTGTAGGATTATGACAGGCAGACGACGTCCTCCCCAGTCAGACGAGCCTGACGACGCGATTGACGAGGCGACTCCGCAGCCGCTGCCTCTGATGCGGACCTGACTACAGAGGAGTTGGACAACCTCCTCTTCGGTTACGAGCCGAGACTTGCTGCCACACTCGATGATGCAGTCCCTAAAACCCAGCCTGCGACACCACGCTTGGCGCAGAACTCCCAGGAAACGACTACCGCGGGAGCATCAGGATCTGCATCACAGCCCGATCCAGCGGGACCCTCCATTTCAGGCACGCAGCCTTCTCGGGCCGCAGACTCTATCCTTTGGATTGAAGGGAATATGTAAGTAATTTTGTTTATTGTTTTAATTACTTAATTTTTAAATCTTTAAACATTTTTAAAAGTCTTTTTTTTTTTTTCTGTTAACTAATAGTTTCTAATATCACAATATTTTTATGTTTTTGCAGAGTACAGCCGCATACAACCGTTTCAAAACGATTTTGCGAGGTCCTCTAAAGCATGCCTCTACCCAGCGACCTTCGCTGGCAGAAGATTCCGACGACGGAGAAACGTCGGATGTACGACAATTGGAAGGTAAAAAACATCATTTATTTTTATAATTAATTAATTTTGAAATTTATAGAAATAAATTTATTACTTTAACAATTTTTTATTTCAATTTTTTCAGGGCAAGTTTCTTGTTATCGATCCCGATATCACGGACGGTAGATTGTTCTCCCTATGGGACAATCACGTCCGGGATCGATTCAAGGACCTCATGTATCGGGCGCGCAGAAAGCAAGCAGCAAACCGCCCTGTGTGGATGAGCCCGGAGGACCACGCGCGGCTTATCGAGAGATTGAGCACTCCCGAGGGCATGGCAGTGTCAAGGAGGAATAAGGCCAACCGCGCGAAGAATCCCACCAAACACACAGCCGGGGCCCGGACCCACGACGAGCACCATCGTCGATTGGTAAGTTTTTTTTTGTTTTTGTTTTTTTACGTACTTTTTTCTTGTTTTTTTTTTTCAATTAGTTATTAATTTATTATTTTTTCTTCTTCAATCTCTAATATTTTTAGGAAGCGAAGCACGATCGCCCTATCCCGCCGGATGAGCTACACCGCGTTCTTCACACGAAGAAGAACGGGACGTTCGTCGACGATAAGGCGAAAGAAGTTCAGGTATTTAATAATTTTTTCAATTATTATTTTTTCTTTAAAATTTTTCCTAACTTATATATTAACTATTTTATTTTCTGAATTTTAAATGTTTAGGAACGTTTCACGGAGTCGTTGAGTCAGCAATTGCCCACACCAGACTCGCAACCGACTCAGGAAGACCGTAGAGAGTCGTTCTTGGAGGCTGCTGGAGGGGTTCGGCCTGATGGATCAGTTCCTGGGCTCGGCTCGTACGGGCGATGCCTTTACGCGGATGTACCCCGGCCTCAGCGGAGCGGAGCGAGCACTAGCTCCGGCCCTTCTCCGGTTGAGCAGCAGCTGCTCGCGGAGGTTCAGCAGCTTTACACCGTAATGGACGCTATGCGCTACGACTTCGTTTCTGGAGTCGTTGCGATTGAGGCGGATATGCAGGCACGGGTTGAGGCCCAGGTCGCAGCATCTTTGGTCTCGTACCTCAGATCCCTAGACGGCTGCCATTCATCATCGACGCCTCCTCCGCCACCCCCCGCCCCTCCGCAGTAGTTCTAGGATGCTTTCTTCCGTATAAAACATTTTTTGAATATTTGATTTATATATATTTTATTTTAATTCCAATTTTTTGTTTTTAAAGTTTAATATTAATTAAATAAATAAATAATAATTAATTAACTAATTATTGTAATTTAAATAAATAAAAAAAATATTTATTAAATACGACCAGATGGTCGCATTTACCCTAAGATAAACGATCATCTGGTCGCATTTTGTCTGAGTACAAAAGTGACCACTTGGTCGCTTATAAAAGACCACGTGGTCACTATTTCATGTGACCAACTGGTCACTTTTTTTCAACTTAAATTACGACTAGATGGTCGTATTTTATCCCCAAACAAATGACCATCTGGTCGCATTTTGTCTGAGTACAAAAGTGACCATTTGGTCGCTTATAAAATGACCACGTGGTCACTGCTTCATGTGACCAACTGGTCACTTATCTTCAACTTAAATTACGACCAGATGGTCACTTTTTTAAGCGACCATCTGGTCGTTTTTTAAAATGTTGACTTTTTTGCGACCAAACATGCTTGTTCGTATATTTGTGACTATACAGTCGCACAAATTCCGGACCAACCAGCTCTTTTGCCTCCACCATGTTGGTCGATTTTTTGGTCGCATTCTACTATAGAAACGACCAGTTGGTCGCAAATTACTGGTCGCAAATTGACTTTTTCTTTGTAGTGTAATGAGACTTCAATATGGAACGACTGTTTTGAAGAGCCTGGGAGCCATCATTCTGTAAATACTAGTTTCCTTGTGTGTTATTAATTTAAGCATGTAAACTAAAGAGTTTGAAGAGAATAGAATTCATATATTTACTAGTCACATACACATCATATATATACACATTAGAGTCTAACCTAATGGGCTTAAGAGTAATGGGCCTAACTATGTAACAATTATAATAAACTCAATAATAATATCTAACACTCCCCCTCAAGCTGGAGCGTATATGTTAATCATGCCCAGCTTGTTACAAAGGTAGTCAATCCGTGGCCCATTCAAAGCTTTTGTAAAGATGTCGCCTAATTGTTCTCCTGGTCTTCACATATCCAGGTAGAAATTAACCCCAATTGTATTTTCTCACGAACAAAGTGACAATCAACCTCAATATGTTTAGTACGCTCATGAAAAACGGGGTTTGAAGCGATATGAAGGGCAGCTTGGTTATCACACCATAGTTTCATTGGATGCAAGACTGAAAATCCCAATTCAAGAAGAAGTTGACGAATCCATATCACTTCACAAGCTGACTGAGCCATAGCTCTATATTCTGATTCAGCACTAGATCGTGATACAACATGTTGCTTCTTACTCTTCCAGGAGACTAAATTCCCTCCCAAAAAAACACAATAACCAGTAGTAGATCTTCGATCTTCCTTAGACCCAACCCAATCAGCATCTGAGAAGCATTCAATCTCATTGTGTCCATGGTTTCCATATAGAATTCCTCGTCCAGGGGCACCTTTTAAGTAATACAAAATCTGCTCAACAGCCTTCCAATGTTCAATAGTAGGTGAGGACAAATATTGACTCACTATACTAACTGAATATGCAATATCTGGACGAGTTACAGTAAGGTAATTAAGTTTTCCAACCAACCTCCGGTATCTTTCAGGTTCTTCAAATAATTCACCATCTTTTGTAAGCTGCAAATTAGGATTCATTGGGGTGCTACAAGGTTTAGCCCCCAATTTACCAGTCTCTGATAGTAAATCTAACACATATTTCCTTTGAGAAAGGAAAATCCCTTTACTGCTTCTCATCACTTCAACACCCAAAAAATATTTTAACGCCCCTAAGTCCTTTGTATGAAATTGACTATGGAGAAAAGTTTTGAGGGATAAAATGCCTGCACTATCACTTCCTGTGATGACAATGTCATCTACATACACAACCAACAAAATGATACCAGCTGCAGACTTACGATGAAAAACAGAATGATCTGATTTACTTTTTCTCATGCCAAACTGTTCAACTGCCAAGCTAAATTTACCAAACCAAGCCCGAGGGCTCTGTTTCAAGCCATACAATGATTTTCTCAGATAACAAACCTTTCCATTCTCCCCCTAAGCAACAAATCCAGGTGGTTGCTCCATATACACCTCTTCTTGAAGATCCCCATGAAGAAAAGCATTCTTGATATCTAATTGGTGCAAAGGCCAACCATATGTAGCAGCCAGAGAAATGAACAATCGAACTGACGTGAGTTTGGCAACAGGAGAAAAAGTGTCAGAATAATCAATCCCATAGACCTGAGCATACCCTTTAGCAACAAGACGGGCTTTCAAACGAGCAATAGATCCATCAGGATTAACCTTGATTGCAAAAACCCACTTACAACCAATAGCTTTCTTACCCGGCGGTAAATTGACCAAAGTCCAAGTTCCATTTTCTTCCAAGGCCCGCATTTCCTCGATCATGGCATTACGCCACCCAAGAATGAGAAAGGGCATCATGAAACGATCTTAGGTAAAGACACAGAATTAAGTGATGCAATAAAAGAACACGAAGAGGGAGACAAATTGTCATAAGATACAAAAGAAGTAACAGGATACGTACATGTTCGTTTCCCCTTGCAGGAGGGCAATAGGGAGATCAACCTGGATCGGCGACGAAGCCTCGTGAACGGGTGGTATCCTGGACATGAATCCGGTAGAGTATGAGAACGACGGGTAAACACTTGAGGAAATGGAGGCATGGGCAGGGAGATTGGTAGAGGAGGAGAAACAATAGTTGGTACTTCAGAGGGAGGTGGCAAAACAGAAGTCGGAATTTCAGAGGGAGGTGGAACAACAGTTGTAGTGGTGTAGATTAACAAGTTATCATCCTCCTCCGGAGAAATGTATGAGACCGAAGGAGCGAACGGTGTATTTTCCTGAAAAGTAACATCCGAAGAAACCAAATATCTATTAAGAACGGTAGAAAAACACCGATACCCCTTTTGAACTCGAGAATAGCCAAGGAAAATACATTTTAAAGCCTTAGGATCAAGTTTAGAAAGTTGAGGACGAACATCCCGAACAAAATATGTGCAACCAAATATCCGAGGTTCTATAGGAAATAAAGGTTTATTGGGAAGCAAAGAGTGATAAGGAATTTGACCATTAAGAACCGAGGAAGACATGCGATTAATAAGAAAACAAGCGATAGATACGCATCCGCCCAAAAATGTTTAGGAACCTGCATTTGGAAAAGTAAAGCTCGGCGGTTTCCAACAAATGTCTATTTTTACGTTCAGCTACCCCGTTTTGAGACGGAGTATCGACACAAGATGTTTGATGAAGAATGCCATGTGTGGTCATAAAATTTTGAAAAGTGGATGACATATATTCTTTTGCGTTGTCACTTGAAGAGTTTTGATGGAGATATTGAACCGGGTTCGAATTTCAAGACAAAAAGCGAAAAATGAGAAAATACCTCCGGCGAGATTTCATGAAATAGAGCCATGTCATTCGAGAGTAATCATCGACAAATGTAACAAAATACCGAAATCCAGCTTATAGAAGCAATAGGACAGGGGACCCCAAACATCGGAATGAACTAACTCAAAAGGAGCATTTGCACGTTTATTGACTCGTGGACCATGACTAACACGATGGTGTTTAGCAAATTGGCACGACTCACAATCTAAGGAGGACAAATGTTGAAACTGAGGGCACAATTTCTTAAAAACGGAGAGAGAAGGATGACCTAAACGACAATGAGTATCAAAAGCGCAGGCGATGACGATACTCCAGAACATGCAATGAAAACCGGGGGTCAAGAACGTAGAGGCCGCCGATTCATGTCCTTTACCAATAATTTGCTTCGTCGTAAGATCCTGAAACAAACAATAACCCGGGATAGAATGAGACACAACAATTTAAAGAACGAGTAATTTGGCCGAGGACATCAAATTAAATGACAAATCAGGGAGGCTAAGAACACAAGACAAAGGTAATGAAGAAACAGGTTTAGCTTGACCGGATCCAATAACGGTGGAAGTGGATCCATCTCGCTAAAGTAACATGAGATGACGAAGTGTGTGGTTCGAATGAGGAAAGTAATTTAGGATTACCTGTCATATGATCGATTGCACCAGAATCTATGACCCATTTGGAAGAAGAAGAAACAAGACATGATGTCGATTTACCTGGCCGAGCAAGAACAAGCCTGAAGCAAGTCGATGATTCACTCTTTCGACCATAAAATCGATAGAAATTACTTGGCAACACGAATAAAACCAGTCCAACCAACAACTAAATAATTAGCCACTAACAATCAACCAACCACAACACCCAACAAACGGCTAGGAATTAAGCCTCAAATATGTGGTTAACGAATGGATAAGTAAAACGAAATTTGGACAATGAGCATAAACCCAAGAAAACACAGATCCGGGCCACGAAATGAATTCGACAAAAAAACAATGAGGCAAAGCAGAAACTCCTCGTTTCCGTCAAAACCAAGCACGTATTGCACCCAAAACTACCACAGAATGACTGGAAACGTAATTCGAGCAAAACCAAACGAGCGGCACCGAGAGGGGAAGTCTCACGCGCCCCCACGCGCCGGCGCGTGAGGAGGATGGCGGACGGACTGGCGGTGCGTGTGGCCCACGCGCTGCTTGTTCCGGCGGACGGTGGCTGTGACTCGACGTTTCGGAGGGTGGCGGTTCTTTCTACGAGGGTGGTGTCGACAAATGGTCACTTTTTCTCGAGACCCGAACTCGAACCCTAACGCTATTGAACAAGAATTCACTCTACTAACTCTCAAACAAAACTAGGAACCTTTAGGCTCTGATACCATGTTAGCGGAAAGACTACATTGTATTGAATTGTATTTTGAACATGAGTGTTACAATGGTTTATATAGAAAGACTACCCTAGACAAATAAGGTAAACGAGCTAATTAAGCAAATCAGAGATAATCACGAATGTAAATAAGGAAATTACAAATCATCATAATTGCTAGCCTAATATATTCTAACACCCCCTCTCAAACTCAAGTAGGTCAACTTGAGTTTGCTAAATCGATAAACGTGACTGGAATCTGAATAGAGGCATCGAACAGAACTCTGAGTTGCAAACAGAGATATTGGATGGAACCAATATCGGAACGGAGAGGTTGGACGGAACCAACTGAATCATAACAGAGTACAACTAATGTATTGACAAAGGCAACAAAGAGCGAGTGCATGACAATTCTGAACAGATTTGATGAGGGGAATTGACGGATGAGGCCAGAATAAATGACGATCGACAGACTGAAAAATTGAAAACCAAGAAAAACTGAATTGAAACATAATTCTTGAATAAACAAAACAATGAGAAAACACACTTAAAAATGGCTAAGATATGGGGCAGGAGCAGCCTCGGGGAGGGAATTTCGGGCAGATCTCGGCAGACATGGGGTCAGGCACATATGCAGAGGATTTGGAGCACGGGCAGTGAAATGGGCTGGGCAGGCTCGGGCAGGGGATTGGCAGGGGCAGGTGCATGGGATTTGGGGCTGGGCAGGGAAACGGTCAGGCACACGGGCAGAATGATTGAACAGCGGGTAGCAGAAGAAATTGGGCAGTGGGCAGGCGTGGGTTTCTTTTACGTTAAAATCCCTTGAAGTCTCCACATTCTGATGGTTTTCAAGGTAAAACGGCAGTGAGAACTCCCTTGGAGCTCACGACAAACTAAATCGAACGATGGCTCGGATCGGGATCGAACGACGGTACTGAAAAGAAGAGAATCATACGATCGTGAGGGCGATGCATATCTGGAACGAATCTGGAATGAACGGCGAAGCTGAAAGAAAAAGATGAACAATGCGGTTTGGGTTTTCTGGTCCGTGAACACCGGGAATAAGAACAAGGACGTCAAAGATTCGTCTTCCTCGGCCAGATCTTACCGGAGCAGCGGATCAGAGTTCTGTTCGATGCCTCTATTCAGATTCCAGTCACGTTTATCGATTTAGCAAACTCAAGTGACTATAAATTATTAATTTTATTGGTTTTTTCATTTTCTTGTCAAACTTCCTTTATAAATTATTATCGGCTTCTACGACAGTTGTTGTGGCGTAAAAATGGCGTGTATCCATGCACACAAGAAAATTAAAAGATAAGATGAGTTGGGAGGTAGTGCGCTGCATTATTGGAATGTCGGTAGTGTGCAGTGTATGTACCTACACACAAAAGAAGGAGAGCATCAGTATGGTACCGGCTTAACATCCTTCGATACTTAAGTCATAGACAGATCGAAACTAGTGTGCCAAAGAGAAACATAGTAGAATTCATTACCTTATGGTTGAGTTTCTTCTCTTATTTAATAGGAAAAGAATTTAATGACATATCGTGCCATGTGTTGCCTCCCAACCATGTGTCATGTGTATTGGTTAAGTTATGTGTCGTCTCTTGATTGGATGTGTGTATAATCATACATCTTGGTCTTGGCTATGAGATAGCATCAGGGCGGAGCCACGTTGTGACTCTTAGAATTTATATTTAACCTAGATTTATTAAGGTTTAATTGGGTACATTACTAGATACATGAATTGTTAAGTTCATGCAAGTTAATTAAGTCGATTCATGAATTTTTAGATTCATGAATTCTAGATTCATGAATAATGGTTATTTAATTAGATACATGTATGGATGTATACATCACACATTTATTTTAAATGAAACCATGTACTATTTTAAATGGGAGTCTTTTCCTCATGTGTAAGTATCAAATAAAAGCAAAGTAATTCAAATTTTATTTAAGAGAACAGTTCTCTTCTCTTTTGTGTGTTTTTGAGGTGTGTAAAGAGAACAACTTTCTTCTTTTCAAACTTGTGAGATTTTGGGTAATCGTGATTTTTATCAACGCTTCCAACAAGGTTCAAAGATCTCATCCCATGACAATGTGTTGCAACCTCAATTTCCTCGTTTTGATGGAAAAAATTATATTCGATGGAATCAACTAATGAGACTTCAATATGGATCACAAGACCTTTGGGATGCTATTGAAAGAAGATATGTTTAGGGAGACAATGAAGCAACAACCAACTAAATGAGTTGAAAGAAGAAAGACAAGAACGTGTTGTTTTTTATCTACCAAGCGATAGATGGAAATATTTTTTAAACGAATTTTGAGAGTCACAACTGCAAAGGGAGCATGGGTTACTTTGATGACCAAAATATTTGAACATATTGTAGTAGCAATTGAAGAGTCCAAAGATCTAGCAACACTCTCTATTAATAGCTTAGTGAGATCTCTCCAATCTCATGAGCTTAGATTAAAGCAATTTAATTCTACTTCTTCAAAAGAAGTTTTTCATATGAAAATTTCTTTTAGAGGGAGATCTGGTGGAAGAAGAGGTGGACGTGTTGGTTGAGGAAATGGAAGATCCAATGATTTCAAAAAAATTAAGTCTAAAAGAAAATATTTTCAAAATTCTTCAAATAGAGGATGGGGAAAAAGTTCAAGTGGAAGAAGAAGTGGAGGTAGATGTTGTGGAAAATTTTCTCACATTCAATGTTTTAATTGTGGACGTTATAGACATTTTCAAGCAAGTTTCTAGTCCAAGAAGGCTAATTCAAATCATCTTGAGAACAATTTAATGCATGAGAAACAAAATAATGAAAATGATCTTATTTTCCCCGCCTTGAATGTGCAAGAGGCAAGCACTGAAGGTATTTGGTATCTCAATAGTGGTTGTAGTAAGCACATGACTAGAATAAAGAATATTTTTGTAACTATGAATGAATCTGTTCACAATGAAGTGAAGACTGGTGATAACAAGAAGCTCAACGTCAAAGGAAAAGGAGATATTCTTGTCAAGACGAAGAAAGAAACAAAAAGAATTATTGATATGTATTATATTTCGTGCCTCAAACACAATCTTTTAAGTGTTGAGAAACTTCTATAGAAAGGGATGATGTTGTCTTTTTAGACAATAAATGAGATATCAGAAACAAGATTGGAGGTCTCATAACAAAGGTACATATGACAAGCAACAAGATGTTGCCATTAAATAAAAGGTTTATGAAAAGATTTTTTGTTTTGAGACTATGGTGAAAGACACTTCTTGGTTATGGCATTATCGATACAAACATTTGAATTTTGACTCTGTCTCACATGTGTCAACAACATATGGTAAGATGAATGACAAATATCAAAAGGGAAGATGGAGTTTGTGAAGCTTGTATTTTGGAAAAACACATCAAAATCCTTTTCTATCTAAAAGTTCTTGGAGAGCATCGAAACCTCTCGAGCTTATTCATACAGATTTGTATGGACCCATGCCAACTACAACACTTGGAGGTGATCGTTATTTTCTTACTTTTATTGATGACTACAGTCAAAAGACATGGATTTATCTGATGAAGGAAAAGAGATCTACTTTTGAGTGATTCAAAACATTCAAAAAAATGGTTGAAAATCAAAGTGGCTTAAGGAGGGTTGTTAGAATTTATATATAAGATAGATTCATTAAGGTTTAATTAGGTACATTACTAGATACATGAATTGCTAGGTTCATGCAAGTTAATTAAGTTGATTCATGAATTCTTAGATTCATGAATGGTTATTTAATTAGATACATGCATGGATGTATATATGTACACACATTTATTTTAGATGAATCATGTAGTAGTATAAATAGGAGTATTTTCCTAATTTGTAAGCATCAAGCAAAAGAAAAGTTTATTCAAGATAACAATTTTCTTTTCTTTTGTGTGTTCTTGAGTTTTGTAAGAGAACAACTTATTCTCTTCAAACTTGTGAGGTTTAGAGTAATCATGATTTTTCCTATGAGTTTTATCAATGCTTCCAACAAGAACAAGGGGGGCACGTGCCCCCCACTGTTTAATATAAATTAACAAAGTCGCAATTTGGTAGAAATAATAGCATTGGATCAATTGTCAACTATTTATGTTCTTTTTTTTTTTCAAGGTCCAAGGTTCAAGTCATGGCCCAACACTTTCATCTTTATATTTTAGCTTGCTTTATTATATTTTTATTATTGAATATATTATATAGGGGCTTTGTTTGTTTGTTTTTATTAATAAATAGATTATATAGGGGCTTTTTTTATAATAAATATTTTATGTATTGAAAAATATTTAAAAAAAAATTTTAATCACAATTTTTAACATTTATTAATTCATGAAAAGAAAAACATTAACTCAATAACAATAAGATTAACCATCATAAGAAACAATAATATAAGAGAATAGTCTTAATTATTATATTTTAGTTAATTTAATGGGATTAAATTTATTAATTTAATGAAAGGAAAAAACTAGGGATAAAAAAAAAATAACACTTTTGATCCCTCTATTTTAGCAAACAGTCAAATTTTTTTATTACGTTTTTAGCCTATATGATGGAATATTTTTTTACCTTTATCTCTACAATACCCTTTTCCCCTACTATGGCTAGTATGTCACCTCCCTTTTTCCAATCTCATATATCACATCAAGATTTTCAAAAGAAATTATTACCCCCTTTGCTGATTTCCTAGCTTATCTCTTCAGTTTTTTTTGAAAAAAAGATGTTTTCCTCCAAATGTTTCAACTTTCCAGATTTGATTAGTAGCTTACAAGGAAAGTTTCAGCCATATTCTTTGATATAGAAATACAAGATGTTACTTGTTCTAAACTTTACTCCCATTTGGATAACTTACATAAGAAAGTCTATGTACCCAATAGCCATATCCAGCTTTCTTCTTTTTTTGTGTTATAACGAAGAAGACGGAATAGAAGTCATGAATTTAAAGGTAAAGAAAGATGGGAAGTGGGACATGGGAACACATATATCTCGTTCTCTTCTCGTACAATATATACACCAGTTATACATGACATTTGTGCCTTCAAAATTGTCATTTTGGATGCTTTAGATATTGGCAGCGACTACAACCTGTTTATTGAGTTAGTAAGTGAATGTAACGCGTCGCAAAATACATTCTTATTCTCGTAAAATACATCATTTTTCTCGTTGATAAGGGAGGTTATTGTATCTACATTATACGTAATTCAGTTATAGTTTTCCATGCATACTGGTCTCAAGTTCGGCTTATATCCACTATATAACATATAGTAATATACAATAATATATTACATAATATACGTAGTATACATTCTCTGACACAACAAGCATGGGTAACTTAGTTTAAACAATACAATTAAGTACAACCACATAATATACTTAGTATGCCCTTTAAAAAAGACACTCACTTTGACTTAATTAAAATACAAAATATGCACAATATATCCAACTAATATACATAGGATGTGTTCAATATATATAGTATACACATTCAAATTGTCTACCTCGTCCCATTGTTTACTCGATATGAAATACTCATGCAAAGTTTATCAGTCTTCTCACCCACTACATCATCCTACATGTCAAGTGGGGTAGTTTAAATTAAGTAATGGATAGACATATATATTTTAACAAGTGAGAAGTGCTTAATGTAATTAAAAAAGTAAACCAGGTGAACTTCTGATTCTTTCTCTACACTCCCAATATCATTCAACAACGGGTCCAACATGTTGTCTACTGCCCCAAGCGTAGACTGCACAATTTCTTCTATTACTTGATTTACATGCTGAGTTTCTATGGAGATTTGAACTCATTTGCTCTGTCATTTTCTTTTCTTCTTTCATCATCATCGCCTTCGCCCTCAGTGTTTATCTGTTTTTTTACAATGAATATAATAAGTATATTGCGATTATTACGTATATATCAAGTATATTAAATCTACCTTCCCATTTTCCCTATCTTTGTCCTCCCTTATTTTATTCATGTAGAAGATGTTGATAATGTTGTCCATATTTTCCTTTAAAGAAGAAAACCCATAGAGTAGAATTTTTTTTAGCTAATTCAAATTGGTGTTCTCATTGTGGTGTCCTAACTGATCGTCTTCTTCCTCATCTCCATTTCGTGTTTTGTCATTAGAGGCATCCATGTTTTGTTCAACCTCCTTAATGGTCTCCTTTCCCTTCCTGCGTTTTTTCGTGGTAAACTAAGTCATGTAGGTGTACCTGCCCAAATCTTCAACAAGCTCCAGTGGGACCACATTCAGCTACGATATACATAACATGCACAAAATCATATAAAGAATGTATGTAATATACATGTCCAAATATACACAATATACATAGTATAGAGCTAGTCTAAATCATATTAAAGCCATTGGAAATATTCTGATCCTTTCTCCACGCATCCTTTAGTTGTATAAGAGACGACCCCTGCAACAATTTTTTCAAGTTGTTTGATTAAAATATACAGAATATATATAATGCACAGCTAGTCTAAATCATAATAAAGCTACTAGAATAAGCCTTAGTCTGTGCAACTTTTTGCTTGAATCAACTGCAATACAATATACAAAATATACATAATATACAACTAACATAAAATATACACAACAGACAATACACACATATTTTCTGCATAGATATATTGTGTATATTGTATAATATACACACAATATACACATACATATTATCGATCCAATAGAAAACCATTATTTGTTTTACAATGCTGGAAACAGTACTATATTGTAATATACGACATATACACGTTATTCATCAGCAAGAATATAACTAATACAACATTGTATAATTTGAATATTGCGTATAATCAATACTTAAAGTTTGGTGTACTAGCATTATTGATTTCCTTCTTCATCTTCTTCACTGTTAAATCTTTCAAAATGGCAGTTTCCTTCTTGCAAATGGCAGTTTCTTTGGAGATGAGGGAACAAAAATGGTGGAGGGTTTGATATGAAACGAAAAAGCTAGAAGAAAATGAATTTTGTAATTGCAATTGCTTTTGTTATTTTTTAATTTTTTAATAAACTATAATCATGGCTGAGATTAATAAAGACATGATGTCTCGTATAGCCTGCATGACATGAATTGTTTCCTACTTCTGTGATATTGTTGGGATTTATGCCCTAGAATTCGTAATTTGTAATAGAATATTTTATGAATAAATAAAAGTATTATTTTAGTGAATTTTCTATAATTTATTATATATTGATATTCCTTAAATATTCAAACATTAATAGAAAATTCTGAAGTTACTAATTCTGTAATCTTGACTACTATGAGATATAAAGCGGATCTAGTCAAAGATAGTAACTCAAATAGTCTATAGTAAACGAATACGGTTAGGAAACCTTATTCTGGTAACACTGTTGATGTTGTTCACTCGATAAACTCCTGTTTTGGGGAAATGACTAAATTGGTGCTTGGAAACATTTCTATATAAGATGGCATTCATAACTTTCCTAAAACAAATGAAAGTGTCAGTGCGACACTTTTCTAACTTAGAAACTTTAGGTATCTCCCTTGTTGTAATGATTCAGTACTTGAACATGAGGCCTCACCTTCTCACTGGCCAGAGAAGGATCGTTCTATACTTGAAAACTATAGAAAAATGTTCATTAGAGAATTATCGGGTATACAAGGATAAAAGAGATAATTACAAGGGTAAAATGGTAATTTTGACCTAGTTGTAATTATAAGATTACCACGTGAAAGAATATGTCAAAACAAACTTAATAACAAATGGACATAACCCATCTATAGTGAGGGGAGTTTAACTTAGGGTTTATAGTGGAATTACCCTAAGTTAATAATTATGATTAATTAATAAATTAATGGAGCCCATGATCTATAGGTCCATCAGGTCCCTATGCTAGCCTATATATCATTGTAACTAACCGAGTTATTAATTTAACTAGGAAGAAAGAATTATATTTAAGAAATTACTTACAGGGAAATATTAATTGTTTAAATAAAATATTTATTTAAATGAAAATTAATATTAATATTATTAATGATTTAAATAATGAGTTTATTTAAATGAAAATTAATAAATAATATTATTAATTAAATAATGAGTTTATTTAATTAAATAATAAAAGGAGAGAGAATTAAATATTTGTTTTATGAAACAAATTAGTATTTTGCCCCAAATAATTAATTTATTGAATTTGATTCAATATTAATTAATTGAAAGGATTTTTGGAAATATGTATTTAATTAGAAAATATTGTTTGAATTTTTCTAATGATAAATACATAAAAGAAAATACATATATATATATATATATAAAACAAAAAGATAAATCATTATCTTTGAACAAGCAGCTCACGCCACTTGTCAATATGAATGGAAAATCAAATTTCCTTATCTTCCTTGACTCTCACGTTGACTTGGCTTTGTTTGTGTATATATATATATATATATATATATATATATATATATATATATTTTAATTTTGATTATTTAAATTAAAAAAATAAGAATACTAATTTGATTAGGAAACAAATTATTAATTTCCTTATAAATATGACCATTGGGTGCTCATATTATATACTTGATATTTATCAAAAAGTTCTCTCTTTTAATCTCCCTATTGCCGATTTTTGGCTTCTTAAAATAAGAAAAGTTTTTCTTCTTAGTTTGTTCTTCTGGTTCGATTCCCACAAGTTGGGTTGATTTGTGATCGAGATATAGCATAGAAGGCTTGGTGAAGTGGATTGATGCTGTAAAGAAAACCCCAACCGATTCTCCATAAATCCACAATGTAAGTTTTCGAAAAGCTTATAATTATAGTTTAAGGTTTGATTATAATTGCATGTTATTAACGGATCCGTAATTAAATGTTAATTAATTTACTAAAGAAATTCCGCTAATTTAGTAAATAGTTCCTTCAATTGGCATCAAAGCCTACGTTAATTAACATGAATTTGTGATTTTCGAAAATCGGTGGGTTGCATAAAAACTGTTTTATGTATTTATATAAATTGTGGATTTGCTAGTTGACTGTTTACGTATTCTTGGGCACTTAGTTTTTAAATTTTATTAGAAAATTTGTAAAACCCAATTTTGGGTATAGGATAAATTTTTGTAATCATCGGGAATAACGGAAGAAAAAGATGTAAAAAAATCAGCACAATGAAGGGAGAAAAGAAGGCTAGGGGCGGCGACACTAGGGTTTGGTGGACAAAACTTTGTAAGATATTTTTCAAACATTATCTTTTAAAAGATATATATTTTAAAATATATAAGATAAAGATAAAAGGTAATTTACCTTTTATCTTTATAATATATTTTAAATATATATTACTATTCATGGAAAATCTTTTATTTATATTTTTCCATAAATAGATAAAAGATAATATTTTGAAAAATAAACCTTTTATGAAAAATATTGAAGAAAATATTTCCTTTCATAAAAGGCCTCCCACGCCTACATCAAGATGAGGAGAGAGAAACTTTCAAACTTCAAGACCTGCAACAAGTTTTAATTATTATAATTTTAATTTAGCTGTAGAATTAGTGCCAAGAATACTGGTCAATCTAGTTGTTTAATTATTTAGCTTTTGTATGAGATATGATCTTTTAATAATTGTTCATGCATATATGTATGTCATGTAGGAAATCCCACCATAGATATATGATTAAGATAGATTTAATTGTACATGCATCCATAATTATGTGATAAAGTTGTTATTATATTTTATGTATGTTATAAAGCATATTGATTTTATCTTGTTATAAAATATTTATGTTGATGAGATTAGGATAAAAGCATGCTAATTTTAGATAATATTCATTTATTAAAATGTTTAAAATTGAATAGAAACTAAAATTAATATTCGAATGTGGATTTATTTGTTTAAACTATTGGACCTAAATTCACTTAAGCACTATCGAATAGATATTTAATTAAGGGTTAATTAAAAATTAATGAAAATGATTAATTAAATTGAATGGATCTCTGGCGAGAAAGCTCTGCCCTAGCGATGAGTTTTTTTTAAAGTTCCCCTAACACGGAGAGCCTCTAACTGGGAGCGATATGGGAGAAAAGTTCAAGATGATTAATTGATTTCATTAAGAAGGTCCCATAATGTGATTAGTTTTAAATCTAGGAAACTTGGCAATTCACATTAAAATTGATCTAACCAATTTAAGAGTTAAGATTGAGTTAGGTTAAATTTAGATAAATTGATTAGCCTTATTTGTCTGAGTATGAAAACCCAATTTTAAAATTTTGAGTGGGAGAAGGAAACTTGACAAAGTATCCTATGGTCTCCATTATTAGGCTCGCAACGTGAGATTCACACTTGGCCTCTGTAGCACTCATAGAAGTGTTCATTCCCATAGGAAGGCTTTATAATGTGAATCAATATCAAGGTGGGTCTCCCGAATGGGATAAAGGATTTTAAATGCGAATTGAAGACTGAATCTACACTTCCTAGACACCCATCTTTTCTCATTTAAATGACTAAAATAAAGGGTTACACTCATAAGAAATTGATAAGGTTTGTTATCAAATTTCTTGACCAAACAGATGGTAAAACAATTCCATAGGAATATGAGTTATTCTGGATTGGAAGTTGTTCGAGAAGGGTCTCAGTTTAATGTATAGGGTGACTAACTTATCATTCGACGACACTCTACCCGGGAAGGTTAAACTACCGTGGCATAATAATCTGTTTAGGGTATTTCTAATCGGTTGAACATTGTAGCATTCATGCATCATGTTTAATTTTATGCCAAACACATTGTTTGAATATAAAATTGCTAATTAAAATTCACTTAATTTTATTCATTACAGCTAATATGTCCTCCTCTAATATTGCAACCAATAAAATTGATAACTTTGTCAAATGAAATTAATTGTTAAATGACACTTTAAATCAAGATTCTAGTCTAAACGTTAATGATCTCAATTTGCGGTCAGATGCAATTAGTCGTTTAAATATGACCAACAAACGGATGAACGGCTTAGATAGTAATTTAGAATTACTTGTAGCAGAATCATGGTTAGTGGAAGATAACTTATCCGAATGGATATTTGATTCTGGTGCCACAAACCACATTTGTTCATCCACTCTAATGTTCGATTCTTGGACTAAAATAGAACATGGTACATATACAATGCGAGTAGGAACGGGGCAATTCCTTACAGCAATTGCATGTGCAGGCATTTGTCTGCAATTCAATTCTCATTATATACAGTTATACAACGTTTTACTGGTCCCTGGATTTACTAGAAATCTAGTGTCAGTTTCACGTTACATGAGAAATGGTTATTCAATTGACTTGGGGATTGATGAGATCAAGATATACAAAGGGAATTCATATATAACCTCTGCAGTCAATAGAAAAAACTTGTTCATATTGAGCCCGTCAATAGAAACAACAACACATAATATTGAAATGTTCAAGACTGCAAAAACAAGATCTAAAAGACAAAAGGTTTTAAAAGAAGAAACGTATTTATGGCATCTAAGGCTAGGTCATATAGGCTTAGACAGGCTTGAAAGATTCGTGAAAGCTGGTTCCCTAAGTCAGTTAGAAATCGGAACCATGCCAGTCTGTGAACCCTGTTTGGAAGGCAAAATGATGATCAAAAGACCTTTTACTGGAAAAGGTAATAAAGTCTCGGAACCACTCGAACTTATGCATACGGACCTTTGTGGACCATTTAATGCAAAAGCTCGTGGTGGATTTGAATATTACATCTCTTTCACGGATGATTATTCACGCTATGGATACATTTACCTAATGATCCCCAAATCAGAAGCTCTTGATAAGTTCAAAGAATATAAAGCTGAAGTGGAAAACCAATTAGGTAAAACTATCAAAACACTTCGATCTGATCGTGGTGGCGAATATCTGGACTTAGACTTCAGAGATTATTTGATAGAATATAGGATAACATCCCAACTTTTAGCACTGGGAATGCCTCAGCAAAATGGTGTGGCTGAAAGAAGAAACCGAACGTTATTAGACATGACTAGATCAATGATGAGTTTCGCAACACTATCACTTTCCTTTTGGGGATATGTAGTTAAAACTGCTTTATACATACTCAATGTGGTTCCATCCAAAAGTGTTCCTAAAACTCCACAAGAGTTATAAAATGGATGTAAAGGAAGTTTACGACGCTTTAGGATTTGGGGGTCGCCCGCTCATGTGTTGATGGAAAACCCAAAGAAGTTAGAACCCCGAAGTAAAGTATGCCTTTTCGTAGGCTACCCAAAAGAAACAAAGGGTGGGTACTTTTATTGTCCTGTGGAAAACAAAGTATTTGTGTAGACAAATGCAGTTTTTCTTGAAGAGGATTTTATGAAAGATACAAAACCCAGATGTGCAATAGTGTTAAATGAAATAAATGATAACAATACAATTCATAAATCAACAAAAGTTGTTGATAAAACACCTGAAATCCAGGTGCAAACTTTATCAGAACCTCGGAGAAGTGGGAGGGTTATTAGAAACCCATAACGCTTTATAGGATTTGGAGAAATCCACATTGCCATAGCTGATGATAATCTGAAAGACCCATTATCTTATAAGAGTGCAATGCGGGATATTGATAAAGAAAAATGGCTCAAAGCCATGGATCTCGAGATGGAATCAATGTATTCCAATTCTTTCTGGACTCCATAGATCTTCCAAATGGTGAAAAACCCATAAGATGCAAATGGATCTATAAGAGAAAAAGAGGTGCAGACGGGAAAGCTGAGACTTTCAGGGTTAGATTAGTGGCAAAAGGATATACTCAGAGGGAAGGTATTGGCTATGAGGAAACTTTTTCCCCAATTACCATGGTTAAATCTATTCGCACCATCTTATCCATTGCCGCTTATTATGATTATGAGATTTGGCAAATGGACGTCAAGACTACCTTCCTTAATGGCAATCTAGATGAAAGCATCTATATGATGCAACCGGAGGGATTCATTACGCCAGGACAAGAACAAAAGGTTTGTAAGTTGCAAAGGTCCATTTATGGACTTAAGCAAGCATCAAGGTCTTGGAACATTAGGTTTGACGATGCAGTCAAAACTTATGGCTTTGAACAGAATGTAGATGAACCTTGTGTATACAAGTTTATCATAAAAGACAAAGTGGTATTCATAATTCTTTACGTTGACGATATTTTGTTAATTGGAAATAACAAAGGAACGTTAACAGAAGTTAAAGAATGGCTGGCAAATCAATTCCAAATGAAAGATTTGGGAGAGGATAGTTATGTTCTTGGGATTCAGATCATTCGTGATCGAAGCAAGAAATCACTAGCACTGTCTCAAGCATCGTATATTGATAAAATTATCAAACGCTTTGCTATGCAAAATTCCAAGAAAGGTATTTTACCTTTTAGGCGTGGAATTAGCTTATCTAAGGAACAATCACCTAAGACACCTCAAGAAGTTGAGGAAATGGGACAGATACCATATGCTTCAGCAGTAGGAAATCTAATGTATGCAATGTTGTGTACTAGACCGGATATCTGCTATGCAGTGGGAGTAGTCAGCAGGTTCCAATCCAATCCTGGAAAGGGACATTGGGTTGCAGTTAAAACAATTCACAAGTATCTTCGGAGAACAAGATATTATATGTTAGTGTATGGAGATAAGGATTTGATCCTTACAGGATACACAGATTCGGATTTCCAAGGTGATAAAAATTCTAGGAAATCAACATCGGGTGCAGTGTTTACACTTGGTGGAGCTGCCATAGTTTGGAGAAGTATTAAGCAAGGTTGTATTGCTGACTCCACTATGGAAGCAGAATATGTTGCTGCTTGTGAAGCTGCAAAGGAAGCCGTCTGGTTCAAAAAGTTCCTAAAAGATTTGGAAGTTGTTCCAAATATGGAATGGCCCATAACTCTCTATTGCGATAATAGTGGTGCAGTGGCAAATTCAAGGGAACCAAGATCACACAAAAGATCAAAGCATATAGAGAGGAAATATCATCTTATAAGGGAGATAGTGCATCGTGAGGACGTGCTGGTCACGAAGATAGACACGAAAGACAACAGAGCTGATCCATTTACAAAGACTCTCACGGCTAATGTGTTTGAGGGTCACCTAGAAGGACTAGGATTACGAGACATGTCTCACTTACTCTAGGGCAAGTGGGAGATTGTTGGGATTTATGCCCTAGAATTCGTAATTTGTAATAGAATATTTTATGAATAAATAAAAGTATTATTTTATTGAATTTTGTGCAATTTATTATTTATTGATATTCGTTAAATATTCAAACATTAATAGAAAATTCCGGAGTTACTAATTCTGTAATCTTGACTACTATGAGATATTAAGCGGATCTAGTCAAAGATAGTAACTCAAATAGTCTTTAGTAAACGAATACGGTTAGGAAACCTTATTCTGGTAACACTGTTGATGTTGTTCACTGATTTGATCCAAATCATTAGCATGATGTAGATGCAAGTGGAACCATCATATATAATGAGTTTATACTGGACCAGGATAATAAATCAAATTTATGTTATTAAGATTGATACGTCTCAATCCTGAGTATGTTGCGAACTCACATTAATGAAGTCTTTTCCTTTGATTCACATAGTTGAGGGTTGTGACGACCCGACTCCTTTTAAATCATTTAAAATCGAATTGCAGCGGAAGACTTAATATTTAATAAAAATTTGGCGTGGATATGTTTAAAACTTAGACTATCCACAACCTGTTTACACTTTTCACAATCAGAGAATTTAAAGACAGGTAATGCAATTCCTGTATAAAGCTTAAAGGAGTTCAAGGTGATAAAAGTTAAAAACAAATGCTCTTATGAGCTTATATACAATTATACAACTCAAAAGATAAAACATGAAATAAATGTGTCCATGGACTTTAAAGGTATCTCTAGTCCATCTCACCATCATCATCAACTAGATCAGAGTGCACCAGCTCCTCTCCCACGACCCCGAGCATTACCTGAAATGTTTGTAATATCATGAGCTAAAAGCAAGCCCAGTGAAAATAAACAGAATAAAAAGTAACATTAGACTCCAAACCCGCATCCGGATTTGTGTCCAAGTAAAACTCACATATCTTTACCTTTCAACCACCAAAAGGGTTTTGTATCAAGTATTTCACTTTACTTACCAATTCTCCCATATAATTGAGGAACTAACTTCCAGGCATTAGGAGGATGTGTTTCATAACACACATAATATTGTATTTCATTCTTTTTAATACCTTATACTATACATAAGGTTTACATTCAAGTGTCAATCTTCGATTTCAAGATCTTCCAATTAAAATGAGAATCTAGTTCTCTTATATATACATATATCAATAATAATTATACAAGGTTCAATACACCCTTGTATTCTCTCATTATAAAATTCAACCTCATTCCTCTTCCTTATAGCACTCGGCTATCATCATATTTCATTCTTTTTCTCTATGGAAATGTATAATATACATAATGTTTCATTTCTTTTCTTTAATAAATAATGCTAAGCTCACTCGGTCTTAACATATTTAAACATGCATTAAGTCACTAAACAAGTGTAAAGGGCACACAACCTTTACATTAATATAACCATCACATGCGAATAATGTCAGGTAATGAAAGCTCCCGTAGGACTAAGCATTCACCTCATTATCTCGCTTTCCAAAATAAAATAAACAAATTCCTTTCAATAATCTCTTTCCATCTCTAGTGAATAATGACAGGTAATGAAGCTCCTGTAGGCTAAGTTCATTCACCTCATTAAACTCACTTTCCAATATAAAATATACGAATTCCTTTCAATAATATCTTCCCATCTCTAGTGAATAATGACAGGTAATGAATGCTCCTCTAGGCTAAGCTCATTCACCTCATTATCTCACCCACTGAATACAAGGTTCAATGCACCCCTGTATCCTCGTATATGTATCATAGTAATTATGGATAATACTAGATAATGTGAACTCGTATAGTTCCATCATTATCTCATTATCCATCTCCTCCGATCATGCAAAGTCCCGCAGTCCTTTAGCATTCCTCATGTACATATACGAAAACATAAAATGAATAATACCAGATAATGCAAGGACACTTAGTCTATACATTGCCTCATTATTCCTCCCAATAATCGATAATGCAATATGATATGAATATGCTTTCAAGTGCAAGTAAGTAAATATAAACATTCAAAGTAATCGATAGAACCTAAAGGTAAATGGATCACGTAATTCTCTTATTCATAAAACAAGAAATTAGGATTCTAATAAGAAACCAATAAGTAGATCAAGCCAAACGGCTTTTAGTTAAACTTGCATTACTAACTTTTTCTTAAAGTCCCCAATTCAAATGATTCTATTGCTTTCAATTAATATCCGAAGTTCCATAATCAATTTCATTATTCACCTATTATACTTGAAACCTTCAACTTCCGATAATCATTCTTAAACTCCGAAACGAATCCGAACATAGAACTTCCAAGAGTTATTCGTTTCCTTCGAAAAATCCTTGAGTTCTCTCACTCAATTATAACTAACTCCCAAGCCTAAACATGTTAGCTCGCATATTTTAATCCTTTTAATTTAAACCTTAATCTCAACTTCCGATTCTACAAATCGTTCAACTTATTCAGTTACTAAAGCTACTTTAAATTCTATTTATTCTCACCTTACCAAGTCAAAGTATAATCCAACGAGACGTCAACGTACACCCGACACCTACAATTCATCAATCGATCAACGAATTACAATTCAAATCTAATAAGAGAAAAAGTATGATTTTCGGGTGAATAGTGATTTCGAGTGAATAGTATTTTTCAAAAATCCGGGCTCAAAATCGTCAAATTCCTTGATAGAAATACGTGATTTCAACTTCAAAACTCATTTATAATAAAAAATGAACAAAACCATGTAAAAAGTTTTGAAAACTCACTTTTTAGGGCTTCCCTTAGGGAACGAGAAACGGCACAAGGTTAGGTGGGATAGATAGCCCTCGTCCCTAGCAATCCAACACAACTGAAATCATCGAGAACGGTCGAGAAATGACAAAAAGCCAAGAAATTTTTCTTCTCATCCATGGATGAGGAGCTCCACGGCCAAGCAAAGGAAGAGAAGAGAAAGTTTTGTCATCCTTGTTCAACTTTGTGGTTTTAAAGGAGAATGAATAGTTAAATGATATTTTTAAGAAATTAGAAATTACGGTTACGTCCCTTTAATGATTTTAGCTTATAAAACGAAACTCTATTTTCTTAAACTAGCCAAATGGTGATTAATAATTATTAATTGGCCCGTTAATAATTATTAATACGACCAAAACTAATTTAAGCTAATAAAACGATTAAAAAGATTTTCGAACAAAATTAACTACTAAATTCTAAATTACTAAAACTAAAATTAAACTAAATACTTTAATTAAAATAAATAAATAATAAACAAATAGATATTAAATAAAATAAAATTAAAAACTTCACTTCAAAAGTGACGGGACGTTACAAGGGTGATCTGTTGATACACTCGATAAACTCCCGTTTTGGGGAAATGACTAAATTGGTGCTTGGGAACATTTCTATACAAGATGGCATTCATAACTTTCCTAAAACAAATGAAAGTGTCAGTGCGACACTATTCTAACTTAGGAACTTTAGGTATCTCCCTTGTTGTAATGATTCAGTACTTGAACATGAGGCCTCACCTTCTCACTGGCCAGAGAAGGATCGTTCTATACTTGAAAACTATAGAAAAATGTTCATTAGAGAATTATCGGGTACACAAGGATAAAAGAGATAATTACAAGGGTAAAATGGTAATTTTGACCCAGTTGTAATTATGAGATTACCACGCGAAAGGATATGTCAAAACAAACTTAATAACAAATGGACATAACTCATCTATAGTGAGGGGAGTTCAACTTAGGGTTTATAGTGGAATTACTCTAAGTTAATAATTATGATTAATTAATTAATGAGTTTAATTAATAAATCAATAATTAATGGAGTCCATGATCTATAGGTCCATCAGGTCCCTATGCTAGCCCATATATCATTGTAACTAACCGAGTTATTAATTTAACTAGAAAGAAAGAATTATATTTAAAAAATTACTTAAAGGGAAATATTAATTGTTTAGATAAAATGTTTATTTAAATGAAAATTAATATTAATATTATTAATTATTTAAATAATGAGTTTATTTAAATGAAAATTAATAAATAATATTATTAATTAAATAATGAGTTTATTTAATTAAATAATAAAAGGAGAGAGAATTAAATATTTGTTTGATGAAACAAATTAGTGTTTTGCCCAAAATAATTAATTTATTGAATTTGATTCAATATTAATTAATTGAAAGGATTTTTGGAAATATGTATTTAATTAGAAAATATTGTTTGAATTTTTCTAATGATAAATACATAAAAGAAAATACATATACATATATATATATATACATATACATATATACATATACATATATATATATATACATATACATATATATATATATATATATATATCATTTAAATAAAAAAAAAAAGAAGATAAATCTTTATCTTTGAACAAGCAGCTCACGCCACTTGTCAATATGAAAGGAAAATCAAATTTCCTTATCTTCCTTGACTCTCACGTTGACTTGGCTTTGTTTGTATATATATATATATATTTTTAATTTTGATTATTTAAATTAAAGAAATAAGAATACTAATTTGATTAGGAAACAAATTCTTATTTTCCTTATAAATATGACCATTGGGTGCTCATATTATATACTTGATATTTATCAAAAAGTTCTCTCTTTTAATCTCCCTATTGCCGATTTTTGGATTCTTAAAATAAGAAGAATTTTTCTTCTTAGTTTGTTCTTCCAGTTCGATTCCCACAAGTCGGGTTGGTTTGTGATCGGGATATACCATAGAAGGCTTGGTGAAGTGGATTGATGCTGTAAAGAAAACGCCGACCGATTCTCCATAAATCCACAATGTAAGTTTTCGAAAACCTTGTAATTCTAGTTTAAGGTTTGATTATAATTGCATGTTATTAACGGATCCGTAATTAAATGTTAATTAATTTACTAAAGAAATTTTGCTAATTTAGTAAATAGTTCCTTCAGATATAGCCAGCCTACATTTTTAGGGCCTTTTTATCTTTTCCCCCACTTTTCATCTGTCCATGTGCATCTCAGATGTACACCCATACAAATGCTCATTTCACTAGCTGTCTTGATAAAAGAGGAATGGAAGTAGGCTATTCTGATTTCCCCCCAAAAAACTATTTGTAAAATATATTAAAATTTTACTATATTTAATATTAAGGTAAGATTTTAGTTTATATGGCAAAATTATATGTATGGGGGTAGCTCATGCCCCTTGATTTTAATTTTTAGATTCGCCACTAGATAGCATGCATATAGAAGATTGATGCGATGCATTCTCTTGAATTCAACGCAACACTTCTTATTTACCACTTCCATCTATCTCTAGATATTAGAAGGAAACAACAAGTTTTTAAATATATTTAGCATGTTCTCCAAATTATCTTATCTCTCCTACGTATTCCTAAGCGTGAAAACAACATTAAGTTACTAACTTTCTTTAATGATGCCCCGTGGAGTATTTCTCAATATTCAAGTTGCTTCTCCTATTTTATTTTCATGGAGTTTTACAGTGATAAGGGTTTGAGAAAGGCTAACATCATGGTATAGTAACAAAATAGTAAGTTCCAATCATTACGTTAAGATCCTCCTATAACCCTTACACAATAACCTCAAAAGTTTTAGTTTAGCGTAGCTATATGCGCTTGCTTTCTTGAGTAAAATAAAAAGCTATTAATGATGTTCAGGTTCAACCTTAAAGAAATTTAAACAATAACTTCTATTAAACCTATCTTTTAACTAACTAGTTTTGATTGAAAGAATCTTAATATAAAAACAGAAAAACATAAGATTGCTACAATGTATCATTAATCATAAGCTCTCTACTTAAATTAATCAAACACAAGTAATCTAGCTAAAGGTGATTAATTATTATTAGTTGGCCTATTAATAATACTTAATGAGTTGGGGTTTCTGCCCTAAATCTTATGTAATCCAAATAAACTATAAATAAATAAAGGAATTATTAATTAGTAATATTTACATTGTCATTTATTATTGTTTAATAAATGTAATACATCATAAGATCCAGAGTTACTAATTTTAACTTAAAGTGAGCATGTAGTGCGGGAAGATTCACTTAAGTTGTAACTCAAATAGTCTGTGGTATAAGAATAAAGGTTGGGTGCCTTATTTCTGGTAACACCACTAACACGACCCACTTGTGAATTGGCACAAGTGATTTGATTTGGATCACTCATGTAAAGACATGTGAGTAGGGGTGTTGCTACAATAGAGATTGTAGTTGTAACGTCCCATTATTTTGTGAAAAAAAAATTTATTTATTTTATTTTAATTTAAATAGTTAAAGTTTATTTATTTATCGGTAAATTAGAATTTAGTAGTTTATTTCGGTTTAAGTCCTTTTAATTACCTTTTTAGCTTATTTTCGTTTTAATGGTATTAATAATTATTAACGGGCCAATTAATAATTATTAATCACCATTGGGATAGTTTAAGAAGTTCGGGATTCGTTTTATAAGTTAAAAGTCATAAAAGGACGCAACCGTCATTTCCAATTTCTTAAAATATCAAAAAACACTATTCACCTTCTCTTTAAATATCTCAATTGACCAAAGTTGACCAAAATGCTCATCCATTTTTGCTCCCTAGGCCGTGGGTTCCAAGAGAGAAAGAGAGAAAATTGATTTTGTTCGTTTTTTGCCCGATCGACTTGATTCCGGGTCCATTGGAAAGGTATCGGTCCTAGGATTCATTTCCAACCAACCATTGTACTTGCCACTCGTATTATACGGAGTTCTCAGTAAGTAAAGTTTCAAACCCTAAGCTCCAAATAGTGTTTTAATGGAGTTTTCTTTGATTTCCTTCGATTTCGTGTCGTGAAACTCGGTGTTTGTAAATACGGGAGTAGTTTTAAGTGTTTTTTGGAAACTTTCCCATAACCCTAAAACCGAGTTTCAGTCGAAACCCTCCCCGTTTGAAATTTACCCTTTTGGGATTGATTATGGGTTAGTATTTAATGAAATAATGTTTATCTAAATTCAATTCGGGAAAGGGTATAATGTTCGAAAACCCTAATTATCGATACCCATTGAAATCGAGAATATCGAATTTGCTTAAAACCAACTCGAAACACTTTTGAATTGCCTAAAAGCCGGAAAACCAAACCCGAAACCCTTTTTGTTGATAGGGCCGTGGGCCTCATGTGGGGATTTTTTGGGTTTTTCGTCGCTTTGTATGTTTAGTTGTTGTTTGATCGATAGTTGGTAATTAATGATTGTGTGATATAATTTAATTGTAGGTGTTTTCGAACCACTCGCTTGATCGCTCCTTCGGACTTAGGAGCAAAGTCATCTTGTAATTAAGGTGAGAATAGTTAGGATTTAAAGTAATTATAGAAATCGAATAAGTGTGAAGGTTTGTAGAGTTTGGAACTAAGACTAGAATTTGAATCTAAGATTAGAGGGAAGTGAGTTAGTGCCCTTAGGATTTGAAGTTAATCCTTTAAGTGAGAACTTAGGAGTTCTCGAGGAAAGTGTTGAATCTTAGAAGATTCTAAGTTAGATTCGTTTCGAAGCTTAGGTTGGATCATTGGAAGTTAAAAGATCCAACTTGTATTTAGAACGGTTAATAGAACCTCGGATTATATTGGAAGTTTAGAATCCTTGAAGGTATAGGTTAATCGTTAAAGTTATGGTTTTACTTTTATTATTGTTAGCGGAGTTCGATTGACATATCGTTCGTCCGGAGTTTCCTATTTATTTACTTTATGTCTTTTACTTTATTCCCCTTTACTTTATGTTTGTTTCGGTTACTTTATTATTCGCACTTTACTTTATTTACTTTTTGCAATCATGTTCAAGCATAACCATTACATCTTGCACCATAACATCTTACATCATTGAAATGGAAGAGAAGGGAGGTGAGAAACAAAAAAGGTGAATGTGGATCTGACGGAAGTCCCCATTACCTTCATGCATAAAAGGTGAATGTGGATCCGACGGGAGTCTCCATTACCTTCATGCATAAAAGGTGAATGTGGATCCGACGGGAGTCTCCATTACCTTCATGCATATCATTTGTGGAAATGGAAAGTGAGAAAGAAAGGAAGGGGAGAATGTTGGACCCTACGGGGAATGTCCGCATCACCTTCCGAGAAAAAGAAACGAAAGTGAGAAAAAGAAACGAAAGTGAGAAAAAGAAACGAAAGCGAGAAAAAGAAATGAAAGCGAGAAAAAGAAACAAAAGTGAGAAAAAGAAACGAAAGTGAGAAAGAAAAGGAGGGTAGAATGTTGGACCCTACGGGGATTGTAACGTCCCGTTATTTTGTGATAAAAAAAAACTTTTATTTATTTTATTTAATTTGAGTAATTAAAATTCATTTATTTATTATTAAATTAGAATTTAGTAATTTATTTCATTTTAATGGCTTTATTTATTTAAATACGTTTTAATGGTATTAATAATTATTAACCGGCCAATTAATAATTATTAATCACCATTGGGATAGTTTGAGATGTTCGGGATTCGTTTTTAAGCCAAAAGTCATAAAAGGGCAAAGTTGTAATTACCCAATTTGCAAAATATCTAAAATCACTATTGACTATCTTCTTTAAATTCTCCTTTGACTCAAAGTTGACCAAATTTTGCTCATTTCTCCTCCTCATTGCCGTGAGCTTCAAAGACCAAAAGAGAATTTTTGGTTTTTGTTCGTTTCTTCTTGGGATCGACTTGATTCTCGTTCCATTGGAAAGGTATCGGTCCTACGATCCTTTTCCACCTAGCCTTCGTACTTGCCACTCGTGTTTTGCGGAGTTCTCGGTAAGTAAAGTTTCAAACCCTAAGCTCCAAATAGTGTTTTAATGGAGTTTTCATTGTTTTCTTTCGATTTCTTGCCGTGAAACTCGGTGTTTGTCAATTCGGGAGTAGTTTTAAGTGTTTTTGGAAACTATTTCATAACCCTAAAACCGAGTTTCAGTCGAAACCCTTCCCGTTTGAAATTTACCCTTTTGGGATTGAAAATAGGTTAGAAATTAATGAATGAATGTTTATTTAAATTCAATTCGGGAAAGGGATTAATGTTCAAAAACCCTAATTATCGATACCCATTGAAATCGGGATTATTGAATTTGATTAAAACCAACTCAAAACGTATTTGATTTGCCAAAAAGCCGAGAAACCAAACCCGAGACTCATTTTTGATGAGAGGGCCGAGGGCCTCAAAGGGGAAGTTTGGTGGATTTTCGTCTTTTTGCTTGTTTAGTCGTTGTTTAATCGATAGTTGGTAAAGTTATTGATTGTTATGATATAATTCGTTTGTAGGAGTTTTTGAACCTCGTGGTTGATCGCTCCTTCGGACTTAGGAGCAAAGTCATCTTTTAACTAAGGTGAGAATGATTAGTATTTAAAGTAACTATAGAAAGCGGACAAGTATGATGGTTTGTAGAGTATGAGACTAAGATTAGAATCCGAACCTAAGATTAGAGGGATGTGAGTTAGTGCCCTTAGGATTAAGAGTTAATCCTTTAAGTGAGAACTTAGGAGTTCTCAAGGAAAGTGTTGAATCTTAGAAGATTCTAAGTTAGATTCGTTTCGAAGCTTAGGTTGGATCATTGGAAGTTAAAAGATCCAACTTGTTTTTAAAACGGTTAATAGAACCTCGGATTATTTGGAAGTTTAGAATCCGGAGGGCATAGGTTAATCGTTTAAGTTATGTTTCTAATTTTATTATTTGTTATCGGAGTTCGATCGTCATATCGTTCGTCCGAGATTCTTATCTATTTTACTTAAAGTCATTTACTTATGTTCTTTACTTTATGCCATTTACTTTATGTTTGTGATGGTTATCTTAATTATGCACTTTATTTATTTACGCTATAAAACATCATATTGCATCATACCATATCGCATCATGGAAAATAAGTGTGAAAGTGAGAAAGAATGATTGGGGGAACGATGGGTCCTACGGGATATACCACGTTACCATCATTGAAAGAAAAGAGAAAGTGAGAAATAAATGATTGGGGGAACGATGGGTCCTACGGGATATACCACGTTACCATCATTGAAATAAAAGAGAAAGTGAGAAAGAAAAGGAGGGTGAATGAACGATGGATCCTACGGGATAGACCACGTTACCTCCTCATGCATAAGGGCGTATGCGAATCCTACGGGATGCTCTCATGCATTCATACATATGATCGATGAAAGAGAGAATTGAGATGTTTAATATGATGCAAAGTTTATTTACTTCTATTACTTATGTCATAATATTGTTGATAGATGAGTATTGACTATGATTTTTAGCAATATCATCCTTAGAAAGTATAAAATGAATTTACCTAGAGTTTGGAGTTTATGGAATAGATTTACCTAGAGTTTGGAGAACTTTAGGAGTAGAATGTGTCAGTTTATTTTGGACACAAATCGAAATGCGAGTTTGAGGTCTATCTTTACTTTTTATGCTTATTATTCTCACTGGGCTTAGTTTGTTAGCTCATGATATTACAACCAATTTCAGGTAATGCCTTGGCTAGAGGTCGAGGGAGAGGAGGTGGTGCTGCGTGATCGAGGGATGCTGACCTCGAGATGGACATTTTTGTTGTAAAGTCTATGTCTTGATTTTGATAAATTTTAAAACTTTGATGTTGTATTTAGCTCATAAGAGCTTTTATCGATGCTTTTATGATTTATACATTTGAACTCCTGATTTGGGACTTAAAGTCCATGAGATTTGATTAGATTTGAAAATTAGGATGTAAACAGGTTTTCGGCATGCCAATTTTCAAACAAAACCACGCAAATTTTTCTTAAAATAAAGACTTCCGCTGTTTTCTCTTATTTTAATTTATTTAAAAGTGACGGGTCGTCACAGGGATTGTCCGCATCACCTTCTTCATTCATAAGGTAGAATGTTGAACCCTACGGGGAGTGTCAGCATTACCTTCATTTATGCATAAAAGGTGAATGCGCATCCTACGGGATGTCTTCATTACCTTCATGCATATTATCGGTGGAATTATATCATGGAGAAAGAATTGTATATTTCATAATGGAAAGTAAAACAATAAGAGGAATTAAGATGTTATATTATATGCAAAGTTATTTATTTTTCTTATTTTATGTCATAACAAGTTAATTGGACGAGGTTTGACTACGGGAGTTAGTATTACCATCCTTTGGAAAGTTTAGAATGAAATTACCTAGAGTTTGGAGAACTTTAGGAGTGAATTGTGTCAGATTAATTGGACACAAATCGAAATGCGAGTTTGAGGTCTATCTTTACTTTTTATGCTTGTTATTCTCACTGGGCTTAGTTTGTTAGCTCATGATATTACAACCAATTTCAGGTAATGCCCTTGCTAGAGGCCGTGGAAGGGGAGATGGTGCTGCGTGATCGAGGAATGCTGACCTCTAGATGGACTCTTTTGTTGTAAAGTTTATGAATTTTACTTTTGAGAACTTTGAATGATTTATGAATTATACTTTGTATTTAGCTCATAAGAGCTTTTTATCGTTGTTTTTATGATATTACATCTTGAACTCCTGATTGGAACTTAATGTTCCATGTGATTTTATTAGATTTGAAAATTAGGATGTAAACAGGTTTTCGGCATGCCAACTTTCAAACAAAACCACGCAAAATTTTCTTAAAATAAAAGACTTCCGCTGTTTTCTCTGATTTTAATTTATTTAAAAGTGACGGGGTGTCACAGTAGTAGACTGGAGTAAAATATATTTAATGTCTTCTGATAAAGCCATTACTGAAAGACACTTCGTATATGAATCGGTTGATCATGTACAATTGATCTTAATCCTGAGTGGATTACGAACTCTTGTTCGCAAGAGACAAACCTTTGATTTTTATAGGTGAGAGTGACTCGATATAGTTCTCTTAATATGCCTCCCACTTTGGGGATTGCATCTTACTTATAGCTGGGAATGTAATTACACAAGATTGGAATTCACTCTTTTCCATATAGAAAAATAGATAAGTAGTTCCCTTATGGACTAATTTGGTGCTTGAACAGCGGGGCCCCATATTCCTCTGATCAAAGAAAAAGCAAAGACGCATATTGTAGATTATATAAGATTGTTCATCAAAGAATCAGTTAGACTTAAGGAACAAGAAGTATCATGGAGGTTATTACGTTAAATTACCTAGCCATGGATACGAACTACTTCTGAAGGATCAAAGTGTAGTTAATGATTTTATCCAATGAACATAACTATGTCTATAGTATTAAGAGTACAACTCTAGATATTTAATAGAGTTATCTAGGAGTTAATGAATAAGAATTAATTGATTAAAGGCATTTGATCAATGTAATTCTAGATCATCTATAGGTCCATTAAGTCCTCCGAGCTAACGCATGTAATTGAGAACATAAATTAATTATGGATTAATTTCTTTGGAAAAATAGTTTCAAATATTTAATTTGAAGTTGTCAAATTAATTAAGGCAAACACAAATAGAGGAGTCTATTTGATTAATTAAATGAAATTAAATAGAATAGTCTATTTTAATTATTTAATTAATTATCAAATTAAATAGAAGAGTCTATTCAATTATTTATTAAATAGAAGAGTTTATTTAGTTATATAATGGAGAGATTAAATAGAAGAGTCTATTTAATTAAATTAATTCCGCAGTTGTCCAAATTACTAGGGATTTAAATAGAGGAGTTTACTTAAATATTTAATTTGAGGTAGTCAAATTAAAGAAAAATTAAATAAATAAAAAGAGTTTTTAATAGAATCATTCTATTGAATAAAAAGGAAAAATAAAATGCCCAATATTGTCATGGTGATGATGATGTGGCGTGTGACCCATGGGTAGGGTCACACGCCACTTTGGTTTTCTATTAACCAAAATTATGCCTTTTATTTTATCTAAAATATATTAAATATCTTAATTTAAATTAATATGATTAATTTAAATGAGTAAGATATGGAATAATTAATTTAAATTAATAAAGATTAATTTAAATTGTAATATGAGAATATCTTAATATGAAATAAGATATTATATCATTATTCAAAATATTTTTTTTTAATTATTTGATAATTAAAATATATTCAAAGATTTTTCGAGCCCTTAGTTTTCCTATAAATAAGAACCTTGGGGTGAACCCAAAACACACAACTAAGAAAGCAAAAGAAAGGCTCAGAAAAATTCCACTCCTCCCTCTTTCTCTGCCGCCACCGTAGCTTCCCCTAGGGTATAAGTCAGAAAAGTTTTTTTTTTCTCTCTTCATTTTTCTAAAGAGGATAGTGCCCACGCACCGATTCTCTTTTGTGCTTAGTGAGAAAGAACTTTTTGGTGGTCCTAGAATCGTAACCAAGAATGAGGAGGAAGAGCCAGACAATTCTCTACAAGCGTTAGTTTTTTGTTTATGCATTCCTTTTGAATAATATTATACTGCAAGGAAAGATCCTTGAGATTTCTGCTTGTGAACTCTTTTATAGAGGCCTCAATCCCATCAGAATGCACCTAATCTTCAAATAACATTTTTTTTAATTACCATGTAAAATGATTCTTGAGGACTGACAATGGTGGAGAGTACACATTGCAAGAGTTTGATGATTATTTGAAGGTCTATCATCACCCAATGGAGTGGTTACATCTAGTATATCCCCCTTATTCCCGACATGCTATATTACCCTAAACTCTAGAAATTAAATTACTTAAATATTTGAAATAAAACAATAGTAAAAAATCTACTTAAAAAATAATGAGATGTTACAATTGCTTTGATTTTATTGAATATATGCTTGTGTTGATGTAAATGGAACCCAATTGAATTTGTATATGATTTATGTGTAAAATTCATCTTGTTTCTAAGAATATCAATTCTAATTTTTGGGGGTAGAACTCATATATCTAGGATATGTTTTAATGAAACAACCAAATTTTGAAGAAAAAACCATCAAAGGGCCGAACCATCCTCCCCCCTTTGTGGCTACGGGAGGGGTATTTGAGTTGAGCTTAGTTGAGTCTTAGTATATGTATGTCTATGTATATTATTATTAATGCAAAATTATTGATTGTGTGTAGGTTCTTGATTTCCCTTTACTTCACATTCTAGGTACGTATTAAAAGGGAAGTTTTGTACGTCTTAAAAGTTATTCTTGAAATTCTTTAATGCTAAGTATGATTAGTACCATGAGTATGTATGACTAATTAATATGTAAAACTTTAGAAATTGATGGGAGTTGGTTTTTATATAAGTAAGGTAATCAATGAGCATGTCAAAGAGATTAGTTTTAAATTGCTTCATGCTATAGGGATAGGTCACTTAAGCATGTAAAAGAAACTTAAACATTTAATAGATTTCTTATTGAATCTTATCAGGCTTGAGAAATTGAATGATTACTATCTAGGAGTTATCAAGTAAAGACAAATGATAAGAGAACTTGAACTTGTATCTACCATAGTTTGAATATCTTACTCAATTTAAACTAGTAACATTTTCTCAATAAATTATAAGCTTGGAGTTTTCTAGTCTTTTAAGTCATTGTTTGTTAGCATTCGATTCTAATTTTATATTGGCTATATTCTTGTCTTAATCTTTGATTGGGTTAACCATTGGTTAACAATTATATCTCGGCTGTGTGAGAATAGAAAGGAGAAGTTGTGAAAGTATGTGGTGTTTACCAAGGTTATGTGTAAGATTCCCGATTGATTAAAGTATGCAATGGCATAACGACTTATATAGTATGTAATGGCATATTGGAAGTATGAAAGGGTGAATGCGGTATTCAATGACATAATGAAATTGTGGAAGGAGAATTAATGTATGCAAGAGCATAGAGCGGGTTGTTTGACTACTGTTTGATAACGCTAAGTTTCTCATATACTCACTTGATAACTCTTGTTTTTAGAAGTTAACCGGGGTCGAGGTCGTGGTGCTGGTTCGTGTTGATGGACTCGAGACCGGAACTTCAATGGGACATACTTAGGAGAGTGAGGCTCGAGCTTGGAGAAAGAACGTGGTTTTTTTTTTATAGCTAGGAGTTTAGCTCTAGCTATATTCTAAATAAATAATAGACTCGATCATAAAAAGTTTTGAATGTTCAGTCAATAGTCTGATAGGGTTGAACGAACGACATCAATGATATTTTGTGAATACTTCTATTTAAATCTATGAAATATCTGCTTTTCCTTTATAAGCATGAATTTTTTTGTTAATTGATTGTTTAGTTTTGAAAATTAGGATAATATGCACAATGATTTCATCTTCTTTTCTTAGGGTTATCTGGTGGGATGCGCACCCCTAACGATGACATTAGTAAGAATTGTTTATAAGCGATCAAATTCAAATGAACTTTGCTTGTGATATTGTTTATTCTATGAAAAACATCTTTAAAAATGAAAACTTGATTTTACGGATGATGTTTACGACGCTTTAGTTGAACATTCTCGCGATCTAGACCAGGTCTTAGGGTCGGGTCGTTACAGTCGTCAACAAATGTGTTGAAGGCAAATCCCAAAAAGCTAGAACCATATAGTAAAGTATTCCTTTTTGTAGGCTACTCAAAAGAACCAAAGGGAGGGATTGTCTAGTTGAAAACAAAGTGTTTGTCGACAAATGCTACTTTTATCAAAGAGGACTTTATGAAAGAGACAAAACCAAGAAGTATAATAGTATTGACTGAAATGATTGGTAATAACAATATGATTCCACAATCAACAAGAGTTTTTTTATTAAACAACTAAAAGTCAGGTGCAATCTACATCAGAACCCAGACGAAGTGGCAGGGTTATTAGAAGGGGTGAACATAGGCGCGGTGGGGTGGAATCGGGGTACCCCATTTAACACCCCGACCTCGTTTAAGGAAAAAAAAGGACACCCCGACCTCGCCCCATTTAAAATCCACCTCGACCTTGACTCTACCCCATTTAATTATCGGGTTCGGGGTCGGGGTAAATCAAAATGGGGGTTGGGGTGTAAATGGTATTGGAGTGTATATGAGATTGTAGTTTAAATGGAGTTGAGTTGTAAGTATGGGGTAAATGGGGTTGAGTTTTAAATGGGGTGTAATATGGTTAGTTAATGGGGTGAGGTGTAAATGAGTTTGGAGAAAAAAAGAAAAGAAAGAAAAGAAAAACTAAAAAAAAATTACACTTAGTAATTGGGGTCGGGGCCCCGATGTGGTCAAACCTCATCACCCCGACACCGACCTCGCCCCGTTTATTAAAGGGGCCGACCCTACCCTGTCCCGACCGTGACCCCAATTACACCCTTAAATGAGGCGGGTGGGGTAGCAGGGTCCATGTTCAACCCTAGTTATTAGAAACCCTAAACGCTTCATAGGATTTGGTGAAATCCATGTTTCCATGTCTAATGACAACCCAGAAGATCCATTGAATTTTAAAAGTGCAATGTGGGATATTGATAAAGATAAATAGCCCGAAGTCATGGATCTCGTCTATGTACTCCAACTTTGTCTGGACTCTTGTAGATCTTCCAGATGGTGAAAAACCCATTGGATGCAAATGGATTTACAAGAGAAAAATAGGTGTGGATGGGAAAGTTGAGACTTTAAAACCTAGACTAGTGGAAAAAGGATATACTCAGAGATAAGGTATTAACAATGAGGAAACGTGTTCTTCAGTTGCCATACTTAAATCTATACACACTATCTTATTTATTGCAGCATATTATGACTATAAGATATGGAAAATGGATGTCAAAACTTGCTTTCTTAACGACACTCTTGATGAAAGTATCTATATGGTATAACTAGAGGGATTCCTTGCTCTAATACAAGAGTAAAGAGTTTTTAAGTTGTAAAGCTCCATTTATTAAACAAGCATCAAGATCTTGGAACATTAGGTTTGATGATGTAATCAAGACCTATGGCTTTAAACAAAATATTGATGAACTGTCTACAAGCAAATCATCAAAGACAAAGTGGTATTTATAATCCTTTACATCGAAGATATTTTTTTTATTTAAATAATGAGTTTATTTAATTTAACAATAAAGAGAGAGATTTAAACTCAATTGATTTTATGAAACTAATTGGTTTTGTCCCAAAATGATTATTTAATTGAATTATATCCAATAATAGGTATTAAAATTAGAAATTATTATTTGATTTTTTCTAATTTAAAATGCCCAAATAAATAAGAGAATTATCAAATATGGCAAAGATAAAAGGAAAATAATTTTCCTTTATTTTATTCCCTATTCAAGACTAAGGGAGATAGCATTGGGAGAGATTTATCTCTCTCATTATCTTTGCAAATAAGAATCAGGATTTTTCATTGGATTAAAATACCGATTTTTTTTTATAAATATGACCACTGGGTAGTCATATTTTTAATTCCACACTTTTGAAAGAAAAGTTGAAATTTTCTTCATCTCTCTAAAGGCCTTAGCCGAAATTGGGCATTCCTTTTAAAAAGAAATTTATTCTTCTTTCGTTCTCCTGGTTCTATTCCCACAACTCCGGTTTGTTTGTGATCGGATCCTAGTATAGAAGGCTTGATGCAGTAAAGAAACCTCTAACCTAAATCTCCATTTATTTATAAATGTAAGTATTTTTTTAAGGCCTTCAACTTTTTGTTTAAGTTTTATCATTATTTATCATAATATTAACATATCCATGTTAGTTAACAGTTAATTAATAAACCAATTTAATTCCATTGCATAGTTAATACTTTCTTCAAACAGAAATTTAGTTTATTTATTTAATTTATTCAAAATAAATTATAATTATTAAATAATTTCAAGTTCTATGACAACATATTTCTTGTTGGATACGGAGCTCAAATAACAACAATTGAGATGAACACATCAAATTATAATAATATTGACACTGTTTACATAATCAAAATAAATTAGTAATAACAAGAATTTAATTAAAATAAAATACTGAAGACAACTTTAGAAAGTGTATATCTTCAAAGCATGGTCAAGCCGTTGTCTGAAATCGATATTGCCCTGCTCTAATTGTTTATAGTTTGATGGAATCTTGTCTTAGCAGGATTCGATGAAGCGTTTTGTAAGATTAAAAATCAGAATCTAACGACCCTGACATAATCTCTAGAACAACACTCAAAAGGTTTATACAAAAAAGACTCTAGAAATTTCATGGAGAATACAAGACAGAAAATTAGATACTATCATCCAATTTTTAGATCCCATACAGTACAAAAACGATTCTTATTTATAAGAAATAAAATTGTAACTTAAAAAAGGAATACATTCACATGTGAAATACAATATTAAACTTTAGTAAATAGTACAAAGATTAGAGGATACCGAAGCAAAATGTCTCAATCAAATGCGGAATAAATTCATGGAAAACCGCCTAAGAACGGTTGAAACGATTTAATATTGAAATTGTCATAGAAAAATTTAATTTTTTCAATTACGTTTTCTAATAAATTGAAAGTTTAGACATTAACTTTAAATTTTAATAAATTTACACGTGTATAAATTTTTCAACAAATGAATTTAATTTATAAAACTCAAATTCAAAAGCTACTTAGTAACTTCAAATTAAATTATATATATTAATTATATATATAATTTTAAACCAAAAAATTTTGAATTTAGTTTTTTTTATTCACATTACTTTTAAATATTATATATATATATATATATTATATTTACATAAAATTTCGAACAATCCCCCACATGAAAGTAATTAAACTCAAAAAACAGTAAAAGTTGGAGGGCATCAGCTGATGTTTTTTAGACTGGAACCTTCCTTAATGACTCACTATCGAATTTACCGAAGAAATAGTGAAATGTATTTCTTGAAATTTCTTTGTAGTGGAAAAATGAGACAATGGTCTTTCACACATAACTTAGCTCATTCTATTGAGTTCTATTCGTTTTATTCAGTTTTGGCCGCAATTTGTGAGTGTTTTCATTGAACACAAGCTTGTGTTCTCAAAGAACCGACCCCATTATACTCTCATATAGATAACTATTTGTTTAAAGTATTCTAAAAATAAATGTTTATCAATGTTATCTTAATATTCACATTTACATACAATTCATGGATATGATATAGGGATGCAAGTTCTAGTGTGTTACTATGAACTATTCCATTTTAGTTTCCCTATTGAACCTAGATCTTGGGATTACCAGTCAACAAGGTTAGGTTACCACCAGATAGTTCCCTCGATGTATATGACATTTACTCTTTTCTCACTCGTTTGGTTAAAGGATCAACAATATTCTCTTTTAACTTCACATAGTCAAGTAATATTATTGATATTCAGTGAGCAATTTTTTAAATGATTACACCTACACCAAATATGTCCTAATCCAACTTCCCATTGTAGACATTTTAGCTCTCACAGTAGCTAAAGTGTCACAATAGATACATATAGTGTTTACAAGCTTTGGTGTCATAAAGAAATATTGTATAGAAAATTATTAAGCCATTGCACTTTTTCACTAGCCTTAACTAGTGCAATTAATTCAAATTACATTAGATTGTGCAATATACGTATGTTTTGATGACCTCCAAGGAACATACCCACTAGTTTATTTAGTCTCTAAGCTATATGATATCCAGTTAGCATATCTAAAACCTTTTTGTATAGGTAGTCCCGAGTCACTTAAGATATCTTAGTACTCTGACTAGTGTATCATAGTAATTACATCCAGGATTGCTGGTGTATCTAGCCAATGTACTCACTCAATAGGCTATATCAAACCTTGTACAATTCATTAGGTAAAGGAGTTTCCATATCACTCTGGAATACTCCAAAGATGATACACCATCATTTTAATACTTGGATCATAAGGATTAACTGCGCGTCAACTATCATAATGTCCAAATTTTCTCAACACTTTTCTATATAGTGTGTCTGAGAATATCCAATAGGATTTCTCAATATCAATCCCAGTAATAACAACCAAAAGATACATGTATTTGACATCACAATTTGAATTCAACATTTTCTTTATTGATTTTATTATCACTTTTGTGATGTTTATGATTAAAATGCCATCTATATAAAAGCATTTAATGATATAATCATTATTTACAACCTTATAATAGACACATCTTTCACACTTATTGATTTTAAAATCCATTAGATATCAAGGTGTGATCAAATTTCTCATGCCACTATTTGGGTGTTTGTTTCAACCCATATAGAACTAACAAGTTTACAAACTCTGTTCTCATATCCTTTTACAACAAACCATTACACTTGTTCCATGTAGACTTTTTCATCTAAGTCATCATTTTAAAATGTAGTTTTTACATTTATTTGGTTAATTTTGAAATCATGTAAAGTTGCTATAGCAATCAACATCCTAATGGATATGATTCTATTCATTGAAAATAGATATAAGAGAAATATATTACATCGTTCTGTTTATAGATCAATTAGCTCTAAGCTTTCTCATAAATTTTCATTTACAACTAATTGACTTTCAATTAGCTCTAAGCTTTCTCATAAATTTTAATTTACAACTAATTGACTTACTTCTAAGATGAAAGTCAACCAATACTCAAGTATTGTTTTGCACTATGAATTCGATCTCACTACCAAACATGTGGAATCAGCATTTGTCTCTAGTTGAGAATCACCTTGCTACCATGTGGATAAAAATGTATGGATAAATAAATAGGTTTCTTAGTTTTAACTTGATCAATTTCCTAATCATGACTAGGACTGATCAGTTTTCTATTCATGTTCAGCCTTTTTATATTTCCTTCAAAAAAATATAACATTAGGTTCAAGTTTGATCCTTTTAAACAAAAGAATTTTTACCTTTTCTAAACACCCCCACACTCTTAGCATTTTCTAAAGTAGGTGTTTTTCCAATTATCATACCATTATGTATAGAATAAACTTTACAATAAGCAAACATTCCCCCCAAAATTGTGTAGTAAACTTAAATATTTAACGTGTAATTACTCATGTCCTTGAAAGTTCAATTCTCAATTGTACTCACTTTTTGTACATATATAAAAATAAAAGGTTGACTCACACTCATCACCTTCATATGATCTTTATTTCCTTCTCAAGTTGATAACCGTTATCAACTTTATAAGTTTTAAAACTTTTAAAGCTTCATCAACTATGTAGTAAATAATTTTGACAATTTTTACTACAACCAAGTATGAATTGCTTCAACATAAACTTCATTTATGCCTATTATCGATTTCATATTTAGGATATACTCTCTATGATTAGAGCGATAATTCACCTACTTTAAAAATTTATTGCCACAACTTAATAATATAAGAAAAAGAAAAACAATTTATTGATATTATTGAAACTTGAGCTATTACATTCTACCTATAAAACAAGTTCTACAATTGCAACAAGCTCATCTTCATTGACCTCATTGACTATGTTCGCTTGCATAGGTTTTGAGTTTCAACTCTGTTTTAAACTATTGTAGTGTTTCCACTGTCTAGTCTACCCTCGAATGCATTTAGATACCGCTCTTTAGTTAAAACTCACATTCTTCTTGATTGAGACTCTCTTACTCAAACCTTAGAGTTTGAGTACCATATTCTCTATGGTATACTTGATGACTCTGTGAAAATAGGACTTAAACCACCTTACTTAACAATTATTTCATGAAAAACGAGTAATTTTAAAAAAACTAGGACTATTTAGGATAGATTAGTTAGTTTTAGTTCTCGTAGCAACTTCTAGCCTCTTTTCTTATTTTTGCTCCCCTGCTAATATAATTTGTGGCTCTGGTTGCTCATCTTTTAACCACTGCTTAATGCTATCATATGCTTGTCTTGTGAAGGCTAATATGTGTTGTCATCAATCTTTTGAAGAATAGAAGAAGGAAGGAATCATTGTCGCAGCTCCAAGCTTCCATGTCTGAGACAGCATCGTCATAGAACATCATCCAAATACATAGTCAGCATGCTTTAAATGAAGTTGATGAAGTCTAGCTTGGAAAGTTCTTTTGTTTGCCATCTCAGCCCTCGAATGAAACTTGTTGCTCCCTATAAAAAGAAAACTTACTAGAAGAAATAGATATACAACAAGGGAGAAGGAAAATTATTGAAGAAACGACAAGTTTTCATCATGGAAAGTAGACGATTTAGTCCATTAGCTGAGAGGCTTGATGGATTGTTGGCAGCTGTTGGAAGCAAAAGCATTGTGGAGAGATTCAAAATCGGTTGATTGCTCTCAACTCTTAAACTCTACTTTAGTTTGCTAAAATTTGAACCAGTAGCTTTTTATAATATGTCCTTGTTTTGTAATAACTCATACTTTGCTCGTTTCTTTAGTTATTTTGTCATGAGAAGCTAAACTAAGGGAGAGTTCATGTGGGAAATAGGGTTTAACACTTTGCATTACAACAATTTTTTAATCCATATTCCAACACATAATCCTGGATGGTAAAATCACATGAATTTTTCATGGAGTCAAGGGAATCAAGAACATGGAGTCGGATCATATGGAGGAATTCATAAGGTTCTGCACCAATAACATCAAGGAAACTTTCAGACTTAAGGAGGTGCTCAGCAGACCACGTATTAGCCTAAACCTCTGTTACAACAATAGAATCATCATCAGGGACAATCTTCAAATCAATCCAATTAGCAAAAGTATGTTCCTGATCATGTGAGCGCATTGGATAATATTATGAAGGAATATATCACAAGAAACGAAGTGTCAATGAGGAAGTTGGAGAACTGAGTGGGGGCAGTTAGCAACAAGTATGAATGCACGATAACCAGGAAATCTGCCTAGTAACATTGTGGATCTAGTGACAAATAAAGAAAATGAACTAGCACCATGCATGGCCATAACATTAAAAAGTGACAAGGTCCTAGATGAAGAAGATAGAAAAGATCAACTCAAAAGGAAGAGGGAATCAAATGCTCATAAACAAACTTCAAAAAAACAAAAAAATAGTGGGACATGATGAAGAAAAGGAGAACAAGTTCAACACAGAAAAAGTGAAATCAATTGAGATTTAGGGAGTCAAACCTTAACCTAACACGACAAATGAAAAACCTCAACCACCTTTTGTTAGAGAATTCATAAGCTGGAGCAAGATGCACAATTCAAAAAGTTCATGGAAGTGTTGAAGTAGTTGCATATAAACATTCCTTTTGTAGAACCCTTGGAGTAGATACCAATTATGTTAAATTCATGAAAGACATTTTATCAAGGAAAAGAAGATTAGATGAAGTGGAAATAGTTAATATGACTTTTAAAGTATGTTCATTCTTTAAACCTAAGTTCCCTTCAAAATTGCAAGATCCATACAATTTCACAATTCATTGCTCCATTGGAAAGACTTAATATAGAAGGGCACTATGTGATTTAGGGGCATCAACCTCATGCCTTTATCTATTTTTAAATAATTAGGAATAAGAGAGACAAGATCTACAAGTGTTACATTATAGTTTGCTGACATATCCATGGCGCACCTCGAGGGAATGATAGAAGACATCTTTGTATAAGTAGATAAATTTATTTTTCTTGCAGGTTTTATAATTCTTGATTTTCAAACTGATCCCTATTTTGTTGGGAAGACCATTCTTAGCTACAGGAAGAACCTTGGTAGAGGTACAAAAGGGTGAATTGACAATGAGAGTACATGATCAGAAAGTAACCTTCAACATTTTCAATACAATGCAATTTTCTAACCCAATAGAAGAATATTCTTTTGTCAATGTTGTGGATACAGTGATAGCAAGGAAATGGAACAAGAGCTTTGAAATTACTAGATAAGAAAGATATAGGAGAAGTTGAGGAAGAATCATTGGAGGTTAGCACAGAGTTTGAAAGAGCGAAGGAATTACTGTTGATAGACTAAATCAGGAAATACCATGAATCTTTCAAACCTTTAATTGAGAGCATAAGAATCCCAAAGCCTTCAATCAAAGAACCATCAAGTTTGGAATTAAAAACTTTTCTTGTTCATTTGAAGTATGCATATCTTGGAGACAATGATATACTACCAGTGATAGTAGATGCTCAATTGAGTGAGGTCAACGAATTAGCCTTACTATTTGTGTTGGGAAAGTATAAGAAAGTATTGGGATGGACAAAGATAGATATAAAAGGGATCATCCCGTCCCTATGTATGCATAAGATTTTACTAGAAGATGGAAATTTCAGAACTATTGAGTAGTAGAGAAGGTTAAACCCAACTATGAAGGAAGTAGTGAAAAACGAAATCATCAAATGGTTGGAAGCAAGAATTATCTATCATATTTCAAATATAAATTGGGCCAGTCCTGTTAAATGTGTACCAAAAAAAGGAGGTGTGACAGTGGTAGTAAATACTAACAATGAATTGATACCTTAAAGAGTAGTGAGTGGGTAGAGAGTTTGCATGGACTATAGGAAGTTGAATCAATCCACAAGGAAAGATCATTTTCCATTATCTTTTTTTGATCAAATGATGGATAGATTGGCAGGAAAAAAATTGTATTGTTTCTTAGATGGATAAACTCTGGCTATAATTAGATTCCAATAGCTCCAGAAGATCAAGAGAAGACATCATTCACTTCATATGAGACTTTTATGTTTAGAAGAATGTCGTTTGGTCTATGTAATGCATCTGCTACTTTCAAGAAGTGTATGATGGAAATCTTTAGTCACATGGTGGAAGAAATTCTGGAAGTCTTCATGAATGATTTCTCAGTATTTGGCGAATCTTTCAACATTTCTTGCAAAACTTGGAAACAATCTTGAAAAGGTGTGAAGAAACAAATTTAGTTTTAAATTGGGAGAAATTCCATTTCATAGTAATGGAAGATATAGGATTGGGACACAGAATCTCAAAGTTGGGATTAGAGGTTGATAAAACTAAGATAGAAATCAATGCTGAGATGTGACCTCTTAAGGGAATTTGTAGTTCTTTGGGCATGCAGGGTTCTACAAGAGATTCATTACATATTTCTTTAAGATAGCCAAGCCTTTTTCCTTTCTATTAGAACATAACAAAACTTTTGGATTTTCAAAAGAATGTTTCAAGGCATTTGAGAAAATTACTGTGCACCTGTAGTTTTACCGCCTGATTGGGAGTTACCATTTGAGATGATGTGCAATGGAAGAGACTTTACAATTAGAGCAATCTTAGGATAAAAGAAGGATAAAGTATTCCATCCCATTTATTATGCTAGCCAGAAACTGAATGAAGCTCAAAAGAACTACACCATCACTGAAAAAGAATTACTCGCAATTGTCTTCACTTAAGAAAAGTTTAGATCTTACTTGGTTGGAACCAAAGTAATTGTTCATAGTATTCATTCTGCAATCAAATATCTGTTAGTAAAGAAGGACAGAAAACCACGACATCTTCGTTAGATTTTGTTGTACAAGAGTTTGATTAAGAAATTAGAGATATAAAATGAGTTGAGAACTAATTGGCAAATCACTTATCAAGATTGGAATATACTTCCAAGGGCTATGAGGGAGTAGAATTTAGAGAAACATTCCCTTATGAACAACTCTAGGTAGTCCAAGAAATTGCTTGTCCATGGTGTGCAGACTTTGTAAAATTCATAGTTTGTGAGAAGCAACCACATGACTTTACCAGACCTCAATTGAAGAAATTCTTTCATGATGTGAAGTTTTACATTTGGGATGAATCTTATTTCTTCAAGAGATGCTCTAATCAAATGCTTAGACTATGTGTAGCAGAAGAAGAAGTTCAAGACATCCTGACTCAATGTCACATGTCTGCCTATGAAAGACATTTTGGTGGCATCAAAAGTACTACAAAGTGTATTTTATTAGCCTACTATATTTAAGGATGCTAAGTCATTTGTGCAACAGTGCAATGAATGTCAAATAACAGGAAATATCTCTAGCAGACACGAGATGCCACTAAATAATGTTTTAGAAGTGGAATTGTTTGATGCGCGGGGAATAGACTTTATGGGGCCATTTCCACCATGTACATCCTCATTGTTGTAGATTATGTGTCCAAGTGGGTTGAAGCAATCACCTCCCCACAAACGATACCAATGTAGTTTTGAAGTTCTTGAAAAAATATATTTTTACTCAGTTTGGTACACCTAGAGCACTAATCAGTGATGAAGGGACACACTTTTGTAACAGGTTGTTAAAAGGAATGCTTGTAAAATAAAATTAAAAGCATAGAGTGGTCACTGCTTATCATCCTCAATGTAATAGCTTGGCTGAAGTTTGTAACAAGGAAATAAAGAGTATTTTGGAGAAGGTTGTGAATCCAAACAGGAAAGATTGGTGTAGTAAGCTTGATGAATCCCTATGGGCTTATCGAACAACATTGAAAACCTCATCACCGTATCAATTAGTATTTGGAAAATAATTTTAGTTGCCTTTGGAGTTTGAGAACATGGCATATTTGGCAATCAAAGCTTTGAATCTTGACTTGACATTGGAATGAGATAAAAGAAGTCTCCAACTGCTAGAATTGGAAGAATTTAGACCACAAGCTTATGAAAATGCTAAATTGTATAAGGAAAAAAACAAAAAAGTGGCATGACAAAAAATTATGAAAAGAGAGTTTTCACAAGGACAAGCTATTCTAATTTACATCTAAAGATTGAAATTTTTTCTTGGGAAATTAAAATCCAAATGGTCCGGGCCTTTTACTACTGTCAAAGTGTATACTCGTGGCACAGTTGATTTAGTGGGGGAGAAAAAAATTGATGCTTTCAAGGTTAATGTTCAAAGAATCAAACACTATTGGGGAGAAGGAGAGGATAGGAGAAAAACTTCCATCTCTAGTTCCATGAAATAAAGTTTGGGGGTAATGGAGCTGGACATTTATAATTTATCATTCAAAATCTCACAGTTTGCAAATAGTGAACTTCTGAATTTCAATTTCAAGTAGTTAAATTTCAATTTCAATTTCAACTTTTCTTTTAAGTCTATTTAGAGAAGAGAAAGAGAACAAAGAGCTATTAGAAGCTTCAACAATGGAAATGCAACGTTGGGGCGCTCTTTCGGACAGAAAAAGGAGTAGTTCTTAACTTCAACTCATTTCGTTCCATATCTGAAGGGGGGTATTATTGGAATTGGATTTTAAGTTAAAATTTTATAAAAGACATAAAAAAATCTTAATTTTGGGCAAAAGTAAGGGTAGGTTAGTAGATGTAGGGTCATCATATCTTCACGACAGTTGTGGGTATCAGTTGCAGCCTTTAGCCCGTTCTTTTTATCGCTTTCTACATTATTTTGTTTTCAATAAATGCACCTGACTTTTGGTAACCCTTGCATAACATTCTAAGTTACCAAACAAGAATCCCACGACCTTTCATCTTCCTCATTTTTTCTCCAAACAACATTTCACTAAAGCATTTGCGCTCTGAAACTTTTGGTTGTTAAGTTTCATTTAGCATTATCTTGGTATCTTTTCAGATTAAGAGTTAGATTTTTGTACATGCATTCGTTATTCTCTCTTTTAAGCATGGTTCCCTTTAAGTAACAAACTTAAGTCATCCATTTTGTTGTTTCTTAAATCTAATCATAGTTTAATTTCTCCTAGATCCAACAATGGTGATGACAAGGAATCAAGTGGACACATCTGAACCAAGGTCATCAAGACCTAGTCATGCAAAGGGTATTACCAGAAAGGATAAAAGGGAAAGGAAAAATCAACTGATGACCTTATCGTGTTGCTCGATGATGATAAGACTCCTAAAGAATCAAACTCGGGAAACTCTTCTTAGCACCAACCTCCTATCATTCATCAACGTTTTCCTTCTCTTGAAACGGAAAAGCATTTCAAGGATTATCATTGTTATAGTATGTGTTGGTGGGAGCGAGGTTTTACGATCAATGAAGACTTAGGATGGGGTTTACCTAAATACATAGCCAGGCCACTAGAGTAGTTGGGATGGGAGAGATTAGCTCGTCAACCTATTGACATGAATGTTATGTTGGTTTGGAAGTTCTACACAAATTTTCTAGATAAAAGGATACAAAGTGCTTGAGGGAGATAAAGCGATCGATTGTCACCAAAAGAAATTAATCGGTAGTATATACTCCAGGATGTGTGGATATGTGATATCTTAGACATCATTTCGAATGAAATGTTTTAGAAAATACTGAGAAAACATGGGTATAAAGGGGCTGACTGGGAAGTGAGTGAACTTAATACAAGCACAGTGTGTAAAGCATAGTTGAAGCCAACCTCAAGAGTAAGGTTGTTGAGAAAACTATGGTGATCTTCTTGAATTCATCCCCGTTTTGTTTTAAGGATTTAGAATTATCCATTCTAAACCCAAAGAATTAATCCTTCTATAAGATTCTGTTTGTGAGAGACTTTGTCATGAAGATCTCTTGTAGTTTTTCTCATACTTCATATCCAGTGTCCAAGCCATCTACTTACCTCAAAAAATTATCATCCAAGTAGAGGATGACAATGGAATATGCATTCAGTTGTAGATCGGCTATTTCTTGATCAGGATGACAATGGAATATGCATTCAGTTGTAGATCGGCTATTTCTTAATCAGTCATGTTGTTTAGTAAGGCTATTGAATCTTCAATTGCTTTGTGCAATTTTTGTTGTACAGTGAGAGCTTTCATTTTCTTTTTCCAGGAATAGATATCTCCATATCCATCAAATGGATGTAGCTCGAATTTGATTGGCATTTATGCTTCTGTTGATCTTTGATCAATTCTATTTTTCTTCAAGAATACCAAGATTCTTAAAATTTTCCTTCTTCTCTAAAACTCCAAGATTTTTGAGTTCTTGAGACTTCTTCGAAAAAAATTTCTTTGAGCTTCCTTATAGGTGTCCAACTGTGATACCACTTGTGAAGTAATGAACTAAGAACAAAGTTATCCCAGAAATGAAAATAAAGAAAAAACACAAGAGAAAGGGGAAGAGGATTAGACAGTAATTTATCCTGGTTAAAATCAAAAGGATCCTATATCGAGCCACTAGAGAGATTTCTCCAAGAATATGCACTAGAACTCGACTTTCGAACAATTACAATCAAGATTCCATCAGCAAGAACTTCAAACACAGAAGAACAAGAAAGATTAATCTTCAAAGAATACCATGCAAAACAAGAATAGATTCCTCACCTCTGAGCCTTTGGCTTTTACAAAATAAGAAGATAACTCTCACACACTCTCTGATACAAAATTCTCACAAAATGAATTCTTACTCTTAGATTTTATATGAAATCTTCTTTTTTTTTTACAATTGTTGTATTTTTTATACCACAAATAGACAACTTCTTCTTTTATGCTAAAAATAGTTTTAACAGAAATAAGAAAAAGGAATCGAGCACTTGTTGGTCACGTGGGCTCTAAACAGATTTGCAACAGAGAGAACAAATTGGGCCAGCTTGTATCACTGGGCTTGGGCTGGAAGACATGTTTAATCAGCCTTCACATCTTATTCAAACAAAAAAAAAACCATTAACACAAATAAAGATTTGGTTCTGAAAGGAACAAACTATGAACATCATGTCTGGATCTAGTTCTAAAACGAAGCCACTAAACAAATCTGATCTTGTCTCTCTCTCTCTCTCTCTCTCTCTCTCTCTCTCTCTATTCTGGGTTTATTTCCCTCTCGTCTCTCACATGATTCGCCTCGATTTGTGTCTGGAATGAAAAATCATTTATTTGAGTTTTTTAGCCACCTTCTTTAACTTGTGCAATATTTCAGTAATTTGACTCTTCAATCCCCAATTTTGTTATGAGAGGGAGGGTCATGATGTTGAAAAATTGTGTTATCTTTGACAGTAGAGTGAGACGAGTTAGGAGGGAAACCAGATCTAAGTCAAAAGAAAAAGAATTGAAACCAGACAAAGAGAGATCTGGTTGTTGAGATGAAGAACACCAAGGTTTTTTTTCCCTATTAGAAAAGGATGAACATAAAGAAAAACAAATACAATTATGAAATTTGTCTAATTGTTATGCGTTGTGATAAATTAATTTAATTTTGTTTTAAATAAAATAGGTGTAAAGGGCAAAAATTGCCCTCATACGGGCTGTGTACATTGGACAGGTCCACATGGGTTCAAGCCCATCCAGATCACCGACTGGGGGAGCTACTCCTTAATGGGCCATAAGAATATCCACTAAGCCTAGTCCTACACTAACCCAGTCAAGAGGCCCACGATCAAAAGACTATAAAGCTCACTTGACCTATCAAATCAAGTAAGTGCACACAACCCTAAACCCTAATTCATTCTTGCGGCACACGTTACTTGTTCACCTACCACCACCTAACTTGATTGTTAGAGGGTCCTTGGCCGGTACCACACCGGCGCCCTTCTGACCACCGTCCTATTCCATTTCAGGCATTCGCACAGGCAATAATCTAGCACGTGAACAAGCGTGCTTAACTGTGAAAGAAGAAATATCTCACACAGTTTGGCGCCCACCGTGGGGCCGTTAATCAAGCGATTTTCGGCGAAATCCTGATACCTACGCGGTACCCACAAGTAGAGATGATGACCACTCGGTCAGAAAAACAATGAGCCCCTAACAAAACTATCAACCGGGACAAAAGAGTTGATGACGACACTTTATGATGTGACACAGAACCGGCGACGGTCACTGTCGCATTAGCAGAGCATCAGGAGATGATGGAAATGAATAAAAGGCTGTTGGAGGAGATAAGGGAGATGAGAAACTTGTTTGGGGAGAGACAGGCATCGGGACATATAGATGGCCAGGATGCCCTGAACATCGATGAGGGAGGCCCTTCCAAGCTAAAAGCTAGCAAATCTCAAGCTAGACAACGGTGTCGGAGGGCCATCACATCTGAAAAGAGAAAGTTCGTGACTGATAATGACCTGCAAACCAAGTTGTCAACCCGATGACAAGAAAAGGACATCAACCTAGATGTCTCCTCCTCCGACAAAAGATAACCCAAGCAGGCGCGACTCCGTGTGAAATGATACGCGACAAAAAACTCAAGGCAAGGTTCTGTCTCAGAAGAACGGTAAGGATAAGGAAGATTCAAGCAACACTAGGAGTGTTGAAGAGAGCTCGGCTTCCATTGGGAAAAGATACCAGAAGAAGCAACAGAAGCACGCCGACATGAGGCAGCTTCTTGAGAAAAAAACGACAAAAAGGGCATTTAAGAAAAAAAGCAAACCCCAACTCCGACGCTCGACAGCTGGGAGATTCCCCTTTTGTGAGAAGGATCATGATAGCCGCACTGTCAAGGTAATTCATTCTCCCAAATTTCAAAATGGAACACGTGGCTCACTTCATTAACATTATGGAGTCGTCGTGCGTAATAGGTCCAGATCTAGACGCTTTGACCTGCAGATTTTTCCCCATAAGTCTAAAAGGTTCGCCCTAACTATGGTTCAGTAGCCTGCCAAAGAGGTTCATCAAAGTCATTTCGGACTTACCAACGGCGTTCCTGAGCGAATAGCGTGAGTCGAAAGTTCGTCAAGACGAACCACGACCTCTATGACGTTCTGATGGGGGGAAAAGAAACTTTGAAAGACTTCGTTGTTAGATTTTGAAAGGTCAAGTTGGAGGTCAAAAACTGTAACGATCTCGACGCGGCTACCGAATTCTCGTGGGTAGTACATCCCAACCACCCCTCATGGAGGTCTTGCAACAAAAGAAGGCCAAAAACCATGAAGGAAGTATTGGATAGGGCGATGGTCAAAATATCACAGGATGAATCCGAAAGCGTAGCCCGAGCAATGCAGAGAATGGGCATGAAGCCAGAAGGAGTATGGCAGAAGAAGGAAAGAGAATCTGAAGAAGAAGGAAGAAAAGAGCGGGGACGCTTAGAAAATAGGAGAGATGAGTTAAGAGGGGAGTCAGAGAGAAAATCAGTCTGGGGAAGGATCAAGGATTCGAAGAAGCGAAGTCCGGAACAGGTTTCACAAGAAGAAGTAGCCAGGAGTTCTTTCTCAAAGGAAGAAAATCCAAAAGAAAAGAGGCCACGCTACACGCGGAAAAGCTCAGAAAGAAAGAAACCCTACTACAGGTTCCACAAAACCAACAGGCACAGTATGGAAAACTGCAAAATCCTCACCCGAGAGATAGACTGCGTGTGTGAGCAAGGTTTGATCCGAAGAAATGAGAGGCAAGACACAAAGAGCGAAGACGAAAGACTGGCCGCTTCGGTGGAGATGCTTGGGGATGGCCAGGTCTACTCAATCCACTGCATCAGAGAGTCCGTGAATGCCCACAAAAGGTCTCAACGCAAGGCCAGGCTCCCCGTCTATCAGGTCGAGCACACTTCTAAAGACCTAGTCCAGTGCTCCCGAAAGGATTTTGAGGATGTCCATCTGCCCCATAATGTTGCATTAGTGATAGCGATATCTATCAGGTCCCATACAGTCAGCAGAGTCATGATAGATCTGGGCTCCTCAATAAACATACTGTACAATTCAGCGTTTCGAAGTATGAAGCTAAGGGATACGGATCTTACCCCTAACTCCCAGGACTTAGTGGGATTTAACGAAACAATCACAAAGAAGGCGCAAGTTCGCACCTAAGTGGAACGAAATTATCAACGAAGAGGTTCGCAAACTTCTAGAGACGGGTTTTATCCGAGAGGTCAAATATCAAGAGTGGCTGGCAAATGTTGTCGTGGTAAAATAGAAAAACGAGAAATGGAGAGCATGTATCGACTTTACTGACCTCAACAAAGGCTGTCCCAAGGACTCATTGCCGAAAATAGATTAGTTGGTAGACGCCATGGCCGGTTATGAATTGATCAGCTTCATGGATGCCTTCTCCGGGTATAATTGGATCAAAATTAACTTGAAGGATCAGGAAAAGACGTCATTCATAACCAACATAGGCACCTTTCGCACAGTGATGCCGTTTGGGTTCAAAAATGCAAGGGCAACCTACCAACGATTGACGAACAGAATGTTCAATGATCAACTGGGAAAAATAGTGGAGGTGTATATCAACTACATGTAGGTAAAGTCAAAGCGAGTCGAGGACCACCTTTTGCACATTGAACAAGCATTTGAGGTGCTAAACATGTACATAATGAAATTGAATCCTGATAAATGTACCTTTGGGGTCCTGGCAAGAAAATTCCTAGGACATCTGGTGACGAGCCGATAAATCGAGGCAAACCTCGATCAGATTAGTGTGATAACAGACATACAAGTGCCCGTAAATCTGATGGGGGTACAAAAATTAACTGGATGTTTGGTAGCTCTGAATAGGTTCTATCACGATCATCAGAAAAATGTCTGCCATTCTTTAAAGCACTGAAAAGAAGAGAAATGAGTGCCATAAAGCATTCGAGGAAGTCAAAGTTTACTTGTCTTCACCCCCGCTATTGGCCAAGCCCTCAGATAACGAAAAGTTGTTCTTATATTTAGAAGTATCAGATGTGGCGGTCAGTTCGGCGTTGGTGCATGAAGATGGGAAAACCCAAAAACCAATTTACAATGTGAGCAAGACTATGGTAGATGTTGAAACGCGATACACCACGATAGAAAAGTTGGCACTGGCTTTAATAGTTGCGTCGCGCAAACTTAAGCATTACTTCTAAGGCCACCAAATCATTGTGAGAACAACGTTCCCACTAAAAGTTGTACTTCATAAACCCGATGTTTCAGGATGACTAAACATAAACCTTAGCTCGGACAATGATTGCTTGCCCGAAACGAGAAGAGTGATCTCGATTGATTACTTGCCCGAACCAAACATAAACCTTAGCTTGGACAAGGGGAGTGAGGACGATGGGATCCAGCAAGCAATGACGGTCGAGCAAAACCAAGAGATCGGGACCGATTAGAGAAGTGAGATTCTTGAATTCCTCCAAAATGGTCGAACTTCTTAAGGAAAATTAGAGGCCCAAAAAATCTGATCAATGGCCGCTAGATACTCAATCATTCAATGAGAGCTTTACAAGAGATCCTTTAGCGGACCATATCCCAAATGCCTGGGAAAATCACAAAGTTTCTACATGCTGAAAGAGTTACATCTTGGGCATTGCGGAAATCACGCGGAACCAAGATCTTTGAGTCACAGAGCGATGACGTCAGGCTATTATTGGCCCACCATGCTCAAAGACGCAGAGGACTTTGTCACCAGGTGTGATAAATGTATAAGGTTCGCTAAAACCATCCAAGCTCCACCCACAACCTTGACAACGATTTCAACCCCTTGGCCCTCCATGCAATGGGGGCTTGATTTAATGGAAAAATTACCGCTGGCTCTAGGGTAGAAATGTTATCTCCTTGTGGCGACCGACTACTTCTCCAAGTGGATAGAAGCAGAGTCATTCGCAACAATTACGGAGTGAAAGATATAAACTTTCCTGTGGAAGAACATATTCACCTACTTCGGGATTCACAAAGTTATCATCACATATAACGGGACCCAATTCACACGAAGGTCTATCCGGAAGTATTGCGTTGATAGGAAGGTAGAGCTTTGATATTTGACACCTCAATAACTGCAAGCCAATGGACAGATGGAAGCGTCGAATAAGACCATCATGGACTCTCTAAAAAAGAGAATGGAACGAGCGAAAGGAAAATGAGTGGAAGAATTGATAGGAGTCCTTTGGGCGTACCGGACCACTACGAGGATCTCAATGGGCGAAACCCCTTTTTCATGGCTTTCGGAGCAGAGGTCGTTGTCCCTACCGAGATGGTCACCCCACTACCCGGAGTTCGATTCTCGAAGCAGAGAACAATACCATGATGACTAAGGCACTAGACCTCGTCGGAGAGAAAAGAGAGCAGGCACTGATTCACCTCGCAAACTATCAGCAAAAATTGACCAGATACTTTGAAAAGAAAGTAAAACAGCGCAACTTCAGAGTGAATGACTTCGTTCGAAGGAAATTATTTCAAAACACCCAAGAACCTGGAGCGGGAAAGCTTGGACCAAACTGGGAAGGTCCATATATCATTGTTGAAGAAGTCAAAATGGGAAATCAATCCTAAGGGCTTGGAACGCCACACATCTGAGGAATTACCATGTGTAAGAGTGAGAAGACTATGTAAATATTTGGCCAAGGAGGCCCATTTTCAAGTTTAATATATGAGTATTACATAGTTTTTCCTGCAAATATTCAAGTGTCTCTGCAACTAAGAGCCCTAATCCGTTAGGAAAAAGACTAAGTCCCCCCGCGGACTAAAGCCCTAACTCGTTAGACAAAACTTAAAGTCTTTCGTAGAACTAAAAGCCCTCATCAGTTAGGTAAAATGTTAAGTCTTATGCAGACTAAAAGCCCTAATCTGTTAGGCAAAAGACTAAGTTCTCCGCTAACTAAAGCGTTAAATCGTTAGGCTGGCGCTCGAAAACATAGCGAAAATAAATTTGCGTAAAGACAGAATAATGAGGCCACATGTAAGTAAAACACCAAATTTTATTTCACAACAAACAAGTAAGGCTCTGACCCACATATCAGGAACTTAGCCAAAGAGAGTTACAAGATTTGTACAAAAGAAAAAAGGAAAATCCGCTACAACTCCGAGTTATGCCGTCTGAATTGTTGGCATCGGCAACAGTGAAGACGATCTCCATCGAGAGGATGGAGAGTTTTGTTCGAAGAAAATTAACCTCATCCACCAACTCACCACAACCAAAGCCGTGATGGATTTTGGAAAGTAGCTCCCGTCGACCGTATCAAACAAGATGAGAATTTTCGAACTCTGAGGCCAGCCGAGGCAGGTTCGGAAGGACACAATTCCCACCACTCTCTGCGGTCGAAAAGAGCCCGTTTTTTTCACAAAAGTCCAGCCGAGGCAGGTGTAGAATAAGAGAGAACTCCCCTTTTCATCAAAGAATCACTTCGCTCGTCTCAAGGAAGGAAAGCTTGAACACACTTCCTTAAACCAACTGAGACGTTCTTCTCCACGTGAAACCCTAGGTCACTCGCTTCACTTGACGTACGGGGGCACAAAGGAACCCGATGATCCTGAAGCCCTGGAGATTCATCAAGGACCGAGACTCGAGCAGCACCAACCGCAATGGAGAGTTGCCCCCTCCACCACGTGTTCTAATTCTTGAAATAGCTGGAACCAACTCCGACGCAGTGGAGAAAGGAGGCGGTGCTACTAGTTAGCCCAAAAAACTCAAACTCTAAGGTCTATCCTCACAAGCATTCAAGACTACGACTAAAAATTTCAAGTATGTCAAGGCCAACCAAACAGGCGTTCAAGATTACGACCAAACGTCTTCCATGAAAGCCACGAGTAAAGAAGGCCGAACATGGAAGAGGAATAGAAAGAAATAGGAAAGCCCCATGAAAATGAAAGTTTGAATCTGTATAAGAAGATGTAATAAGGAAAGAAGAGCAATTTCTGGAAAATGGTTCAAAATGAAAATGGTAAATGTCCTTGAACGCCTATTTAAAGGGCCAGGCAACCAATGAGATTGTGACATGCGTCGAAAATCCCGCATGACATCACAGCTGGCAACGCATGCGAAGTAACATGTACGTTAAATCGCAATTAAGGAGGTTAATTCCCTAGAGTTAAGCACATTTAAGGGGATTGGAAGGAAGCAGTTGACGTTTGACATGATTGAGCAGTGAACGTCATCACCTCTAGAGGTGAAGCATCTTAATTAGGAAATAACTCTGAATTAAGTGAAGGACTTTCCAGATTCCTACCAAACGCATCCCTGATCCATTATAAAAAGGAAATTGCATGCATACATCTCTCAGAATTGGTGACTCATTGAAGCTATGGACAAATGAACTGCAACTTCCAGAGTGACCAAAAAAGTCCTCAAGTTCGAAAATCGAGAGGTGAGAATGGACAACACCAGGCTCACTCTCTCCCTCCTGAAAGAGGATGAGAGAGAGGGTGCATAGAGGCATTAAGACACGAGCTCAACAGCGTTCGAAAAGCTCTAGAGGTCTCGAGCAGCTAAATAGAGCACCTGGAAAGGGAAAACCATTCCCTTCGAGAGGATAAAGAGATCTCCAAAATGGTAGAGGGTTACAGCCCTTCCGAGCGCTACAAGGCACTCAAGGAACGCCTCCGGGTAGCCAAAAACCTCCTAGATTACTACGAGGAGGAAAACAAATCCCTCAAGGAGCGGTTAGCCTTGCCCCGACAGTCATCATCGATAGTGACGAAGACTAGAAGGTCACCTGAGGAGCCGAAGATTTGTAGTTAGTTTATTTTGTTTATCCAATGTACAAGCAAAAGAGAAAATGAAATTATATATTTTGCTTTGACTTTAATTATGTGCCTTCTTTGCAGAAAGCAAAAGTCTTGGTCTGCCCGAGCATCTAAAGTCTTCTCCGGGAAGAAAAATCCTCGGTTCGTCCGAGCATTTAAAGTCTTTTTCGAAAGCAAAAGCCTCAGTTCGTCCGAAATTAACAAAGTCAAAAGAAAAATAAAGTTGTTCGAGACAGGGGCTCCACAATCCGGAGATCACCCAAACAAAGTCAATCAGAAACGTAAACAGTCTTGTTAAGGGGGGATCCAGAGGAGCGTCATCAGCCACAACACCGTCGCCTCCTTCGATCTGGATTTCTTCATCGTTATCAGGCTTGCCTTGGGCCGAAGTTTCGCCTTGGGAAGGAAGCAGATTTTGGGCCTGCTCCATCAGTTCTGACCGAAGCCTAATGGCATCGTCGTGAGCGATCGGGCTGAGTGGTTCTCAAAGTTCTTCAACGATCTCCAAAAGTGCTTTGATCGAATCCCTTCCGATCTCCATCTCGTTGAGAGTGGTCTGCACTGAAAGCTTAGTCACTTCAACCAATTTCATCTGGAGATCACCAACGCTTTTCTTCAAATGGAGAAGTTCAACCACTTGAGACTTCAAAGGTGAAAGTTCGGCCACTTGGAATTTCAGCGAGTTGTTCTCCGAAGTAGCGGCAACTAACTACTCCCTGACCCCCTTCAACGATTACTCACTCCGATGAAGATCCTCCACAGCATTAGACTTCTCTTTCAGCTCAATGTTCAGAAGCCTCAAAGCCTCGACTCGTTCGACATTGGCCTCATCATAGACCCACTTTAGAGTTTCATTGTTCGTCCTGAGGGACTCATTTTCTCCATTGACACACCCAAGCTCGGCCAATCTATCAGAAGCCTCAGCCTCCAAAGTGGAAATCCTTGTCCAATTCCTTCTTCAACTCTGCCACTTCATGCTCCAAGCCGTGGCACTTCGGCATTAGGCTTTCCAAATTGAGAGTCATCTGAGCCGAAGCTTGATCAATGCCTTGGAAAGAACAAGCACAGCCATACTCAAGGGATCTGAGTTCAGAAAAGGGAAGTAAAGATAATAACAACACAAGGGGATATCGGCACATTCACCAGCCACATGTGATAGCGCATATGGGCGAAAGTCCGTTCCTCGCTTGCATATTCAAAGAGATGGTCGAACTGAACAACCTCCATATTAAGAGAATATCCGACCGCATCAACAGCCCACCGAAAGATGTAATCTTTGGAAAGGAAACGGTGATCGTAGTTGGATCCGGGGGAGATGAACTTCCTAAGCAATGAAGGCCCACCTCCCGTGGAGCAAGATCTGCTCATCAGTGCAGGAATCTCGATAGGCAAGAGGGTCTCAACCCCTAACGTCGGTTCAAGAGGGTCCAGAATCCTAGGATTGAGCAGCCCATCAATAGTCGGATCCTGGGGGTGACGAAGAGACATCCTGTTCAAAATCCGCATAATCAGAAGACAAAATATCAGCATACTTAAAAGAATGTGAGTCCGCCTTAGAAGGAAAAGACTGATAAGCCATCTCAGGATGCTTCCGAACATATTCATCTGCACCCCTTACAGCGTGATCATATGCACTAAGTATTCCACCCCTCCTTTGTTTTGTAGCTGGAGGGTCCGCAGGAGGATCCGTGTAGGGTCCACTGCGGTTTTCGTGGTAGTATCCAGAACATCGATAACCATGGCATGTCCTTCCACTTTCGACTGGGCTGAGGCACCATTGTAACTCTCTTCCTCCTCACATCTTGGAGGAGAGCAAAAAAAGGCACTCGTATCATGGGATTTTTGAACTGTAGTAAGTTGCCTTTTCGACATCCTTTTGCTCAAACCTGAAAAGGCAACCAGTCAGTAAATCCATAAAGCCAAATCAAGATGAGCGAAAGGAACAAGGTCATAATGAGATACTCACGGGGGGTAGTGGGTACGAAGCCTGCCAGAGGAGTCCAAAGCTTTATGAAAAAGATCCAGGAATGTTGAGTGAACTCCTCCTAGTCGAAAGGATCCAATTCTTCAAGGATCTTACAACGAGCTCCTTCTCCTTGGAAACGCTCTTCGGTAAGAAGTCTTCCGCTGAAAAGGGAACATAAAGTTGTCAACTAAACGTAGTAGTTGAAGTAGATTGTAAAACAAAGGATGGCTCATTCCCTCATCCTCATCTTCCCAAGAGGCAAGAAGAGTCCAATTTTCAGATAAGAAGGGATCGCAATGAAGAACCATTCCTCCTTCCAACCCTTGTCATCCGAGGTTTAATCAACCAAGGTAGGGCATTGGTGACTGTAAAGGAGAAAACGCATCATGTCCTGAGAATTCGAACGAAGGGCCCAGAAGTGGGAGATCTTCCCATAGATGACCAAAGGCCTTAACCCGAACACAAGACCATGATAGTGACCAGAGATCTCAACGTGTTCTGCATAAGTTGACCTATAGCGATGCCACACCACGAAAAAGTTTCGATAGTAAGGGAGGAAGGGAAAATCGTGAAGGGGTGATTTACTAAACTAGCGGAAATTTATTTAGTAAATTTTTTAACATTTAATAACGGATCTATTAACATCATGCAATTTGTGAAAGACATGTAGATTTATGCTTATATTTTTGAAAATTAAATCAAATCGAAACTTACATTGGGTAAAATTGGAGAATTGGTTGGAGGTTTCTTTACCGCATTAATCCTCAGCAACACCGGATCTTCCCAATAATAATAGGAAAATCGGCCAAAGGGGGGAAGAAGGAAGAAAGGAGAGTTCCAATTTTCTATGTAATTGAATTGTGTTATTTATCAATGACCCAAGCCTCCTATTTATAGGAAAATAGGAATCCTAATCACATTAGGATTAATCTATGGAGATAAATACAAAAAGGAAAAAAAATATTATCTCTCTATTATCTTGTATTTTCGAAAAATACATAAATAAATAAGATATTATTTTTCTTTTCTTTTAATTTATCTTGGATAAATAAATATATGTAATTATTTTAGGATATAATTCAAATAACTATCTCTTCCTAAAATACATGGTATGGCTGAAAATAACTTTAATAAATAATTCCAATTTATTTAATTAATTATATTGGGCCAATTCCAATTGGGTTCATTAATCCAATTGGGCTTGAAACTCTCTCTTAAATTAATAAGTCCAACTTAATTAATTTATTTATTAATTACCATTTAAATAAAATATTTTATTTAAACAATTATTATTTTCTCCAGACTAAATATTATCAAATTATATTTAATTATTAATTACCATTTAAATAATTTTCATTATTTAAATAATTAATAATAATATTTTAATTATCAATTCCATTAAATAAACTCATTATTTAATTAATAACTTTATTGATAATATTTTATTATTAATTAATTAATTTTAACTATCAATTTCTATTCAAATTAATTATTTGAACAATTAATAATTGTTAATTAATTTCAAATTATTAATTACCATTTAAATATACTTAATATTCAAATAATTAATAATGTTTAATTAATAATATTTCATTATTAACTTCATGTTTAAATAAACTCATTATTTAAAAAATTAATAATGTTTTTATTAATTACCGTTTAAATATACTCAATATTTACAATTAATATTGTCTATTTTAAGTAATTCACTTTACTTAAATTTTCCATTTCTTCTACTTGATTTCGCGACTATGATATTTGGGCTAGCATAGGGACCCGATGGACCTATAGATCATGGGCTTAATAATTAATCAATTAAGTGATTAACACATAATCAGTTAATTACTTATTATCTAACTATGAATAATTCCACTATAGATTCATAGCTGAACTCCCCTCACTATAGATGAGTTATTGTCCATTTAGTTTATCATTATTTATATCTGTGATATTATCCTTCACGTGGAATCCTCATAATTACAGGCGGGTAAATTTGCCATTTTGCCCCTGTAATTACTGCTTTATCCTTGTGTTCCCGCTGATTCTCCAATGAACTTTATCTTTAGTCGAACTAGAGATAATGTACTTCTGTGATCAATAGAAGTCGTGGCGCCACTTGTTCATGTCTCGAATCAGTACATCAAGGGAGTTTCCTAAAGTTCCTAAAATGTTTAGGTATCGCACTAATACCGTTATTTTATAGGAAAGTTATGAATTCCATCTCGTGTAAATGAGTTCCCAGCTACTTATCTAGCCATGTTCCCAAAACAGGAGTGTATTAAGCGTTCTTATAGATCGCACTCAACCATGTGAATCAAAGAACAAAACTCCACAAATAGGAGTCCGCATTTCACTCAGGATTGAGATCTATCACGATTGATAAACTTAGTTTGATATTCGATCATTTCTCGTAAACGGTACTAATGAGAAATTTGATCAAACATCGTGGTCCTGTCTTAGACAATCAACATTGCATATGATACTTCCATTTCATGTCTCCCACATGAATGATCAAGATTAGATCATTTGTCTATAAACAAAATGTGAAGCTATCAACAGTGTTACCAGGATAAGGTTCCCAAACGTTATCCATTTACTGTAGACACTTTTAAGTTACTCATCTCGACTTTAATCCTCTCGTATGACTCACATACTAAGTCGTGATTTCATAAGAGTGACTTAGGGTTTTACTATTTGAATGTTCGATATTAATATATTTCCATATATTCCTGATATCGTTAATTGAGTTAATCTAGATAATATAAAGAACTTACGTTTATTTATTTAATTTATTCGAGATAAATTATTATTATTAAATAATTACAAGTTCTAGGACACCATTCCTAACAAATCGAACCCCGTATTTGAAAAACATCGAATAAAAGGCGGTCCAACCCTCTTCTGGAGACAGGTAAACCCGTTGAGTCTCAGTCGGAAGCCTCATCTCAAAATCCAGAGAGATGGCGTACTCGGCCCTTAACCTATCGAGTCCCTCTTATGTCATCTTGGATACATAATGTGCAGGGCCTCTCTACTAGCGTATTTCCCTCGACCGAGATTTCTTCTCCCCCCCCCCCGGTTTCTTCCTCATTTGGATTAGGCACGAGGGACCTAGGAGGACTCGAAGCGTTAGCGACGTCAATCGAGGTGGAGCCTTCCTCCTACCGAAGGCACGAAAACAGAAGTAACAGTCTTGGATTTGGACTTCTTACCCTTCGAATGACTCTTATTATTATTATTATTATTATTATTATTATTATTATTCTCCCTAAATACCTCAGCAATCGGTTCAGGAGGAGGAAGATTGGAAGGGGTCATAGTGACAGGACCCATAAGGACGGAACTCCTTCCTACCAATGGGAAAGAAATGGAAGAGATTGTAGTGTCGGTATCCAGAGCCGTATTAATCTCAGAAAGGGATCCTAACTCGCTAACAGACGAAAGGGAATCTCCCTCAGGCGGGGAAAAGTGATCTACAACAGGCTCATTTCCCTCAGGCTCACCCCTAGACGATGGGCTAGGTCCAGACTCTTAAATAGGCAGGGGAGAAGGGGAAACAGTAGACTCATCTCTCTCAAAACCCTACCATCTAAGTCATGATCTCCAACAGCTAACCTCGGAGTCATGTGAACTCTAACTATAGGGAACATCCCAGAAGCATCCATGAAAAATGATTAATGAACAAAGAGGGAACGAAAGGACTAACCTTGAAAGGGGACAGGGAAAGCTTCGAAGAACAGATCGTCAATGACAGAAAGCCTCTTGTAAGAGAAAAAATCTTCAGAAAACCCTTGGAATTCAAATGGAAAACGAGCCATTAGTTCTGAAGAGGAACACAATTTAAAGGAAGGGCCACGCGCCCAACCATCACGACACGTGGGAACCACAACGATTCGCCTTCGCAAAGATTCATGGGAAACCAAGCCCATTCAAGAGGCCCAACAGGTCTATTTTCTGGAAGGTCGCGTCTTTTCGAACAATGAAAGTTGCACAGAGACACAACGATTCACTTTCGTGAAAAGGGCAGCTGAGGGCCCGACCCTTTACGAGGCCAAAGCGGTCTATTTTTCGAAGAGTCGTGTCCCTCAGCAACTTTAAATCATCAACGGGTCAAAACGAGTGTTGTGCCTCATATCCGAACACATACTATTCCCCACACCGGATTTTCCAATCAGGGAAATAGGGGAAAACTGTAAAGGGCAAAAATAGAGCTCATACAGGTCATGTACATTGGACTGGTCTACATGGGTTCAAGCCAATCCGGATCACCGCCAGGGGAAGCCTCCTCAATGGGCCGTAAAAAGATCCACTAAGCCTAGTCTTGCACTAGCCCAGTCAAGAGGCCCACGATCAAAAGACTATAAATCTCCCTTGACCTATCAAATCAAGTAAGTGCACACAACCCTAAACCCTAATTCATTCTTGCGGTGCACACTACTTGTTCACCTACCACCACACCTAACTTGATCGTCAGAGGGTCCTTGGCTGGTACCACACCGATGCCCTTCTGACCACCGTCCTATTCCGTTTCAGGTAGTCGCGCAGGCGTTAATCTAGTACGTGACCAAGTGTGCTCAACTGTGAGAGATGAAATATCCCACACAATAGGCTAACTACATATTTTTACCACACAAACAACATAAAAAATCGGGGTTTTTGCACATATTGCATAATCATGTCCAATATTTATAAAAATATCATCTCAGAAACTTATTTGCAAAAATAGCGAAAAAATCAAATTCGGGCATAAAATATAACAGAATTGCCACTAGTTTTGTGTAAGTAATTACTAATTTTCACACAAGTAATCACTGATTCAGAACATAAGTAATCACTGATTTTACTAATTCACTGTATCAATTGATATTTTGTGCATTGTTAATGCAGATTACCTTTTAAGTTATCAGTGATTTCTTTGATACACATGAATGAGTGTTTTTTTTTTTATAAAAAAAACTGCTATATTTACAAATACTTTTTAAAACTGCTACATTTATAAATATTGTAAAAAATTATGTTACTCAATGAGATTTTCTTAAAAAATATATAAAAAATAATTAAATTTACACATAAATAAAAATAGTTATAAAAAAATGTCACATCATTTAAAATACATTACATAAGTAACTTAATAGTTTCATGTCAGCCTTAAACGTAATGAAATAATGCCAAGTCAGAGTTTTGACTGTACGGACCAAAATAATTGTTAAATAAAAACTCAGAGGTATATTTGTTGAGTTTTAAAACTCAGAACCAAATAGAAAGCAAAATGAAAATTCAGAGACTAAAAGTGTATTTTTCGATGATTGTTTATAGGCATGCTTAAAATATTTCAGTAACCTTTAACATTTATATAATTATAACATGAAAGGTGGGCATTCTTGTAAAAATTTATATTATTTTTATAATTCCTTCTTGAAATTATCTTGAAGAGTCATGCATGAGCGATCGATTACAAGTTGGCCGAGAGAAGATGACATGTGGCTGAATAAAATTAAAATTTCCATTGTTTTGTTTGTTAGTCTTCCAATTCAGTTTTTATATATTTATTTCCATGGTTTATTGAAGAATCCATCAAATCCCATAGCAACTTTCTTCCTAGATCTTCAAACAAATTGAAATCAATCCTAGCCCAAAATGACGTCAATATTCTTCCATTTTGGAAAATAGTTTCCAAACATTTTTATCAAATGTTTAATAATATCTAATATTAATTTTTTTTTTTTTTTTTAAAACGATATTTGGAGGATTTTGGCCTTGAATAATTTGGACAACGTGCCGGTCAACACTTGAATTTGTTTTGTAATGCATTTTTTTTTTTAATATTAATCAAAATTTAAGATCGACGATGAAGAAATCATACATAAACTCTATTTTCAAAATAGGAAAAAAAAATCGTGGAATGGCATATTTTTTCAGTATTTTAACTTCATTAAATAATATTTCTTTGTTCACACAGAAAAATCCAAATGATACAAACAAAAAACTAGTTAAAATACTGGTATAAATGATTTTATCAGCCCAAGATGTAGCTGTCAGCTTGCCGGTATGAAAGGTTAAGAATTGTGGAACCACTATGGAATATATGTTTAATAATAGAAATACGGAAGAAAAAAGTTGGGATGCAATAACATATTTTTACTTATTTATTTATTATTGAAATGTCAATTTAAAGAAAAAATACACCAATAATATCGGTTCAATAAATTATGGTTCAATAACTTATTGAACTAAAAAAGAGGAAAAAAAACTAATAAATTCATTGAAAATAATGAAAATAAAAAATATTTCTATAAATTATTGAACTAAACAGTCAAAAACTAAAAAATTCATAGGATAAAAGAAAGAGTTGAATAATTATGCTATTTGTGTAAATTTTAAAAACTCTTGATATTTCAATAATTAGTAAGTGTGGAAACATATTATTTGAGACAATTTTTAAAAAAACAAAATTATGGGACAAGAGTACTAAAAAAATTACATATTTTAGATACGTATTTTTATATCGCTATTTTTTATTTAAATAATATATATTTTAATTTTAATAATTTATTTATAATTTTAAAGGGCAAAATTCGCCCGTCCATGGGCTGAGCAAACTGGCTTAGTTCTGAAAGGGTCCAAGCCAGAAGAAACTCACAAAGTGGAAAAGGAACAGACCAAAGTTGGGCCAATCCCAGGCCCATTAAAGCCTAGTTTCGACTAGCACTATCAAGCCACCCACGACACAATGAGTATATAAGAACTGCTAACCTATCAAATCAAGTAAGTGCACTAAACCCAAGACCTAATTATTGAGGCTCCTTATCCACCATCACTAACTTGATCGTCGGAGGGTTCTTGGCCGGTACCACACCGGTGCCCTTCTAATAATCTTCTTTCCTTTTCAAATAACGAGAGCCATGAGAACCAAGCACGTGTCATCACGTGCTCAACTATGAGAATCATCCTACACATCAACAAAATAAACTATTAAAATTATAAATAAATTATGAAAATTAAAGTAATAATTAATTTATAATAAATTGAGGTTAGAGCAAAAATTAAACTAGTGGTAAAATATATTAAAATACAACTGTTTGTTTATTTTAAGCAAGAGAAAATGAACTAAGAGAAATTCCACCATTTGAGATATTTCAAATTGATATTTTCATGATCAAAATAGTAAAACTTTTGAATTATTTTTTTAAATATTATTTTTTTCTTTCATTAAATTAATGAATTCTCTTAAATTAATTAAAGTTTATTTTCATTAATTTTTTATCTTGTATTATTGAATAATCAATATTATAATATTATTATTGTATTTTATGTTTTAATTGGGTTATAAATTTAAATACAATATTTTTTCAAATATAGTTAGTTTTTATGAGTTAGAAGTTTTTATTGAATAAAAGTTCTCATTACATTAATGAAAGTGTTACTTATGAAAAGTTCTAAAATTTACCATAATGACCCTTAAAATGAATATATCATTTTTATACAGGATTAAATGCATGAATGACCTCTACACTTTGAGGGTTTTTCAATTTACACCCCTACACTTTTAATTTGAAAAATTTCAGCCCTACACTTTTATAAACCATTAAATGTTAGTTTTTCCATCCAAGCTAACCCCCTTTTTTAATGTTTTTTTTTATACTTTAAATTCAAAATATTCTAACTCTAGGTTAGAATTAACTCAACCTATTAATAATGTGGGCATCATCTCAAGACCAATTGGTAATGAGAGGAATGGCCCTTAGACTTTATAAATGTTATGAGTTCTCTACATCTTTCCGATGTGGGATTCTCAACATGCCCCCTCAAGATAGTGCCTCTTTTGGGCTTACCATTATTGGGTCGAATCCCATTTTTGGATCGAGTGCCCGTTTGAGCTTGTTGGGCTCTGATACCATATTAATAATGTGGGCATCATCTCAAGACCAATTGGTAATGAGAGGAGTGGCCCTTAGACTTTATAAATGTTATGAGTGGCCCTTAGACTTAATAAGAAAAACGTTTATACAAATTTTATCTTGGTATCAGAGCAGGTTAGAATCCTAATCTATGAAATAAAAGTTGATAGTCTATGACTAGTCTAAAAAAAATAATAATAAAAAAAAAATTCATCAGAAAGCGTTTTCACCACCGCAGCCAATTTTCCATTAAGCATCCTCTTGTGCTTGAAAACAATATAAACCTTAACCAATTTTCCTATTTCTCTAATTTTCCCCATCATCCAATTTTTCTTATTGCCATCACCTGTACCTACCATTATTTAGCTTCCACCGTAACCTTAAGTTCTCAAGTCCAAGAGCTTTAAAACACCTCAATCAAAACCCAGATTTCGTACTCTTGCCTTGTTATGAAAAAAAAAAGTGTTCATGATGACCAACCACGCTTCTGAATTTAAAAAAGTGTTCGTGATGACCAACCACGTTTCTGAATTTGAGACGCTGGTGAAGAATGTTCGATGCGCAACAATAATTGTGCAAATAACAAATTGGGTTTCGGAACCATAACCGAATGATGACAAGAACTCATGAAGAGTTTCTTATGAAGACGTTTCAATATTTGAAACGATGAATGACGGCGTTTCTAAATTGGAAACGACCTTAGAGATGTTGCTTATGCTGCATCAACCTGAAAAACGACCATGAAAGGAACTCAAGAAGAGTCCTTTCGGTCAATGAAGAAAACGGTCATGGAAGAAACTCAAGAAGAGTCCATGATGAATGAAGACGTTTCTATATTTGAAACGATGAATGACGGCGTTTCTAGATTGGAAACGATCGTGTGGATGCTGCAGATATCGCAACAACCACGATGACCGCGATGATTGACGTTGATACAGCGACGACCATTGCACCTGATGATGAATTATGGCGTTTCCCGATTAGAAACGTCTTTTTTTTTACAATTCTTTTTCGATCATATTTCGCAAGTTGGGCATTTCGTGATCTACATGCTCCAACTTGAGGGAGGGTATAAAGATTCGATGATGAACGATGCCGTGGAGACGAGGGTTCATGACCGCGGCGACGATTCGGCATAAAATCTGGCAATTATCTTTTCCTTTTAGGTTTATCTTTTCCTATTTAGTTTATCTTTTCCTTATTTATTTAGGGTTAGGTTTTCTATATAAACAATGTAATAGGCTCAATATTCAAAACAAGAAATTCACAATGTAGTCTTCCGACTTTTACCAGTTTTTCTATTCTCCCCTTCTTCTCTTTTTCTCTCTATTCTTTTTATTCCGCATTACTTCAAATTTTATCAACCAAAAGTCAAAATAACCATTTTACCTCTAAGTTAATACTTCTCTTGTTTGGTCTAAGTTAGTGCTCACGTTTCATCTTCTTCTTCATTTAGGCTCAGGCATACTAGAAGATCTCTGAATGGAAGGAAAATCCCTAGTCATAAACCCCTTGAAGATCTCTCATTCAAAAAATTATGATATCTGATTTAAAGATCTATGTTTTTTTAATCCTCTCGCAAGTCACAAGTCGCAAGTTTTGCAAAGTCTTTAAGTTTTTGACTTTTGGAATTAGTATATCTCAATCTTGTGGAGAAGGAAGATAAAAAAAATAATTCAGATGAAACAACATGAATTATGCCTTCGTTTTAATGAAACCATCAAGGGAAAATATTTTAAAATTCCTTCATATGTATGAAACTTGAAGAGAAGTTTAGGGATGTAAATTAAAAAGCCCTCAAAGTGCAGGGGTCGTTTATGCATTTAACCCTTTTATAAATTATTGAATTTTTTGTTTCATTTTTATAATTCCTTCTAGAAATTGTCTTGGAGAGTCAGGAGCTAGACTAGAAGCTGGCCGAGAGAAGATGACATGTGGTTGAATAAGATATAATTTTCATTGTTTGTTAGTCTCCTAATTCACATTTTATATATTGATTTCCATGGTTTATTGAAGGAATCAACAAAATCACATAGCAATTTTCTTCCTCAATCTTCAAACAAATCGAAACCATGCTAGCTGAAAATGATCATCTTAACATCAGTTTCCTTCCCTTCTTGAGTTACGGCCACATGATTCCTATGATAGATGTGGCCAGGCTATTTGCAAAACTAGGTGCTCATGTAACAATCATCACCACTTCAGCCAACGCCGCCCGTTTCCAGACGAAAATCGACCGAGATTTGATCGCTGGCCGACGTATTGGATTCCATGTTCTTCAATGGCCTGCTGCAGAAGTTGGTCTTTCTCCTGGTGTTGAAAATTTCAGCACTGCCTCACGTTCGGAGATGGGTAAAGTATATAAAGCTTATTCAATGTTGGAAACACAGATTGAACAGCTACTGAAAGAAACACGACCGGATTGTCTTGTTTCCGACATGTTTTATCATTGGACTACTAAAGTAGCATCCAAACTTGGAATTCCAAGGCTTTCCTTTCATGGGTCAAGCTTCTTTGCTCTTTGTGCTGAACAATCTATCAAAATTCATGAGCCTCATAATCAAGTTGATTCTGATAATGAGAAATTCTCACTTCCTGATCTGCCTGATTTGATTCAATTGACAAGATCTCAAATACCAAATTGGTCAATCACTCCTGATTGGTTTTCTCAACTCATGGAAATCGTTAGAGAATCAGAAAAACAAAGCTTTGGACTATTGATGAATAGCTTTTACGAGCTTGAAAACCGGTACGAGGAACACTTGAACAAAATCACTGGGATGAGAACATGGAGTATAGGACCAGTTTCTTTGTTAGTAAACAAGGATGGTGTGGATATGACATATAGAGGCGAGACTCCGAGTATCGAAACAAGCGAATTGTTCGAATGGCTGAATGAGAAAGATCGAAACTCGGTTTTGTATATCAGTTTTGGGAGTATGGTGAAATTCAAACCTAATCAGATTTCAGAAATTGCTCATGCCCTTGAAGCCTCTAACCACAATTTCATCTGGGTAATTCAAAAGAAAGGAAATGAAGAAGATGACATCGATAACGGAATCCCGAAAGGCTTTGAAGAGAAAATGAAAGAAAGCAAAAAGGGTTTGATAATAAGGGGATGGGCACCACAGCTACTGATATTAGACCATGTTTCAGTTGGAGGATTGGTTACTCATTGTGGTTGGAATTCAATTCTTGAAGGAATAAGTGTAGGATTGCCAATGATAACATGGCCATTATTTGCAGAACAATTTTACAATGAGAGATTATTGATTGATGTGTTAAAGATTGGAGTTGAAGTAGGATCGAAAAAATGGTATAATTTAGGTGAAGAAGGATCAGAAGCTGTTAAAAGGGAAGATATAGAAAAGGCTGTGGTTTTATTGATGGGTGAAAGTGATATGGCAATTGACATGAGAAAAAAAGCAAAAGAGCTTGGAGAAGCTGCCAAGAGAACTGTCAGTAGTGGTGGTCTGTCAGAGATTAATTTAGTTTCTTTGTTTACAGAGCTTCAAACAACAAAGCTTAATCACCAGCTTGATGGGTTGGTTTAGAATTTATTTGGAGATTATTGATTTTCAGTTCTTTGTTTGACTCCATTTTTTATGTATGTTTGGTTTCTGATGTTCCATCTATTCTCTTATGAAAGGATAATAATTGTGGGTGTTTTTCTTGTTTTTTAATCTAATCTTCATATAATAATTTTATGTTTATGATTGAGATGTAGAGACAGTTACTCCATAGAGACTAGCTAAATATTCAATTGGAAGGTAGTAGACTAGGATCTTAAAAGGGAAGATAAAGAAATTTAGAGATGAACTTCTTTGTATTGATGAAGATATTTTGCTTTGCTAATTTTGATCTTGATTACAAGTGGGAAGGGGGCAACGTCTATTTATAGGTGCTTTTACAAAAATCTAACTATATCTTGATTATTTTAACTCTTTCTAAAGTTCTAGTGAATCTTATCGAGCAGAGTAAACACAACCCCTGAAGTAGATCTCCCTTCTATCCACATCTGTTGCACATATCCTCTAAGATGAACTACATTATTAATACTTCTTCTAAAGTTTAAACCGTCACTCTTAGACATTTTCAGATATCTAAAAACCCACTTAACTTCCTCCCAGTGTGGCTTCCCTGGTTTACGCATATACCTATTCACTACACTTACTGCATAAGCAATATAAGGCCAAGTACACAATGGAATATCAGACATCTAGCTTCTTGTCAGTAGACTCAGGATACTAACCTTTTGACAACTTAAAATGTTGAGCTAAAGGGATAAAAGCTAGCTTTGCACCCTCAAAACCAAACTTTCTCAGGATTTTATCAAAATAACTGGATTGATGAAGAAATAACATACCTTCAGCTCTGTTTCTTTGGATATTCATGCCTAGAATCCTTCTAGCACAACCCAAATCCTTCATTTCAAACTCTACTGAAAGCTTACTCTTAAATTTGATTATCTCATTCTTACTTTGAGAAGCCAACAACATGTCATCTACTTATAAAAGCAGGTAAACAACAACTGAAGCACTAACCTCTTTCACATACACATAGTAGTCATGGTTGCCTCTCACAAATTCCTTTGAAATCATAAAATCATTGAACTTCTTGTTCCAGTGCCTAGCAGACTGCTTCAGGCTATAGATTGACTTTATCACTCTACATGTCAGGTGTTCCTTTCCCTTCTCCACAAACCCAAACGGTTGCTTCATGTAGATTTCTTCTTCTAACTCACCATAAAGGAATGTTGTGGTCACATCTAGTTGTTCCAACTCAAGATCAAATTGATTCACCATTGTGAGCAGCAGCCTAATTGAAGAATGTCTCACAACAAGAGAGAATATCTCATTGTGGTCTATCCCTTTTTCTTATGTGAAACCCTTGGCCACCAGCCTAACCTTATACCTAGGCTTTCCTTCTCCCTAAATACCAGGCTTCAACTTGTACACCCATTTACAATCTATTAGATTTCTTCCTTATGGCTTTACTATCAACAACCAAATGCCATTCTTATACAAAGACTTCAATTCTGATTTCATGGCACTTTGCCAATTCTTGCTCTCAGCTGAGTTGATAGCTTCGGAATAAGTTTTTTGTTCCAAGGATTCACTCTCATTACAGTTCAAAGCATAAGCCACATAATTAGATTCACTTAATTTAAAAGAGGGTTTCATTAGTCTCTTACCTCTATCTCTTGTCAACTGGTAATCAGTCAAAATATCATCTTGTATCACCACTGGCTCTACACTTTCAATAGCTTCCTCAGGAATACTCCCTTTCTCTTCTTGAGAATTTTGATCAGAAGACATTAGATCTATTTCAAATTCTCCACTTGTGGTTGCAACCTTTTCTAACCTTTCAGTCTTCCTGGACATGTCATATTCATTAAAAGTCACATCCCTACTTATGATGCACTTGGGGTCTCCAACCTCCAAGGACCATAATTTGTAACCCTTAACTCCTTTACGGTAGCCTTAGCTCTTGATTCCAATTTGTCTGTCTTAGTCAATGCATAAGTTGCACAATTAAACACCCTCAAATATGATAAATTAGGAGGCTTCTCGGTCCACACTTCCTATGGTGTCATCTTGTCAAGTGCTGCTGATAGACTTCTATTTATCAAATAGTAGATGTTTGGACAGCTTCCCCCCAGAACACCTTTGGAAGATTAGTATTGAATAACATACATCTAACCCTTTCAAGCAAAGTTATGTTATATCTCTCAGTCAAACTATTCTATTAAGGAGTTCTATACACAGTCAAATGCCTAGTGATTCCTGCCTGTCTGCACATTTGATCAAACTCCTTACTTAAGAACTTTAAGCCATTGTCTGTTCTTATCACCTTAATAGAGCTGCCTGTTTGATTCTCCATCATCACCTTCCATTCTTAAAAAGTCTTGAAGGTGTCAATTTTATGTCTTAGAATAAAAGTTCATAACCTTCTTGAGAAATCATCCACTATTGTCAAGATGTATCTGCCCCCACCATGAGTTTTTGTTCTTGCAGGTCCCCATAGATCTTAGTGAAGTTATTCTAATCTTCTAGTAGTAGTGTGAGTTCCTTTGTTGAATTTTTCTCTAATTTATTTTCCACGAACACAAAATTCACAAAAAGGAATGTAACTAAGCTTGTTCTTTCCAAGCAACCCTGGTTGATTTAGTGCCTCCAAGCCTTGAACACTCAAATGAGCTAGTCTTCTATGCCATAGTTCTGCATCTTCTAGGTCCCCTCTGAGTGTACATGTGATTCACTAGATTTAAATGATACAGTGTCTCTTTCAAATTTCCCTCCATTACCATTACTAAGCCTTTGAATATCTTTAACACTCCACCATTTGAATTATAACTATAGCCAACTTTATCAAGAGTACTTAAAGATATCAAACTTCTTGACATATCAGGCACATACCTTACATATCTCATAATATTCAAAGAGCCATCTCCCAGTCTGAGCTTCACTGATCCACTGCCCTTGACTTGACATGGATGATCATTTCCCATTCTCACATTTCCACCTTTGACATCTTTGAAATCCTGGAGATACTCTTTATTTGGAGTCATATGAAAAAAACATCATGAGTCTAGGATCCAATCTTGATGATTATGTTCAGTAGAAACCATCAAGAGTTCTGCTTATTCATATCTCATATTGACATTTGATGCATTTCCAGTATCACTCCCCTTTGGCCTATGTCTTTGATCATTTTGAGGATAGTCCTTCTTGAAATGACCTTCTCTATTACATAGGTAGCATTTCTTTCCATTCCCTTTAGATTTAGACTTATTGCCCCAATGAGAACTTCCATCTTTCTTGAAGTTTGGTCTTCCTTTTACTGATAATGCATCATCTTCTCTTCTTTTAGAACTCAGTTCCAACTCCTTTGATCTCAATGAATCTAACACCATATCCATGGTTAAAGAATCCATGTCATACTTTATCGCAGCTTTAACCTCCTTAAAAGAATCCTACAGTGTGTTTAAGAGAATCAGTGCTTGATTCTCTGCATCTATGATTCCCCCTGCATTTACCAAGTCAAGGCAAATTCTGTTGAAGTCATCAAGATTTTCTTCTATATTCTTGGCCGAATTCATCTTGAAGCCGAAGAACTTTTCTTTCAAAAGAATCTTGTTAGAAAGTGATTTCTTCTTAAACAGAGCCTCAAGCTTGTTCCAAATCCCAATTTCTGTATTTTCTTCATTAACTCACCTGAGAACAGTGTCAAAAAAAGCAAAGAATCATCAAGCTGAATGTGATTTCATCCATCTCTTCCAGCTGCTCTAGTTTCACGGTGTCTGGGATTTTCTTTGGATCTTCGATAGCTTTGGCTACTTTCTGATGAACTACAAGTGCCTTCATCTTCTTCCTCCAAATTCCAAAGTCACCTTTATGATCGTACCTCTCGAGTTCAAATCTTGCCGCCATGGATTGAGTTTCAAGAACCCAAGATTTCTTGCTTTCTAGAATCGTTTTTTGCCTACTTCCTCTTAGATTCACCAGCTATGATACCAATTGTTAAACTATAATGCATAGATTAATTCAAGAACAAAGTAAAAGATAAGATTGAGAGAAGACAAAATTTAGAAAGAAATGGTAGTCTTTCTTCTTGCATTAAAATTGAGAATGAAAACTAGAAATGAGCTAAAAGCAAAGTATGCTAATTACAACAGATTCAGGCCACATGATTTCTAACTGTCAGCTGTTGCAATAAGCTAACAAACTTGCCTCAAGTTGACAGCTAGGATGAGTTTAGCTAATACACTAACTATGGTAAGTAATTGAACTCTCTGAGAGTTAATGATTAATGACAATAACAAGAATCAACTAATTCTAATTTATGATTTGAAAGTTATGATTTTTTGAACTTTGGTGTTCAATCAAATAAATTTATAGGCTACGGGAATTTCTGACCATCTTCTATTATATGATTGTTCAGTGCTTATTATTTGAGATTTAGTATTTATAACTACTTTTCCTTGAACTAGACTCATAAAGAAAAATTTAGAAACAAGTATCACTCTATTTCGTTTAGTATGAAAAAAGATATGATTTTTCAAAGTTGGTATAAATTTTGTAGGAATTTTTGTAATGAAACCGAAAATGAAGTATTTTTCTTTCATAAAAATCTGATTATTGCATATAAAGTTGAATGTATTTTGAGGTGAATAGTAAATATTAGACTAATGAAAAATTTTAGGAGCAAGAATCAAGCCAAAACACATTATTGTTCAATAGTTATGAAATTTTGAAGTTAGAAGTTTGATTTGGAACAATTGTTACATTTTAATTGGTTGGTTATATAGTTTCATTTGATTGTTATATTTTTGTGTACCATGTTTATGTTTAGGATTTATTTCCTTACCTTAAATTAATTGACATCTATTTTTTGTAAAGCTCATTGTTTTTTTTTTACTTAAAATTAAAAACCAATTTGTTTTAAAAAATAATTCTCTTCAAAAACCATCTTTCTAAAAATTTCCTATTATTGAAATTTGGGAGTATAAGAATGTTTTGATTTTAAATTTCATGAATTAAGAATTTTATGGTTTGATATTAAAATATTAATTTAAATTACCTTTTTTAAAAAGAAAAAATATATTTCAAATATTTCTTAAAATTTGAATTTGGGAGCATAAGGATGTTTTGATCCTAAACTTCATGAGTTAAAAAGTTTATGGTTTGATATTAAGAATCAATTTAAATTACCTCTTTTTTTTAAATGAAAATAATTGATTCCAAAAATTTCTTAAATTTTGAAATCTCGGATTTGAAATTTAGGAGTATAAGGATGATTTGATCCCATATTTCATGAGTTGAGAAGTTTATGGTTTGATCTTAAGAACCAATTTAATGAATTCTCTGTTAGGAATGGTGTCCTAGAACTTGTAATTATTTAATTATAATAATTTATTTTGAATAAATTAAATAAATAAACATAAGTTCTTTATATTATCTAGATTGATTCAATTGACGATATTATGAATATATGGAAATATATTAATATCAAACATTCAAATAGTAAACCCTAAGTTACTCTTATGAAATCACGACTTAGTATGTGAGTCATACGAGAGGATTAAAGTCGAGATGAGTAATTTAAAAGTGTCTACAGTAAATGGATAACGTTTGGGAACCTTATCCTGGTAACACTGTTGATAGCTTCGCATTTTGTTTATAGACAAATGATCTAATCCTGATCATTTATGGTGGGAGACATGAAATGGAAGTATCATATGCAATGTTGATTGTATAAGACAGGACCACGATGTTCGATCAAATTTCTCATTAGTACCGTTTACGAGAAATGATCAAATATCAAACTAAGTTTATCAACCGTGATAGATCTCAATCCTGAGTGAAATGCGGACTCCTATTTATGAAGTTATGTTCTTTGATTCAAATGGTTGAGAGCGATCTGTAAGAACGCTCAATATACTCCTGTTTTGGGAACATGGCTAGATAAGTAGCTGTGAACTCATCTTCACGAGATGGAATTCATAACTTTCCTATAAATTAACAGTATCAGTGTGATACCTAAACATTTTAGGAACTTTAGGAAACTCCCTTGATGTACTGATTCGAGACATGAACAAGTGGCGCCACGACTTCTATTGATCACAAAAGTATATTATCTCTAGTTCGACTAAAGATAATGTTCATTGGAGAATCAGCGGAAACACAAGGATAAAGCGGTATTTACAGGGGTAAAACGGTAAATTTATCCGCCTGTAATTATGAGGGCTCCACGTGAAGGATATATCACAGATATAAATAAAGATAAACTAAATGGACATAACTCATCAATAGTGAGGGGAGTTCAGCTATGAATCTATAGTGGAATTATTCATAGTTAAATAATAAGTAATTAACTGATTATGAGTTAATCACTTAATTGACTAATTATTAAGCCCATGATCTATAGGTCCATCGAGTCCCTATGCTAGCCCAAATATCGTTGTAGCAAAACTAAGTTATTAATTTAACTTTGGAAGAACAAATAATTTAAATAATTGTATTTACTTAAAATCAAGCAATATTAATTATTTGAATAATGAGATTATTTAAATGAAAATTAATATTAATATTATTAATATTAATATTAATATTGATACAAAATTAATTGTTTAAATAAAGAGTTTATTTAAATGGAAATTAATATAACATATCAATTATAATATTATAAGGCAAAATTAATTGTTTAAATAAATAAATTATTTAAACGGGAATTAATGTTAATATTATTAATTATTTAAATAATGATTTTATATAAATGGAAATTAATAATTAATATTATTAATTAAATAATGAGTTTATTTAATTTAATAATAAATACTAGAGAGAATTAAATTCAATTTGTTTAAGAAACAAATTGGTATTGACCTAAAATAATTAATTAATTGGATAAGATTCAATAGTAATTAATTATATTAGTTTTGGCTAAATGTATTTAAATTAGAAATTGTTATTTGAATTTTTCTAATTTTATATAATTATTAAATAAATAAATAGTTTAAATAAAGTTTAAATAAATAATAAATATATATATATATATACATGTTTAGAAAGTGGCGTGGCGTGCATGGCTGTACAAAGTGTATATATATTATTTTTATTTATTTTTTCTGTTTATTTTAATAATTAGGAGATAAGTTTATCTAATTAGATTAGATATCATATTTTCCTATATATATGACCATTGGGTTTCATATTTTGTACATTTCTCACTTTAATTAGAAAAGTGAAAATTCTCTCTCAAGTTTTTGCCCAATTGCCGATTTTCCTTAGGGAAAAATTTAGAAGAAATTTCTTCTTCTTTTGTTCTTCGTCGATTCCCACAAGTCAGTTTTGATTACGATCGGGATATAGCATAGAAGATCCAATGTTGCTGGGGATTGATGCTGTAAAGAAACCTCCAACCGATTCTCCATATTTTACTCAATGTAAGTTCCGTTTTTAATTTTCGAAATTAAGCATGAATCTACATGTTTTTGTCACAAATTGCATGATGTTATTAGATCCGTTATTAAATGTTAATAAGTTTACTAAATAAAATTCCGCAAGTTTAGTAAATCATCCCTTCATTCTCTTCAAAAACATTCATTCCAAAATAAATTCTTAAAATTTGAATTTGAGAGTATAAGAATGCTTTGATCCAAAATTTCATGATTTAAGGTGAAAAACAACTTTATAAAAAGGAAATTGTTAGGATGCTAACTTGCCCAAATCTTCTTTTAAAATTAAATAATACGAAATTAAGTTTTATATTTAAAAAAGAAGAAGAGAAATTGTTAGGATGCTAACTTTTTCAATTTTTCTTAAAAGAAATTAAAGTGATAACAAAAAAATCTAATTAAAAGGGAATGTTAGGATGTTGATTTTCCTTAATTTTTACTAAAAAGAAATAATACAAATGTGACTATTTTTTAAAAAGAAAAATGGAAATCGTTAAGATGCTAACTTTTTTCAAGTTTTGCTAAGAGAAAATTATAAGTGATTTTTTCTTACAAAATAAAAGAGGAATGGTTAGGATGCTAACATTACTCATCCTTACTCTTAAAAAAAAACTTTATTTTATTTTATTTTTGTCCTTAAAGAATGATTTGAATCAAAAACCAAATTTTAGAAAAAATAAATATTTATTCTGAAATATTTAAAGAAAAAATAACTCATTGAGGGAATTTGAGGGGATGATACTTTTCATCTTGAACATCATAAGGTGAAAAGTCTTGTGGTAGGATGCTATAATGAGATTTCATTTTTTTCATTGGCTTCATACCACTCAAATTTAAGTATTCATATATATCATTACAATGATTAATGATATGATCAAATAAATATGAGACATTTTAAATGATCACAAAAAAACTATTTTTCCTAATGGCTTCATGTCACTCACAGTTATTTAACAATATCATAAAAATGATTAGTCATATTGATCAAATAGACTTGAGACATTTCAAAACAATAACAAAAACATTTTTTTGTAAAAGGCTTCTAACAACATAAAGAGATAAACCAAGCAGTAATCGTTTTTTTTTTTATAACAAATGTTTTATGGTGCTAATACCTTCCCTAAACATAAATAAACTCCTGAACCCATTTTTTCATAGTTCGCAGATCATTTTATTTTTGTCATTCTCAGGTGACTAGTCACACCCATTTCAAAGAAAATTATTGGTGGCGACTACTGTTTTCTTTCATTTTCTTTTCTTTTACCTTTTTGGCAATATAGAAAAAGGACTTGTGTTTTTTAAAGGGGGCCGCTCCGCGTCGTTTTTTTGGATAACGACATGATAGATAAAACAAGCATTAATTATAAGCAATAAATGATAAATTTAAATATTATTAACAATTGAATAAACAATATTCTCTTATTGATTAGTAATCTTTTAAATATCAATTAGAATAATACATTTTTTTGCATATTAAATTTATTAAAGATAATAATATTTGCACAAAATTATGAGTGATAGGGGCAACCAACCCCAACACTCCACATGTCGTCAAGACCTCTACCAAGTCACTAAGTAAGAGTCGAGTCTGACCAAAACAGTTCACTTCTTACTCAAATCTAACGCCAACACAGAAAATGAGGGGCAAACTATAATGGTTATAAGATGAATCATTTCCGCACATGACCCCAGCGATTTCACTGCAGTTCATGCAAGCATCCAATATGCCGCGACTCATACTAGTCTCTGCTCGAATGTGATAGCTAAATATGACCCATCTAATGACAATATATATATATGTGTGTGTGTGTGTGTAATTGTAATGACATGTAATTAGTTTTACCCTAGTTAGTATTTTTAACCCAACTATGGTTAAGGATTTAGTTAGTTTTTTAGTTAGCTTCCAAAAGAGTTGGTTAGAAGCCAACATTTGTAATAAAAAGGAAAAAGATAGCTGACAAAAAGACTCTCTCTCGTGTAAATTCCTAATGTAAAATTCCTAAAACTTCAATTATGTTCTCTTCTTCTTGATTCTTCTTGTGATGATTTGGCTTGGTAATTTCATCAATTGGTATCAGAGCACAGAGAATCAAATAGGGAAATTCGTTCAATTCAGAAAGGGAAAGTTACTTTGTGAATTCATCTCCATCTGTGAAGCTCTAGATTAATGGCGGTGAGATTTGATGGCAAGGGAGGTTTGGCATATGGAGAAAGAAGATGAAGGCTCTTCTTGTACACCAGAAGGTTGCGAAAGCAATTCAAGATCCGAAGGAAATTCCAGAAATTGTCACTAAAGAACATAGGCAAGAAATGGATGAAATAGCCTTCAGCTTGATGATCTTGTATCTGTATGATACAGTCCCTTGAAGGGTATGAAGAATCCACAACCCTTGGTATGTGGAATAAACTTGAAGATTTATTCATGAAGAAATCTCTGTTCAATCAAATCTTGCTGAAGGAAAAGTTTTTTGGGTTCAAGATGAACACTTCGAAAAACCTGGAGGAAAATCTAGATGAGTTTAACAAGATTTGTTTTGATCTTATTAACTCTGGAGAAAAGCTAGAAGATGAAAATCAAGTAGTGATCCTCTTGAATTCACAATCTGATTCGTTCAAGGAAGTCAAAGCATTAATTAAGTATAGAAGAGACTCCTTGACCTTAGAATTTGTGCTTGATGCTCTAAGGTCAAAGGATCTTGAGTTGAACTCTGAAAGAAAAGAATTTAAGGTTCTTATGGTTAGAACCAAGAAAGACACCAAGAACGGGAATGGAAAGCAACCATGGAAGAAAAAGTTCAAGCAGAAGGGAAATTTCTTGAAGGGAAAAAAATTATTTTTGGTGCAATAAAGAAGGACATTTCATAAACAATTGCCCCCAAAACAATTAAAGATTCAAGACACAGGGTGATGAAACATCAAATTCTGCAAATGTTCTTGAAGGGTTTGAATCCGCAGAAGTCTTAGTAGTATCTGAGGCAGGTGACCAATATGAATGGATATTGGATTTAGGTTGTACTTTCCATATGTCAGCAAACAGAGAGTGCTTTGAAGAATTTGAAGAATTTGAAGAATTGGGAGGCTCAAAGGTGTTGATGGGAAACAATCAACCTTGCAATGTCAAGGGAATTGGAATTATACGATTGAGAGTGTCAGATGGATCTGTCATGATACTATCATCAGTTAGATATGTCCCTGATTTAAAAAGAAATCTTGTGTCTCTTGGGACATTAGATAAGGCAGGATATAATTACCATTCAGAGGGTGGAATCTTGAAGATTTATAAGGCTCAATGTTGAAATTGCAAGGCATTCTCAAGAATGGTATGTATCATCTTCAAGCAACTACAATAGTTGGTGAATTACACTTACTAACAGTCCCAAAGATGTTGAGCAAGACAGAGATCTGGCATAGAAGATTGGGACATGTGAGTTCAACAGGACTGCTCTTCATCAACAAGGGTTGCTAGATGTGAAGACATTGAAAGACCTATCTTTCTATGAGTTTTGCGTTCTTGGTAAATTGATAAGAACCAAGTTTGGCAGAGGTGTTCATTCAAGAAAAAGGATTCTGGAGTATGTGCATTCAGACTTCTGGGGACCAGCAAGGGTGGCAACTTATGGTGGAGCAAGTTATATTCTAACCATAGTTGATGATTATTCAAGACAACTATGGGTTTTTCTACTGAAGCATAAAAGTGATACCTATAAAACCTTTACTGATTGGAGGATGCTGATGGAAAAACAAACTGGCAATTGTATCAAAGTTATTAAGACAGACAATGGTCTTGAATTCTTGAGCAAAGAGTTTGATGAGATGTGCAAGAAGGTAGGTATTGAGAGGCATTTGACAGTGGTGAACACGCCTCAACGAAATGGCCTAGCTGAGAGGTTTAATAGAACCTTGTTAGAGAAGGGCAGATGTATGTTGTTCAATGCAAATCTTCCAAAGATGTTTTGGGTAGAAACTGCTCAAACTGCTGCATGTCTAATAAATAGAAGTCCCTCTCCTGCATTAGGGAAGAAGACTCCTCAGGAATTGTGGACTGGTAAATCTCCAAATCTTCATATCTAAGGATATTTGGATGTGCTGCATATGCACATGTGAAGAAACATAAGTTGGAACCTAGAGCAATTAAGTGTATATTTCTAGGATATCCAAAGGGAGTTAAAGGGTAAAAGTTATGGTCACTAGAACCAGGTGATCATTAGCGGAATTTATTTAGTAACACAAATTAATACTTAATTTAGGATCTATTAATATCATGCAATTTGTGATAAAAAACACGAAGAACATGTAGATTCATGCTTTATTTTCGAAAATTAAAACTGGAACTTACATTGACTGATTAATGGAGAATCGGTTGGAAGTTTCTTTACAGCATCAAATCCTCAGCAACACCGGATCTTCTACGCTATATCCCGATCGATCAAACGAAATCTGATTGTGGGATCGAACTTAAGAATAAATTGGGAAGAAGAAAAATATTTTCTTCCCAATAATGACTAGGGAATTTCGGCTATGGGGGGAGAAGGGAAGAAGAGAGAGTTCCAACTTTCTGTGGAATTAAATTGTGTGATTTATGAATGACCCAACCCTCCTATTTATAGAAAAATAGGAATCCTAATCACATTAGGATTAATCTATAGAGATAAATACAAAAAGAAAAAAGATTATCTCTTTCCTTTATCTAGCAATTTCGAAAATGCCATGGATAAATAGGAGATTATTTTATTTTCTTTATTTTTATTTATCTTGTGTAAATAAATCTATGTAATTATTTTAGGATATAATTCAAACAATTATCTCCTCAAAATACATGTCATGGCCGATTTTATCATCATAAAATAATAAATAAATACAATTTATTTAATTAATTATTTTGGGCCAATTCCAATTGGGTTCATTAATCCAATTGGGCTTGAAATTCTCTCTTAAATTAATAAGTCCAACTTAATTAATTTATTTATTAATTACCATTTAAATAAAATATTTTATTTAAACAATTAATAATATTAATATTTTCTCCCGACTAAATATTATCCAATTTATATTTAATTATTAATTTCCATTTAAATAATTTTCATTATTTAAATAATTAATAATAAATATTATAATTATTAATTTCCATAAATTCATTATTTAATTAATAATTTTATTGACAATATTTAATTAATTTTAAATATTAATTTCCGTTTAAATATAATTATTTAAACAATTAATAATTGTTAATTAATTTCAAATTATTAATTACCATTTAAATATACTCAATGTTTAAATAATTAATAATGTATAATTAATAATATTTCATTATTAATTTCATGTTTAAATAAACTCATTATTTAAACAATTAATAATGTTTATATTAATTACCGTTTAAATATACTCAATATTTAAACAATTAATATTGCCTATTTTAAGTAATTCACTTTACTTAAAATTTCCATTTCTTCTACTTGATTTCGCGACTACGATATTTGGGCTAGCATAGGGACCCGATGGACCTATAGATCATGGGCTTAATAATTAGTCAATTAAGTGATTAACACATAATCGGTTAATTACTTATTATCTAACTATGAATAATTCCACTATAGATTCATAGTGAACTCCCCTCACTATAGATGAGTTATGTCCATTTAGTTTATCTTTTATTTATATCTCGTGATATATCCTTCACGTGGAACCCTCATAATTACAAGCGGATAAATTTACCGTTTTGCCCCTGTAATTACCGCTTTATCCTTGTGTTCCCGCTGATTCTCCAATGAACTTTATCTTTAGTCGAACTAGAGATAAGATACTTCGTGATCAATAGAAGTCGTGACGTCACTTGTTCATGTCTCGAATCGAGACATCAAGGGAGTTTCCTAAAGTTCCTAAAATGTTTAGGTATCGCACCGATACTGGTTAATTTATAGGAAAGTTATGAATTCCATCTCGTGAAAATGAGTTCCCAGCTACTTATCTAGTCATGTTCCCAAAACAGGAGTGTATTGAGCGTTCTTACAGATCGCTCTCAACTATGTGAATCAAAGAACATAACTCCACAAATAGGAGTCCGCATTCCACTCAGGATTGAGATCTATCACGGTTGATAAACTTAGTTTGATATTCGATTATTTCTCGTAAACGGTACTAATGAGAAATTTGATCGAACATCGTGGTCCTATCTTATACAATCAACATTGCATATGATACTTACATTTCATGTCTCCCACATGAATGATCAGGATTTGATCATTTGTCTATAAACAAAATGTGAAGCTATCAACAGTGTTACCAGGATAAGGTTCCCAAACGTTATCCGTTTACTATAGACACGTTTAAGTTACTCATCTCGACTTTAATCCTCTCGTATGACTCACATACTAAGTCGTGATTTCATAAGAGTGACTTAGGGTTTTGCTATTTGAATGTTTGATATTTATATATTTCCATATATTCCTAATATCATCAATTGAATCAATCTAGATAATATAAAGAACTTATGTTTATTTATTTAATTTATTCTTAATAAATTATTATTATTAAATAATTACAAGTTCTAGGACACCATTCCTAACACTAAGGATATTTGGATGTGCTGCATATGCACATGTGAAGAAACATAAGTTGGAACCTAGAGCAATTAAGTGTATATTTCTAGGATATCCAAAGGGAGTTAAAGGGTAAAAGTTATGGTCACTAGAACCAGGTGATCATTAGTGTATAACCAGTAGAGATGTAACTTTTGATGAACAAAGAATGCCATAGAAGAATGTAGTTGATGGTGATTCTAGGATTCAGCAAAGAGAGTTTGAAATTGAACTTGTTGGACAATCAGAATCTCAAGTACAAGTTGAAGACAGAAGCAAGCTAATAGAAGCTGGGCAGACTAGTGGTGAAGTAGATCTTGAAGCATCACAAGAGGTTGAGCCATAACAAGGGGTGAGGTTAGATAGTACTTATGTGACAGACTATCAGCTTAAAGAGATAGAACCAAGAGGGTTTAGAAACCATCTTCTAAGTTTAGTGAAGCAGATTATGTTGCTTATGCTCTCAATTGCAGTGATAATTTGTAATTAGAACCATTTACTTACAATGAAGCCATGAACTTAGAGAATAGTAAACAATGGCAAGAGGCAATGAAGTCAGAAATTGATTCTTTACACAAGAATGGTACTTGGTACCTAACTGAGAAGCCTGAGGGTCATAAAACAGTGGATTGCAAGTGGGTTTAGAAGGTGAAGCCAGGAATCAAAGGGGGGGGGGGGGAGAAGCCTAGGTTCAAGGCAAGGCTTGTTGCCAAGGGATTTACACGGCAATATGGTATTGATTACAATGGAATTTTTTCTCCTGTGGTAAGACATTCTTCTATAAGATTCTTGCTGTCAATTATCACTAATTTTGATCTTGAGTTGGAGCAGCTAGATGTTACCACAACTTTTCTGTATGGAGAATTAGAAGAGGAGATCTATATGAATCAGCCACTTGGCTTTGAGGAACCAGGGAAGAAGAATCTAGTTTGTAGATTGGTGAGATCTCTTTATGGGCTGAAGCAATCTCCAAGACAGTGGAATAAGAGATTCAATGATTTTATTGTGTCAAAGGGTTTGAAAGGAGTAATCATAATAGCTGTGTATATGTCAAACATGTCAGTAAATCAGTGGTTGTTTATTTGATTTTGTATGTAGACGATATATTGTTAGCATCTAAGAGTATTGTTGAGCTAAATAAATTGAAAGTGGAGTTGTCTTCTGAGTTTGAGATGACCGATCTTGGATCAGCAAGAAAGATTCTTGGCATCAGTATCCATAGAGACAAGACAGTGGGAAGCTTTCATTAACACAGGCTAACTACTTTGAAAAAGTGTTGATGAGATTTAACACAGATGCTGTAAAAGAGGCTTCCGTTCCTCTAGCACAACACTTTAGGTTGTCTAAGAGTGAATCACCTAGAAATGAGGAGGAAGAGGTCAGTATGACAGATGTTCCTTATTGCAATGTTGTGGGTAGTCTCATGTATGGCATGACATTTGTTTTGAGTATTGTTAGCAAATACATGAGCAAGTCAGGAAGACCTCATTGGGAGGCTATAAAGTGGGTCTTTAGGTACCTAATGGGTACAAAGCACATGGGTTTGATGTTTGGTAGTGGCAAGGGTGATATATTGACTAGCTATGTAGATGCAAATTATGCAGCAGATTTGGATAAGAGAAGATCAACTTCTGGATTTGTGTTTACATTGTTTGGAAACTCTATTAGTTGGAAGTTATCTTTACAATCAGTAGTGGCCTTATCTTCTACTGAATCAGAGTACACATTACATTGGCAAAATCTGTGAAGGGAGAAATGTGGCTTCAAGGATTGATGATTGACATGAAGGTGGATGGAGGTATTCCTAAAATCTTTTGTGATAGTCAAAGTGCACTAGCCCTATCAAAGAATCATGTATATCATGATAGCACTAAGCACATTGATGTTAGGTTTCATTACCTAAGAGAGATAGTTTCTAAAGGGTTAGTTGAATTGGAGAAGATAAGTTATGAAAATAACCCTGCAAACATGTGACAAAAGTACTTCCCTGAAAAAAAAAGTTTGAATTTTTATGTTCTTTGCTGAATGTGCTTGAATGCAAAGAGATGTAAAGGTATGTGATTTGTAAATTGCATTTCTGAAAAAACCGAGGCATGCTGAGCTAAGTATGTTGATGCTACTTTTGCTGCTTTTGTTTTTGTTAAAACTGTTGTGAGGATATTATAAGTCTACTATTGTATTGCCGATTGGTTAAAGTTGAGAGAGCAAATGCAGCAGGTATGTTTTTGTTTTTGGGTAGAATTAATTTCATGTCAAGAGGGTGTTTGTAATTGTAATGACGTGTAATTAGCTTTACCTTAATTAGTATTCTTAACCCAAATATGATCAAGGATTTAGTTAATTTTTTGGTTAGCTGTCAAATGAGTTGGTTAGAAGCCAATAGTTGTAATAAAAAGGAAAAAGAGAGATGACAAAAAGACTCTCTCTCTCGTGTAAATTACTAAAGCAAAATTCCTAAAACTTCAATTTTGTTCTCTTCTGCTTCTTGATTCTTCTTGTGTTGATTTGGCTTGGTAATTTCATCAATATATATTGAGGAACCCCTGAAATGACAAGATTAAAACCATTGCTACTTATTTCTCTTTATAATTCCTCCTGAACTTGATTGTCAGAGCCTCATTGGCTGACACTACACCGATGCTCTTTGATTTATCAATTATTTTTACAGATAATTCACCAAAGAACAGCTTGTGATCAATGATCACCTTTAAACGTAGATTTTCAAGATCCACGCAGACCGTGTGAGAAATTTGTTATGAATAGCATTTTCTCAATTGAACCTAAAATATTAGCCCTTTTTACAAGTATTTAAATAAATATCCGATGTAAACATCCAAATTTTTATTTCGAAAACAAGTGAATATTGTAATTTAGTGATTGAACGAAACTTGTTTTCTTTTTTGAACATTTCCAATGTCATTTCTGCAAGTCGTCTAAATTCATTAGAAAATATTTGAAAAAAGAAAAGAAAAGAAAGATCAGAAATGCTGGAAAATTCCAGTTATACTTTTATCGTGAGAAAAATAGTTAACACAGTCATATATGACTTAGGTTCTGATTAAAAAATCACATCTATTTAAAAAATATTTATACAATAATGGGCCAAAATTTTATCCTTAATACTCCAGAATCCTAGCAAGCAGACGGAAGGTGGTTCTGGCTGTACTAAAATCATGTTCAGTTTTCATCAGCATGTTTCATTTGAAGAGCAGCTCTTACAACATTGCCTCTGGTAATAATCCCAACCTTCATTTCAAAGGTTCATCATTTTACTATTAAATAACATGATGTCAAGAATAACCACAACTCATACAATAGATATTTCTTACCAGTTTACCATCGGCATCGACAACTGGAAGCCGGCGATATTTTGATTGCAGCAATAATCTGCATTTGATAAATCACGAGTTGTTAAGAAGATAAGTTTCCAGCAAATGATGTGTTATGAAGAAATGGAATCACTGAAGAGAAAGCATGTCCAAACCTAGCAGCATCCTCAAGATTAGTTGTTTCTCGAACGACAAGAGGCGCTGGTGTCATCAAATCACCGACCACCTTCCCGTTGGTTTTGCTTAGAAGCTTTTGCACCTCGTTGAATGTCTACAATGATCGTTTAGAATCGGAGATATTATTTGTGCAGAATATTTTCACACCTCTAAAAAGTAGTGAGCAGTTGAAATAATTTGAAGTTGAAAACATAAATGATCAGTTCATTGCATTTGCCTCTATTGCACCAAAAATTCACACACACTTCATTTTTAGTGCTTGAACCCATAACACCAATCTCTCTATCAAATTCTCTAATTTATCATAATTAAAAACTAAATCAACATATAATGAACTGCAAAATTGGTCTCCATGGCTCAATCACAAATCTCTCAGTAATATAATTGAAGGCTGTATTCAATTCAAATTTTAAAGTCACCATAAAGACTACTTTAAGTATTGAAAGAAAGAAATAAACAGATCACAGGATAGAGCAAAAAGAGCAAAGAAGCAGTTTATGCTGTTTAATACTATCATTTAAACTATGCAAGAGTCGTGAGGTGAAGAAGGGTACGAGAATAAGCGTGTCCTAGTTAGTTAGAACGGTGGGAGAGGGGGAAGCCTAAGAGGGTAAGCAGATTTTGAGAACTAAATTGGGAGAGCTCTTGGAATGGAACCTCCTCTGCTATTGTAATTTTTTTTTCTAATGATTTCTTAATGATATTCCCACTTTGAATCCTATCAAAGTTGCATAGTTCCCTTGAATTATATCAGTAAGAATACAAATCTTGACTCAAGTAAAGTTAACCAGTTTGAATCTTTCAGCAAAATTAAGTTTTCTACTTCTATTAATATTAAAAAAATAATAATATGAATAAAGTTCTGACACGTAAAAGCATAGTTTCTATTAAGATCATGAACACTGATGACAAAGGGCACGAAAAGACATCAAACAAAGCGATAAAAAGGAGAAGGTCCTTGCATACTTTCCATGAACTGTCAACTTCAGGAAACATGCTGGTATCTGACATTCCACCACCTAATTCAAATAATTGAAAATTTTGTGAGTATAAAAATTTAAGCATTGCCAACAGTTATATATGATCCCACAAAGCTATATGCAAAGGAATATAAAATAATCAATATCAATCTAGCATAAATATTCAAAATGAACAGAGTGAGTTAGAAATGGAGAAAGTTTGCGTTATATAAACAACATGATATATAGAAAAGGTAAATTGTCTCATTTTATGCTTTCTGTAACTTCTCGAAAAAACAATGATAATTGAAGGCGTTACAAAGACCAAGGATAAGACAATGGCAATGCCAAGGAGCGGAAATTAGATAACCTGTTTGAAAGCAAAAGCGAAACTAGAAATTTCTTATATACCTGAAATGGAGTCTAGTGCTAATAAGTCATAATCTGAAACTACGCCAACCTGCATCAATAAATAAATTTATAATATCAGTGTTGACGATTACTTATCCAATGTTAGGTCATTTAAATCATCATATACTCTATTGATTGTAAGAAATAAGAGTGGCTAACTCACAGGGGAAGACCCAGGTTATAAAAATCATAACAGTGGTGGAGAAATATCTCTTATGCTTTTGCAAAAAAAAAAAAAAAAAACCTTTTAAGAATAAAGAAATGAGATGATACCAATTTCCAATTGTCATCAATTACAGGGAATCCAGTGATCCTTTTCTCCACCAGAATTTCTAACGCTGTATATGAATAGAAAAGAGACATTAGAAGACGGGTATTTTTGTCACCGAATCTAGGAAACTATCCAAGTTATTCAATCACCTTCATCAACAGTGGTTGTTGACTTAACAACATGTAGCTCTTCTCGCCTCGTCATAAAGTCACCAACTGTGTACACACCACTTCTTGACTGCATATCCGCAGATTAAAGAAAACAGAATAATTTTTAAAACCCGATACCGAAGTATATGAGAACCGATTCAGAGAAGTATAGCTAAACAATGAAACTTTGTACATGAGTATTACAATTCTATATAAAGAACAATTTTCATTTCTGTATGGACTTCTTTTGATGGATTGATAAAAGAACAAATGTCTAGATTAACAAATGTGAGAAGAGAGATTAAAAGAACACTATAAACTTTGACAAAAAATTGCAGCTAAAAGAAAAGTCTGCCTATGATCACAATTAGAGAGCAAAAATCAACAAAGGAAGGAGACAAATAAAAATTACTAGTGTGCATCAAGCATCAATAGAGTGAATTTAAAATTTACGAGATGTTATCGTGCCATAGTTCTATCCTTCTGAATCCGTTTATTACTTATTTTCCCAAACTTGCAGAAGAAGGAAATACCATACCAACTTGCAAAACTTCAATTCTTTTTTTTTTTTTTCATATTTCGAAGGAGACTATTGTCAACTGTTTGCAAGACAATTTCTTGCTATGTACTAAAAGTAGTTAAAAAAAAGGTGGCAAAATGTCAGGTAAATTGATCAATTGTTCATGGTTGCCAACAAGATTAGAACTACATAAAAAACAAAACTTAGAAATATAACTGCAATTATATATGATCAAATAAAGAGGAACATTAAAAAAACTCAATCAAGGCCTGAAGTAAAAATGTTTTTAACTTATCATGCTTCATGCCTCCAAAGCATCATGTAAACTAGCTAATGAAAGAGCAGTGATTTTTTCCACAAAAACACGACCTCACAGTACAAAAATTGTGGTTTCTCAATGAGATTTCTTAATAGTCATGAGCTTCCATCTCAAAACCAATTGGTAATAAGAGGAGTGACTCTTAGACTGTATACACATTGTTAGTTCCTTTCATCTCTCTGATGTGGGATCATTAACATACCCCTCAAGATAGTGGGTCTTTTGGGCTCACCAATCTTAGGCCGGATCCCATTTTTTTCGGTGCTCGTTTAAGCTTTGTTGGGCTCTAATACATTTTAATAGTCATGTGCTTTCATCTCGAAACTAATTGGTAATGAGAGAAGTGACTCTTAAAATTTATTAACATTGTTAAGTCCATTCATCTTTCCGATGTGAGATCCATTACAAGATTCACAAAGTTTCATCCAAATTGCAAACATAAGACCCTTACTTGATTTTTTTTTTTTTTTTATTTTTTATTTTTGAAAAACAGAATTATTTGATAACTTGGTTTTTCCGTTTCTGGTTTTTTTGGTTTAAAAAAAAAAACCAAAACACCAACTTAATTTTGAAAAATTGTTTTTTTATAAAATTCAAAACCTGAGAAACTAATGGGTTATCAAACACTTCTGTTTTTCAAAATTAAAAAAAAAAAAATGAAATAAAATGGTTTTCAAACAGGTCGAAATAATTCATGGAAAAGACAACAAGCAATCTTCAAACAAGAACAATTAAAAAAAGCTTACAAATTTATCACAAAAACAAAAAAAGAAAAAAAAAACTTACCGGGCCAGAATTAGCCGTCAAGGTACCATTGGCGGCGAGAGTAGGAGATTTCCGGTGATCTAAAAACCGTGCAGATAATCGAAAGCTCTGAATTTCCAAGGCATGGATAAAAGATGGACGTCTCCGGCAAGGATTAAACAACAACTGATGAACAAAAAAATGACTACTCCGAAATTGGGTTAACGAAAAAGAATCAAATCTACAAACAATCGAGTTCATGGTTGGGTTAAGGGGCTTTTTTACAGACCCCAAATTTAGTTTGAACAATGAAGCTTTTGTTCAGTTATCACTGTAGAACTAGATAATATATATAAACAGTGACTGTCATGTTGTTTCACTTATTCTTACCCGCCTGTTACTGTGTAGATCCACGTGTTGTAGATCAGACGGTTTAAGTTAAATAAGTGTAGTTAATGTTTTCGCCAACTTGTTCATGTCATTATTTCAAAATGTGGTTTTGGAGCGAGGAAAGGATGCTACCGTGAAGGATCTCAATAAATATCTTGCCCCCCGTTTTTTTTTAGGGAATGAACCGCTCATTCCTCACGGAGAAATTGTCATGAGAATTGAGAAATGAAAAACTCATGTCTAACTTGGAGTATTTTTTTTATTTTTTATTTTTTTATAAATGACACATTTTTAATAATTAATTTTAGAGAAAAAAAAATTAGAAACCACTCATAAACTATTCAACTTGTGACAAATATTAATTGAACTACTTTTTAAGCAAATATCCCATAAACTATGCAAGTTGTGACAAATACCATCTCAACTATAAACTTAAGTAAAGACCCCCTAACTATGTGTGTTGTATCAAATACTCTCTGATTCTTTTTAAACAAATACCATCGACTTTTGTAAGTGTTTAAAATCTTTTTGTCTACCCCCGTTAATTTTTTTTGTTCCTCTTACCCCCGTGTGACTTGTCTTCTGGAGATAATTTTTTAATGTCAAACCAAAATTTGTATATAGTATGTTATCAAAATTAACGAATGTAAATAAAATAGTTTATATTAAATATTTATAAAAGCCCAGGGGGTATTTACTTAAACAAATTAGTTGGATGGGGTACTTATCACACCTTGCATAGTTAGGTGGATATTTGTTTAAGAGAATAGTTCAGGAGTTATTTGTCATAACTTACATAGTTCAGTGGGTATTTGCTTATAAAAATAATTTATAGGGTATTTACCACAAGGTGTATACTCAAAGGTGGTTTTTGCTTTTTTTCTCTTAATTTTAAAATAAAGAACAGTTTAATATTAGAAAGTTCTATTAGAAAGTTCTTTGACGTGAACTTATTTATAAATAACATAGAGACTTATCAATTGATTTGAACTTTAACTACAATTATAAAACTTAGTAAACTTTTTACCTTCTTCATATTCCTCTCAATTTGAGAATTTATTAATTGGGAAGCTTTTTATCTTCCTCATCTTCCTCTCAACTCAGTGTTGGGTCCACACATACTTTTATTGGGCCCAACCTATTAAGCCCATTTGGGGTCGTTTGGTTGCCAGGTTTGGGTTGTTAAGCAGGGTGTTGTTAAGCAAAGAATTGTTAAGCAAGGGTTGTTAACATTGTGTTTGGTTTGTATAAAACAGTGAGGTTGTTAAGTGTAAAATGTGTTGATATTGTGAAAATGGATAGGCTTGTTAAGAGGGGGGTTAACAAACCCATCATATTGAGTTTTAAAACTGGGAGACAAACACTGGTTAGAGTTGTGTAACCCCTAACTATGTGTGTTGTATCAAATACTCTCTGATTCTTTTTAAACAAATACTATCGACTTTTGTAAGTGTTTAAAATCTTTTTGTCTACCCCCATTAATTTTTTTTTGTTCCTCTTACCCCTCGTGTGACTTATCTTCTGGAGATAATTTTTTAATGTTAAACCAAAATTTGTATATAGTATGTCATCAAAATTAACGAATGTAAATAAAAGGGTTTATATTAAACATTTATAAAAGTCCAGGGGGGGTATTTACTTAAACAAATTAGTTGGATGGGGTACTTATCACACCTTACATAGTTAGGCGGACATTTTCTTAAGAGAATAGTTCAGGAGTTATTTGTCACCAGAGACGAGGCTACATGAGGCTTATGGGGGCAATTAATTTGTAAATTTCATAATTTATGGGGGAAAATTTTCAAGGTAAAAATATGAATGCTCTCTTGTACTGTCTTATTTGGGTTAAAATTGCCCCCCCCGGATTTTTAAAATTGCCCCCTCTTATAAATTTTTCGATAATTGGTCCTCATGAAAAAGATCTCTTATTTAATTAAAAATCTAGTTTTGTAAAATATTCTTTATTTTCTTTAATTTTTTTTACATAACCCACATAATATAAATTCACTTGTTATATTTAAAAAATTAAATTGATATATATATTGATATTATTAATATTTTAATTTTTCATTCATATAATTAAAATTAAACTAATTTTAAAACTATTATTTCATACTAATTAATTGTTATGAAAATTAGTCATATAATTCTATGATATAAAATTTAATCGTCTTAGATCATGATTCTTATTACTAGATTTACTAAAGCAAAAATTAATATAATTAGTTATAAATATTAAAATTAAAATTTTACTTGAATTATTTTTTAATTACAAAAGTTTTTCATTTTTTTTCTTTTGTTGCTTTGAATTATAAAAATTATAGTTAATAGCAAACTTATTTTAAAGTTAGACAAAACTAAATCAAAGGGAGTTGATAAAATGTTTTATGTAAACATTTTATTGCAACATAAAACATATAAAAAACGAAAAAACATATAAAAAACAATTACAAAATTTATAATAAAAGGAATAAAATTAAAAAACAAAACAACAAGAATTACTTTGAAATAAACCTACATTGTGAAAACTTATTTTCATAATTAATAGAAATTCTTTAGTAGTGTATGGGATATTTCTCGTCGGAGCCTCGTTCCACACAATAGAGCACGTAGCGTAACGTGCCAATCCTTAGTGACGGAACAACCTGAAACACTACAATGAATGACGGTCAGAAGGGCACCGGTGTGGTACCAGCCGACGACCCTCCGACGATCAAGTTAGGTGGCGGTAGGTGAGATTTGCCTTGCGCCGCAAGGATCAGGTTATTGGTTTTCTAGGTTAAAGTGTCATACCTGATTTGATAGGTCAAGTTCCTTTTATAGTCTCCTTGATCGTGGGTTCATCGGTTGGGCTAGCGTGAGGCTAGGCTTAATGGGATTTTTTATTAGCCCATGAAGGACGAGCTTCTTATGGCGTTAGTCCGGTCGGGTCCGTACTCACGTGAGCTGCTTTGTAGTGAACGCGGCCCGCTGGGGGGTCGGCTCCTTTTCGGTCCGATTCCGATGGGCCTGTTCCCATGTGAATCGGCCCAGTGTGAACGCGGCCCACGAGGGGGCTATTTTTACCCTTTACAGTTTTCCCCTATCTCCTGGGTCGGAAAGTTTGATGCAGGGGATAGTAACTCGGTTGGCTCGGTGGCACGATGTTTGCCTTAATCTTTGCGCTATCGTGGAGTAGTCGAGGACCACGACCCTTTGGAAAATAGACCGCCTCGGCCTTGTTGTAGCTCGGGCCCTATTGACTTCCTTTCGGGAATCGTCGCGTTCTTTCGCTGGCCAGTCCGTTTCAAGAGACGCGGCTCCTTGCGAGACTGATCCGTTGGAACTTCGGACGGGCACGAATACCAATGAATACGAGTGGTTCAGATCGTCGTGTTCCTTCCCACGTGTCGCTATGATTGGACGCGTGTGCTCTTCCTTAAGTAGGGTTTTTTCCCAGATTCTAAGGCTCATTTGCCTTTTGAATTCTCGGAACTATCTGCAAGTCGTCCGCCTTCGAAAGACTCTTCGTCGTCTTCGTTATGTTCATTGAAGCTTTCCCCGTTCTTCTTCGAAGGTTAGTTTTCTCTTCTCTGTCTCTTGTTTCCCGTTCTTGCCGTAATGGATAACTTTGAGGGAAACTCTGTGACTAGAGGCCATAGGACCCCTAGGTTAGTTGTGGGGGATGACGATTATGACGGTCTGGTTTTCGAGAGAGTTGAGTCTGGGGCTTCCCCTTCCTCCGTTTGTGCCGGTGGGGCTAATGCCATTCCCTCATATCAGGGTGAACCTGAGGGAAATGAGCCTGCGATTGATCCTCGTTCGTCGATCGGTGAGGAATCTTTGCCCTCCGTGAGTGAGCTTGGGTCAGTTTCTGAGATTCAGGCGGGTTTAGACCTCGTCCCTTCTCCCACTTCTCATCCTTCGGGGGGAACGGATCCTGTTTCTGCGGGCCCGACCACTGTTCTCGACCTTCCTCATTCTCTCGTTCCTGTTCCTGCCGAGGAGGCGGCTCAAAGGAAAAAGAAGAAAGGAAAAGGCCGTACTATGAGTAACGAGGCCGCGTCGCAGATCGATCCATCCGTCCCTGTGCCGTCGGGGGAAGTGGATTCCTCTTTAGCCGGCGAGGTTGTCGTCTCTGGTCCTCTTAGGTCTCCTATCGCTGACTCGGGTGAGGGTGAGACAGCGAGCGAGAAGAAGAAAAAGAAGAAAGTAGATTCTCGGCCGAAGGGCATCAAAGAAGGCAGCGGGCCTTACCATTTTCCCTCGAAACTGACGCAGGCCAAACTCGACAAGTTGAGGGTTGACTACGGGATCTCCTCGGACTTCGAAATGAGGCTTCCAGAGGCGTCAGAGAGAGTTTGCATCTCCCCAGGGGAGGGTTGGACCGCTTTTTATCCGCGGTTTTTCCAATTTGGCGTTCGGCTTCCCCTTCCTCCTCTGATAGCCGAATTGCTTCAGAACGCCGGCCTCGCATTGGGCCAGCTAATGCCGAATGCTCTGAGATCTTTGGTTGCCTTTTCGGTAGTGTGTTATGGATTAGGCTTTCGGCCTACCCTGAACATGGTCTCCCACTTTTGGTCTCTTCGCTTGAATGTCCAGGACAATATGCGTTTTATCTTTCATAATCGAACTTCGCCGGCTCTGGTGGACGAGACTTCTTGTGACAAGCGTTGGAAGGATGAGTGGTTTTTCATCCGTGGCCCCTTTTTTCTCAGAGGTGGGCCACTTCCTGCCTCGTGGGAAGACGAGGGTGAGGACATGAGTTTTGTATTACTTTGTGCTTCGCTCCTCTGTGGGTGTGCTAACCATTTTCAATTTGTTTTGTTTCAGTGAAGAATTCGCTTCCTAAGAGCGTTTCTCGGGAGGCTATTGGTCAGTGCAAGGTTCTCGCTCAGAGGGGTCCCTTCAATTGGGAGGAGCTCAACCAACATCCTTGGCTAGTCTTTGCCAAACTTTGGGTTCCACCTCCAGGTTTTGTCCCGGTTGCTCCTCGTAAGTGTCTGTTTTGCTTCCTCTTTCCCCTTTCCGTTTCTGTGTGCCCGACTGGGTATGTATCTGACTTGAGCTGGTTGTGACGCAGGTTTCAGCGGAAAAATGTCTGGTGTCAAGCTTACCCCCGTCCCCAACTTCAATGACCCCGACGCTTTCCTTGCCCTTCTTCAGGACATGGGGAAGAAAAGGTCCGAGGCGGCGTCTTCATCTGACCCGAAGGGGAAGCAGGTGGCCGCCCCAAAGCGCTCCCGTTCTTCTGGAAGTAGGAAGTCTGCGAAGGTCGTCAACACGGATCCTCCTGCGGGGGGCGCAGTGGCTCCTCCTTCGGGACCTCCTGCTGATCCTCCCTTGGATGCCTCTGCGGATCCTCCCACGGACTCCCCTGCTCCTAAGCGAAGGAGGGGCGGAATCATCGGGGCGTTCGACCGCGCGGTAAGGGGTGCTGATGCATATATTTTAAGGCATCCTGAGATGGCTTATCAATCGTTTCCTTACGAGGCAGATTCGCTTTCTTCTGATTATGGCCATACATTGTCTTCTGACACGGACTTTCAACAGGAGGGTGATCAGATAGCCGCCGAAATTTCTGACGGCGGGGTTCCACGTTTGCCCGATCAAACGGTGCAGGTTATTCCCCCCCAGCGGGTGCGGCTCCTTCTATGGCTGGTAGATCAGGTGCCGCGGGCGATGGATCTTCTTCGCTCCGCCTGTTCGCTTCTCCCGGTTCCAACTTTGACCAAAGGTCTCTCTCTAATGACTTCTGCCTCCGACGGGCTATGGACGTCGTCGGCTTTGCTCGTGACTTGGGGGCCGTGCATCTGGAACCTTTAGTCGACCATGACGATGAGGCCGCGACCTTCAGTCGCATGTGCTATAGAAGGTCGGGCCGTTAGTCATTTACTTCACTGTTTATTTTCCCTCTATTTTTCCAGTTGGTTTCTTACATCTTGAAATATTCGATCTGCCAGGGGACCCAGGCCTCGACACAGATGCTTCTCAATTTGGAAAGTTTGCTTGTCAAGCACCGGGAGCTCAAGCAAGAGTTGGCGGAGGCGAGGGCCAGCAGTCGGCAGTCTCACTTCGTTGGCTCGGCGCTGCACGAGGGCCTTCAGTTGAAAAACGATCTGGATGAGGCCGAGAAAAAGATTTCCTCACTGGAGGTCAACGGGTTGCAACTGACCGCGGACCTCGAGCGCGTCCAAAAAGAAAATGAGGATCTCAGATCCCTCGGCGAGAGCAACAAGAAACTGCTCGAAGAGGCTGTTGTCGCTTGGAACCGGGCGTTGGAAGATCTCGGTGCTGCCCGTGAGGAGGGGTCTAAGGTTTCGGATGCTTTGAACCGGGAAACTGAGTCCCTTAAGAAGGCCAAAGAGGAGTTGGACCTTGTTGGGCTGGAGATCGACTCGCTAAGGAATCAAGTGTCCGAACTCCCGGTCCTCCGCGACAGTGTTAGAGATCTTCAGCAAAGGTTGGCCGTGGCGACCGCAGCGTCGGTGGATTCCATCCTCATTGGACTTGCTGTCGGCCGAGACTCGGTCAAGCTGCAAATGGACCAGTCCGAGGAAGAAGGTGATCCGCTCAGCCCGGTCGAGATTGATGATGCCATAAACCGCCGGTGGGAGTTATACGAGCGCGCCACAAACTTAAAAGCGTCCAGGGTCGAGGTTATCGCGGGATGCGAGGCTGGTTCGTCTCATCCTGCCGCAGGCGATGATGCCACGACCGAGGAGGTGGATGCCCGTACTGACGACGGTGATAGCGCGGTCATCAAGGACGTTTTTGTCGAAGCTCCCTCTACCGAGACTGTTTATGTTTCTGACTGACTCTTTCTTTAGGGTAAACTCCGGATTGTGGAGCCCCTATTTTTGTCGTTTTGAATTCTCTTTCTTTTTTTTTTGTATGAACACATGTGCTCTGTTGAGGTTAATGCGCATGCCCTTTCTCCATGCTTACTCGTCGCTCTTTTCCCTTGCGTCTTGACTTGCAAATAAATATATATATACATTTTTTTGTTCTGGTTATTCGGACGAACCGAGGTCTTGTGTTTTGGGAGAAGTCTTTCGATCACTCGGGCGGACCGAGGCATTTGTGCTTCCGGAGAAGGCTTAAGATTACTCGGACGGACCGAGGTTCGGTGCTTCCGGAGAAGGCTTAAGATTACTCGGACGGGCCGAGGTTTTGTACGTTTCAATACTCCAACGTCTTCTATTCTTTAGAATAGGAAATGCTTAATGCTCGGACGTACCGAGGATTTGGCTTCCGGGGAAGGCTTTTAAATGCTCGGACGGACCGAGGCTTTTGCTTCCGGAGAAGGCTTTTAAAGTGCTCGGACGGACCGAGGCTTTCGCTTCCGGAGAAGGCTTTTAAATGCTCGGACGGACCGAGGCTTTTGCTTCCGGAGAAGGCTTTTAAAGTGCTCGGACGGACCGAGGCTTTCGCTTCCGGAGAAGGCTTTTAAGTGCTTGGACGGAGAGTGTGGGCAAAGCACGTGAAACGGAAAAGATGGAACTTCTCTTCTTTCTTTCTTTTTTATACATCGTCCATCATACATAAAAATAAATAACAGAGTAAAAGAAAGAAAGGCGCCGCCCCCTAGTCCTCATCGGTGCCGATGATGACCGTTGAGTCGGTCTCCTTCCTGCTTCAAGGAGGCCAGTTCTCTTCCAAGGATTCGATTTTCTGTTCGTAATAGTCGTTGAGGTTTGCCGCCGACTGGAGGCGATCCTCGAGCACGTGGTAGGGCTCGCCGGGCTCGTTGTCCTCATCCGTCTCCACGTTTTCCAGGCGTTCTCGAAGAGAAAGGTTCTCTTGTTTGAGGCGCTCCGCTCGGCTGTTTGCCGCAACGAGGGCTCCTCGGACGCTCTGGATCTCTTGTCTCAGGGCTTCCGGATCTTCCCTCTTTTCCTTTTCCTCCAGTAGGGCCGTCTCCAGCTTAGTTATTTCCGCATGCATTCTGCGGTTCTCCCAGTCCAGGACCTGCCTAGTCACCCTCAAAGTTGCGGTGGAGTTGTCCATATCCACGGTCAGGTGCCAGACGTTTGAAAGGCAAGTTGCAGGGTGGGAGATGACTGGAAGCGTGGACTTTTGGATATTCCCGCGATCCCATTCCCTTTATAGTAGGAGGGAGTGATCTGCCTAGGGGTCTGAAGGGTTTGCCATTAATTCGAATGGCGTTCGGCGAGAGGAGTCGTTTCGTTATTCGAGGTGGTGACGTCAGGCGACGTTTAGTCACGTCAAAGGTCTGCCATTCCCGTCAAATCGCCTTAAATGTGATCGATCATCTTGAATGCGGTTAATTTCGGGGGATTAACCGCTTAATTACTCATTAATGTCCACGTCGTCTCGCATGCCGGATTGCGCTTGGTGTCGCTGGATGCTTGACAGCTGTCGCAATCGCAACGGCTCGAGGGTCCTTTAAATAGGCCTTCGCGATTTCTCTTCTATTTGCTTCCCCAGACCCTGTTTTTGAAAAGCTTTCTTTCGTTCTCAGATTTTCAAGTCTTCTTACAGGGTTCGAGATTCCATGCCATGGGGTTTTCCCATTTTCCCTTGTTCCTATTTCATGTTTGGCTTTCCTTGGTGGTGGCTTGCGTCGAGAAAGTTTGGTCGTGATCTTCTACGCTGTCGGTCGATCTGGGAGGACTTGGCCTTGGTGGTCGTGGTCCTCCACGCCTGTGAGTGTCGAATCCAGGTGCTGTGCTGGGGGTGACCAATCGCTTCACCGCCTATCACCGTGGCTCCGGCGTTTGTTCCGGCAGCCTCCGGGGACTGGGGTGAACGAGGGGGAGGAAGTTTCCTTTCCGTCCCTTCGATGGTCTCCTTCGTCATCACATCATCCGGGGCTTCAGCATTGGAGGTGGCAGCTCGTCTCGTGTTTAAGGAAGCGAGAAATGCGTTACCGCTGAGCCGAGCACAGGGTGACGCCAGGGGGAAGAGGTGGTCTTCTGGTTCCCTTCCTTGGGTTCCCCTTGGAATGACGAGAAAAGCGTAATCCCGCCCGGGTTGAAAGTTTCGGGCGAGAGCTCGGCTACTTTCCAAAATCCATCAGGGGGCCAGGTGTGGTGGTCGAAGATCTCCCCTTTTTTTTTTATCTGACGGGTTCTGCTGAGCCTCGGAATTGATGAGTTGGTGGAGTAGCCGACGGATGATCCAGCCCTGGCCACTCGCTCTTTGAGCAAAACCCTCATCCTCTTCCAGGAGGACGTTCTTAATGTCTTCGACGACGACACTTCGCATTCCACCATTTTTCTTTGTAGAACTCGTGTAATTCCTTTCGGCTGAGTTCCCAACATGTGGGTCCGAGCCTTACTTGCTTGTTGTGAAATAAAAGTCGGCGTTTTATTCACCTTCTGTTTCTTTGCCTTACTTTTTGCGTGGGTTACTTTCCATAATTCCGAACGCGTTAAGTTCTTTGGTCCGTGGGGGACTTAGAAACTATTCCAGAGAGTTTGGCATTTCAATCCGAGGGGGACTTAGCAACTCGCCTAATCGGATTAGGGTTTTTTTTTTTTTTTTTAATTTTTTTTTAGCGTAAAAGGCATCAAAAGATCATGTGGGAGGAAAGACACGTAATACTTGTATATTAATTTGAAATGGGCCTCTTCGGCTAAGTACTTACATGATTATCTCATACTCACATATGATAAATTCTCAAGTGCGTGGCGTTCCATGCCCTCGGAATCAGTTCGCCCTTTCCATCTTCAAGACGATAAGTCCCCTGCTTGACTTCTTTGATCACCTTATACGGACCTTCCCAGTTAGGTCCCAATTTTCCTGCTCTGGGCTCTTGCGTGTTCTGGAATACTTTCCTCAGGACGAAATCGTTCACTTTGAAGCTACGCTGCCTTACTTTCCTTTTAAAGTATTTGGCCAGTTTTTGCTGGTAGCATGCCATTCGGACTAGCGCTTGCTCCCTTTTCTCTTCGGCCAAATCTAGCGCTTCTGCCATCATGGCGTCATTTTTTGCCTCCGGGATCGAGCTCCTGGTCGTGGGGATGATCATTTCCGTGGGAACAACGACCTCTACCCCGAAAGCCATGGCAAATGGAGTTTCGCCAGTTGGGATTCTGGGGGTGGTCCTGTGACGACCCGTCACTTTTAAATAATTTAAAATCAGAGAAAACAGCGGAAGTCTTTTAATTTACGAAAAATTGGCGTGGTTTTGTTTGAAAATTGGCATGCCGAAAACCTGTTTACATCCTAATTTTCACATCTAATAAAATCTCATGGACTTTAAGTCCAAATCGGAGTTCAAAATAATAATATCATAAAAACATCATCCAGGAAGCTCTTATGAGCCAAAATATGATACAAAATAATCAAAGTCTTAAAAATTCACCAAATAAAACATAGACTTTACAAATCCATTAGTCCATCTCGAGGTCGCATCCCTCGATCACGCAAAGACCACCTCCTCCTCCTCGACCTCTAGCCAAGGCATTACCTGGAAATTGGTTGTAATATCATGAGCTAACAAACTAAGCCCAGTGAGAATAATAAGCATAAAAAGTAAAGATAGACCTCAAACTCGCATTTCGATTTATGTCCAACTAAACTGACATACTCTTTCCTAGAATTCTCCAAGTCTAGGTAATTTATTCCATATTCTTCCAAGTATGACATTACTACACTTGTAGTCAATTCTCAATTATTAACTTGTTATGACAAATAAAGTAAAGTGGATAAACTTTGTTTAACATATAACATCTCGATTCCCTATATCACCAATCATAATCATGATTGTATAAAGACATCCCGTAGGATTCCACAATATCTTTTATGCATGAGGAAGTAATATGTACGTCCGCAACTTACAATTCAACTCCACGTAAGGAAGTAATATGTGCGTCGCAACTTACAATTCAACTCCCTATGTATGAGAAGTAATATGTACGTCCGCAACTTACAATTCAACTCCACATAAGGAAGTAATATGTACGTTCGCAACTTACAATTCAACTTCTATGCATGAGAAGTAATATGTACGTCCACAACTTACAATTCAACTCCACATAAGGAAGTAATAGGTGCGTCGCAACTTACAATTCAACTTCTTTTCAATGATGCGAGATGTTATGCATATGTTTACATATGCTTGCATAAGTAAATAAAATAAAAGTAAATGATAAAGCATCCGAAATAAGCATAAAGTAAAGGGACATAAAGTAAAGAATGTAAGGTAAAAGGGCATAAAGTAAAATAGATAGAATTCTGGACGAACGATATATCGATCGAACTCCGCTAACAATAATAAAAGTAAAGGTCAAACTATAACGATCAACCTAAACTTTCAAGGATTCTAAACTTCCAATAATACGAGGTTCTAACAACCAATCATTATCAAAGTCTTGTATCCTTAAACTTCCAAATGATCCATTTTAAACTCCGAAACTAATCTAACTTAGAATCTTCTAAGATTCGAGGTTTTCATCGAGAAATCCTAAGTTTCTCGCCTAAAGGATTAACTCAAAATCCTAAGGCACTAACTCACTCCCTCTAATCTTAGGTTGGATTCTAATCTTAGTTCCGAATCTACAAATCAACGTACTTATTTGCTTTCTATAGTTACTTTAAATTCTAATCATTCTCACCTTAATTAAAAGTGAAGACTTCGCTCCCAAGCACCGGAAGAGCAATCAAACAAACGGTTCAAAAACACCTACAAAAGGATTAATATCCCGAAAATTAATAAATTACCAACTAACGATTAAACAACGATGAAACAAGAAAAAAGACGGAAAATCCACCAAACCCCTTCAAAGAGGCTCTCGGCCCTCCCTAAAAACAAAGGTCTCGGGTTTGGTTTTTCGGCTTTTTGGCAATTTAAATACGTTTTGAGTTGGTTTTAAGCAAATTCGATAATCCCGATTTCAATGGGTATCGATAATTAGGGTTTTTGAACATTACTCCCTTTCCCGAATTGAATTTAAATAAACATTCATTCATTAATTTCTAACCCATTTTCAATCCCAAAAGGATAAAATTCAAACGGAAAGGGTTTCGACTGAAACTCGGTTTTAGGGTTATGGAATAGTTTCCAAAAACACTTAAAACTACTCCCGAATTGACAAACACCGAGTTTCACGGCAAGAAATCGAAAGAAAACAAGTAAAACTCCATTAAAACACTATTTGGAGCTTAGGGTTTCAAGAGATTCTTACCGAGAACTCCTCGGATCTCGAGAGAAACGGACGAAGGCTAGGTGGGAAATGATCCTTGACCCGAGGGCTTTCCGAAATATCCAAGCTCAAGTCGATCCGGCAAGAAACGAACAAAAACCAAATTTGGGAAAAGGAGGGAGGAAGCCCACGGCTTGGAGGAGGAAGAATGAGATGATTTTTGGTCAATTTGTGGTCAATGACTCATTTAAAGAAGATAATCAAATAGTGTTTTTAGATATTTTGCAAATTGGGTAATTACAACTTTGCCCTTTTATGACTTTTGGCTTAAAACGAATCCCGAACATCTCAAACTATCCCAATGGTGATTAATAATTATTAATTGGCCCGTTAATAATTATTAATAACATGAAAACGTATTTAAATAAATAAAGCCATAAAAAGGAATTAAAACGAAATAAATTACTAAATTCTAATTTAATAATAAATAAATGAATTTTAATTACTCAAATAAAAATAAAATAAATAAAAGTTTTTTTTTTATCACAAAATAACGGGACGTTACAGGTCCGGTATGCCCAAAGGACTCCGAGCAGTTCATCTACCCATCTTCCCTTCGCTCGTCCTAGTCTCTTCTTAAGAGAGTCCATGATGGTTTTGTTCGAAGCTTCTGCTTGTCCATTCGCTGCTGGATAGCGGGGCGTTGAGTATCGAAGCTCCACTTTTCTCGTCCGCGCAATATTTCCTGGATAGAATTTCCCGTGAACTGAGTTCCATTATCGGTGACGATCACTTTGGGAATTCCGAAGCGGGTAAAGATGTGCTTCCAGAGGAACATCTCGACTTTCCTTTCTGTAATCTTTGCCAGCGGTTCGGCCTCAATCCACTTGGAGAAGTAGTCCAGGTTGCGACGATCGATAACACTTTTGTCCTGGAGCTAACTGGCAGCTTTTCCCACCAGGTCTAGGCCCCATTGCATGAAGGGCCAGGGGGCCGAGATTGTGGTTAGCATCGTCGGCGGTGCGTGAATGGTCTTTGCGAACCTTTGGCATTTATCGCAGCGGGAAACGAAGTCTTTCGAATCTCTCAGCATGGTGGGCCAGTAGTACCCTTGCGTTAACGCTCTATGGCTTAAGGACCTCGGTCCTGCGTGATTTCCGCAGTGTCCAAGGTGCAACTCTGCCAGAACGTAAGAACTTTCTGACTTTCCCAGACATTTTAGATAGGGTCCGCTAAAGGATCTCCTGTACAACTCTCCTTGAATGATCGAATACCTAGCCGCTCTGGATCAGACTTTTCGTGCTTCTAGTTTTCCTTCGGGCAGGTGTCCCGATTGTAGGTATTCGAGGATTTGATTCCTCCAATCTGACTCGAGCTCTGGATTTTGTTCTACCGGCATTACTCGTCCAACTGTTCCATCATTTTTACAGTCTCCACTCCCCATGTTCGAATCAAGGGTGATGCTTGGTTCGGACAAATGATCGACGGGAATGATTCTTCTTGTCTCTGTTTGAACTGCGGATCCGAGACTAGCCAGGGCGTCAGCATGTCCATTTTCAGCCCTCGGTACTTGGCTGATGTCGTACTTCACGAATTGAGATAGTATGGACATAACTTTCTCCAGATATTTCGCCATCCTGGGGTCCTTTGCCTCAAACACCCCTTTTATCTGGTTTACCACAAGTTGAGAATCACTTCTGATGTTTAAGTTCTCTACTCCCAGTTCCTTCGCTCTCTGTAGCCCAGCTATCAACGCTTCGTATTCGGCTTCGTTGTTTGAAGCTGCAAATCCGAATCGGATTGACTGTTCTAGGAGGTATCCCTCGGGGGTTGACAGGACTAGCCCTGCGGCGGATCCTCTTGAGTTCGAGGACCCATCAACGCTTAGGGTCCAGGTTTCCACTCCGGGGTCAACCGCGAGCGGCTGGTTCGTTTCGATCTCGCTCGTACTTGCTGGGGTCATTTCCGCAACGAAATCCGTGAGGACTTGTCCTTTTATGGCTGTCCTCGGCTCATAAGTTATATCGTATCCGCCCAATTCTATCTCCCATTTTGTCAGCCGTCCTGAAACGTCCGGTTTGTGGAGAACGGCTTTTAGTGGGAAGGTGGTCCTTACCACTATCCGATGGCCCTGAAAATAGTGCTTCAGCTTGCACGATGCGACTATCAGAGCTAGTGCTAGCTTCTCCATCTTTGAGTACCGTGTTTCGGCATCAATCATCGCTTTACTCACGTAGTAGATTGAGTGCTGAACTTGACCGTCTTCGCAAGCACTGGCCGAAGCCGATCGCCGCATCAGATACCGCTAGGTATAGGAATAGCTTTTCGTTATCTGAGGGCTTGGCTAACAGCGGGGGCGAAGACAAGTAGGCTTTGAGTTCTTCGAACGCTTTCTGGCACTCGACTCCCCAACCAAACTCCTTGCTTCTTTTCGCGCTTTGAAGAACGGCATGCACCTATCCGACGACCGGGATATGAACCTGTCAACGTCGCCAAACACCCAGTTAGTTTCGTACACCTTTGGATTCGTTGGTGCTTGCATGTCTATTATTGCTTGGATCTGGTCGGGGTTCGCCTCGATCCAGCGACTGGTCACCAGGTGACCCAGGAACTTGCCTGTCGGGACTCCAAACGTGCATTTATCGGGGTTCAGCTTCATCCCGTATTGATTCAGCACTTCGAAAACTTGTTCCATGTGGGCCAGGTGGTCTTCAGCCTTTCGCGACTTGATTAGCATATCGTCAATATACACCTCCATTGTTTTCCCCAGAAGATCCTTGAACATTCTGTTCATCAGGCGTTGATAGGTGGCTCCAGCGTTTTTCAAACCAAAAGGCATTACAGTGTAGCAGTATGTGCCTATGTTGGTTATGAACGAAGTCTTTTCTTGATCTTCTGGGTTCATCTTGATTTGGTTATATCCGGAGAAGGCGTCCATAAAGCTGAGCAGCTCGTACCCGGCCGTGGCATCGACCAGTTGATCTATCTTTGGTAATGGGAAGGAGTCTTTTGGGCAAGCCTTGTTGAGGTCGGTGAAGTCAATACACGCTCTCCATTTTCCATTTTTCTTCTTCACTACTACCACGTTGGCCAGCCAATCAGGGTACTTCACCTCTCGGATAAAGCCAGGAGTCTTTTGGGCAAGCCTTGTTGAGGTCGGTGAAGTCAATACACGCTCTCCATTTTCCATTTTTCTTCTTCACTACTACCACGTTGGCCAGCCAATCAGGGTACTTCACCTCTCGGATAAAGCCTGCTTCCAGGAGCTTCCGCACTTCCTCGTTGATTATGTCATTCCGCTCGGGCGCGAATTTGCGTCTTTTCTGTTTGACGGGAGGTTGATTTGGATCGACCTCGAGATTGTGGGTTATGATATCGGAACTTATACCGGGCATGTCCGTGTGGTCCCAAGCGAATGTTTTCCACCTTCTTCTCAAAAAGTTTTCCAGTCCGTCCTTCAGATCTCCTTTCAGATCTTTCCCAATGCTCGTCGTTTTCTCCTGATCTTCTGGATGGATCTGTATTTTCACTGATCTGTCCTCAGGCGCTTCGATTCGTGGATGAGCAAAGGGCAGGTCTCTTTCGGGGCCCCGATCCTGTAATTGCTATGCTTGGCATCGAGACTTTAACTTGACGATTTCGACCAAGCATGACCTTGCAACTTGCTGATCCCTTTTTATAACCCTAATCCCCTTTTCGGTGGGGTATTTCAGCTTCTGGTGAAGCGTTGAAGGGTGTGCCTTCATATCATGAATCCAAGGTCTTCCGAGCAGGGAGTTGTATCCTGAGTGGGAGTCTATGACATGGAAGAGCCCCATAGGGCTTGCGCCCTTGACTCTGACCGGCAATTTGATTGTCCCGTTGGACCTCGTCACCGCCCCATTAAATCCCACTAGATCCTGAGAGTTCATCGTGAGGTCTGATTCTCTTAGTTTCATGCTTCGGAATGCTGACATGTAGATTATAATAATGGAAGACCCTGGGTCTACCAAAACTCTGCCGACCGTATAGGATCCGATTGATATTGATATTACTAGCGCGTCATTGTGGGGCAAATGCACGTCTTCTAGGTCCTTTCGGGAGTACTTAATCAGATCTTCGGAAGTGTGCTCGACCCGATAGACGGGGAGTCCAGCTTCGCGACAAGACCTTTTATGAGCGTTGACAGATTCTCCGGTGCAGTGAATCGAATTGATTTGACCGTCCCCCGGGATTTCCGCTGGTGCGGCGAGCCTTTCATCTGTTTCTCTCGGATCCTGCCTATCGATTCTTCGGTTCGGACCTTGCTCGCACACGCGATCTATCTCCCGAGCTAGAACCTTGTAGTCTTCTGTAGCATGCCCTTTAGATTTATGGAATCTACAGTAGGGTTCCTTTCTTTCCAGGCTCTTTTGGGCGTACCTCGGCCTCTTTTCTCTCTCCTCATTTCGGAAGGAACGAGGCGTCTCCGTGTGGAGAATTCGTTCCGGGCTACGCTTCTTCGGGTCTCTGATCCTTCCCCATACGGATTTTCTTTCCTTTTCGTCTCCCTTTTCCTCCTTCTCCCTATCTGATCGTCTACGCTCCCTTCCCCTCCTCTCAACAACGTGAGGTTCTCTCTTCTTCCATATCCCCTCGGACCTTGACCCCTCTCTTCGTATTTCTTGGGCTACCCTCTCGGACTCATCCTGCGATATCTTTGCCATTGCTCTGTCTAACGCCTCTTTCATAGTCGTAGGCCTTTGTTTGTTAAAAGACCTCCAGAGGGGATGGTTCGGGTGTATTGCCCGTGAGAATGCGGTAGCCGCCTCTAGGTCATTACAGTCTTTGACCTCTAATTTAACCTGTCGAAATCTGACGATGAAGTCTCGGAGGGTTTCTTTTTCTCCCATCAGCACATCATAGAGGTCGTGGTTCGTTTTAGCGAACTTCCGACTCACGCTATATTCGCTGAGGAAGGCAGAAGACAGGTCCGAAAAGGTTTTAATGGACCTTTTAGGGAGGCTGTTGAACCATAGCAGGGGAGACCCTTTCAGGCTTGTGGGGAAGAAACGGCAGGTTAGGGCATCCAGATCGGGCCCAATCACGCACGACGATTCCATCATATTTACGAAATGAGCCACGTGTTCCATAGGATCCCCAGTTCCGTCGTACATTTCAAACTTTGGGAGGATGAAGTGTCTCGGCTGTGGGACGGACATGACCCTTCTTGTAAAGGGAGAATCTCCCGGTTCTCGGGCGTCCGAAACGGGTTTAGCTCCTTTCTCGGATGCCTTCTTTGCCAGCTTTTCTTCAAGGATCTGCCTCGCGTCGGTGTATTTCTGTTGCTTTTCTCCGCATTCGTTCCTACCTGCGGATGCCGAGCTCCCTTCGTCGCTTCCGGTATAGCTTGAACCTTGGTTTCCTCCGTCACCTCTCTGCGACGGCACCTTATCTCTAGTTTGCCGGGCGGGGCCTGTTTTGCTTGGTGCGTCTTTTTCCCTCGACGAGGAGATCTCTAAACTTGCGTTTTCGCCTCGTCGACGAGCCGTCAGCCTAGTACGGAGGTCGTCTCCTAGTACGTTTTTTGCCTTTTCGGACGTGGTGGCCCTCCTACGCCGCCGCCTGGCCTGAGATTTGCCAGTTCGTGGCTTAGAAGGGCCTCCCTCATCGACGTTCAGGATGTTTTGGCTGTTGGCTTGGACCGCCGCCAAGCCTTTCCCTAGCAAAGCCCTCATTTCCCGTACCTCCTCTCTCAGAGCTTTGTGGGCCTCTACCATCTCTCGGTGCTCTGTCAAGACGATGGTGATGGTTCCCGCCGCCGGGTCAAGGTTCTGAGCATTGAGGTCTTGAGTATCATCAGCTACTCCCTTATCTCGGTTTGCATTTTCGTTAAGAGCTCGTTGCCTGGTCGAACGAGTAGTCATTGATTCGTCTTTGTGGGAACCGCGTGAGTATCCAGATTCTGCTGGGAATCAAAGACGAACGGCCCCACGGTGGGCGCCAAACTGTGTGGGATATTTCTCGTCGGAGCCTCGTTCCACACAATAGAGCACGTAGCGTAACGTGCCAATCCTTAGCGACAGAACAACCTGAAACACTACAATGAATGACGGTCAGAAGGGCACCGGTGTGGTACCGGCCGACGACCCTCAGACGATCAAGTTAGGTGGCGGTACGTGAGATTTGCCTTGCGCCGCAAGGATCAGGTTATTGGTTTTCTAGGTTAAAGTGTCATACCTGATTTGATAGGTCAAGTGCCTTTTATAGTCTCCTTGATCGTGGGTTCATCGGTTGGGCTAGCGTGAGGCTAGGCTTAATGGGCTTTTTTATTAGCCCATGAAGGACGAGCTTCTTATGGCGTTAGACCGGTCGGGTCCGTACTCACGTGAGCTGCTTTGCAGTGAACGCGGCCCGCTGGGGGGTCGGCTCCTTTTCGGTCCGATTCCGATGGGCCTGTTCCCATGTGAATCGGCCCAGTGTGAACGCGGCCCACGAGGGGGCTATTTTTACCCTTTACAAGTAGTAAACTATTTTACATTAAAGTACAGGTAAAAATAATTTTAAAAAAAATCCAATAATCAACTTTAGTAAAAATGGTTCATTTTTTATTGGTTTGCAATTTATCAAACAAATGTTGAATCGACCCGCTCACCTCTCTCTCTCTCTCTCTCTCTCTCCCCCCCCCTAATTTTGCCCCCCTTAACAAATTTTCTGGCCTCGTCCCTGTTTGTCACAACTTGCATAGTTCAGTGGGATATTTACTTATAAAAATAATTTATGGGGTATTTATCACAAGGTGTATACTCAGAGGTGGTTTTTTCTTTTTTTCCCCCTTAATTTTAAACTAAGGAACAGTTTAATATTTGAAAGTTCTTTGACGTAAACTTATTTATAATTAGCACATAGAGACTTATCACACTACAAAAAAAAAAAAGTTAAAATGTGACCAGACATTTGCGACCAAGAAAAAGTGGTAGTTTTTTTGTGACCATTTGGTCACTTTTTTTGAAGGTTGACTCGAAGTGACCATCTGGTCACTTTTTTTGCGACCAGATTGCGACCAAAATTAGAAGTAGTCATAAAAAAATGGCGCAAAGAAGTGACCATTTGGTCACCTAAAAAAACGACCAAGTGGTCGCATTTTTGTGACTAAAAATATGACTTGATAGCAAATAATGGCGCGAAATAAGCGACCATTTGGTCACCTAAAAAAACGACCAAGTGGTCATATTTTTGTGACTAAAAATATACTTTGGTAGCAAAAAAAGGCGTGTAATTTTGGCGGGAAAAAAGCTACCAAGTAGTCGCCTTTGGAAGTGACCATCTGGTCGCATTTATTGTGACCAAAGGTGACCACTTGGTAGTAAAAAAAGGTGGGAAATTTTGGCGGGAGAAATACGACCAGATGGTAGTAATTTTGTGACCAGAGGGTCGCAATTAAGCAGAGAAATGCATTATAAAATCTCCTCCTCCCATTGTTTGTAAAGATAAGAAAAAGAAAAATGAGAGAGTGGATGTATATTCGTTTGATTGACGGGTATTTGAACGCTGCGTTCGTGGCCGGGGTTGAATAGTTTTTTGAGTTTTGCAAGACAACTGTCTATTACGGGAATTATGGTGAAAAGCTACGATGTCCGTGCAAAAATGCGACAATAGGAGAATCATACCGGTTCCATATTTGAAGGTTCATCTTTATAGTTGGGGATTTGTGGAGAATTATTATCACTGGGTGTATCATGGGGAGACGAGGGAAATGTTCGACGCGCAGATGCAGAAGCGAGACAAGATGAGGGTAGCGAAGATGAATGCGGACGTTGTCGTCGAAGAACCCAATGAAATACAACAGTATAGTCAGATGCAGCAAATGATACTTGATGGTATGGGATATGGGGGCGGAAATGAAAGTTATCGCGAAAGTTTGAACATAGACGACGAAAGAGAAAGGGTTGTTGAAGAAGAAATGAATCCAAAAGCGCGTAAGATGCACGATCTACTGAAGATAGCGAGCCGACCGTTGTACGAAGGTTGTCAGGTTAATCAACATACTACTGCTACAGAAGTTTTAAATATTAAAGCGTAGTATAACTTACCTGCTAGAGGATTTGATTCGGTTGCATCGTGGTTTCATCGATGCGTATTCAATGTTGTCAGGTATGTTGCGTTCACGTTCATTATTTCTTGAGTATGAGTTTTGTTATTGTTTTGCTTAGTTCATTAGTTACTAATTGTAAATATCGATCCCCATCTTGTATTAAAGGATGGAGTACGGCTGGTAAATACGCATGTCCACATTGCATGCTAGACACAGATGTGTTTTACCTCAGAAACGGTCGGAAAACCTATTGGTTTGATTGCCACTGTCGATTTCTGCCATTGAATCACACGTTCCATTCAAACGGTACTGACTGGAAGAAGGGTCGACGAGTAAGAAAGGAAACCCCCCGATAATGTACAGTGGAAGGCAGATTCTGCACGGTATAAATACTATAGGGATGCGGAAGATTACAGTGGATGGTGCAGAGCTTGCAAACAATGCGGCTGGAAAAAACACGGGTTGGAAGAAACAGAGTATTTTTTTGGGATCTACAGTATTGGGAAGATCTACTTGTTAGACACAACCTGGATGTAATGCATATCGAGAAGAACTTCGTCGACAACATTTTGTTTACTTGAAGGTGTTGACGTAAACGACCTGCCCATATTTATTGAACCTGGCATGACAGTTGGAAGATCAGTGCGTAGGCCGTTGACCGATTCTGAGTATCATGTAATGCAGAGCTACGTGTTATGCAACTGCCCAGAAGTCGAGCCTTACATCGAGTGAGTTCTCGTAACGTTACATTATTCCTTTGACTTAACAATCACAACTGTTTAAAATATTTTCTTACTATTTTCGTAACATACAGACTATTTCTGAACGTATACGTTCGAATGACACGCGTAGGTCTTACAGCCGCTGAGGAGGGGTCAATAATCGAGAAGGAGTTTCGTTCCTGGTTCAGTGCATACGTGAATTATTTGAAATTGTCAAAAATATCATGTCAAGTTATTTGCTGAAAAATACTATATCCTTCTAATTATACTCTATGTGTGCTGAATGACAGGTGGACTCCCCTACGTTACCGGTAGATGATTCTCACATTATTTCTTTGGCAAAGGGACCTGCATGGATTGCAAGATCATACACTGGATACGTCAGTAACGGATTCAGAATTCAAACGAGGGCGCATTCTGTTAACAGGGCAACAAACAACAGTGGTGTTTGCATAAAAGGTCAAGTGTTCGGCACAGAAGACGATTACTTTGAAGTAATCGATGAGATTCTTGAGATTCAATACGCAAGTTCGACTCTAAAACGTATTGTTCTATTCAACAGCACTTGGTTCGAGACAACCAGACGAGGCGGAGTCCGTAAGATTGATCATTTACAAATCGTTGAGGTAAACAAGTACAAGCATATGCGTACCGCTGATAGGTTTGTCCTAGCTTCACAGGCGAATCAAGTTTATTACCTGAACTATCCGAGTAATAGACGAGATTTGACAGATTGGTTAGTTGTTTGTAAAGTCAAACCATGTCAGGTAGAAGAAAACCTGTCCGAGAAAGACGACCATGTAGACGAAGCCGGTGCTTTTCAAGAAGATTAGATAAGATGTCGTGCAATAGACGATGCCCAGAATGCAAGTACCGCACGTCCTTTGAACGATGGAACGATAACATTACGTGATGACGATACAAATACTTCCACTTTTCGCGAACGTGACATTGATGTGATGAAGAAAAAGAAAAAGAAGTTAACATTTTTAAAAATTTGTATTAATTTACGACCATTTGGTCGTAATTTTGTGACTATCTGGTCGCATTATTCAGCGGTAAATTTAAATTTTCATGAAATTTTTGGCGGTGAATTTCATAATAACGACCATTTGGTCTCAATCGATGGCGGTGAATTTGAAAATTGCGACCATTTGGTCGCAATTGTTGATGGGAAGTGTGATGTGACAGTTGTTGGTCATAATGACACACTTATGGCCAGTTGGTCGCATTTTTATGAAAATACGACCAGATGGTCATATTTTTGAAGCAAAATGTGACCATCTGGTCATAATCGAGTGACTCTTCGTTTTTCGTCATAATTACGATATTGTGACCAGATGGTCGCAATTTTTGATTTAAACGCCCCAGCCTATTCTTCCCCCCCCCCACCGATTTCTTTTCTCACTTTTCTTTCCTTTTCTTTCTTTCCCCCGTTCTCGTTCCCCCATTGCTTTTTGCCCGTTTCGTCCCCCGTTCGTTCTTACCTTTCCCGTTCCCCGTTCTTTCACCCATTCCCGTTTAAAAAACCTCCAAAACCCGATAGCTTATTCGAGGTTAGTTTTCATTTTCGTTTTAATTTAGTTATTATGAATTGTTTTAGTTTCGTTAAATTTAGTTGAATAATTTAGTTTAGCTTTAAATTAGTGTAATTAATTACTTAATTAATTATGTTTAGTTAGTTACTTTAATTTGTTTAGTTGTATTTAATTAGTTTAATTTAGTTAAGTAATTAGTTAATTAATTTAATTTAGTTAAATTAATTTTAGTTTAATTACTTAATTAAATTTAGTTTAATAAATTATTAATTTAATTTAGTCACATTATTAGTTTAGATTACTTTTTTTAAATTAATGTAATTTAATTAGTTTGATTAATTAGTGTAGTTTACTTACTTTAATTAATTTAATTTACTTTAGTTTCATTAATTAATTAATTTAATTTAGTTTAATTTAGTAAATTAAATAGATTAGAGGACTTTAATTACTTACTTAACTATATGTCTTTAATTTAATTAATTAATTTAGTTAAGTTAGTTAAACAATTAGTGTAGTTTACTTACTTTAATTAATTAATTAATTAATTTAGTTTAGTTTAGTTTAGTTTAGTTTAATTAATTAATTATTTTAATTTAATTTAGTTTAATATACTTAACTAATAAATTTACATTAAATAATAAATTATTAATTAATTAAATTTAATTAGTTTGATTAGGAAAATGGAACGCCAACGTCGTCCTCCGATGTCTGGCGATGATGCGCAGGACTGCACTGATCCGCCGCCAGAGGATGACGCACCGGAGTTGCACAGTTCTCCGGAGAACTGGACGCATGCTGACCTGGACGAGGTCTTACGGTTGGACGACAATCCCAACCCTGCATATCCATCCGCAATACCCGAGTCGCAGATTGCGACACCACGTTTGGGGGAGGACTCACCGGCTCCAGCCACGATTGTAGCGGGAGCATCTACTTTTGACACCGGGCTCGATCCAGCGGGAGCATCCACTTCTGGCACTGGGAGTCCTCGGGCCCCCGTCAACCCGACCCTTCGGATAGAAGGGGATACGTAAGTAGACAAGTATTTTTTTTTATTAAATATTCATGTTATTTATAACCTAATATCACTAATATTTTTAACGTTTTTTTTTGCAGATTACAGCCGCATCAAACCCCTTCAAAGCGGTTTCGCCAGGTCCTCTAGAGCATGCCTCTACCCAGCGAGCTTCGCTGGATGAAGATTCCGACGACGGAGAAGTGTCAGATGTACGACAATTGGAAGGTAAATAACTTCACTTATTTTTATAATTAATTAATTTATAAATTTTTCACAATCAATTTATTACTTTAACGTTTTCCTATTTCAAATTTTTTCAGGGCAAGTTTCCTATGATCGATCCCGATGTCACGGACGGTCGGATGTTCCCCCTATGGGACAGGCACGTGCAGGATCGATTCAAGGACCTCATGTACCGGGCGCGGCAGAAGCAAGCTAAAAACCGGCCTATGTGGATGAGCGAGGATGAGCATGCCCGACTCTTCGCGAGCTTGCAGTCTCAAGAGGGCAAAAAACTATAAACGAAGAATAAGGCCAACCGGACCAAGAACCCGAGGAAACACATCGGTGGCGCTAAGCCTCACGACGAGCACCATCGTATATTGGTAAGTAATTGTCATTTTTATTTCACGTCATTATTTTGTTTTTTTTTCAATTATTTATTCATTTAATTTCTGACTCTTTTTATAATATGTTTAGGAAGAAAAGTACGGTCGTCCCTGTTCCGCCTGATGAGCTGCACCTGGTCCTTCACACGAAGAAGGACGAGACGATCGTCGACGAAAATGTGCAACAAACTCAGGTATTTAATATGTTTTTTCAATTATTAATTAGAATTTGTTCATCATTTTCTAACTTTTACATATTTTCTAAATTTTAAATATTTAGGACCGTTTCAAGGAGTCTTTGAGTCAGAGGTTGCCCATACCCGACTCGCAACCGACTCAGGAAGACCGTCGACAAGTGTTCTTGGAGGCTGTTGGAGGCGTTCGTCAAGATGTATCCGTTGCTGGGCTTGGCTCGTACGGGAGACGCCTTTACGCGGATGTGCCTCAGCCTCAGCGGAGCGAGAACTAGATCTGGCCCTTCTCTGGTTGAGCAGCAGCTGCGCGAGGAGGTTCAGCAGCTTCACACCGACATGGACGCTATGCGCAACGACTTCGTTTCTCGAATCGCTGCGATTGAGGCGGATATGCATGCACGGGTCGAGGCCCAGGTCGCAGCATCTTTGGTAGGGTTCTTCAGATCCCGAGACGGCGGCCATTCATCATCGACGCCACCTCCGCCACCCCCCGCCCCTCCGCAGTAGTTCTAGGATGATTTCTTTTATATAGAACATTTTTTGAATATTTGATTTAAATATATTTTATTTTAATTCCAATTTTTTATTATTAAATTTTAATATTAATTAAATAAATAAATAATAATTAATTAACTAATTATTGTAATTTAAATAAATAAATAAATAATTTATTAAATACGACCAGATGGTCGCATTTACCCTAGAAGATAAACAACCAGATGGTCGTATTTTATCCCTGAACAAACGACCATCTGGTCGTATTTTGTCTGAGTACAAAAGTGACCATTTGGTCGCTTATAAAAACGACCACGTGGTCACTTATAAAAACGACCACGTGGTCACTATTGCATGTGACCAATTGGTCACTTATCTTCTACTACCAGATGGTCACTTTTTTAAGCGACCATCTGGTCGTTTTTTCAAAATGTTGACTTTTTTGTGACCAACCATGCTTGGTCGTATTTTTGTTACTATCCGGTCGCACAAAATTTCGGAATGACCAGCTTTTTTGCCACCACCATGTTGGTCACTTTTTTGGTTGTATTTTACTATAGAAACGACCTTTTGGTCGCAAATTGACCTTTTTTTTTGTAGTGTCAATTGATTTGAACTTGAACTATAATTATAAAACATAGTAAACTTTGTACCTTCTTCATATTCCTCTCAAATTGAGAATTTATAAATTGGGAAGCTTTTTATCTTCTTCATCTTCCTCTCAACTCAGTGTTGGGTCCACACATACTTTTATTGGGCCCAACCTATTAAGCCCATTAGGGGTCATTTGGTTGTCAAGTTTGGGTTGTTAAGCAAAGAGTTGTTAAGCAGGGGTTGTTAAATAGAGAGTTGTTATCATTATGTTTGGTTTGTACAAAACAGTGAGGTTGTTAAGTGTAAAATATGTTGAAATTGTGAAAATGGATATGCTTGTTAGGGTTGTGTAACCCCCCAACTAGCTACTCAAACCTGGCAACCAAACGGCCACTTAAGGCTTATGAAAATAAAAAGAAAAAAATGGTGCAGCGTGTGTGCAAGGTGAAGCGGTAGCCAACCAAAAACAATAAGACTAATAGAAAATTGTGTGTGCTTGGGTGGTATTGTGTAGCAGCCGTAGCAAAGAAAATTGGTGTGAAATTTTTTTTAGTGAGGTTGCTTTAGCCGAATATAAGAAAGAAAACATTATTTTTCTTTCGTGAGCAGTGAAGCAAGAGGAGGAGATAGTACGTTGTAACGTCCCGTTACTTTTGAAGTGAAATTTTTTATTTATTTATTATTTATTTAAAATGTTATTTCTTTATTTATTTCAATTAAAGTATTTAGTTTCATTATTATTTTGTAATTTAGAATTTAGTAGTTAATTTCGTTCGAAGACCTTTTAATCGTTTAATTAGCCTAAATTGGTTTCAGTGGTATTAATAATTATTAATAGGCCAATTAATAATTATTAATCACCATTGGGCTAGTTTAAGAACTTTGGGTTCGATTTATAAGCTAAAAGTCATTAAAGGACGTAACCGTCATTTCAAAAATTCCTAAAATATCAAAATACTATTCATTCATCTTTAAAAACACATCTTGACCAAAAGTTGACTATTTTCTTTTCATCTTTCTCTCTAAGGCCGAGAGTCATGAGGGGGCTTGGGGATTTTCGGGTTTCGCTCGTTTCTCGACGGATCGGTTCGATTTCGGTTGCATCGGAAAGCCTTCGGTCCTAGGATTCTTCTCCAGCTGGCAATCGTGCTTTCAACCGTGTTCTAAGGACTTCTCGGTAAGTTAAATTTCAAACCCTAAGCTCCAAATAGTGTTTTAATGGAGTTTTCATTTTGATTCTTCGATTTCTCGCTGAGGAACTTGATGTTTTTAAGTACAGGAGTTATTTTAAGTGTTTTTGGAAACTTTCCCTAAACCCTAAAACTGAGTTTCAGACGAAACCCTTCCCGTTTGAATTTTACATCGTGGTGGTTGTTTTGGGGTTTACTTTTTTTGATATATTGTTTATTGTAATTAAACTCGGGAAATCGTTTATTGTCTAGAAACCCAAATCATCGTTACCCATTGAAATCGGGAACTTAGAAACTACTTAAAACCAACTTGAAACACCTCTAAAGTTCCTAAAAGCCGGAAAACAAAACCCGAAACCTATTTTCCTTTGAGGGGCCGAGAGCACCCTTGGGGTTTTTCTAGGGTTTTTCATCGTTTTGAGCTTTTAGATGTTAATTGATCGATGTTTGGTTTATTAATGATTGTTAGATATACTTTTAATTTGTAGGTGCTTTGGATCGTTGATTGATCGTGCTTTCGGAGATTTGGAGCAAATCTACTTTGGCTAAGGTGAGAATAAATAGGATTTAAAGTAGATTTAGAAACCGAATAAGTTGAACGGTTTGTAGGATCGGAAGTTGAGATTAAGATTCGAATCTAAGAGTAAAGAAAAGTGAGCTAGTGACCTTAGGATTAGGAGCTAGTTCTTTGAGTGAAAACTTTGGAGTTTATCGAGGGAAACATTGAACTTTTGAAAGTTCTAGGTTATAATCGTTTCGTAGATTAGAATGGATCATTGGAAGTTAAAAGATCCAAACTTTTAGATAGAATGGTTAAAGGAACTTGAAATTAGAACCTTGGATTTTATTTGGGAGTTTAGAATCCTTGAAAGTGGAGACTTACTCATTAAGATAAGAACTTACTTTTATGAAGGTATCGGAAGTTCGAGTTATTTATTGTTCTTCCGAAATTCCTATTTATTACTTTATGCATAAGGACATCTATGATCCATTTACTTTATGTCCTTTACCTTATACCCTTTACTTTACACTACATTCATATTTACGTTTATTTACTTTTGCGAGCATACCATAACATCTCGCATCATTGAAATGAAAGGAAAATAAAGTGAAAAAGAAAAAGAAGGGAGAATGATGAATCCTACGGGAAGTTCACATTACCTTCAGTGAAAAGAAAAGAAAGTGAAAAAGAAAAAGAAGGGAGAATGATGAATCCTACGGGAAGTTCACATTACCTTCAAAGAAAAAGAAAAGAAAGTGAGAAAGAAAAGAAGGGAGAATGTGGATCCTACGGGAAGTTCACATTACCTTCATTCATTCATAAGGGAGAATGTGGATCCTACAGGAAGTGCCCACATTACCTTCATTCAGGCATAAAAGTTGAATGCGAATCCTACGGGATATCTTCATTACCTTCATGCATATTATCGATGGAATTATGTCATGGAGAAAGAATTGAGATGTTATGCTTATGCAAGGTTTATTTACTTTTTCTTACAATTTTTTTAACGAGTTAATGGATGAGAATTAGACTACGTGTGCCAGTATTATCATCCTCTAGAGATTATAGATTATGAAAGTTAGTTTTCTAGAGTTTAGAGGACTATAGAAAGGATTATGTAAGACGTTCATTTCTAGAGAGAAAAGAAATAAATTTGATGTATAGCCGAGTGCTATAGGAAAAAGGAATGAGATTGAATTGGATAATGAGAGAATACAAGGGTGTATTTAACCTTGTATAATTATCATGTGATAGACAGGTAAGAGAATTAGTTTCTCAATAAATTGGAAGATCTCGTAATTGGAGAATAAGATTTGATGTAAACCTTATGTATAGTATAAGGTATTAAAGAGAACGAGATTCAAATGTTATATATATATATGTTATGAAACATATCCTCCTATTGGTTGAAAGATATTTCCTCATTTATTTTGGGAGAATTGGTAAGTAAAAGTGAAATATTGATGTAAAACCATTTTGATGGTTGAAAGGTAAGAGAATGTGAGTTTACTTGGAAACAAATCTGGATACGGGTTTGGAGTCTAACTTTACTTTTTATTTTGTTTATTCTCACTGGGCTTTATTTTTAGCTAATGATATTACAAACATTTTCAGGTGTTCGGGTCATGAGAGAGGAGCTGGCGCGGCTTGATCGAGAGGATGATGATGAGGAGATGGACTAGATGTCATTTAAAAGTCTTGGGACTTATCTTATCTTATTTTTTTTTATTTTCGGTCTTTGAGATGTAAATTTGTTATAAGCTCTTAAGAGCTTTTCATTTCACTTCTATGATTATAAACCTCTTTGAACTCCTGAATAGGAACTTGAGTTTCCTTGTGTTTTAGATTTTCGGATTTTAGATTGTAAACAGGTTATGGATAGCCCGAGTTTTAAACATATCCATGCCAAATTTTATTAAATTTAAAGTCTTCCTCTGTCAATCTGATTTTAAATTATTTAAAAGAGTCGGGTCGTCACATACGTGTTGTGCGTGTAACGCCTCGAGTTTTTGGTTGGTTTTAATAAATAATGTCTATTTAAAATTTCTTGAGTTTAATTGTTTGTGTTATTAATTCTTTTAATAATTTTGCTTTCATTTAATTGTTTTTTATAGTTAACTATGGTTAGAAGTTAACTATGAGTGGAAAATTAATTAGAAAAATATATTTAACCATGGTTAGTTAAGGGGGAAGGGTTGGTTAGAAAATAAAGGTTGGGCAACGACTTGTTAGCAAAGCATGTGGTTCCTAGCATGATTTAGATATGTAGGGGGTTATTTTGCAACTAAAGGAGAGTTGTTTTAGACATCACTTATTCATTTCATTGGTCATTTTTAGAAAAGAAAAGGAAAAAAAAAACCCCTCACAATCTTCTCTTCTCCTTGCTATTCTCAGCCAAAGAAGGAAAACCAAATTCCAAAAATAAAAAGCTTGTAACTTCTTCAATTCTTCATCAAATCAAGTAAAATCAAAGTCATTTTCATTGTATTTTCGAGTAGAATCTGATTTTAGAAGAATCCCCATTAATTTCTATTATTTCCAGAGATTTTGGTACCGTCAGAGCGGGGTCGTGGCAAGACGATTGGTGCTCGTTGAACCTTCGAGGCAAGACTTTTTTATTGGCTAAAGTGCTCAAGGCTTTAGATTTTGAATGTAGCCTATTTTTTAAACTTAGAGTCAAAGTGGTGTCTTTTGAAAAGTAATATGTGTAAATTTTGTGTATGTCTTAAAGTCTTGCTTTAAACGTGTTTTATGCATTTTGATCATTGAACTTGTTTACTATGAAAGAAGGCAGGTGTGCCTAACGTTTTGTTTTAAATAGGGAATTTCTAATAATATGGTTTTGAAATATGTCTTCAAGTTATTATATTATTGAGTTTTTAGTTGAGATATTAAGGGTCTACTCTTCGCATTGCGATTGCGCATTTGGTGAGATCTCTCCATATTTCTTGTATTCCATCTATTATTGGAGACCGATTTGTTAGCCAGATTTAATTCTGAGGTTATTGATTTCCTCTAGTTTTATCTAGAGAAGAACATTGGTGTATTCCCATTATTTCATAATGGAAGTTTGGGACCGATCTTGTGGTTTTTTTTACTCTCACACTGAGGGTTTTTTCACGTAAATCTTGGTGTTCTTATTTTTCTTTTTTGCATATTATTTATTATCTACTTATTGTTCATCGACTACATATATTAAAAATCCCAACAAGTGGTATCAGAGTGAGGTTTGCAAGCCAGCAAATTTTTAGTTTGAATTTGTTGGTTCGATTGGCTAGTTGATTTTTTTATTGTGTAGTCATGGACGTTAATACAACCAGAATGATTTTTTTGAATGGAATAAATGGGAAAAATGGAGGACTTATTTTATTGTAAGAAATTTCATGGTCCGATCAAAGAGGCTACCGTGAAACCGGCATCTACTAGTGATGAAGATTAGGAATTACTGGATAGACTAGTTGTGGGATATATACGTCAGTGGGTTGAGACTTCGGCACATGCCTTGTGGAAGAAATTAGAGAAGTTGAATGAAAGAAAGACACTTGGGAATAAGGCTTACTTGATTCGGAAAATAGTTAATTTAAAATACAAAGATGGGACACCAGTTGCTAAGCATCTAAATGAGATACATAATATTGTGAATCAATTGTCGAATATGCAGATGATCTTAGAAGATTAATTGCAAGCCTTTTTACTCTTCAATTCCTTACCAGATAGTTATGAGACTTTAGTGGTCTCATTAAGAAATTGTTCTCCAGATGGGAAACTCAGTATAAGTATTATAAAAAGCATTTTACCGAATAAAGAGATCGAAAGAAAAGAGTCATCTTCTTCAACAACTCAGTCAAAAGCTCAAGTTACAGAAAACCGGGGGAGAAGTCAGAGTTATAACAAATATCAGAATAATAGAGGTAGATCAGGAAGCAGACCATGAAAGGGTATTCAGTGCTTCTATTGCAACAAAATGGGCCACAAAAAAATAACTATAGAAATTGGAAAAGAGATCAGAATAAGCCTAGAAATGACAAAACTGGGAATGAAGGGGCTGAGACATTTGCAGTTAAAAATGATGTTGTATTCATTGTTTGTGATGAAAACTTGATTAACTTTACTGCATCAATTCATGTTACTTCCAAGCGTGATTTCTTCGCATCTTACACTCCAGGTGATTTTGGAATTGTAAAGATGGGAAATGCAAATACATCGAAAGTTGTAAGAATTGGAGATGTGTGTTTTGAGAAAGATATCGGTTGCAAGTTAGTTTTGAAGAATGTCATACATGTTCCACATATTTGTTTGAATCTTATTTCTACGGGCCAGCTTGACAATGATGGATTTTTTAGTCACTTTAGGAATAAGTAGTGAAAACTCACTAAAGGCTCAATGGTTGTTGTAGAAGGTAAGAAAAAGCCTTCTCTTTTATGCTACGACTGCAAAGCTTGCAAGAAGTTTGGTAAATGCAGTAAAAGATGAATATGTTGTGGAGTTGTGGCATAAATGGCTTGGTCACATAAGTCAGAAAGGATTGGACATTTTGACAAAGAAAAGTCTCATACCATAAACGAAAGGTACGTCTATAAAAGCTTGTGCTCATTTTTTAGCTGGTAAACAACATAGAGTATCTTTCAATACCCCTTCATCTAGAAGTTCTAATGTGTTGGATTTGGTATACTATGATGTTTGTGGTTTTATGAGAGTGAAATCTCTAGGTGGTGCTTTATATTTTTTCACGTTTATTGATGACCATTCTAGAAAAGTTTGGATTCGAACTTTGAAATATAAAGATCAAGTCTTAGATGTGTTCAAAGAGTTTCATGTTAACGTAGAGAGGGAAACAGAAAGACGACTTAAATGTATCAGATCAGATAATGGCGGTGAGTACATGGGTTCATTTGATCAGTACTGTAAGAAATATGGGATTAGACATCAAATGATAGTGCCAAAGACTCAATAGTATAATGGTGTGGCTGAAAGAATAAATTGCACTATTGTTGTGTGAAATCGTTATACGCAAATGCACGCAGTCAAACAAGTAATAAAGTGATAAGAAGATATCGTTCCTACGAGGATTAGTGATTTAAAGTGGTGTTAACAAATAATTTAATGAAGTAAAAAGTAATGATGCTTTGAAGGTGATGTGACTTATGAAACTAATAATTAAAATTATGAAATACTAAATGACTAAATTCTAAATTAATTATGAGAAATAAGTAAGATGGTTTTAAGTGGCTTAAATTACTCCTAAAGTATGCAAGAATATTTAAGTGATTAAACTATGTAAAGACAAGTGACTGGAAAATCAAGAATCCCCCTAAAGAGCTTTAGAATTCACAATGCTACGGCTGTGTTGCAGCAATCTACAATAACAAATACACTTTTTATGCAAGTAAACCCAATTGTTCAAGTGACTTCGTCAAGCCTAGCATGATTCTAATTTCTAATCCTATTTAAATCCTATGTCTAGGTAAAATTAGATTAAGAAATATGTTTTAGTATCCGGTTTAGGCTTTAGGGTGTAAATACATATGTCTATGCATTACTAAAAATAATTTCAAGAATCGTTAACCCCTATCAATCAATATTTTTCCATTCAATTTTAACCTTTTCAGAATTAAAACTAAACTAAACAATTCACTTAGGTTGATCAAGCATAAGCAAAGAGACAAAAATATTGAAACTATTGATTGATCATAAAAACTGAATTCATTCAAGCCATGAAAACTAATTCCCCTAAGGGTTCATCTATCAATTCCAACCTAAGAAATTTAGTTCATAACGAAATCTAAATGAACAAAAGAGTTTATCATAATAAAAACAAAAGCAACATAATCTAACAATGGAGAAGAAAGAATAATGAAAAACAAGAATGTTAAATGGAAGAGGAGATCCAAACAAAATCGCCAAGGAAGAGTCCTCTCTATCCCACGTTCAACTGTTGCCTCTTCCTTCTCCTGCCTTTTCTGGCTCCCTTTTAGTCTGCCTCTTCTTTCACGTTTTTTAAGCCTTTTTGTCTAGGTTAATTTTTCTCTTTTTCTTTTCTTTTGGGCTTGAGCTTCCTTTTAATCTCCTCCAAAATTACTTCTAAGTTTGACCCTAATGATGGGCTTATTGTATCTCAAGTGGATATGCTGAATCAAGCCTAAAATTTGACTTTTGAAGGCTTTAAAACATAATTTGCTGCTGTCAAATCGGCTACAGAGTGCTGCAGTACTGCTACAGCACTGTGCCAAAATCTGCTACTTTCTTCTTTGTTCCTGCATGAAATTTGTAACTTTTTAGGGCTTTCTTTCATTCAGAATGACAACATTAAAATACCGCAAGCCTAAAACACTTCCAACATATTATTTAAAGTGCTAAAAACTCGAGTTTTCTCAAAGTAAGCTTTATTAAAGAATGATGTTAAATGAGTTCAAAGTGTGCACAATGTGAGTAAAGTTCAAATAAATATTCATATAATATGCATTAAAATAGGACCAAATAACTCTATTTTATAGAGTTATCAACTATTGTGGAAAGAGCCATATGTATCTTGTCAAATGCAAAGCTACCAACATGTTTCGGGGTGAAGCAGTGAGAACGGCAGTGGACCTGCTTAACATCTCTCCTACAACGTCTTTGAATTGTAACATGCCACATAAGTTCTGGACTGGTAAGTATTCTTTTTATGATTATCTAAAAGTCTTTAGGTGTAAAGCTTTTGTTCATGCTCCCAAAGATGAGCGATCAAAGCTTCATAGTGAGACCAGACACTGCATCTTCATAGGTTATAGATATGATTAGTACTATTTCTTATGGGATCCAATGGAAAAGAAGTTGGTTAGAAGTCAAAATGTAGTATTTCTTGAGGATTAGACAATTGAAGATATTGAAACAGTGAAGACAGCAAAATCTGAGTTAGTACCATAAAATGAGTTACCAGTAGCAGAACCATCAGTTCAGGAAAATGTTCAGGTTCGGAGATCTATTAGAGAACGCCAGCCTTCTACCATGTACTCTCCATATGAGTATTTTTTATTAACTGATGTGGTAGAGCCAGAGAGCTATGACGAAGCAATGCAAGATAAGATGAAATCTTTGCATGATAATCACACTTATGAACTAGTGAAGTTGCCTAAGGGCAAGAGAGCACTCAAGAAAAAAATAGGTCTTCTGGTTGAAGGCAAATGAAAACAGCTCACAACCGAGGTATAAAGCAAGGTTGGTTGTAAAAGTGTTCAATTAGAAAAATGGTGTAGACTTTGAAGAAATTTTCTCACCAATGCTAAAAATATCTTCAAACAGAGTTGTGCTCAGTTTGGCAGCTATTTTAAACTTGAAAATAACACCTTGGTGTGAAAACTACATTCATTCATGGTGATTTGGAGGAAGAGATATATATGGATCAACCTGCAAGGTTTCAGGTTAAAGGAAAAGAAGACTTGGTTTGCAAATTACAAAAGAGTTTGTATAGGTCAAAACAAGCACTGAGGCAATGGTACAAGAAGTTTGACTTTTTATGGGGGAAGCATGGGTATAAAAAGACAACTTCTGACCATTGTGGTTCATCATGAAATTTTTAGATGATAGTTTCATCATTCTTCTACTTTATGTATACGACATGCTAATCGTTGGTGCTGATAGTAACAAGATTAGTGAACTAAAGGATAAATTGAACAAATTTTTCTCTATGAAGGATTTGGGGCCAGCAAAACAAATTCTTAGCATGAGGATTACGCGTGATAGAATAGCTAACTAGTTGTGGTTATCACAAGAAAAAATATATTAAGAAAATGCTTGAAAGGTTCCGTATGGATAAGGCCAAGTCAGTTAGTACTTCGTTAGACAATCATTTCAAGCTCAGTTTTAGTCAGAGTCCATCAACTGCACAGGAGAAAATAGATATGAATAGAATTCCTTACTCCTCAGCTGTTGACAGTTTAATGTATACAATGGTATGCACGAGGCCAGATATAGCTCATACAGTTGGAGTTGTTAGCAGATATCTCTCCAATCCAGACAATGAACATTGGGAAGCAGTGAAATGGATACTCAGATATCTCAGAGGTACTTCTAAGGTATGTTTATGCTTTGGGAATGATAAGTCAATGCTCAGTGGGTTCACAGATGCAGAAAATCCACATCCGGTTACCTGATTACTTTTGCAAGGGGAGTTGTTGCATGGCAATCGATGTTACAAAAGTGTGTTGCTCTTTCGACAACTGAAGCTGAGTTTATAGCAGCTACCAAAGCTTGTAAAGAAATATTGTGGTTGAAGAATTTTTTCAAGAGTTAGGGTTTGAACAACAGAAATAGGCATTATACTATGACATTCAGAGTGTTATCCATCTCAATAAAAATCCTACATTCTACTCAAAGTCCAAACACATTGATGTGAGGTATCATTGGACTCGAGACATATTGAATGAGAAATCGTTAGAGATTGAGAAAATTCACACAGATGATAATGGCTCAGACATGATGACTAAAACCTTACTCAGAGAGAAGCATGTAACATACAAACAGAGAGTGGGTATGGTTGACCTTTCCGAGTAGTTGTGTGGGGGAGTTTTTTTGGGTTCACGCCTACTTTTATTGGGCCCAATCTATTAAGCCAATTAGGGCTTATGAAAATTAAAAGAAAAAAATGGTGCAGTGTGTGTGCAATGTGAAGCGGCAGCCAACCAAAAACAATAAGACTAAAAGAAAATTATGTGTGCTTGGGTGGGTGGGTAGTGTGCAACAGCCGTAGCCAAGAAAACCAAAACAAAATTGGTGTGCAATTTTTTTTGTGAGGTTGCTTCAGCCGAATATAAGAAAGAAAACATTATTTTTCTTTCATGAGCAGTGAAGCAATAGCCAAGTAGAAAGAGGAGGAGACAGTACATGCATGCGTGATTATGATTGCGCATTTGGTGAGATATCTCCATATTTCTTGTATTCCATCGATTATTGGTCAAGGATAGTTTAATACTGATTTGTTAGCCAGATTTAATTCTGAGGTTATTGTTACTTGTTGTGATTTCCTCTAGTTTTATTTAGAGAAGAACATTGGTGTATTCCCATTATTTCATAGTGGATGTTTAGGACCGGTCCCGTGGTTTTTTACTCTCACACTAAGGGTTTTTCACGTAAATCTTGGTGTTCTTATTTTTCTACTTTGTGTATTATTTATTATATTCTTATTGTTCATCGACTACATATATTAAAAGTCCCAACACTCAGGCACCCCGACAAAGAAACGATTAAATCAATGGAGTGTTGATTTTTTAGGGAAATTCTCTATAACAAATCAGGTAACCATTCTTTGTTTTCATTTATATTTAGCAACACCACAAACAAATTCTGATATGCCTAAGTTTTATGTTTAGAAACATCTGAGTTCATCATCAAGCTTCTTCAATTCCTTGTTCCACTTTCCATTTGGGCAATGGATGTTGGCATACGCTTCTACACCAAATCAGATTAAGGTTGGTACCTTAGTAGTTAAACTAATAGATGTTTAGTGGGTTATTTACGTTCTTACTTGTTCTTTTGCCACTAATGTCGTTTTATTGGTTTCAATGTGAGAATCTGTGTTTATCATTTTGACTCAACTTTTGATGAAAATGATTAAAGAAAGTACTATTATAAATATTGATGGTGTCTTGAATGTTCACATTGCATCTTGGTGCTTGGCTCTGTTAGTCATTTAGAATTTCATCTTAATGGATCTTATGGTGAATTGGAGTCTGTGATGACTTAAGACGATAATTCTATAGTTATTATATTTGAGTGGCATGGCTATTCTGCAGTTATATGGTAGCCTTAACTTTAAAAATTGTGCGTGAACCATTCCAAGTTTCTTTTTAATGCTAAAAATATTTTAGAATCATTTTTATAAAGTATTCTTAACTTTGTTCCATGTCTTTTGTTTTCCTAAGAATGTTTAGGAGCATGTTTAGGATCACGTAAGTACTGGGGTTTCTGCCCCAAATCTTATGTAATCTAATTAAACTATAAATAAATAAAGGAATTATTAATCAGTAATAATTACATTGTCATTTATTATTGTTTAATAAATCTAATCCATCATAAGATCTAGAGTTACTAATGATAACTTAAAGTGAGCATGCGATACGGGAAAATTCACTTGACTTGTAACTCAAAAAGTTGTGGTATATGAATAAAGGTTGGGTGCCTTATTTCTGGTAACACCACTAACACAGCCCACTTGTGAATTGGCACAAGTGGTCTTATCTGGATCGCTCATGTAAAGACATGTGAGTGGGGGTGTTGCTACAATAGAGATTATAGTAGACTGGACTAAGATATATTTACTGTCTTCTGGTAAAGTCGTTACAGAAAGTCACTTGGTATATCAATCGGTTGATCATGTACAATTGATCTTAATCCTGAGTGGATTACAAACTCCTGTTCACAAGAGACAAACCTTTGATTTGCATAGGTGAGAGTGACTCGATATAGTTCGCTCAATATGCCTCACACTTTGGGGATTGCATCTTGCTTATAGTTGGGAACGTAATTACACAAGATTGGAATTCACTCTTTTCTATATAAGAAAATAGATAAGTAGTTCCCTTATGGTTTGAATTGGTGCTTGAACAGCAGGGCCCCATATTCCTCTAATCAAGGAAAAAGTAAAGATGCATAATGGAGATTATGTAAGGTTGTTCATTAGAGAATCAATTGGGCTTAAGGAACAAGATGTATCATGGAGGTTAATACGGTAAAATTACCTAGCCATGGATACGAACTACTAGTGAAGGATCAAAGTGTAGTTAATGATATTAGCCAATGGACATAACTATGTCTATAGTACTATGAGTGCAACCTAGATATTTAGTGGAGTTATCTAGGAGTTAATGAGTAAGAATTAATTGATTAAAGGCATTTGATCAATGTAATTCTAGATCATTGGAGCTTAGTCCTATAGGTCCATTAAGTCCTCAAAGCTAATGCATGTAATTGAGAACATAAATTAATATGAATTAATTTCTTTGGAAAAATGGTTTCATGTATTTAATTTGAAGTTGTCAAGTTAATTAAGGCGAATACAAATAGAGGAGTCTATTTGATTGATTAAATGAAATTAAATAGAGGAATGTATTTAATTATTTAATTAATGGTGAAATTAAATAGAGAAGTCTATTCAATTATTTATTAAATAGAAGAGTCTATTTAATTATTTTAATAGAGGAGTCTATTTAATTAAGTCAGGATTCTCTACCAAACTCAAGTATAGGCTGTCCATCTTATTTGTCTGTTGTTTGGCCACCAATATGCTTTCTAAGATTGCTATCTTTGTAACCTTCACTACAAATTATCATCATCGAAATCATATTCATCTATTTTCTCCTTAAGTGTCAACAGCTTAGAAGAGGAGTAGTTTTGGAAGAATTCTTTTTGAATTGTACTTTGGGGAAGTTTTTCAATGTTAATGAATTTGACTTCACTACAATTCAACCCTGCTAGCACAGCAAAGTCCGTCAATATGAAATCAACCTCATTTTCCTCGATGTTAAAGCTTAGTATGTTTTGGTCAACATTTTTTACTCTTCTTCGAATTAGATTAAGCAAGAAATTTTCAGTTGGCAAGTTTAGGAAGTGCCCTAGGAAGGATTTTTTCAACATTTTTCTCTGTCTTCCCGTGAGTTTCATCTTAAGAGTGCTTAATATTTTGGTTTTACAGTTGACATTTACCCTTTGGCTCCATAACCAAGCCTGTTTTGGAAGAATCAAATTCGCCCCCTGATCATTAAACATTGCGTATTGTTAACAATATTATTATTACCAGACAGTTATGAGTCATTTTATATCTATCTTGTTTGTATATTTTATGTGCGACAAAAATTAGTACTAGCTATACAATTCTAAGCATTCATAACACATACACTGTTCTAGCAATGTAGAGCAGGATATAAATTTACACACTATACTAGTAAGACAACAAGTGACAAGATGTTAATTTGTAATTTTAACACACTATACTAGCACTACAAATTATTCCTAAGTTACCACATATACTTAAAGTACCTTATGCGCAGACTTCACATTGTATATTGTACGAGAAATACGAATTATACTGCTTATAAGTAAAATATCTTATGTACAGACTGCACATTTTTTCTTGGTGACTTTTTTTTTGTCTTCACTGTTGTTTTCAGTGTACTTTATGGGATCGTCTTGCTCCTTGGTGTCTATTTTTAAGTCTAATTAGATCAGAGAAGGTTATACACAAACACATATATGGGTACAACTTTACATTGTGTATATAACTTTCCGAAGATGGGTACAACTTTATATTTTGTATATAACTTTCCAAAGATCAGTTGGCTACCTCATTCTCACTTGTCTGTTCATTTAAAGTTTTTGAACTCTTGCTCCTTGTCCCTGTCATCTAGTAGACACAACATTGGAAAAAGATAATGTAAAAAAAAACAAGAACATAAATGAGAAATAGAGGAATTCAACTTTCCAAATAGCCATTTTTATGGGAAATAGCCACCAATATTGGAAATAAAAAAATGGGTTTTTTTTTTAAGGTAGCCACAAAATCTCTCAAAATGAACATGCAAAACTATTAATAGTGAAAACCTTTCCAAGGTAAATCCAAAGAAGGAAACTAGAAAACCATGGGAAGAAAAAAATGGGTTTTTTTTCTTTCGAAAGTAGCCACAAAATTTCTCAAAATGAGCATGCAAAACTAGAAGGGGAAAAAAACCCTCAAGTAGCCAGTACAACGAAAACATTTCCAAGATAAATCCAAAGAAGGAAAATAGAAAAGCATGGGAAGAAAAACTAAAAATAGAAGCCCCTTAAAAAGGTGAGTTCTTAAAAACTAACAACCAAACAGAGAAAGATGTATGAACAAAAGAGAGAGAAATCAGAACGAAAAAAAGGAAGGAAAGAAGATGAAACAACTGACGTTGGAAGAAGGAGTTTGAAATAGGAAGAAAAAATAGCCATTAACCGTAATTATTCCACAAAAAATGACAGTGTGCGATTCCTATAACTGAAGTGACCTCTCTGACATGCACTCCTCGTATAACGCATTGCATAGGAGCAACAGTTTCGTTTTTCAGAAATGGGAGGGTTCAATGGTAATTTACCATCAGCTGACGCATTGATTGTGGCCATGTAGTAATAAAATTTCATTGTATGGCTAATTTTTTTTATTTGCTTTAAAATTTGGCAATTTTAATAGTTAACCCAAAAAAATATGGAATAGCTATGAATTTGCAAGATTGACTATATAAAGATTCTTAGAGCATGACTATTTTTTAAAATAGACGTGTAGAAAGTGGTTAATTATGCGATTTATTTTGACATTTTATAGGATCCACAAATGCTTTTGTTTTAAAAATCTTGAATTTTTCAGTCTATATAATTTTTTAAACTTACTAAAAGTTATTTTAAAGGAAATTTCATTGGGTAGCAGAATTTTCTGCAATATTTATAAATATAGCATTTTTATAAAGTATTTGCAGATATAGCATTTTTTTTTTATAAACCCTTATTATGTAAATCAGAGAAATCATTGATAACTATTAGCTAATCAGTGATTCATGCACAAAATATCAGGATATCAGTAAAATCAGTGATTACTTGTGTAACGACCTGGCTTAATAAGCCGAAGCCGCGAGTACGCAAGGCAGAAGTATAGACCCTCGACAGTTCGCTTAATAATTCAAAATTTTGAAAGATCCTTAGGATAATATTTGAAATAAATCATCACAAAAAAAACATTGAATAAGCATTTGGCACGTCAGCCTCTTTAGATTAAAACCACATGTTAAATGAAAAGAGTTTCAAAGAAGAAGAACAAAGTCCAAGATGTCATAAAGTTTGATCTCAAGTTACTTTGTTATACAACACAAAAATAAAAGACAAGCTCTACAAATAAACTTGGACTACACAACGAGTATCATATGCCATTAGACACTCTAGCTCGTCCAAAAGTCTCACCTTGAAGGTTCAACGAGCACCAGCAGCCTTGTCTTGACCCCGATCTCTGACGGTACTTGAAAGGTGATATAGAGCACCTTGAGCATGACACCTAGTGAAAATTAAACAAGACAAGTGATGAAATATTTGAATGCGATGTAAGCAAAGTGACAAAAGATCAAGGCATGGATGTAATAAAGTCATGAAACCTCAAACAAGCACAAGTATCGTTAGCATTTTCTTATGTAATAACCAAAGTCGCAACTTGCTTTCATTTGCAAGTGTCTTCCTACGCATATCTCGGAAATAGTTTTAATATATAAAATTCAATCACAAGGCTATCTCAGTAGCCGCACATAAACATTAGGCTATCTTTGTAGCCGCACATAAACATTAGGCTATCTCTGTAGCCACACATAATCACAAGGCTATCCCTGTAGCCAATTAGAGTCACAAGGCTATCCCTATAGCCGGTTATAGTCACAAGGCTATCCTTGTAGCCTTTCGAGCTTTTTCTCATTACACTTCTAGGCTATCCAAGTAGCCCCTTAGTTTCCATGACATCCTTCGCACAGTGCCTCGAAGCCATTTACAATCCGTCACGGTAACCATATGTAACGTCCAACATCCATTCACCATTACACAGGTTACGACTGCATGGCTATCAAACAAAGCGAATCAAATAAGTTGCATGTATGCAATGTTATGCTAGTAAACATGCTATTTTCGTAACACTCATCGGTCTTAGCTTATAACACATCAAGCATATAAGTAAATCTAACCCAATCAGTATATGACTCAATATTTCACTTGACACTACTCATAAACATTGATAAGCATGCTATTGCAAGTAATATCAAAATATAAGCATGATTAGAGTAGAGTCCGTTTCACTCGTCATGTTTCCTCGGTCAACCCGTTATTAGTACGACTTATCGATTTTCCTTCCCCTCAATTCCTTTCATTTTCCTACTTTTAAGTCCATGGAATAAGGTCTCATATCAGCCTATCCCATCAGTAAACATAGCTCCAAACTCATTCAGAAAGCAACCTCAATCATGTAACCATTTTGTCACTCGAGCCCGTTTTATTCTCACCTTGTTAGTCGTTGTAAAATGTGCCTTAAGCGAGACCTCCTCCTACAACAATCATGTCACACTTATTAAGTTCACTAATATCATAAAATTCCAGAAATTAAACACCAAGATAAATCCAAAACCCGGTTAATTTCGAAAGACACAAACTAGCTCGTTAAAAGTCGAAATTTTTAGCAAATCTTTGGGGATTTTAGAAAAAACATTGTCTTTCCATTCTAAATTATTTTTCCTATAAAAAAAATACATATTTAGACACCCATAAGTTCCATAATTGAAAGAATTTATGTACAAGTTAAGAAAACCAAAAAATTAGAAAAACTAGAAAGCTTGAAAATGACCATTATTTGGGTTTTAAGTTAGAGTTCATTCATGGCTTCTAACATCAAGAAAACTTTCGAGATAAGGATCTTATGGTTTGAAATATCATTTTAAAAGTCAATATCCAGAAATTAAAAGATGATAGAACTCAAACAAAAATGGTTTTACAACTACAAACAAGAAAATACTCAAAACCCATGAAAACCTAGCAAAGAAAACTCACCAAAATCTCTAGAAATATATGGAAATTAATGGAGATTCTTCCAAAATCCGCTTCTACTCGAAAATCCAGTGAAAATGGACAATGATTTTACTTGATTTAATGAAGAATTGAAGAAGTTACAAGCTTTTCATTTTTGGACTTTGGTTTTGCTTCTTTGGCCGAAAATAGGAAGGAGAAATGGAGAAGATGGGTTTTGCTTTACCCTTTTTTTATTTTTTTATTTTTTTTTTTTTTTATTAATATCCAAACTTATCTAATACACTTATTAAAGGATGGCTGAAATAAGAGTTGCTTAATTGCTAATTCGTCCTCCCACCTCTTCACAAAATTTTCAAGTCCTTTTATTGCTAATAAATCCTTGCCCAAGTCTTATTTGCCAACTAACCCTTCTCCCTTAATTAACTATAGTTAAAAGCCCCACTTTGCTTCCACCTCTTACTAACAAGCCAACACCTCCTCCTTAACACTTCCACCTCTGGCTAACAAACCATTAACTTAATTTTCTTAAAAACTAACAACTATTAACTATTAACTTATAGGTGAACTTTTTCCTAACTTCCATTAACCCTAACCATGGTTAAATGTTCTTTTCCAATTAATTACCATCCTTAGTTAACCCTTAACTATAGTAAATTTACCAAATAATCAAAACAAATAGTAAATAATTTGTAAATTAATTAACACCAAACACATTAACAAACAACAAAAGGAAATTATATAATTAACTCTCTTAATAAAAACCAGGGGTGTTATAACTTGTGTGGAAATCAATGATTACTTGTGAGGAAATCACTGATTACTCATGCAAAACTAGTGACAATTTTATAATATTTTAGGTGTGGATCTGAGTTTTTTTTTGCTATTTTTACAAATAAGTTTTTTTACTGCTATTTTTGTAAATATTGGACAAAATTTTACTATTTTCGCAAGAGCCCCATCTTTTAAACCGACTCTAAATAAATAGAATTGGATTTGATTCATGTGGGTGAGCCTAAAATCAGGTGTCATGAGTTGGTTGAAATATCTATTTCCAAGAGTAGTGATTGGCCATCATCAGACATTATACATATGTATTATAGTATATGTGAATGAAAAACCAGACCAAATGTCATTGGATTTGATTTATGTGGGGGTGAGTAGAGAAACGATAGGAAGAGAGGGCCAATTTTAGCCAAGTGTTGCCCGCATAAATAGACTTGAAAGATTTGACACCCAACAAAAAAAAAAAAAAAAAATTAAATTAAATCAAACAAAGCAGTAAATTACAGTGTTTGAGTGGCAACTGGCAAGTAGTTGAAGAGAGAGAGAAAGAAGGGTGGGGGTCCTGACTCTTCCTTCGCTTATGCAGCCTGTAATAAACAAAACGAGATCTTCCTAAAATTAAAAAAAAAACATCATCTTTCCTTCACGACCCACTACTACTACTCTTTAAATAAACTTGCATAGTTTTTTTTTTTATATGTTTATAGAAGAAGAAAAAATGTGGGATCTGAATGATTCACCTGATGAAAGAGGAATTGATGAATTTGAAAACTATTCTTCTGCTTCTTCTTCTCCTAAAGAGGATGATGTTACGAGGCAGTTTTTCCCACAAGTGGGAGATTCATCTTCTTGTTTGTTTCCCCGGGCTCGATGGATGGGTGTGAAGTTTTCACAAACGGAACCTGTGAAATCGGTTTCGGTTTCGGGTTTGCATCCTATCAAGAAGAGTAGACGAGGACCCAGGTCCCGCAGCTCTCAGTATCGTGGTGTTACTTTTTATCGAAGAACTGGTCGCTGGGAATCTCATATATGGTTAACTCTTTTTCTGGATTTCTTTTTTTTTTTTTTACTTTTTTTTTTAATTGTTTTATTATACTTATAGCTTCTGGTTTTTGATGAACTAGGGACTGTGGAAAACAAGTTTATTTGGGTATGAATTGAATTTCTGAATTGTTTATCTTTTTTATTGATGAAATTTACTTTTTTTTTTTTAAAAAAAAAATATGGGTTTGATGCTGAAATTGTGTGTTTGTATTGATGATGATCCTACAGGCGGATTTGACACTGCACATGCAGCTGCTCGGTTAGCCTCTTAATACTATTTTTAAATTTTATTATCTTGAAATCAATTTTTTTCCGGGTCATTTGTTTGACGGATTTGGAGGGTGAGAATGATATCATATACTCATGCAACAGAAACCAAATTCCATAGGGATCCCAAATCCCCCTCGATGGGTTTTTGAAACCCTTCTAAATTCATGAGTTTTCTTGATATCTATGAGATTGATAGGAGAATTAGTTAAATTAATTTATAATATACTATTATTTGAAGATTCTCATTGAGAATAACCACGTAGAGCTAAACACATATATCTTATTCTCATAGAAATCTTGAAACAAATGCCCATACAAACCTGAGTAATGATTTATTTCGTTCTCTTTATCGTTTACTATTGCATAATTTCAACAATGCCAAGCAAAAAAATCTCTGCAGTGCGTATGATAGGGCGGCTATAAAGTTTAGAGGAGTAGAGGCAGACATAAACTTTAGTATTGAAGACTATGAAGAAGATTTAAAACAGGTGTTTCTTTAAATCTTGACTCCATTTCATTTCCATTTTGTTTGAAGTAAAAACTATATTTATGTTGATTATTTGACTGAAACAGATGGGCAATCTAACTAAGGAAGAGTTTGTACATGTTCTTCGTAGACAAAGTACTGGTTATCCGAGAGGAAGCTCGAAATATAGAGGTGTAACTTTGCACAAATGTGGAAGATGGGAGGCTCGAATGGGCCAGCTTTTAGGCAAAAAGTAGTCAAACTTTTTGAAGCTTTCTTAATCCATAGTGTTTAGGGAAAATGTATCTTCCTTTGTTTATCGATCGCTAAACTGCTATGTTTGATTTGATTTAACAGGTATGTTTATTTGGGTTTGTTTGAAACCGAAATTGAAGCTGCAAGGTGTGTTATTTCTTTCTACGAACTCTTTAGTTATTTAATCAGTTTTTACTGATAAAGTGATACAATAGAGATTCTTTGTTTAATGCTACATGTTTTAGAGCTTACGACCGAGCTACAATCAAGAGCAATGGCATAGACGCTGTCACCAACTTTGATTCCAGCATATATGAGAATGAGCTTAATGCAACCGGTAATTTACTCGAAACTGCTATTGGTTTTCTCTGCTTTGGATCACCCTTTTGATTTTATTGTGCAATTTGCAGAACCATCATCAGGAAATAAGGTGGAACAGAATCTCGATTTGAGCTTGGGCAATTCAAGCTCAAAACAAAATACCCTGTCATTGGTGAATCATTGCCAAAATGATAGAAGGGAAGCAAATTCACAAACTAAGGAATCATCTCCCAAGGTAAAAAAAAAAATCTCTCTTTGATTTGATGTAAATTAACCGAAATTTCACATTCTATATTAATGAAGATTGAATGTATTGGCTGAGGATTTTAATTCAATCTGATACAGGAATCGAGCACATTCGAAAATGATAATAGTAGAAGATATAGGTTCATTGAGACAGAGGAAATGCAGTTTCTTAGCCAAACTTGTCAATATCCATCCTCTAATGAAATGTCAAGATATGGGCAATTCAGGAGGCCTGAAGAGGCACAGATCCTTCACGATTACTCTCAAGTGAGTTTGCATTTTTACAAAGTCTTCGGTCTTGTAAGTTTCAGCTTTCATTTGAAAATCAACTTTCGAGTGGTTTGAAAATTAACACAATTAACTTGAGCATAGCTTAACTAGGTAGACATATGTTTCATTATCATGTATTGCTATTTGCCAAGGATTTCAAGTAGCAGTTTCTTTGGTGTTGCAAAAATTTTCAGAAACAGTTGTCCAGCAGCAGCAATGATGAACGAGTAAGAAGAGAAGAACTTTCACTTGGTTTGAGCGAGGGACCGCAATGGCAATCGAATCGTTCTCAACTATTTGCAACCGCTGCTGCAGCATCATCAGGATTCTCACAATTACCTTTTACAACTTCCCAAAATTGGATGCAGAAAAATGGTTCTCTCTCTTGACTGATTCTTCATTGTTTTTCTGCCTTGCCATTTGATCCTTTTTTTTTCTCTCAGTACACGAGTTCCTTCGTAAGCTTGTAAGGGTTAATTCTTTCAGACCATTCTCAAAAAGGAAATTTAATTTGAATTGTATTTTTAAGGAATAATGAAAATTCAATTCAATTCAAAATTAAAATTAAAATTTAACTTGAATGATAAGTGTAGTGATAAAAATCTGCACCATACGTGTGGTACCATGTGCATGACAGAAAAGGCATGCCCCATACACAGAGCACCCTTTCACAGGCATCCTGAAGGAAAATATTCAACTTGGGATCCCTTATACTCCTGAGATTTGAAGCATTGTTGCGACTTGACCATCGAGCTTCCTTGTGTAGTCGAGCCCGAACTCTTTTCATATCTCTGGCTCCTTGATATTGGTCTCCTCCTCAAGGGCACCCCCAAGGATTAACCGTAGCTCAAACTTGATGGGTGTCAAAACCACCGAAAATAACCATAGCCCAAACTCTATAAACATGTGAAGCTGAATATGCAACTGCTACTGTCATGCAATTTGGCTTCGAAATTTACTGAAGCACTTGGGCTTTTCACAAGAGGAGCCAACCAAGATTTACGTGGACAGCAAGTGAGCAATAGCCTTGGCCAAGAATTCTGACTTCCATGATCATAGCAATCACATCGACACACATTATCATTACATTAGAAAATATATTGTGAAAAAGGATGCATAACTTGAATATGTGAAGATTCAAGATCAAGCAGCTGATATATTAACCAAGACTCTCAAGCATGAAGAATTTGTGAAACTAAGAAGTTTGATTGGAATGACAAATCAAGTTTAAGGGGGGTGTTGAAATATAAACTTGATTTGGGCTAAAGAAAGGTTTTGGGCTAATCCCAGTTATAGAAAAGTATAGAGAAGTTTTAGAGAAAGAACTTTCTAGAAACATATTTAAGAAAAGTAGGAGCATATTCTAGAGAAGAACTCTCTGGAGGCTCAACTTATGAAAAGTAGTTTATAAAAATATCTAGAACAATGTGGTAGGGATTGTAATTATGAAGAATATTCTAGATAGTCATTGATAGTCATTAGATTAGAATTATAGTGGCATAATACTAGACATTGATTGAGGAGGTGTCAATAGTATAAATAGGAGTGATGTCTTAGTGTCAGTATAAATTAAGCAAGAAGAAAAAAATCAAGTAGTCCACTTCTCCAAAATCTCTCACATTCAAATAAATCGTCCCCTATTAAAATGTCCTTCCTTAGATCCTTCGCGATTTGTGACAAACTTAAAAAATATTAAACACCCTTTTTTATAGCAAAAATGATGGTCAATAGAATGAGCCATCGATAGACCGAAATATTAGCTAACTCAAAAGCCATGATCAAAAGTATAATTTATCCTAAATTTTTCATTTGTATCTTTATTTTTAGGATATATTTTAGAGATTCGTTAAGCTATAGTAAAAGTGATGTTAAATGGTTAAAAACATGTTCAGCGTACAATATTTTTGTTTGACTATATCGTAAAGAACTTTTGGTAAAAAAATACTCTCGAAGTCTCTCTCTCTCTTTTTTTTTAACTAATTAATAACTATTTTATTAAATGAGTTTGGCTTTAAAATATTTTATCACTACACACACATGCTATTCTTTTCATTAATTTATTTTCTTCACAGTTTTTCTCTAACTTCTCTATTCTATTTATGAAATATTGTTAATGATTGTCCCTCTTTTATTCATTTTTACGTTTTGTTTTAATCATTTTCTCTATTTAATTTTTTATTAACTTTTAGTTCATTATCTTCTTAAAACCTTTAATTTATTATTTTTCCCTCGCTTTTTAATTTATTGTATTTTTTTTTTAATTTTCTCAATGTTAAACACAATTCATTAGTTCATACCTTACCTTATATGATTAATTATGACGTATTAAACATTCTTTGAAGTTTTATTGATTAATTCTAAATATTCATTTAAGTTTTTATCGTTTCCATGATTTTTATCGACACCTGCCGACATCGATATTTCCCTCGACATATGAATAATGAAATGTGAGATCGAACCAAAGGAAAAATATGAAAAAGGAAACAAAAACATTTGTCAATCGACCCAAAATTTCAATTTTATTTTCATAGAAATAGCAATTGCTAAGTAATGAAAAAACTACTTAGAGAAAAATATGAAAAAGGAAACAAAAACATTTGTCAGTCGTCCAATAATTTCAATTTTATTTTCATAGAAATAGCAATTGCTAAGTAATGAAAAAACTACTTAAATTTATGTTACCAGTTAAGAGATCTCAAAAAGGAAAAAAGAAAAAAAGAACACCAAAATGGGGTATTTAACAGTGTCTTGGAAATATCACTGCAATGGTTTGTATAGTCATAATTATGGTGTCCTTTGAATCAGTTTAATCATTCAAAAGCTGTCATTGTTTTTTAGAATGCGATTTTCCTTTTAGCCCCAAAAGCTTCGTGAACAATCCACAGCTAAAGCAGCTCTAAAAAGTTGAGTTTCCTTGACCACTGTCGTAGTAGGTTCACGAGTAAAAAATATAATGCTTTCTCACTCCTATCTATGTAAATAAATTATGTTTTAAATAGTTAAACTTGTTTAAAAGTTAAAACTGGTTTTCCAATTTCCTAATAATATCTTTATACATTTTTAAATTCAAAACTCAAATTTAGAAAGAATTTTTTTTTTTTTTTTTTTTTTTTTTTTTTTTTTTACAAATCACTTATAAACTATAGGGATGTAATTATCAAACTTTTAATATAGAATTTTTAATAATAAATTCCATATATATTATTAATTGATATAAATATTTTTCATGAAGTATATATAAATGATATATTTTTCAAAAATGGGTTAAGCATGTTAGGAAAAAAGGTAACTTGTTGAAGTTTTTCACAAAACAAAAAAGGCTTAAAAATTAATAGAAATCAAATCAATAATATTTAAAATATTTGTAGCATTGGGAAACAAAAACATTTTATAGTAAATATTAACTAATAATTAATATAAAATACAAAAGGGTAGGAAGGTCAAATAAATTTGAAACCCAACGCATTTTATATAAATTATGTCATATAAATTAGGGGTGTTCAAAAAATCCGACGAACCAACAAACCAAGCTTACCCAACCCAAACTAAGTGGGTTGGGTTGGGCCTTTTTTTTTTTCGGGTCTCTTCGGGTCCAATATTAGTGGAACCGAAAATTCGGTTCGGTTCTCGGGCCCTAAATTTTAAGGGTCGGTTCAACCCAAACCGACCCAAACTTTAGATAATATATAAATTTTACAATTTTTTTAATACTTTTCTATTATTCTTTTAATTTATATTTTAGTTCAGTGGGCCAAGGTTCTCTTTTTTATTTTATTTTTTTTACTTTTTTTTGTTTTTACTGTATTGTAAAATTGGGAAGGGGACAAAAGACTTGTAAAAAGTAAAAACCTAGGTTACGATTTCTCTCTATCTCTCTCACAAAGCCGTCGCACCACTTCTCTTCCTTCCGTCTTGTTCACAAGGTCACCGACGCCGGCGCCGCTTCTCTTCTCTTCTCTCCATATCTTACACACAGGTCGTCACTGCTTCTTTTCTCTCCATCTCTTTCACGAAGGCATTTTTTAGATGTTGTTTGGTTTCATTAAATGGATTTGCATCATTTTTGACATTTTTGTGATTAAAATACTGTTTGAAGAAGTATTTGGAAGAATCATTCAAAGGAAAATATGATTTGCTTTGCTGAAGATGTTTTACTAAATACTTAACTAATCTCTTAGATATTTTTCAAATTCTGGTTTTACTGATTTATGCAAATGCAAATGCAATTTTGTTTTTGTTTTTTTCCTACTCTATTTTCGTATATATACTTTTACAAGGCATTTCATAAATAATAATTCCATTTTTAATGAGGTTCATATACAATTATAATTGTCACTTTCTCCTAAAACTTTGATGAATTTTATTGATTTGTTGTTAATTATTATATTCAGTATCAATCTTCTCAAACCTAAGAGTATTTTTATGTTTACATATTGTATTGAATATTATACAAACTCAAATGTATATTCTTGTTGATAATGAATTTTATATTGATTTTGTTACTTTATTTTTATCATACTTGTACATAATTTCTTAATTACATGTTATGTGAATCTATGTTGAATGTTGGATGCTGGCTTGGCTAGGATTGTTATTGGTTTAATTCAATTTATTTTTGATAGATGGAAAGCATTGAAAATAATACAATTTGTGATAATGAAACCCTCCCATCACAAAAGCGAATAATGCTGAGGCTTGTGCTAAACCACCCGTACCGAAACTTGGTAAAAGAAAACCTAGTAAGACAACCTCTACTGTGTGAGATCATTTCACAAAAATAGAATCTTCTGATTATAAGGGACTTAGATGCAAGTGCAATTATTGTGAAAAAGACTATGCTTGTGACACCTCTACTTGTGGAACAAGTACATTGTGGAAACATCTTAGAAAACAGTGCAAAAGGTATCCATATAGAGAGGAGGAGAAAAGACAAAAAACCTTAGCTTTTCAACCTATTGGTGATGGAAATGGTGGTATAGGGTACCAACATTGTAGCCACATCATTTAATTTGCTGGGGTTTCTGCCCTAAATCTTATGTAATCCAATTAAACTATAAATAAATAAAGGAATTATTAATTAGTAATATTTACATTGTCATTTATTATTTAATTAATAAATGTAATCCATCATAAGATCCAGAGTTACTTATGATAACTTAAGGTGAACATATGATGCGGGAAGATTCACTTAAGTGTAACTCAAATAGTCTGTGGTACATGAATAAAGGTTGGGTGCCTTATTTCTGGTAACACCACTAACACGACCCACTTGTGAATTGGCACAAGTGATCTCATCTGGATCGCTCATGTAGAGACATGTGAGTGGGGGTGTTGCTACAATAGAGATTGTAGTAAACTGAACTAAGATAAACTTACCGTCTTCTGGGAAAGCCATTACAGAAAGACACTTCGTTTATCAACCGGTTGATCATGTACAATTGATCTTAATCCTGAGTGGATTATGAACTCTTGTTTGTAAGAGACAAGGCTTTGATTTGTATAGGTAAGAGTGACTCGATATAGTTCGCTCAATATGCCTCCCACTTTGGGGATTGCATCTTGCTTATAGCTGGGAACGTAATTACACAAGAATTGGAATTCACTCTTTTCCATATAGGAAAATAGATAAGTAGTTCCCTTATGGACTGATTCGGTCTTGAACAGCGGGGCCCCATATTCCTCTAATCAAGAAAAGGTTAAAGACGCATAATGGAGATTATGTAAGGTTGTTCATTGGAGAATCAGTTGGGCTTAAGAAACAAGATGTATCATGGAGGTTAATACGGTGCAAATACCTAGCCATGGATACGAACTAAACTTGTGAAGGATCAAAGTGTAGTTAATGATTATAGCCAATGGACATAACTATGTCTATAGTACTAAGAGTGCAACTCTAGATATTTAGTGGAGTTATCTAGGAGTTAATGAATGAGAATTAATTGATTAAAAGGAGTTTTAATCAAAGGTAATTTTGGATCATTAGAGCTTAGTCCTATAGGTTCATTAAGTCCTCCGAGCTAACGCATGTAATTGAGAACATAAATTAATATGATTAATTTCTATGGAAAAATGGAATAAAATAGAGTCTATTTGATTACTTAAAAGAAATTAAATAGAGGAGTCTATTTAATTATTTAATTAATGGTGGAATTAAATAGAGGAGTATTTAATTATTAAATAGAAAAGTCTATTTAATTAATTATGAGAGATTAAATAGAAGAGTCTATTTAATTAAATTAATTTTGAGTTGTCCAAAATTAATGGGAATTTAAATAGAGGAGTCTATTTAAAATTTTAATTTGAGATTGTCAAATTAAAGAGGAAATAAATAAAAGGAGTTTTATTTATTGGAATAAATAAAAGGAGTTTTATTTATTGGAATAAATAAAAGGAGTTTTATTTATTGGAATAAATAAAAGGAGTTTTATTTATTGGAATAAATAAAAGGAGTTTTATTTATTGGAATAAATAAAAAGAGTTTTATTTATTTAACTGAATTGTTCCATTAAATAAAAAGGAAAATAAAAGGCCCAATATTGTCATGAGATGATGATAGGGGCGTGTGACCCATGGTGTGGTCACACGCCACCTTGGTCAAAGGGTTGACTAAGTTTTGCATTTTATTTTATTTAAAATATATTAATATCTTATTTTAAATTAATGTGATTAATTTAAATGGAAGATATGGAATAATATTTTTAAATTAATATTGATTGTCACAACGTGATTGCGACGCGGAGCGGCCGACATCCTTAATATAGGTCTCTTATATGAAAATAAAGTGGAATCAACCATATTTGAGTGTGATTAATCACCAAATTAATTAAAAATAGAAATGGTCTACCAAAAATAGGTTGGGTTCGGGAGTCGTTTGTGTGTAGGGAAGGTGTTAGCACCCTACAACACTCATTTAAAATGATTGCCATATTTTTATCTTATATTATCTTATTTTTAAAATTATGGTCCTTAAATTAAATAATTTCAAAATTTATTTTAATTTATAAAAACAAACGTCTCATTTAATCATTTCTCAACTTCAAAAATGAAGCAAGCAATAAAGATTAAAATGAGAGGGGTTACGACCATTGATTGAACAATATTGGAATTTACGAAAATTCCACCTTAAGAAATTGAGGTTTTTACTTCTCAAAATCTATCATAGGAATTGTATTTATATTTTAAAACATTTTTCTTATTTTTATTGAAAATACTTTTCTTTATTTTTTAAAATATTATTTAAACTTATTTAAAATACTCTCCTTTTTATTTTATTTTTAAAATCATATGCGTAATATTGTTTTTTTTAAGAGCCTTTTTTATTCTATATTTTTTAGGGTTTTGATAGACTTATATGCCCCGATAAGCACACTACTCAACCTTCACAAACGTGATGATTTTCACACACTTATCGAAATTCCAACAAGCACAGTACTTTAACCTTAATTAATAATCATAATAATAAGAATTTAAAATATAATATTTGTTTATTTTAGTTTAAATATTTAATCCATATTCTTACTAAGAAAATGATATTAAAAATAGTTATACACATATAATACATATATTAAACCTATTCATTTTTACGAATTGATCAGAATATTCTTTTCATTTTTTAAAAAAAAATTAATTTTAATCATAAAGCCGAATTAAACTTATTAATAATACAAAATAAACAAAGAAAGAAAAAAAAATATAAAAACAAAAAAAAAACGTCTTCTATGTTTTTTATTCTAGGATGTTTACAAAATTATTTTTTTGTTTTCTTTAATAAGTATGTACATGCATGTATAAAGACAAATCACAAAACAAAAATAATAATTAATAAATAAAACAATTTTATCTCTATCACACCATATCGATCCAAAATTAAGACAGATTAAAATAACTTTATATAAATATTTATGAATTATATAAAAGGAACAAATTCGTACATACACTTGCACAAATAAAAGATATATCAAGCCTTACTTACCTGATCAGAAACGAAGAGTATTTTTCCTAAACAACTCGAATAGAGTGATGTTGTTATGATAAGGAACTAAGGCGTCGTTCGGTGGTTGATAAGGATATGAGAATGTGAGGAGTGATGAGGTGAGATCCGGTGAGGTTGGTTGCGAGATGAGAAGGTTGATGATGGTGAGGGTGATCTTGGTTGAGGGTGGTGAGGGAGTTACGAGGTATCGGAAATTCGGAGGTGATGTTATGGAGGCTAAGAGATGGTGAGAGGAGGGTGAGGGTGTCGATCGTTTTTTTTATTTAGGTCTAAAGAATGACCTATTTAAGGACTAATTCAGCGTAGTAAATAAGGAAATAAATATTTGATTTGTAAATTATTCCCTATTTACATACATCAATCAAATTACCTCGTCACAAATTAGCCCAAATTACTACCAAAATTTATTCTTTCCAAAATTAGCTTCTCTTATCAAATTTGAATTTTAAAAATATTTAAACTAAAATTATACCAAATGACTTTAATAATTTTATTAAAAAAAACACCAAATTTTAATATACAAGATTTTTTTAAAACCATGAAAAACTTTAATTAAACATTAATTGTAAAATTAAAATTCAATTTATCATTTAAAATCAATTTCAAATTAAATCTATTTTCAAATGAAATTAAAATTTTTTAATGAAATTAAGCCGGGCAAAATACGGTATCTACATTGATTAATTTAAATAAAGATATGAGATATTTTATTATGGAATAAAATATAATATCTTTATTATTCAAATATATTTTAGAATATCTTATTTAATTATTTAATTATTAAAAGATATTCAAAAGATTTTCTGAGGCCTTAGTTTTCCTATAAATAGGAACCTTGGGGTGATCCCAAAACACAACAACTAAGAGAGCAAAAGAAAAGGCTCTGGAAATTCCTCTCCTCCCTCTCTTTTAGCTGACCATAGGGTGATTGGGAAGAAAAATTTCTTCTTCCCATTTTTTCTTTTTCCAAATGAGATAGTGCCCACACACCGATTCTCTTTTGTGCTTATTGAGGAAGTACTTTTTGGTGGTCCCAGGATCGTAACCAGCCAAGAACGAGGAAGAGCCAAAAACTTCTCTACAAGGGTTAGTATTTCTTTTCTGCATTTAGATTTTGATTATATTATACTGCAAGGAAAGATCCTTGGTACTTCCGTTTGAGAACTCTTTTAGAGGCCTCAATCCCAACATAATCAACACGCATGTAGGGCGGCATTGATTAGAATGATAATTCTTGATGAGTTGTCATTTAGATTTGTTGAGGCGGAGGGGTTCTATACTTTTGTTGTATTGCATGTCCTAGGTTTGATCCTCCATCTAGGATAACTGTTTCTAGGGATGTGTGGCAGCTTTACCTTGAAGAGAAGAAAATGTTGAAATCCATTTTAACTAAAAATTCACAAAGAGTTTGTCTCACAGCTGCCCATTATATTGACTCCGAATTTGACCTTGCAAAAAAGAATTCTAAATTTCTGTCAAGTGGCTAATCATAAGGGAGAAACCATAGGGAAGCTTATTGAGAGTTGTTTGCTTGAATGGGGCATAGACAAAGTATTTACAATTACTGTTGACAATGCAAGTTCTAATGATGGAGTTATTTCTTATACGAAAAGAAGACTTAAAAGTTGGAAGACTCTCATCATGGATGGAGAACTTATGCATATGAGGTGTTGCGCTCACATAATTAATTTGATTGGGAATGATGGCTTAAAAGACTTGCATGCTTCTATTGCTAGTGTGCATAATGCAGTTAGATATGTTAGATCATCTCCCAATAGATTGAAAAAGTTTACAGATTATGTGGAGAAAGAAAAGATTGATTGCAAAGCTCTTGTTTGTTTAGATGTGGCTACTAGATGGAACTCAACCTATTTAATGCTTGATCATGCTTTGAAATTTGATAAAGCCTTTCACATCTTGGAAGAAGATGACATAGAGTTTTTAGATTATTTCATGGAAGATGGTCATAAGAAAATAGGGCCACCAAGTGTTGATGATTGGAAATATGTTGGAGTATTTGTCAAATTTCTGAAGACTTTTTATGATGTAACTCTAAAGATTAGTGGGTCTTTGTATGTAACTTCAAATATATATTTTCAAGTACTTTATAGAATTCAGGAGCGTCTACTCAAGTGGATCCAAAATCCGAACTCTGTTTTATATTCTATGGCCTCAAATATAAAAACTAAGTTCGACAAATATTGGGGTTCAATGCACAAAATTAACAAGGTGCTATTTCTAGCTGTGGTGAAAAGTAGTTTGACTCGTTTGTATGAGTTTTACTAGTCACATGATACTGCTTCTAGTGTTCAAGTGAATAGTGATTCTCAACCATTAAGTTTCTCTACAAGTATTGACTCTATTGACGTTGATGAAATGAGTGCTTCTTCAATTCAATCACTTTATAAAAAGTGAAGAGAAGAAAAAAGTTCGGTTGAGGTGCAAAATGATGTGGAAAGGTATTTAGCTGCCCCTAGTGAGGATCTAAGTGATGAGTTTGACGTATTGTTTTAGTGGAAATTAAATGCTTCAAAATATCGAGTTCTATCACAAGTTGCGCGAGATGTCTTGGCTGTTCCTGTATCTACCGTTGCTTCTGAATCGGCATTTAGCACCGGAGGTAGAATTTTGGATTCTTTTAGGTTCATTGCAGCCCAAAATGGTGGAAGCATTGGTATGTACACAAAATTGGATTCGGTCAAATAAATCCATCTTATTAGATCTCCTTCCACAAGTAGAAGATTTGGAGTCCGGTAATAACATTGAATCAGGTATGTATTTTTTATTTGTAATTTTGTGGATATTAAATAATGTATTTGTTTCTCATTTATTTCCTTTCCTCCTTCAAGAGGGGTCTACTGCAACTACTAATCATATGTCTTCCAACTGATTAAAAAGGTGAGTAAATATTTTTATTTATATTCTTACCTACATTCATTAAGGTTCTTAAACTCTTACGTTTTTTTTTTCCTTTTGCAGAAAGCTTTGTACTTGACAAAGAAGACAAAGTATTAGTTGTAGTGTTTTTTTTTTTTTTTTTTTTGTAAATGTCTCTTGTGAAGGAGAAAGGGGGTATAGTTCTATTTTTTTGATTTTTGAAGAGATATAAATGGTGGTATACCGGTATATTTTGAGTTAGTTTGGCAACAATAGAAGGGGATAGAAATGGTGGTATATTTTGATTTTTGAGTGAAATCTCAAAAATGATTAAACTTTGTAGGGATTCAATACTTCTACTATGGATATTTGATATTATATTGGCATTCATTCTATTGTTTTTTTTTGGTTCAATATTGACAAAGTTTTTATAGTTTCTTACAATATTTGGGCTGTTTTTACCATTTAGGGATTGTTTTACAGTTTTTCTTTGTATTTATTATGCTATTTTTATCCATATTGAGAGTTTTTACAGGTTGCTTGCCAAATTTGAGCTATTTTTACTATTCAGGGTATGTTTTATAGTTTTTCTTTGCATTGATTGTGCTGTTTTTTTATACACATATTGAGACTTTTATAGGTTTCTTGCCAATTTGGGCTATTTCTACCATTTAAGGACTGTTTTACAATTTTTCTTTGCATTTATTGTGTTATTTTTATCCATATTGAGAGTTTTTACAAGTATCTTTCCTTATTTGTAGGTTTTTACCATTTAAGATTGTTTTACTGTTCTAATTGCCATTTTGGTGCTGTTTTTAACATATTGAGATAGCTATTCCAGGTTTTCTTGCTATTTTGGACTGTTTAAGCCATATATATGAACTGTTTTACAACTCTTTTTTTTCATTTATTGTGCTATGTTTTCCATTTTGAGATAAGTTATACACATTTTTTGGCCTTTTTTTTAGATGTTTTTGCCTTTGCAAGGCTGCTTTTACAAGTTTTGCCCCTTTTTTTTTTAATGTTTTTACAGATTTTTTTGTTCATAGGGCCAACCAGAAGACCCAACCCAACTCTCATATGGTCGGGTCGGGTTGGGTGGCCTCTTGACTTCGAGTTGTTCGGGTTAGGCATTTCAACAACCCGAAAAATCGGTTTGGTCCAAAAAATAGACAGAACAGGCCCAAACCGGCCCGTGAACACCGCTAATATAAAACACAAAGTCTTAAACCCAAATCTCATAAATTCAAATCCCAATAAAAAATTGACTTGACTCTACTTTGTTTTAATAAAAAAAATCCATAACAAATAAAATAAAATAAAAGTGGACTTGCGTCAAAATAATCTAACTTCTTCCATCCATCGATCACCTCATCACTTGCCAGCTCTTTCCCTTTTGGTACCTAAAAAAAAAGTATAGCATCATGAGGCTACACTCAATGAGTAAACAATTTAATAAAAACAATATGTTTTGAGTACTACCCTACAATTTCATTAAGTCCAAGAATTCGATCCCATAACCCTTAGTCTCCATAAACACTCGCATTTTCACACGGTAAACATAACATCAATTTTGATTGTAAACTCAAGTTCAAGAAACAAATTCCATACATAACTTAGTCTTTATTGTTAAAACGAAACAATAAGACTCAATATATTCACTATTGAATATTTCTATTCAATACGAACCTTTCATGCACTATTATCTATCAAGTACGCATACAAGATAAGAATTTATCATATTCACTATTAAGTTGACCAAACTCAATATGAACCTCACTTGCACATGCACATGCACATGCAAATTTACAAGCAAAGTAACAATAATAACAAAAACGGTGTTTTCACTCGTTACTTCCCGATCATGTCAATACATATCTTAACAAAACCCAAATCCCATAATCATTCTAAAAATGCCCCTTAACATCAATTATAACTCACCCAAACCCTTCTAAAGTCACTTCCAAAAACTATCCACATCACCTAATCACTTGATTCCAAGAAATAATCAAACTTGCAAAATCATACATTCTTTAACATAAAATTTCATAAATTTCTAGCAGCAAATAATATCATATAAACGTCCTAAAATCATCCTAAAAGTCATCTAAAACATATTCTTTGCTCCAGAAAAAATTAATGGAACCTAGTGGCACTAAAAACCATTCTTTTTACTATCGTCTACTCACCTTAGACTTTTGATTCGTAACTTTCAACTTCATTCAAACAGCCCTAAACCTGCAAATAAAGTCCTAAAATAATTATTAAAATTACTCTAACTAATAACTAAATGAAACTATGTGAAAGGAATCGACAGAAAACATGAAACGGTGCAGAATCCTCCCCCATATAACTCACAGTTTTTGATAAAAAAAAAGGGTGGGGGGGGGAATTCCAGCTATGACGTCAACTGAAAGAGAGAGGTAAGAAAAATAATTCTAGTTGATTTATATGAGTTTTATCGAAAATGGAATAGGTGAAGAAAATCGTTATGGTTATAAGAAAATTGAGTTCGGATTTTCGGTTTAGAATTCAATATTTTCAAGAATCGATCTTGAATTTAAGTCAAGAATAAAAATAAACTAGAATCTAAATTTTTTTCATGAAAACAAGAATCCTTACCTTCTTTAAGTCTTAAAATTGAATTGGTAACTCGATCCAAGAACGCCCGATTGTTGACATTGTTTTATATCATAATACTACCCTTATTTTAATTGGTTTTTGTTGAGTTTGATGCTACTTTAATTAGTTTTTCTCTTTTTTTTTGTAGATTTGGAAACATATTTGCAAAATAAGGGGAAAATGAGATATTTTGGCAGAAATCAGTCAAGCGAGCCATCGCTTGAGTTGTAGCAAAGCATCGCTTGACCAATTAGAAGAAGTTCAGATTTTTGCCTAATGACCCATCGCTTGAAAAGTAGCAAGGTGTCTCTATCTGTCTAGTGAGCCATCGCTTAACATGTAGCGAGGCGTCGCTCGTTCGTTTACATGAAGGCTTGCGACATTCAAGCGAGCCATTGGTTGAGAAGTAGCGAGGCGTCGCTCGAGCCCAAAATTTGCCACCGACTTTTAGAGCCTATATAAAGGAGGCTGAACCTTATTTTTTATTCATTCTTTACATACTTGGAGGCAGCAACTTTGGAGCACTTTTTGGAGTTTTTGAGCTATTTTCGAGGGAGCCTTTTATGTTTTTTAGATTATTTATTTTGTTGAATTTATTTATGGATAGCTAATTTTCTAATTCTTAGGGGATTGCTGTAGCTACTTTATTTTTATGGTTTGAGTATTTAGTTTTAGTTTTGAAAACAATTTTATGATTCTATTTATGTTCTTATGTTCTTAATGCTTTTGATTTACTGGCCATAGATTAATTGATTTTAATTCTGAAATCTAACAGTTGGGAAAGGTAGTTTTAGGATAGATCTTGGGAACATAACTGAAGGTAGATTAGAGTTGGGAAACTTAATCTTAATTTAGAAGTCTTAAAAAGAACTTGTGATTCATACACTTTTAGTTACTAAAATTGAATAGGGATATTGGTTTCTTAATTAATTGTGATTCTTGATTTGACACTCGGGAGAGGTAATTAGGAATTTTAGCGTTCTTGACTTATAGAATATGAAATTGTTGTTCTTAACTAAATGAATATTATTTCCATAAATTAAAGTAGTGAAATCATTCCTCTAGGACCCTTTTTTCATTGATTTAGTTCAACCTGTTTTCATTTAGTTTTGTCTTTTCTAATTAGTTTATTATTATTAGCTTAGTCCACTCATCATTATTTTACGATTTCTAAATAAAATTGAGTTAGTCATACATTAGTACTTAGGTAGAATTAATTCTTTTTCCCAGAGGACGACAACCCTTTGTTCTTATCACTATATTAAACTTGACCCCGTACGCTTGCGGGTAATTGATAATTTACGTCAACATCAATTGCTTCGCCCTTCAACAAACACCTATACGCAAGAAACGTTGACGAAAAACTGAGCACAAAACACCAAGATTAGAGAAGGGGGGCATTGGCTATGGGGAAGAAAAAAAGAAGAAGAAACCTTTTTTTTCTTTCTCTGTAGACTCCAAAACGTGAACAACCCTTCTCCCTTTTTTTTTCTTATTATTTTTTTGAAATAATAAGATGACAAAGATTAAGGAAAAAAGACACTTTGGCCCTTGCGTTTTCATTTGTTTCCATTTGGTCCCTATGTTTTCTAAAATGAAAATTTTAACCCTGAGTTTTCATTTTGTTTACCATTTGGTCATTGCCATAAAAAAAATCTGTTAAATACTTAACAGAAATCACATGTGGCTTTAAAATATTAATATTAATTTTATTCCATTTCTTATGTGTCATAATATAAATGATATGGCAGACTAATAATTTTATATTAATATTGTTTGCTTAAATGACATTTAAATAAATATATTTACTTTCTCTCATCTCTCCACCTCTTTCTCTCTCATGTTACCCATCGTGATTTTCATCTTCTTCTTAGACTCCCAACCATTGTAAAATAGCCATTAACGTCGTCATGAAGCTCTATCAACACACACACTAATGGAGCATAGGCTATTATTTTTTTCTTAAATTGCACATTTCAAACCCATAAAAAAATCATCTCTCTTATCTTTCTCTCATTTTTTACTTAAATTACTGATGGATCTTGGTTGTGAAAAATATGGAGGAAAACCAGTCAACCAGTTAGAAAAAATATCTATCCTCTCTTATTTTTTAACGGTGGATTTTCCCTAGATTTAGGGCCATTTTAGATCTGAGAAAAATCGTGGGTTTGGGTTCGTTTGAAAAAAATCTGGGTGTTGTTGTCTAAAAATGGAGAGCTTCCACGTAAGCAACGAACTTAGAAGATGAGATGAGTCAGAGGTCGTGCGCTACACTGGAGGTGCTACATAGGCGAAGAGCTGAGTAGTTGACAAGCGTACATGCACAAAAAAAGAACATAGCAACGATGTGGTGCCGACCTAACAATCTCCGATGCTTAAGTCAGAGCTAGTGCGCCAGATAGAATTATAGTCAAATTAGTTACCTAATGAATGAATTTCTTCTCATATTTATAGGAAAAGAGGTTGATGACACCATCCTTCCATGTGTCGCGTCGGGATTGGGATGCATGTTGCTTCCCAATGACGTGTCGCGTGTGGGGTTATGCCATATGTCATCTTTTGTGGATACTCGTATAATGTAGTTTCTTGGTCTTATATATGTAGCCTTATTAGATGACGTAGATGTAGCTTCCCGCGACGACATAGACGTACCTTCCCACACGACGTCGACATAGCCTCCCAAGTGACGTGGCCTTATCTTTCTAGGTGATGACCAATTGTGCATTCCTTGATCAAGTTAAGAAATTCTACGTGTATTGATGTAATTTCACCCACAACAGTGGCCCCCTACTCCAGAGCTAAGTTGAGACGTTAGCTCACTGTTGCTTGAGTGTATTATTTCTAGGTGGAATTTATGCCTCTATCAGTTGCTGAAAAATTCACAAGTGTCGGTGCTTGATAGCTTGATTTTTTTTTTGAAAAAATCACAAATTTCTGATGTCTGAGCTTGTAGCTTGAATTTTCTGCCATTGCTGTTGTCAAAATTTTGAAAGTTTGTAGCTTGAATTTTTTGGCTTAACAGTTTGTCAAAATTTTGAGAAAATATCAAGTGATGGAGCTTGGTAGGTTGTATTTTCTGTCTTGGTCACTTTGGAGTTGGCTTGTTTGTCCAAGTTGTTCGGCTAAATCATCATGTACTTTCTTAGTATAAATTTAGTCTCGATTTTAAGATAAAAATAAATTTAAAAAAAAATTGAGAAAAAATTTAAATTAACTAGAAAGTAGAGAAATGAGAAAATAAAAATAAATAAAAGTTTTTTTTTTCTTGTTTTCCCTTTCTCTCTTTTCTGGCGTTCAACCAAGTATTTTTTTTACATGACTTGGACTTTGTCTTGCCTTGTCGATTCGTAGCTTGTAATGACACCTCGTCATTTGGGCATTGTCACCAGGGTTATGTCAATAGAGCTTTGTCATCAGAGTTATGTCATCAGGGCTATGTCAATAGGATTTTGTCATAAGGGCTATGTCAATAGGACTTTGTCATAAGGGCTATGTCAATAGGGCTTGTCATCAAGGCTATGTAAATAACGCTTTGTCATAAATGCCTTGTCATTTTGTACTTTGTCTTGAAGCTGTAAAAAATTGTTTGACCCCGTCCTATGACTAGTTGACCTTTGATCGTTGATTTTTTTTTAAATTCTTCTACGAGCCCGGAACTCCTTAGTAGACTTAGAATTTTTTTGTCATTTTAAATTCTTCTACTAGGTGTGACTCGTGCGAGTCATGCACTCCTTAGTAGACAAGAATTTTTTATCTCATTTTAAATTCTTCTACCAATTGCGGCTCATGCGAGCCCTGCTATCCCTAGTAGACTTAGAATTTTTTTCTCATTTTAAATTCTTCTACTAGGTGCGGCTCGTACGAGGCATGCTATCCCTAGTAGACGTAGAATTTTTTCGTCGTTTTAAATTTTTCTGCCAGGTGCGGCTCGTGCGAGCTCTACACTCCCTAGTAGACTTAGATTTTTGTAGTCGTTTTAAATTCTTCTACGAGGTGCAACTCGTGCAAGCCCTGCACTCTCTAGTAGACTTAGAATTTTTTAGCCGTTTTAAATTATTCTATTAGGTGTGGATTGTGCGAGCCCTGCACTCCCTATCTGTAACAACCCAAGTTTTGGTAAGGGTATTTTGGTCTTTTCTTCAATTTTTATCTAAATAATTTTATTTTGAGTTATTATGGACCGTCGCGTCGATACGAATTCAACGGAATTGACTACGCTCAATTCCAAGTTCAAAGTAAAAAGATATGGCCTGAATATCGGTTACGTCCCTAACTTTTATTATACTTCCAGGGGCATTAACGTAATTTTGTTCAGCTATTACTTGACACGAAACCCTAGAATTTCTTATTCTTTCTTTTACGTGAGACTACTTTGCCAGCCGCAAGCCCAAAATAGCCGAGTTCCCGTTCCGATTTCTCGTAAGGTAATGATCTCGTTTGCTAATCGTTGTTTTTCAATTAACTTCGATTCGATTTCAAACCTTTTGGGCTGTTGTTATTTGTCAGATTCGAGCTCAGTGACCATTGGTAATACAAGAGATTTTCAACCTCGTTCAACCTCGGATCATTCGGTATTTTACGTTAAAACTCGTTATTCTTTGATTAGTTCTGAACCCAAGTGATTTACGTACTAATTGGATGAGTTTCTGTTGGTTTTAAAGCCTCGCCGGACTGTTTTTCTCTTCGCCGGAAACTGGAAATTGTTCTTCACGGATTGGTCGGATTGGAGCCGTTTTTACGTGGGTTTTCATCGCTACTGGTGATCCGAGTTGAGGGAGAACGTTCTTCCGAAGTTGGGTAAACTTTTGGTTTGATTTTAAGTTATTTAAAAAAAAAAAAAAACAGAAGGGGGAAACGAAAGCGTTTCCCCTGCTTCTTCTTCGTCTGCGCGAGCAGACTGAGGAAGAAGACCGGTCCAATTGGACCGGCTGGACCTGGTCCAATTGGACCGGTTCAGCTGGTCCAAACCGGTCCAGGCCTGATTTTGGGTCAATTCGGGCCAGTTCTCGTTCAATTCTTCCGGTTTTCTTAAAATTGACTTTAAATTAATGTCAATTCAGGTTTTGGGCACCTCTAGGATTTTATTTGGCATCGTTTGGAGTTCGATTGCTTGCTCAATTTGCGAATAAGGTAGGTTAATTCCTACTTAAAGTGTTAAGTGAAATTTTCTTTGATTGTTTGTTTTGTCTATGATTAATGGTATGACTTGGGAGATGATTTATTAGTTGCTAGGAATTGTTATGTTATTATTGTGACTTCCGGTTATGATTTAACTATTATTTGTGTTTGGTTATTTGTTTAGAGATAGATAGAGCCTTTAGGTTTTTCAACTGGGGTTGAACCTATGCATAATAAATATTAAATTTGTAGAGCACGTACTATGACACGTATCATGAGTGGTCCTATACCCCACTACGATACATATATGCAAATTTAATTAAAACAAAGACTAAAGGAAATGTCGTAGGCTAAGTACCTACTAAATAAATAGGCTAAGTACCTATACTTATAAATGAGAAATTGGGGATTTGGACTAGTATCCAATAATTATTACATTTGGTTTAATTTCAATTTAGCTTACTTATATAAGTTGAAATTAATCTACTGAGCTAAAAACTCACGGTATTTGAATGCTTTGGAGCTCGAGGCGCATGACGAGGATGGTGCTACATGGAGGCCTTAGGATTTATTTGTTTTATCTTCTCCTTTGAATTTTCATATTAGTCATTTCTTTTGTTATTTGGGATATTTTAATTTATTTTATTTAAACTCATGCATTTTATTTGGATTTTAATTATTTGAACTGGCGCCACATTTAAACGTTTTGTTTTATCTTTTATTTGTCATTAATAAAAGGCTTCCGCATTTATTGTTTTAACTCTGGTTTATTTATAAAAGTGAATCTACTCTTTTATTATTTATTTATTTATTTTATTTGAGTCGGGTCGTCACACTAGCTGACTTAGAATTTTTTCTCATTTTAAATTCTTCTACCAGGTGCGGCTCGTGAGAGCCTTGCACTTCCTAATAGACTGAAACTTTTATTATCATTTCAAGTACTTCCACTGGAGATGTTGCGTAGGCGGTGAGCTGAGTAGTTGACAAGCGTACCTGCATAGAAAAGGAATAGAGCACCGGTGTGGTGCCGGCCTAACACCCTCTGATATTTAAGTTAGAGCTAGTGTGTCAGAGAGAATGATAGTCGAATTAGTTACCTAATGAATGAATTTGTTCTCCTATTTATAGGAGAAGAGGTTGATGAAATCATTGTGCCACATGTCGCTTCAGGATTGGCCCACATGTTTCTTCCCAACAACGTGTCACGTGTCGTCTTTTGATTGGATACTCATATAATGTAGTTTCTTGATCTTAGATAAGTAGCATTATTAGATGACGTAAACGTAGCTTCTCGCGGCGACATAGACGTACCTTCCCAAGCAACGTAAACATAGCCTCCTAGGTGACGTAGCCTTATCTTTCCAGGTGATGTAGACATGTCAATTGTGCATTTCTTGATCAAGTTAAGAAATTCCACGTGTAATGACGTAATTTCACCCACAACATTTGGGTTTCACTAAAACAAAGAAATCGCTGGCTGTAAATTTCTTCCATGGTTGCCTACAACTTTTTTTTTCAAGATTCAAAGACAAATCCTATCCAGAATTCTCATTCATGTTTTTATCTCACATAATTTTTTTTAATCTTATTCAAGAAACTTATTATCACTCGTATAATTTAGTTTCTTATTACGAAACTAAACATTTCTTTTATAGAATCAATTTCGATTCATATGTTTTCTGAATCAGACTTGTAGCTCTGTTACGAAATTGATATGAGTTAATAAGTTTGTATTTTTAAGTTTAATTAGCGTTAGTGCATTTTTTGAGCATGTTAATTTGAAGAAATGATCAAGTTTAAGCAATAATTGTTCATATTTTTTGTTTAACTATTCAACTTTTTTCTCCTGCCTTTTTCATCTTTTCAGTAGTAATTTGATTTGAACTTCAAGATTAGAGTGCTAGAATAAGTGAAATCAGATTTTAGGGACATTTTTTTTTCGAACTTGAAACTTGAAGAATTTAGACAGTGTGGTGATTCCAATTTGCTGGTGGTTAAGAAATGAAAATGGCTTTGTTTTTTCATTTTAAATATGTGAAAAAGCTTCAATTTGGTTTAGATCTGCATTTTTTATGTGTTGATTTTGATTTGGATTTGTGTTCATTTTACCGGCGGTCGAGGTTCGAGTTTTTCAGCCATGGTTATGTATAGTTGAAGAAAATGAGTACATATGGGGTTGAATTGAGGGGAAGGAGATGAAGAGAAGAGAAAAGACAAAGAGAGAGGAGAGACAAATACTTTAAAATACATAAATGAAAAAAATATTAATATAAAAATCATCAAAGATGTCACCTCATTTAAAATATGTCATGTCAGTAATTAAATATATGTAAAATGAATATTTTAATGTCACATAAGAATTTTGTTAAATATTTAACAGAAGTTTGACATTAGAGACGAAATGGTAAACAAAATGAAAACTCAGGGGTTAAATTGTCGCTTTTGAAAACATAGACCAAATGGTAAATAAAATGAAAACTCAGGGACTAAAAGTGTCTTTTTCCCAAGATTAGATGAAATTTCCTGCCAAAATTCATTTAATTTCCAAAAATTATTAACTTCGGTATTTCATTTACTTAATATTATTTAAAATAACAATATTAAATATTGAAATAAATTACTTACCGAAGACGTGCTGGTATTGATGCGTTTTCTTTTGGTCCAAAATATATGTGGTGTCTTTTGGTCTAGAGATAATTAAGTAAAGAACTAGTTTTTAACAGTCTGTTTATTATTTAGCCATTCAATCTATAATTTTATTTTTTTGCCATTTTAAGATTCTTTATTTTTCAATATACTAACTACACCTAAGTATTTGTGTTTTCTCTTTATTTCAGATTTCATTTTGATTTTTTTTATTCAAATAAAAAGAATATATTTTTAGTAGAATATTATAATAGAAAACTTTAAAACTCAAACTTGCCTCCATCATAATCTTATTCTTCTCTTCTTATCAACAACCACCACCGCCTTCCACCGCCTTCATTTTGCTCACTTCCAGATCCAATCTTCTTAAATTCTTCCATATTTACCACATTTCTGGAATTTATTGTTTCAGTCAAATCAAGAAAAAGTACTTTCTAATTATGCTTTATCCTTAATGAGAGATAGCATTTCTTTATGTATTTAAGGTTAATGTTGAACTTGTTGAAATCGTAGACTATTATGATATGAGCATGAATGCCTTCCTCCCGAGTATAACAGTAGTCCTATAACTTATATTAAATCGAGGAAAATTAGTAAAACTTTTACTAGGAGTGTGATAGTTTATAGAATTTCTAAATTTTGTAACTTTACTTTCTTTTTCTTAAGATTCAATTATGAAAAAACTTATGTTGTGATGTCTTCTAGCTGAAAAAACTAAGGAAATATCTAAAATGTATATGTTAATTAATTAGGAAGGATGTAATGAGTTATATTTTGTATAGTTTTACACTCAATCATTTAGTATATTACATGTTCATTTTTCCGAGTGTCTTGCTACAATTAACTAAATTCTTTCTCGATTTTGCTCTTTGAGCACATGTTAGCTTATTGAATATTTTGGTAAATGTTTTTTAGTCGTTTTGTTGATGAAGAGTTACTCTTTACATGTTCTGAGGCAATGACGAGAAATAGTGAGCTCAGTTTTTAGTGCTTAAGAATGAAATTCTATATTTATTTTGAAATGTTGGTCTTTTAGATGAACATTACCTCATGCATTTTTTCAAAACTATTATACAAGTTGTGTAAGATTGCTTGAACTAATTATGATGGATATTTATATGAGTAAAGAGGCTAAGGTGAAATGTGAGACTTGGAGGAAAATTAATTAAGATTTCATTGAAAGATTATCTAGCATGCATTTGTTTAAACTTTAATTTATCTCTTCTTTTCTACTTGCTAGGCCATAATATATGTTTGAAAATTTTCAGGATGTCTTCCTCTTCGGGTTTTGAAGCTCATTATTTAAGGTGATTGATTTACCTTTTATTTTTTATTACAATTTTACAAGCATGTTAAGATCGTCTTATTGGGAATTGTGTAAGCATTGCAAAATAGATTTGATTACCTGCTTGATGCAAGATGTCAAATGAGAACAAACAAAGTTAATTGCTATTGGATTGTTTAAACTTTATCTATTGCAAACTTAGAATGATATCTTATGTATTGTTGATTTTTTTTAGTGTAGGTTAACAAGATATCATGATATGGTATTAAAAAAAATCATTATGATGAAGATGGGGCAACACAAATGAAAGATTTTTTTTATAGGTCTAAGTAGTTGTGATATTGCAAAACAATAAGCGTTAGTATAGATTTAAAAATGCAAGGCATGTAAATGTGTCAACTTTTTATGGAGCGAAATCAATATATATTGTTTATTTTTATTTCATATTAAGTGACATTAACTTTTCAATGTGATGACTTGTCGATAAACATTATCTATACAAAGTGACTTCTTTAGTTATAGCTTAACATGTATTAATAAGAAAAATTAAAATATATAATGATTTGAAAATCTTCTAAAACATTTTTTTTAAGAAATTGAATGTTATTTATAGCGTTTTTAACAAATTATAATATGTTTTCTAGCATTGCAATAATGCAACTGTAAACACTTTTTTATCACAGCTGGTATAGCTTCTACAAAATGCTATCAAATATCTAAGACTTTTAATTACATGGGCAACCATGGCGTGACAAGATACGCTATAGAATATCAATAATAATGTTTTTAAGACGCTATATAAAGCAATATTTATTGTAGAGTTGCTTAATATTTTGTCACGTTTATTGATGACTAGTCTAGAAAGGTGTAGGTTGGAACTTTGAAATCTAAATCATATAGTTACTCTCTTCAAGATAGCCATTCAGAAAAGCTACCTTAACATCCATTTGTCGAATTTTATAATCGAAATTGACTAAGATGTACAAGAGAGTTCTGATAGACTTAAGTATGGCGACAAGGGATAAAGTTTCTTCATAGTCAACTCCTTCTCTTTGTGTAACAGACCCAAATTTTCTCAAAACATAGGAATACTCGTAATAACAGCGGAAGCTAACTTAAAACAATGAATTCCTCTCATTTCATTAAAAACATAAAGTTTGTTTATAATTTTGATCGATCTTATTTAAAACACCAAAATCAATTAAAACATTGTCCTCTAAATTCTCAATCATTCACAATAAAGTAAACAATATCTCATATATCAAAACATGAACAATGCAAAATCCAAAAATAAGCAACAAGAGAAGAAAATGATTTGTCGGCATGTAAATCCATGCCAACTATTCCACCAATCACGAACAATGTCAGTTGCGATCTTTCTTCTTCTTTTTACCTAAAAAAAAATAGTGTAGCATCATGAGGCAACGCTTAATAAGTAGAAAAAAATTAAATGAAAAGTAATGTCATGAGAAGTATCTAAATCCATTAACACTATAAGAAAAATGACAACAGAACACACAAGACATTTTAATAGGTGACGCAAGTATTAGAAAAAACGGAGGTAATGGTAAGGGAAAAAAAAAGCCCGTCACCTCTTGTTTTAATGAAAAAAGCCCGTCCATTTTTTTTCCAACGCAACGCTCGCTTAACTCAACCCTCCCGCTCTCAACCCTTGCTCTCAAACGAAATCGTTCAAACTCTCACGAAATCAATCTCAGATGAAATCAATCTCAGCGAAATCGTTCATCAAGCTATAATCATCAATCTCAGTGAAATCAATCTCAGCGAAATCAATCTTAGTCCTTCAATTCTCAGTCTCCGGAAATCTCAGTTCATCGTGACTTCATCTTGAAATTAAATTGAAGTCAGGCTATATATTGAGACTTCGATTCTCAGTCTCCGGATCTCTCGAAGTCTTAATCTTCAATTTCTTCTCTGCCACTTGATTCTCATCAAGGTACCACTCTCTTCTTCTCTGCCCTAAATTTCATCGTTTTACAAAAGATTTTCAAACGATTGCAAGAAGCCTCGTTATTAGATGTTCAAAGTAAAAGTTTCTCTTCGCCTCAGCAATTGAAATGTGATTTTTTTTTTCTGTTTCATGCCCTAACCCTAATATTTTCTTGTTTTACTTTGATGTTTTACACTCCCCCCCTCCTCATTGGCTTTTCAAATGTGATTTTTTTTTTTCTGTTTGATGTCAGGATATGTTTTGGTTTGGGGAAGGAATGGGGAGATGAGATGGGGAGTTAAGATGGAAGAGGTTTGTGGAAGTTTATGGCCTATGTTGAAATTGTTTGTGCCAAGTTGTTTGGGGATATGTTTGGAGTGGTGGTGGTTGAGATTGTTGTGTTGGCTGGTTATCCATGTTGGTGGTATGAGATCGTGGATCGTGATTGTTCGGAGAGTACATTTATGATTCTTAAAGTGTAAGATGATTGTATAATGTCATCCATGTAGCCTTTTCGTTTAGTTTGCCGATGTTTATAATGTCTTTTTATTAGTTTTGCCTATTCTTTTTCTTTCACTGGCCCTTTTTAGATAGTGAACAACTCCCATAAAAATTTGGTTTTTATATAAATAGAGACAAACTTTGGAATGTATAAATGGTGTGTATGCAACAAACATACTTGTGTGGTATTTATGTTACTAGTTTTCTGTAGATGTGTTTTTATATTTTTAGTTGTCTACTTGATCTATTTTTTCAGTTAATAGCATTCAACTTCACATTGTGTGATTATGCAAGGAAAAGAAAATATCGATGTGTCTTGGTTCTGGAAGTGATATTAGCAGTCCTTGCATTTTCAGTCTTCAAGATTTTGTGTGTTTATTATGATCTTGTTTTTAACTTCATCATTAATGGATTATCTTTTTCTCATTTGTGGTAGTAGCGATTTCTTTGTCTCAAAGCACCCCTCTCTTCTATTAGTTGGTGAAGTAGACATCCTTGTTTGGTAGGATTCTGATTTAACAATGATTAATCATTTAAAATAGCATGCACGTGATGTTGATGGTCTAACTCATTTTCTCACGTACGCTGATAATAATGTTGTTGGTTACTTTATAAAGCAGGTATAGTTGTTTATTTTATTTTATAAAATACATCCTAGTACTTATTAAACTTGATAATAGTAAATTTTGTAAATTCATGTTTTTACATGTAATATCTACATCCATTCGCTGAAAGTATTTTTTATTTTTTGGTAGAAAGCAAGTGAAGAAAATTTAGGCTCATGTAAGATTTTTTTACTCAAAAACTTATTTCTTTGTTTGTTTTGTAAATTAAATTAAATTGAAACTCTCATCATTCTCTCTCAGGGCTTTAAATTTAAACAAGTTCTCTGGTCCTATACCTCCTACTCTTGGCAAACCACTTGTGAGTAGTCTGTTTTTTCATTTATTTATTAACTAAATGAATATATCTAAACTGTTGAGGTTTCCACCACTTGACTTTGTGAATTGCAGTCACTTGAGCAGAACAAGCTATCTTTATTTATTGTTCATCAAGAAGACGAGGTATACTCCTTCTTTCTACTCAATCTATGAGAATTATCCCATGGTCTAATCTTGGGCATGAATTTTTCTATTGCTTTTCATTATTTCTATGGCCCTTTTGGAACTGGCATTGAGGCATTATTATTGTTCCTTTTTTGTTTCCATCTTTTTCATGTGACAGTAAGATAAGCCTTGTAAGAATTTTGTGGCTTCTTTGCTTGTTCTTTTGGAAGAATGTTACATGTTTGCACTTGGAGAAAATTAAACTGCTCGCTGTAAATACACTCGACTATAATTGAAGAAATTTTTATGTTCTATTAAACTTGATCATTGTCATGTCATAGCCTTTTTCATCTATGGCAGCCATTACTTATTTCTTTATTAAAATGAACTTATACTTAGTTATTTTATTATGTACCATACTATATTTTGTTTGTTCAAATTGCCTCATCTTCCCTTTTTTTAACATATAATTTCAGGATCTTAAAGAAGAGGTTTGGTTAGCAGAGTGAGGAAGCTCTTAAATGTATGTTCTTCTTTGTCTTTCATTAATGAAAGAATGTTGAAGATGGCTTATAAATGTTGATTAAAAAGAGGCCATGTATAATTGTTGATTCCTACCATTTGCTGATATGGGAAAACATAAGGTTTTAAAAAAAATTGTCATGGGAAAACATAAGTTTTTTTATCCTTATCCATTAACTAGTTAAACCTAAGTGTTTAAGGTGTCCTCCTTCACTGTATAGTTTAAGTTTGTGAGCTTCATTTCCATTGATTCATAATTGTTCTCTTTAATTTTTTTTAACTATAATTTTTACTTTGAACTAAAAATTTCTAAATCATAATATTAACTCTCCTTAGTTCCGCTTCATTTTTAGCCTCATTTGAATTGAGTTTTGCTTTTGTCCTCTTTATTTTTGGCTTGAATTAAAAATTCATTTGGTTCTCATATTATTTGAACTAAAATTTCACCATTATTTATTTCTTTTCTTCATGGTATGATACATTGGATCAAGAAAGAAGTTTATATGGAGATCTTGTTGGTGGTCTGTTTGACCTTTCTTTAGTTTTTATATTTTTAGGATACACTTTCATGTAGAACACATGAAGAATCTACAAACTTGATATCCAAGGTGGGGAAACTCAACCTACAGTCATAAAAGATGATGCATTGACTAAAATCCGGTAAGCTTTCAATTAGTGTCAAGATTCTATAAATATCTATATTCTTTTGTGATTGCTGATAGCTCTATAGTACTACTCCAAAGTGTCTCTTGATTTTTTTACTTATGTAAAGATGAAACTTTTCTGCGTGTTTTGCCTTTTTTTTTTCCTGCTTATATGGGATGTTGTGGTAAAAAACTCCTAAAATTTTATTTTTCTCTTCGTTTCAGACTTATGCTCTTCTACGATTGCTTCCGCTAATTGATCTTCAAGCATCAGGTAGTTTTTGAAAAGATTACTTTAATTCAACTTGTATATATTGACAGTGACTGTTGAAAAGCTTAGAATTTTTTGAAGGTTCATTTTTCTTTTCCAATTTACAATAGACTAATTTTATCTTTGTAGTTGATGGAATTCTTTTATCTTTGTTGTTCATGAATCTCTTTCTTGCATATCAACTACGTATTTTTTATTCATTAGAGTTGCTCAATAAAATAGACCATATATGTTTGCATCCTTAAATTTCTTTGTGAACACAAGCTATGTTTAATTTTGATTGTTGATTTTTGTTTACATTTCTACTCAGAGCGATTTTTTTGATGTTCATGATCTGGTTTCTCACAAAACAGTTATGGGACCTATGACTTTTCGAAATGGAAGATGGATTGTTGATTTTTTTTAAATTTAAGCCTGTGTTTTATCTCAAAAGAACTCTAGAATCTAACATCTTAATTAAAATATGATTAATAAATGTATAAAAATCCATCCTAAATGGGCTAAATACAATATTTATTCATTGGATTCTTGAATAATTAGCCTTTGGTTTGATTGCCTAACTTAACCTCTTCCATATATATACTTACTGGTTTATTGAAAAAGTTTTTGTTATTCAATAATGATGCATTTTTTCCATTTTATGCTTTTAATGTCTATTAGATGCATTTTTCACTTGTCAGACAGTTTTGAACAAACTATAGACAATACCCAAAAAATAGTGTGTTGAATATGGATTATAATTTACTATACATTTATTTATGATGCCACTTATCAAGTTCAATTGAATTATGATCTATAATCTTTTCAATCTTCATTTGTTATTGATTTCCTTTTCTTCCCCTTTTTGGTTTTCATATCAAGATTAGATCATGATGTTATAACTAAAATTCTTTCACTTCATTTTAGAAGGATTCTGGTTTTGCCCTCTTGGAATGACACCTAGTAAAAATCATGTCTATCTCCTCGGGCTCCAGTAAAAGGTATGACTTCCACTCTTTATTTAATTTTAAACTTTCACTTAATGGTTTTTGATATCTTGCAACTGCTTATGTGTTGTATTATAAGCATGGAGGATCAAACCAAATGCTTTTATTTTTTATCGATCATTTGGGGAGATTTTAACTACGTTAAGTGGTCATTCAAAGAAGGTTTATTTGATGAATTCTTGTGAAATGCTGTAGTTTTCATTTTACTATAATTATTTTTCTAATTGGAGTATTGCACCTTGTTCCTTTAGGCAACAACTGTGAAATTTGTGGCTTGGGATGATTTATTCTTGATCGATTTAGCTGACAAGGTGATTCTCTTCCCTCCCTCAGTATATATATCTAAACTTGTCATGGTTATGGGTTGAAAAATGACCTTTTTTTGTAGATGTTTGCTTAAACATTATCTCTAACTCCATATGATATGCCCTTGTAATCGTGAGATTCAGTTATTTTATTTTCTTGTTAATAACGTTTGTGTGTAATATTAATGAATTAATTTTTATATTAGGTTCATTTGTAATTCTATTGAATTTATTACTCTGTGACTTCTTTAATTAGTTAGTGTCTTTGTTAAATAACCTTTTGCAAAGGTTATGATTCAATCCCATTTTATATATTCTTTAAAATTTAAGTTCACTAACAATTTTTTTTTCTTGTGTGTTTTTTAGTGTTCTAAGGTTATCATTGCTTACCTTTGGATCCTCTAAGTCACCGACTATGACTTTGCTTCTTCATTTGCTCATTTCTTATATTATATGACATATATTAGCATGTAAATCAGCGATGCAGTGATCACCATTTTATGTTTAATTTATGAAACTTGTTTATGTTTAATTTATTAAACTGTGATTGAAGGTAAAAAGAGCACTAAGTTAAAACGAGTTGCAAGTTAGTATCTGTAGTGTTTTTTGCTGGTCAATCATGTCTACTTGGTGTTTGGAGGCCTTGGAAAATGAGAAATGAAAGAAGATTTAGAGGGGGTGATGTTAATATTGCTAAAGGAATTGATCAAGCTAATGCAAATTTTGCTAAATTATCTTCTTTTTCTCGTTATGTCTCTAAGCCTTCATCCATTCTTTGAGGAACTTGGATGTTGACTTTGATGGAATATCAATCCATTATGAGGACCAACAATGTTTGATGAAGAAATAGATGATAATAATAATAAGATTAATAAGAAAATAATGATTAATAAGAAAGAGATGATAATAATGATAATAGTCCCCACCCCTTATTCTAATTTCCCCCTTACTATATATTAATCAACTATTTGTACTAACGGCTATTTTTCCCTTGAAATTAAATTACACTATGTCCACGTCTTTCAAAAAATGTGAAGAATAAAGTTTTCTAAAAAAATGTGGATCTCATGCTACTGAGATTGTATTTTATAGTAAATATGTTGTATGATTTCTCATCTTAATGATTGTCCAGGTCTGAACCATGCATTGTATAGGTGGAATTGCTAAGAAGAAAAAGAAGGGGGAAGTGGGTAAGCTGCTTATCCCTTATGCTCTATTTTTATTATGTGTGTGATTTATTTGTTATGATATAATTCTGGCGGGTTTCAAATTTGTAGGTTACCGCAAGATTATAATCAGGAAAGCCCTTCATAAGAGCTTATTGCGAAGGATCTTCATATTTTGAATGGAAGTTCAAGTACATTTATCGTGGTAGGGTAATCTTTGATGTTTGGTGCTTCACTTTTTTTAAGACAACTGCTTTTATGCTAGTTCTTTGCATCAGCAATTTATTTCACTAAGATTTTACTATAAGCGGGTTACTTCCTCCTAGGATTTTACTTCTTTATTGAGTTTTGATGCATTTCTTTCACTTTATTGTTTATTTCTATTTTTGGCATTCAATTGTTACCTTAGGTTACAAACATATGATCTTTGTGTAGTTGATAGTCACATATTGATGGAGAGTTAAACATTGAAAGCTAAGGAAATGTGAGTAAAAGGACAATTTAAAGGTATATACATCGATTTCCATTTCTCAATATGTGTGTTTCTTGTTTCACGTTTTCATTAATTCTAGAAGCTCGATTTCCATTTTCTTCTCTTTATAACGATTGTTTTTAACTCTAGTTCCGATCAGAAGTTAAATTCTTCAGCTAATATAAGTATAATTCAGCTAATTATTGAATTATATTTCAATTATTTATTAACTATATATAGGAAGGTAAGATATGGAAGATCATGTTGTGATTGTGGGAGCTGGAATTGCTGGTCTTTCTACTGCTTTAGGACTTCACAGGTGAGTTTTTCTCTCTCTTATATTTTCATGTTGTGAATTATGAAACTTTACTTTTGTTTGTTTTTTTAAGCCATATAGTTTTCATATGCAGATTGGGTATTCAATGCTTAGTTTTGGAGTCTTCGGATAATTTAAGGATCACTGGCTTTGCTTTAACTATATGGCCTAATGGTTGGAAGGCATTGGATGCCCTTGGAATTGGTGATTTCCTTAGGCAACAACATGATCCGCTTTATGGGTAATTGTGAATTTTAATGGTTTTGCTTCAAATCATTGTGAAATGGGAATGAGATTATCTTTGAATATTACCTTTTTTTTTTCAATCGCTTGCTTTCATGTTGTTTGTTTGTTATGCCAGGTTTGAACCTCAAATAAGAACTATAGTTTTTGTAGACTAGACAAAGACTATATGGGGGTGTTTTGGTTCACGGGATTGTGAATTCTGTGTTTGGTACATGAGTTTATACACGATAGAAACCTTTGTTTATGATGAAAAGATTAAAAATTATTTTAACACGTGTATTGTACGAACACGTGAAATTAATAAACTTGCAAAACAAACGTTCGCTATATGTGTGAAAGGTTTGGTTATATTCTTTATCTATTATTCGACACTTTCATTTAGAGTCCCAAGTTGAAATAAATAATTCATTAGGGACTATATTGACATGAAATTGGTTCAAGAACAGAAAAGCTATGGGTTAGTCTTTTCTCTATGCTTCTGTAGTTTGCCTTGACATTTAGTAGTACATATTGAAATGTAGGATTGTCACCTCCTCGTTGATTTCAGGACTTAAAACATCGAATGCCAGTTCACGACCCGGTAAAATAGGTAAGTAGTAATCGGAAAGTAGACGTGATGATTTACAAGAAGATATGGCATATTTGGTTATTTAAAGTAAGGAAACAATATTATCTCATTGCGAAGATTAACTATATTTTGTTATTATATTTCAATTATTGAAATATAATTCAAATTCTGAAAATTTCACTAGTAAATTTGATTACTCGTTATTATTGTTCATATCGATATCATGTGTATTTCTGAATCATTCATGGATATGGAAGGGATTAGTTTTTTGGTCTATTAAACTCTCTAAAAGCATGTGTTCTTCATTTTTTCACTTTGGATTAATGATGTTTGAACATTTTTATCCTTACTTGCACTTTGGAAGCAAGTGGAACAACGGTTTTGTTGGTATGGTTAGTTGTTCAATGGCTTTTTATGGAGGTTTAGAAATTCTTGTGTATATTCTAGTTTTTGAAAAGCATCATTTGTAATATTGTACTCTAAATTTGTGACGTATTCTTGTTATATATTGTATATAAAGTTTGTGGGTTATTCTTGTAATGACCATGTATTTACTCTTTATTATGTTGATTGATCAATATAAGGTTCATGGGTATCAAAAAGTCACTAAAAGGTGATATTATTAAAATTATAATAGGTGACGGGTAAAACAGGTAAAACGGGTAAAACCTGCTTATGGGTAAAACGGGTCACCCATTCGAATGGGTGACGCTTTTTTGGCATCACCCATTCGAATGGGTGACGTTTTTTTGGCGTCACCCATTCGAATAGGTGACCCGTTTTTGACGTCACCCATTTGAATGGGTGACCCGTTTTTGACGTCACCCATTCGAATGGGTGACGTTTTTTTGGCGTCACCCATTCGAATAGGTGACGTTTTTTTGGCGTCACCCATTCGAATAGGTGACGCTTTTTTTAGACGTCACCTATTCGAATAGGTGACACTGCCATAGGTGACGCCCAGAAAAGCGTCACCTATTTGAATAGGTGACGCCAAAAAAACGTCACCTATTCCAAAATTTCTTATAGTGTAAGTTCATAATCAGCCTCACCTTCTTCCAGCAGCTTTTAAGAGTCATAATGTGATCAAAAACATGATTTAAACATCATATAAAGATCCATAAGAACCCACAAATTAGTTTTTATGATAAGGGAAACAAACTAGTCTACTTGAATGCTCTTAATTCCAAAGTTTTACATATTTATTTTGAAATTTCTGCACTTTATAATCAGCCCAAAACAACTTTAAACATGCTTAATAGCGTCTCCAAAACACCCAAAATAAGAAGTATAATACCTTTTAATGAAAAAGAAAACAAATCACAATACTACTAAACGTTTATTAATTTCTACTCACCTTAATTCTTGATATTTCAAGAATACAGATCTTCTTTCCAAGAACTTCCACTACCTGATACAAACATCTAATTAATTAAAAAGCTATCCTAAAACATAAAATTAACTATACAGAACGACAACAAATGACGTGAGGCAACACGGTTAGGAAAACAAGCAAAACAGGCCCCCCTAATGAGGCAGCAGCAGCCAAGGCTGCTGCTGCTACCTCTTTTTGTAGAGGCGGCGGCCTTTTGGCGGTGATCCAGGGTCTCAACAGTGATATAAATACTTGGTAAAAGGGCGTTTTAAGAAAAAGAACAGGTTAAGTGTGACGACATGACTCCTTTTAAGTCATTTAAAATCAGAATGTAGCGGAAGTGTAACGTCCCGTTATTTTGAAGTGAAATTTTTATTTTATTTTATTTATTTATTTATTTATTTCAATTCAAGTATTTAATTTAATTATTATTTTGTAATTTCGATATTAGTACTTAATTTTGCCCGAAATTCATTTTAATCGTTTTAATGTTTATTTTTCGTTTCGGTGACATTAATAATTATTAATAGGCCAATTAATAATTATTAATCACCTTTAGATTTATTTAAGAGCATCGGGTTTCGATTCGTAAGTCAAAAGTCATGAAAGGACGCAACCGTCATTTCCAAATTTCCTAAATATCTAAACACTATTCATAATCTTCTTTAAATAATCATATTGACCAAAAGTCTTCATTTTCATCCATTTTTCTCTCCAAACCCGAGCAACAAGAGGAAGAAAAGAGAAGAGGAAGAAAGTGTCGCCCCGGCTTCGTTTCTTGACCGTTTTACGTGATTTCGGATGCGTTGGAAAGCTCTCGCCGAGACCTTTCTACCCTTCCACTCTTGGAACGTTTCCAACTCTCTAAGGTAAGCCCTAGATTTCGAATTCTCATTGAACTTCCATGCAAATTGATTCAAGCTTTTGTGTTCTTGGCCAAAACTCTCATCCCCTTCAACCTTTGTTGATGAATGTTGATGGAAAACATATTGTGTAACTATTACTTGATTTCCCATAACCCTAAAACCGAGTTTCAGTCGAAACCCTTTCCGTTTGAAATTTACCTTTTGGGATTTGAATTTGGGTTATAGATTAATGAATAAATGTTTATTTAAGTTTAATTCGGGAAAGGGATTAATGTTCAAAAACCCTAATTATCGATACTCATTGAAATTGGGATTATCGAATTTGCTTAAAAACAACTCAAAATGTATTTAAATTGCCAAAAAGTCGAAAAACCAAACCCGAGACCCATTTCATGGGAGGACCGAGAGCCTCCATGTGGGGGAGTTTGATGGATTTTCGTCATTTTGTATGTTTAGTGATTGTTTAATCGTTAATTGGTAATTTATTTAAATTTTGAGTTATAATTTCAATTGTAGGTGTTTTTGAACTTTGCTTGATCGCTCTATCGGAGGTTGAGAGCGAGTTCTCCTCTTACAAAGGTGAGAATAGTTAGAATTTAAAGTAACTATAGAAAGCGAATAAGTGCGATGATTTGTAGAATCGGAAACTAAGATTAGAATCCAATCTAAGATTAGAGGGAGTGAGTTAGTGCCTTAGGATTTGAGTTAATCCTTTAGGCGAGAAACTTAGGATTTCTCGATGAAAGCCTCGAATCTTAGAAGATTCTAAGTTAGATTAGTTTCGGAGTTAGAATGAATCATTGGAAGTTAAAGGATCCAAGACTTTGATAAAGAACGGTTAATAGAACCTCGGATCATTGGAAGTTTAGAATCCTTGAAGGTTTAGGTTAATCGTTATGTTTTGATTCTTTACTTTATTTAGCGGAGTTCAATCGATATATCGTTCGTCCGAAATTTTATCTATTTTTACTTATGTCCTTTACTTTATGTCTTCACTTTTGCTCATTTACTTTATGCATGTATCGGTTACTTTATCATTTACATTTACATTATTTACTTATGCAAGCATATGTAAGCATATGCATAACATCTCGCATTATTGAAAAGAAAAGAAGGTGAGAAAGAAAAACGAAAGGTTAATGGTGGAATACGAGAAAGTCCACATTTCCTCCATGCATAAGTACTGGTGGGATATGTTAATTTGCCCACACTACTTCCATGCATAAGTACTGGTGGGATATGTTAATTTGCCCACACTACTTCCATGCATAAGTACTGGTGGGATATGTTAATTTGCCCACACTACTTCCATACATAAGTACTAGTGGAATACGATAATTGTCCACACTACTTCATACATAAGGATAAGGGTGGATTGTATGTAAAAATCCACATTACCTTCATTTCATGCATAAATGGCGAATGCGTATCCTACGGGATGTACTCATTACTTTTATTCATATGATAGATGAGAAAGAGAGTCGAGATGTTATAATTATGCAAAGTTTATTTATTTTTCTCATTTATGTTATAACAAGTTTATGGATGAACAATTAGACTAAGTGTGCTAATTAATATCGTCCTTTGGGAGAATAAGAATTTGAAGTAAACCTTATATATAGTATAAGGTATATATGGAAAATGAGATATAAATGTTATATGCATTTACGAAACCATACGAGGAATATTTGGAATGTAGTTCCACAATATTATTGGAGAATTGGTAAGTAAAGTGGAACACTTTGTTATAAACTCTTTGAATGGATGGATAGCAAAGAGTAAGTATGTTCATGGACTCAAATCGAAATGCGAGTTTGAGGTCTATTCTTACTTTTTATTCTTATTATTCTCACTGGGCTTAGTTTGTTAGCTCATGATATTACAAACATTTCAGGTAATGTTTGGGATCGTGGAAGAGGAGCTGGTGCGCGCTTGATCGAGAGAATGACGACTTTGAGATGGACTATGTGTTATGTAAAATTCCATGTACATGGTCTTGTGAAATTTATATCATTTTGATGATTTGTACTTTGTAATTAGCTCATAAGAGCTTATTGTCGTTGTTTTATGATTATGATCATTTTGAACTCCTGGATAGGAACTTAATGTTCCTTGTGTATTTTAGATTTTGAAATTAAGATGTAAACAGGTTTTGACCAGCAAATTTTCAAACATAATCACGCCAATTTTTCTTAAAATAAAAGACTTCTGCTGTGTATTCTAATTTAAATTATTTAAAATGTCGGGTCGTCACAGGAAGTCTTAGTAATTTAAAAAAAAGGCATGGATACGTTTAAAATTTGAACTATCCAAAACCTGTTTATATTTTTCACAATCAGAGAAATAAAAAAGACAAGGAAATGATCAATCCCTGAAGTAATGTTCAAAGGAGTTTCAGAATTATAAAAGTATAAAACCAAAAAGCTCTCGTAAGCTTATATACAAACGTACATCAAAAGATGAAAGACATAAAGTAATCATTAGTCCAAGGACTATACACTTTCTCTAGTCCATCTAACCATCATCGTCACCAAGATCAATTAGCACCAGCTCCTCTCCCTTGACCTCAACCACGGTCAATACCTGAAAAATTGTAATATCATGAGTTAAAACCCAGTGAAGATAAACGAAAAATAAAGTAACATTAGACTCCAAACCAATATCCGGATTTGTGTCCAAAAACTTACTTACTCTTTGATACCCATTCATTCAAAGGGGTTCACATCAAATATTAAAATTTCCCATTTCATGATCTTCCAAAGGGACAAGAACTAGATCTCGAGCATAACAAAGTAGTATATTTCAATATAGAAATCAATCTTGTATACCTTTCTATATAGCACTCGAGCTATTTTCTCTATTGCAACTTAGACTATACATAACATTTCTATATAGCAACTTATGCTATCATAACATTTCATTTCTTTTCTCTATAGCAACTTAGGTTATACATAAGGTTTATATTCTTTTATCTTTAATAATTAATGCTAAGCTCACTCGTTCTTAACATATTCAAACAAGATAACTCGCGATTAATGTCGATAATGTTAGGAATGGTATCCTAGAACTTGTAATTATTTAATAAAAATAATTTATTTCGAATAAATTGAATAAATAAACATAAGTTCTTTATTATTTATATTGATTCAATTGAAGATATTAGGAATATATGGATGTTAGGAATGGTGTCCTAGAACTTGTAATTATTTAATAATAATAATTTATTAAGAATAAATTAAATAAATAAACATAAGTTCTTTATATTATCTAGATTGACTCAATTAAAGATATTAGGAATATATGGAAATATATAAATATCAAACATTCAAATAGTAAACCCTAAGTTACTCTTATGAAATCACGACTTAGTATGTGAGTCATACGAGAGGATTAAAGTCGAGATGAGTAACTTAAAAGTGTCTACAGTAAATGGATAACGTTTGGGAACCTTATCCTGGTAACACTGTTGATAGCTTCGCATTTTGTTTATAGACAAATGATCTAATCCTGATCATTCATGTGGGAGACATGAAATAGAAGTATCATATGCAATGTTGATTGTATAAGACAGGACCACGATGTTCGATCAAATTTCTCATTAGTACCGTTTACGAGAAATGATCGAATATCAAACTAAGTTTATCAACCGTGATAGATCTCAATCCTGAGTGAAATGCGGACTTCTATTTGTGGAGTTATGTTCTTTGATTCACATAGTTGAGAGCGATCTGTAGGAACGCTCAATACACTCCTGTTTTGGGAACATGACTAGATAAGTAGCTGGGAACTCATTTTCACGAGATGGAATTCATAACTTTCCTATAAATTAACGGTATCAGTGCGATACCTAAATATTTTAGGAACTTTAGGAAACTCCCTTGATGTCTTGATTCGAGACATGAACAAGTGGCGCCACGACTTCTATTGATCACAGAAGTACCTTATCTCTAGTTCGACTAAAGATAAAGTTCATTGGAGAATCAGCGGGAACACAAGGATAAAGCGGTAATTGCAGGGGTAAAACGGTAAATTTACCCGCCTGTAATTATGAGGGTTCCACGTGAAGGATTATATCACAGATATAAATAAAGATAAATTAAATGGACATAACTCATCTATAGTGAGGGGAGTTCAGCTATGAATCTATAGTGGAATTATTCATAGTTAGATAATAAGTAATTAACTGATTATGAGTTAATCAATTAATTGACTAATTATTAAGCCCATGATCTATAGGTCCATCGGGTCCCTATGCTAGCCCAAATATCGTAGTCGCGAAATCAAGTAGAAGAAATGGAAATTTTAAGTAAAGTGAATTATTTAAAATAGACAATATTAATTGTTTAAATATTGAGTATATTTAAACGGTAATTAATATAAACATTATTAATTGTTTAAATAATGAGTTTATTTATACATGAAATTAATAATGAAATATTATTAATTATACATTATTAATTATTTAAATATTGAGTATATTTAAATGATAATTAATAATTTGAAATTAATTAACAATTATTAATTGTTTAAATAATTAATTATATTTAAACGGAAATTATTAATTGAAATTAATTAAATTAATAATAAAATATTGTCAATAAAATTATTAATTAAATAATGAGTTTATTTAATGGAAATTAATAATTATAATATTTATTATTAATTATTTAAATAATGAAAATTATTTAAATGGAAATTAATAATTAAATATAAATTTGATAATATTTAGTCAGGAGAAAATATTAATTGTTTAAATAAAATATTTTATTTAAATAATAAATAAATTAATTAAGTTGGACTTATTAATTTAAGAGAGAATTTCAAGCCCAATTGGATTAATGAACCCAATTGGAATTGGCCCAAAATAATTAATTAAATAAATTAGAATTATTTATTAATTATTAAAGCCAATTTTCGGCTATACATGTATTTTGGGAGAGATAATTGCTTGAATTATATCCTAAAATAATTACATAGATTTATTTACCCAAGATAAATAAAATAAAGAAAATAAAATAATCTTCTATTTATCTATGGCATTTTCGAAATTGCAAGATAAAGGAAAGAGATAATGTTTTATTTTTTTTGTATTTATCTCTATAGATTAATCCTAATGTGATTAGGATTCCTATTTTCCTATAAATAGGAGGGTTGAGTTATTCATAAATCACACAATTCAATTCCATAGAAAGTTGGAACTCTCTCTTCCTCCTCTCCCCCTCATTGCCGATTTTCCCTTGGTATAATTGGGAAGAAAATATTTTTCTTCTTCCCAATTTCTTCTTAAGTTCGATCCCACAATCGGGTTTCGTTTGATCGATCGGGATATAGCATAGAAGATCCGGTGTTGCTGAGGATTTGATGCTGTAAAGAAACCTCCAACCGATTCTCCATTAATTACTCAATGTAAGTAAACCGGTTTTAATTTTCAAAAATAAAGCATGAATCTACATGTTCTTCATGTTTATATCACAATTTGCATGATATTAATAGATCCTAAATTAAGTGTTAATTTGTGTTACTAAATAAATTCCGCTAATTTAGTAAATCATCCCTTCAATGGAAATATATAAATATCAAACATTCAAATAGTAAAACCCTAAATCACTCTTATGAAATCACGACTTAGTATGTGAGTCATACGAGAGGATTAAAGTCGAGATGAGTAACTTAAAGTGTCTACATTTGGGAGCCTTATCATGGTAACACTGTTGATAGCTTCGCATTTTGTTTATAGACAAATGATCTAATCCTGATCATTCATGTGGGAGACATGAAATATAGTATCATATACAATGCTGATTGTATAAGACAGGACCATGATGTTCGATCAAATTTCTTATTAGTACCGTTTACGAGAAATGATCGAATATCAAACTAAGTTTATCAACCGTGATAGATCTCAATCCTGAGTGAAATGCAGACTCTTATTTATGAAGTTATGTTCTTTGATTCACATGGTTGGGAGCAATCTGTAAGAACGCTCAATACACTCCTGTTTTGGGAACATGGCTAGATAAGTAGCTGGGAACTCATTTACACGAGATGGAATTCATAACTTTCCTAAAGAATTAACGGTATCAGTGCGATACCTAAACATTCTAGGAACTTTAGGAAGCTCCCTTGATGTACTGATTCGAGACATGAAAAAGTGGCGCTACGACTTCTATTGATCACAAAAGTATATTATCCATAGTTCGACTAAAGATAATGTTCATTGGAGAATCAGCGGAAACACAAGGATAAAGCGATAATTACAGGGGCAAAACGGTAAATCTTATCCATCTGTAATTATGAGTGTTCCACGTGAAGGATAATATCACAGATATAAATAATGATAAACTAAATGGACAATAACTCATATATAATGAGGGGAGTTCAGCTATGAATCTACAGTGAAATTATTCATAGTTGGATAATAAGTAATTAACTGATTATGTGTTAATCACTAAATTGACTAATTATTAAGCCCATGATCTATAGGTCCATCGGGTCCCTATGCTAGCCCAAATATCGTAGTCGCAGAATCAAGTAGAAGAAATGGAAAGTTTAAGTAAAGTGAATTACTTAAATAGGCAATATTAATTGTTTAAATATTGAGTATATTTAAACGATAATTAATATAAACATTATTAATTGTTTAAATAATGAGTTTATTTAAACAGAAAATTAATAATGAAATATTATTAATTAGACATTATTAATTATTTAAATAATGAGTATATTTAAATGGTAATTAATAATTTGAAATTAATTGACAATTATTAATTGTTTAAATAATTAATTTTATTTGAACGGAAATTAATAATTAAAATTAATTAATTAATAATAAAATATTATTAATAAAGTTATTAATTAAATAATGAGTTTATTTAATGGAAATTAATAATTAAAATATTTATTATTAATTATTTAAATAATGAAAATTATTTAAATGGAAATTAATAATTAAATATAATTTGATATATTTAGTCGGAAGAAAATATTAATATTATTAATTGTTTAAATAAAATATTTTATTTAAATGGTAATTAATAAATTAATTAATTAAGTTGGACTTATTAATTTAAGAGAGAGTTTCAAGCCCAATTGGATGAATGAACCCAATTGAAATTGGCCCAAAATAAGTAATTAAATAAATTTGATTTATTAATTATTAATTATTAATTTTGGCCATCATAGATAATTTGTAGGAGATAATTATTTGAATTATACCCTATAATAATTATATAGATTTATTTACCTAAGATAAATAAAATAAAGAAAAGAAAATATTCTCTTATTTATCTATGGCATTTTAGAAATACCAAGATAAAGGAAATAGATAATTCTTTTTTCTTTTTGTATTTATCTCCATGGATTAATCCTAATGTGATTAGGATTCCTATTTTCCTATAAATAGGAGGCTTTGGTCATTCATAAATCACACAATTCAATTCATAGAAATTGAGAATTCTCTCCTCCTCTCTCCCCCATAGCCATTGCCGATTTTCCTATAGATTTGGGAAGAAAAATATTTTTTCTTCTTCCCAATTTCTTCTTAAGTTTGATCCCACAATCGTGTTTCATCGATCGGGATATAGCGTAGAAGATCCAGTGTTGCTGAGGATTTGATGCTGTAAAGAAACCTCCAACCGATTCTCCATATTTTACTCAATGCACTACCAAAAAACTGTCAAAATGCGACCATAAATTTGCGACCAAACAAAAGTGGTAGTTTTTTGGTGACCACCTGGTCACTTAGGGTCACTTTTTTTTAAGGTTGACTCTAAGTGACCATTTGGTCACTTTTTTTGTGACCATGTTGCGACCAAAAGCAGAAGTAGTCATAAAAAATGGTGCGAAATAAGCGACCAATTGGTCACCTAAAAAAAAGACCAACTGGTCGTATTTTTGTGACTAAAATATGACTTGGTAGCAAAAATGACGCGTAATTTTGGAGGGAAAAAAGCTACCAAGTGGTCACAATTAAAAGTGACTAACTGGTCACAATTTTTGTGACCTTTATTGAGCAGTGGTAGCTTAAAATTGGATGGAAAAAGCTACCAAGTGGTCACAATTATAAGTGACTAAATGGTCGCAATTTTGGTGACCTTTATTGAGCAGTGATAGCTTAAAAATTTGGCGGGAATTAAGCTACCACGTGGTCACATTAGGAAGTGACCAGATGGTCGCAAATGCTGTGATTTTATGTGACCAGTAATATATAAATAATTTGGTGGGATAAAAGCTACCAAGTGGTCACCCCAAAAAGTGACCATGAGGTCGTAAATTCTGACTTGATGTGACCCGGGGAAGTGAGGAAAATGACGGGAAATTTTGGCGAGAAAATGCGATCAGATGGTAGCAAAAATACTACCATCTGGTCGCAAATGAGCAGAAGAGTCCATTATAAAAACCCCTCCACCCATTGTTTGATAGCATTAAGAAAAAAGAAAATGTGAGAGTGGATGTATGTTCGTTTGATAGACGGGTATTTGAACGATGAGTTCGTGGCCGGGGTTGAACAGTTTGTTGAGTTTTGCATGACAACTGTCTATTATGAAAAGTATGGTGGAAAGCTACGTTCCCCGTGCAGGAAATGCGACAATAGGAGAATCATACCGGTTGCAAAGTTGAAGGTGCATCTTTATAGTAGGGGGTTTGTGCAGAATTATTATCAATGGGTGTTTCAGGGGGAAACACAGGAAATGTTCGACGCTGCATTACAGGAATCGAGACGATACGAAGGTAGCAGCTTGAATGTAGAGGTTGTTGACGAAGAACGGAATGATGAACAACAGTATAGTCAGATGCAGCAAATGATACTTGATGGTGCGAGGTATGGGGGCAATGAAAATTTCCGTGAAAGTTTAAACGAGACGAAGATGAACGGGTTGTAGAAGAGGAAATGAATCTGGAAGCACGTAAAATGCACAAGATGCTAAAGACAGCCAGCCGACCATTGTACGATGGGTGTGAGGTAAGTCAACTTGCTGCTGCTACAGAACTTTTAAATATAAAGGCGCAGTACAACATACCTGGTAGAGGATTTGATGCGATTGCATCGTGGTTTTGTCGATGCGCTTTAGAAGAAAATAATATGCCCCTCAGTTTGTACGACACGAAAAAACTAGTGGAGGGACTTGGATTACCCGTGGAGAAAATAGATTCGTGTCAATACGGATGCATGATTTACTGGGATGTGGATGAGGACCTGCATCATTGCAAATTCTGTTTTCTTCCAAGATACAAACAAGGGAAACACAGCCTGATTCCGAACGCCCGCATGTTCTATTTACCACTGACCCCACGTCTGCAACGGTTGTATGCATCGGATGTGACAGCCTCGCACATGAGATGGCATCACGAGCATTCATAGGATGAAGGTGTTATGAGACATCCCTTAGATGCTGCGGTATGGAAGCATTTAAATAATTGTCATCCGGACGTTGCACAAGATCCGAGAAACGTCAGATTGGGCTTATGCATGGATCGCTTTAACCCGTTCGAGGCATCAGGGGCACAATATTCAGTTTGGCCAGTCATGGTAACCCCGTATAACTTGCCTCCTTCGATGTGCATACGAGACCCAGTGATTTTTCTAACGGTGATCGTACCTGGGCCGAAAAGTCCAAAACAGAAACTGGATGTGTATTTGCAACCACTTATTGCAGAGTTGAAAAGGTTGTCGACTGACGGTGTTATGACGTACGACATTTTGAAGAAACAAAATTTCTTGATGCGCGCCGCATTAATCTAGACGATCAGTGACTTCGCTGCGTATTCAATGTTGTCAGGTATGTTGATCTTTAATTGCTTTCATATACATTTTTGAGTCTGTGTTTAGCTTTTGTTATTGCTTTCCTTAGTCAGTGTAGTTAATTGTGTGAACCTCAATCTCCTCCTCTTAAAGGATGGAGTACGGCGGGGACATATGCATGTCCATATTGCATGCTAGACACAAATGCATTTTATCTCAGAAACAGTCGGAAAACTTGTTGGTTTGATTGTCACCGTCGATTTTTGCCATTGAATCACACTTTCCGTTCAAACGGCAGTGACTGGAAGAAGGGTCGACGAGTAAGAAAACAAACCCCCATGACCATGTATAGTGGAAGACAGATTGTTCACGGTATAGATGCTATAGGGATGCAGAAGATTACAGTGGAAGGTGTATAGAGTGCAAACAATGCGGCTGGGAAAAACACGGGTTGGAAGAAACGAAGTATTTTTTGGGATCTACCGTATTGGGAAGATCTACTGATTAGATACAATCTGGATGTAATGCATATCGAGAAGAATTTCTTCGACAACATTTTCAATACGATTTTGAACGTTCCGGGAAAAACGAAGGACAATCTGAAGGCACGTTATGATATACGGGAGATATGTGACCGTCCTGAGTTGGAGCCTGACGACAATGATAATTACGCAAAGGCAAAGTACATGTTGACGACAGATGAAAAGAAAACATTATTTGAGTGGATCAAATCCATCAAGTTCCCGGACGGATACGTTTCGAATTTGAGTCGGTGTATAGACAGTCAAAAACATATCATGTTCGGGATGAAAAGCCACGACTATCATATATCATGCAAAGATTGATGCCCGTCACGTTCAGACCGTTCTTAGAGAATAGACATTGGGAGCCGCTTGCCCAGTTGATTTTTTTTTTCAGGGACTTGACATGTACAGAGCTAATGGAAGCTACTGTCGCTTCAATGAGTTCAGAGATTGCCATTATTATTTGTAAGTTGGAGCGAATGTTCCCACCTGCCTTTTTTTGACTCCATGGAGCATCTTCCATACGAGGCATTCTTAGGAGGTCCCGTACATTACCGCTGGATGTACCCATTTGAAAGGTAAGCACATTTATTTTGTAATGTACGCGTATAAATTAGTAAAGTGATCGAATTTAAATTATGTTTTGTACCCACAGGTACTTACGTCGGTTGAAAAAGATGGTTGGAAATAGATCACGAGTAGAAGGATCTATCTGTAGTATGTACCTGATGTAAGAGACTACCACATTTTGTTCATACTACTTTGATCAACACATTGCAGAGCAGTTTCGACCAGCGAAACGAAACATTGTCAAAAATTTACTTGAAGGTGTTGACATAAACGACTTGCCGATTTTTACGGAACCTGGCATGACAGTTGGAAGATCAGTGCGTAGGCCGTTGACCGATTCTGAGTATCACGTAATGCAGACATACGTGTTATGCAATTGCGTAGAGATCGAGCCTTACATAGAGTGAGTTTGTAACTTAACATTATTTCATCGCATAAACAAACTATTTGCTAACTATTTTTGTAACATACAGATTATTTCTAAACGTATACGTTTGAATGACACGAGTTGGTCTTACAGACGCTGAGGAGGGGTCAATAATCGACAAAGAGTTTCGTTCTTGGTTCAGTGCATACATGAGTTATTTTAAATTGTCAAAAAAATCGTTGCATTATGTTGAAAAAATTACTATCTTCCTAACATTACTGTATGTGGACAATGACAAAGGTTGAGTCCCCTACATTACCGGTGGATGATCCTCGCATCATTTCTTTGGCAAAGGGACCTGGACGGATACCAAGGTCGTATGGTGGATACATCGGTAACGATTACAGATTTCAAATGAAGGCCCATCAGTGAACAGGGCAACAAACAACAGTGGTGTTTGCATCAAAGGTCACGTGTTCGGCACAAATGAAGACGATTACTTCGGAGTAATCGATGAGATTCTTGAGATTCAATACGCAAGTTCGACGCTAAAATGCATTGTTCTGTTCAACTGCACTTGGTTCGAGACAATCAGACGAGGCGGAGTCCGTAAGATTGATCATTTACAAATCGTTGAGGTAAACAAGTCTAAGCATATGCGCACCGCTGATAGGTTTGTCCTGGCTTCACAGGCGATTCAAGTTTATTACCTGAACCATCCGATTAATAGACGAGATCTGACAGATTGGTTAGTTGTTTGTAAAGTTAAACCACGCCAGGTAGAAGAAAACTTGTCCGAGAAAGACGACCATGTAGAGGAAGCTGTTGCTTTTCAAGAAGATGAGATAAGATGTTGTGCAATCGACGATGGTTAGAATGCAAGTATTGTTCATCCTTTGAACGATGGAACGATAACATTGCATGATGATGATGATGATACAAATGCTTCCACTTCTCACGCACATGACATTGATGCTGAATTTATTCGAGACGATGAATCCGATGAATAAACAGAAGAAGAAGAAGAAGAATACTTTATGTGACGGACTTCTTGGAGACGATGATGAATGAGACATTTCGTAACTTGATTATTCACTGTGTATGTGTTTATTAAAACTATTTCTTTAATGAATGATTAAAAAATATATATATTAATATTTGCGACCATGTGGTCACAATTTAACACACAAGGTGACCACATGGTAGTAATTTAGAAGGGAAAGGCGACTAGTTGGTCGCATTTTTGGAAAAGTATTATTATATTTTTCAAAAAATATAAGTGACATTACGACCATATGGTCGCAAATCTGAGCGGTAAATTTAAATTTTCATGAAATTTATGGTGGTGAATTTTAAAATTACGACCGTCTGGTCGTAATTTTTGGCGGTGAATTTCATAATTACGACCAGATGGTCGCAATTGTTGATGGGACTCGTGATATGACAGCTGTTCTGGATAATGGTAAATGGGTGACCAAATGGTCGCTTTTTCAATAAATGCTACCAGATGGTTGCAAATATCTCTAAAAATGCGACCATGTGGTCGTAATTTCCCTAGCACGCGCGACCTTTCGTTTCTGGTCATGATTACATATTTGCGACCATTTGGTCGCAAAATCTGATTTAAATTCATATCAGTTTCCTTCCCCCGTTTCCTTTTCCTTACCTTTCTCTTTTTCTTTCTCTTTTTTCTTTCTTTTCTCTCTTTCCCCCGTTCCGTTCCCCGTTTTTTTTTCCCCGTTCCCATTCCCCGTTCCTACTCTAAACCTAAAAACCCTAAACCTCCAATCCCGGTTTCTATTACGAGGTTAGTTTTCGTATACATTTTAAGTTTTAAGTTAGTTTTAGTTTATGTTTAAATTTAGTTTACTTAGTTTTAATTAATTAGTTTAGTTTAATTTTGTTAATTTCATTAATTGTAGTTTAATGAATCTAATTTTGTGTAATTAATTACTTAGTTTACTTTAGTTTAATTCATCTAATTTTAGTTTACTTTAATTAATTAATTAGTTTAGTTTAATGTTGTTAATTTCATTAATTTTAGTTTAATTAATGTAATTTAGTTTAATTAAGTACTTAGTTTACTTAAGGCTAATTAATCTAATTTCGTTTACTTTAATTAATTAATAAATTTTAGTTCAATTAATCTAATTTTAATTTAGTTTAATTTAATTAATTAGTTTAGTTAAGTTTAGTTTTTATTAATTAATGTTAGTTAAATTTAATTAATTTTAGTTTAATTTAATCTAATAGTTGAAATCTTCATTACTTAGTTTACTTTAATTAATTACTTAGTTCACTTGAGCTAATTTTAGTTTACTTTAATTTAATTAATTAGTTTAGTTTATTTTAGTTTTAATTAATTAATGTTAGTTTAATTTAATTAATTTTAGTTCAATTAATCTAATTTAGTTTAATTCTTCATTACTTAATTTACTTTAATTTAATTAATTTTAGTTTAATTCTTCACTACTTAGTTTACTTTAATTACTTCATTTTAGTTCAATTAATCTAATTTTAATTTACTTTGATTCAAATTAATTAATTAGTTTATTTTAAATTATTTACTTAATTTATGTTAGTTTAATTTACATTAATTAATTAATTTAATTTAGATTATTTCATTAATTAATTAATTAAATTTATTTCAATATTTTAGTTACGTAATTAATATTAAATTAGTTTAGTTTGGTTGTAGGATTATGACGGGCAGACGACGTCCTCCCCAGTCAGACAAGCCTGACAACGCGAGTGACGAGGCGTCTCCGCAGACGCCTACTGCCGCTGCCCCTGATGCGGATCTGACTATAGAGGAGTTGGACAACATCCTCTTTGGTTACGAGCCGGGACTTGCTGCCACGCTTGATGATGCAGTCCCTCAGACCCAATTTGCGACACCACGATTGCCGCAGGACTCCCTGGCCAAGACTCCCGGGTTAGTATCAGGGTCTGCGTCAGGGTCTGCGTCAGGGTCTGCATCAGGGTCGGATCCAACTGGCCCCTCCACTTCATGCACACAGCCTCCTCGGGCCGAAGACTCTACCCTTCGGATTGAAGGGGATACGTAAGTAATTTTGTTTATTGTTTTAATTACTTAATTTTTAAACCTTTAAACTTTGTTAAAAGTGTTTTTTTTTCTGTTAACTAATTGTTTCTAATATCACAATATTTTTATGTTTTTGCAGAGTACAGCCGCATACAACCGTTTCAAAACGGTTTCGCGACGTCCTCCAGAGTATGCCTCTACCCAGCGACCTTCGCTGGCAGAAGATTTCGACGACGGAAAAACGTTGGATGTACGACAATTGGAAGGTAAAAAACATCATTTATTTTTATAATTAATTAATTTTGAAATTTATAGAAATAAATTTATTACTTTAACAATTTTTTATTTCAATTTTTTCAGGGCAAGTTTCCTGTTATCGATCCCGATATCACGGACGGTAGATTGTTCCCCCTATGGGACAATCACTTCCGGGATCGATTCAAGGACCTCATGTACCGGGCGCGCAGAAAGCAAGCAGCAAACAGCCCTGTGTGGATGAGCCCGGAGGACCACAAGCGGCTTGTCGCGAGCTTGAGCACTCCTGAGGGCATGGCAGTGTCAAGGAGCAATAAGCCAACCGCGCGAAGAATCCCACCAAACACACTGCCGGGGCCCGGACCCACGACGAGCACCATCGTTGTGACGACCCGTCACTTTTAAATAAATTAAATTCAGAGAAAACAGCGGAAGTCTTTTATTTTTAGAAAATTTTGCGTGGTTTTGTTTGAAAGTTGGCATGCCGAAAACCTATTTACATCCTAATTTTTTCAATCTAATAAATTCACATGGACTTTAAGTCCCAAATCAGGAGTTCAAATAATTCATATCATAAAAGCATCGACAAAAGCTCTTATGAGCTAAATACAACATCAAAGTTTTAAAATTCATCAAAATAAAGATATAAACTTTACAACAAAAATGTCCATCTCGAGGTCAGCATCCCTCGATCACGCAGCACCACCTCCTCTCCCTCGACCTCTGGCCAAGTGTGACGACCCGTCATTTTTAAATAATTTAAATTCAGAGAAAACAGCGGAAGTCTTTTAATTTACGAAAAATTGGCGTGGTTTTGTTTGAAAATTGGCATGCCGAAAACCTGTTTACATCCTAATTTTTCAAATCTAACAAAATCTCATGGACTTTAAGTCCAAATCAGGAGTTCAAATATATAATATCATAAAACATCAACATTAGGCTCTTAGGAGCCAAATACAAAGTACAATTCCTTAAAATTCATCAAAATAAGACATAAACTTTACCATCCATTAGTCCATCTCGAGGTCAGCATCCCTCGATCACGCAGCACCACCTCCTCTTCCTCGACCTCTAGCCAAGGCATTACCTGAAATTGGTTGTAATATCATGAGCTAACAAACTAAGCCCAGTGAGAATAATAAGCATAAAAAGTAAAGATAGACCTCAAACTCGCATTTCGATTTGTGTCCAAGTAATCTGACACTAACTTTCCTAGAATTCTCCAAAGTCTAGGTCATTTTATTTTATATTTTCTAATTGATGATACTAACTAGCACACTTGGTCTAATTATTCATCCAATAACTTGTCATAACATGAGTAAGAAAAGTAAATCAATAAACTTTGTATAATTATAACATCTCGATTCTCTTTCTCGTCTATCATATGCATAAAAGTAATGAGTACATTCCGGTAGGATACACATTCGCCATTTATGCATGGAATGAAGGTAATGTGGATTTTTACATACTATCCACCCTTATCCTTATGTATGAAGTAGTGTGGACAATTATCGTATTCCACCAGACTTATGTATAAAAGTAGTGTGGGCAATTATCATGTCCCACCAGTACTTATGTATGAAAGTAGTGTGGGCAATTATCATGTCCCACCAGTACTTATGCATGAAAGTAGTGTGGGCAATTATCATGTCCCACCAGTACTTATGCATGAAAGTAGTGTGGACTTTCTCATATTCCACCATTAACCTTTCGTTTTTCTTTCTCACTTACTTTTCTTTTCGATAATGCGAGATGTTATGCATATGCTTGCATATGCTTGCAAAAGTAGATAAAATAAACGTAATTGATGAAATAACTAAAATATGCATAAAGTAAATGAGTAAAGTAAAGACATAAAGTAAAGGACAGATAAGAATTCTCGAACGAACGATTTATAAATCGAACTCCCGTATCATTAATAATAAAAGTAAGAACATAACATAACGATTAACCTAAACCTCCAAGGATTCTAAACTTCCAGTAATCCGAGGTTTTATTAACCGTTCTAAAAACAAACTTTGATCTTTTGACTTCTAATGATCCAATCTTAGTTCAAATCGAATCTAACTTAGAATCTTCTAAGATTCAAAGTCTCTATCGAGAACTTCTAAGTTCTCACTTAAAGGATTAACTCTTAATCCTAAGGGCACTAACTCACATCCTTCTAATCTTAGATTCGGATTCTAATCTTAGTTCCAAACTCTTCAAACCATCATACTTGTCCGATTTCTATAATTACTTTAAATACTAACTATTCTCACCTTAATAAAAGTGAAGACTTTGCTCCTAAACACCGAAAGAGCAATCAACCACGTGGTTCGAAAACACCTACAAACGAATTATATCATACAATCAATAACTTCACCAACTATCGATCAAACAACTACTAAACATAAAAAGCAACAAAAACCCAACTAAACCCACAAAGAGGCCCACGGCCCTATCATCAAAAATGAGTCTCGGGTTTGGTTTTCCGGCTTTTTGGCAATTTAAATACATTTTGAGTTGGTTTTAAGTAAATTCGATAATCCCGATTTCAATGGGTATCGATAAATAGGGTTTTCGAACATTAATCCCTTTCCCGAATTGAGTTCAAATAAACATTTATTCAATAATTTCTAATCCATTTTCAATCCCAAAAGGGTAAATTTCAAACGGAAAGGGTTTCGACTGAAACTCGGTTTTAGGGTTATGGAATAGTTTCCAAAAACACTTAAAACTACTCCCGAATTGACAAACACCGAGTTCCACGGCAAGAAATCGAAAGAAGACAAGTAAAACTCCATTAAAACACTATTTGGAGTTAGGGTTTGAAACTTCACTTACCGAGAACTCCTAGGATCTCGAGAGAAACGGACGATGGGTAGATGGGAAATGATCCTTGACCCGAGGCCTTTCCGAAATATCTAAGCTTGAGTCGATCCGTCAAGAAACGAACAAAATCGAATTTTTCTCTTCCTCTTCTTGGAGCTCACGGGTGGGAAGGAAGAAATGAGAGCTTTTTGGTCAACTTTTGGTCAAATGGGATATTTAAAGAAGATGAAGCAATAGTGATTTTAGATATTTTGCAAATTGGGTAATTACAACTTTGCCCTTTTATGACTTTTGGCTTAAAACGAATCCCGAACATCTCAAACTATCTCAATGGTGATTAATAATTATTAATTGGCCCGTTAATAATTATTAATACCATTTTAACGTATTTAAATAAATAAAGCCATTAAAAGGAATTAAAATGAAATAAATTACTAAATTCTAATTTAATAATAAATAAATGAATTTTAATTACTCAAATTAAAATAAAATAAATAAAAGTTTTTTTTTTTATCACAAAATAACGGGACGTTACAGTCAACCCTCCTAAAAAGGCTTTTCGTCCACGAAAAGTACACTTACTAAGTGAAAAGCTGAGGGTACTTTGCTCGCATATCATCCTCACGCTCCTACGTAGCTTTTTCAGACACTTGGTTCCTCCAAAGAACCTTAACCAAGCGAATCGTTTTGTTTCTCAACACCTTTTGCTCGAATGCTAAAATCTCAACCGGTGTCTCCTCATAAGACATACTAGCATCCAAAACTATCGGCTCGTGATCAATCACATGAGAAGGATCTGCCATGTACTTCCGAAGCATAGATACATGGAAAACATTATGAACTGGCGATAAAGATGGTGGTAAAGCCAATCTGTAAGCCACTGCTCCTACTCGCTCAAGTACCTCAAAAGGGCCAATGAACCTAGGACTCAGCTTACCCTTCTTCCCGAATCTCATAACACCTTTCATAGGTGCTACCTTCAAAAACACGTGGTCCCCTACCAAAACTCAAGTGGACTACGTCGTTTGTCCGCATAACTCTTCCGTCCGCCTCGGGCAACCCTCATCCTCTCTCCGATCAAGTCAACGGACCGACTAGTCAACTCGTAACAACTCGGGTCCCAAAAGCCTCCTCTCTCCAACCTCATCCCAGGTGAGTGGAGATCGACACTTTCTACCATAAAGTGCCTCAAATGGTGCCATCTCAATAGTAGCCTGGTAGGCTCGTTATTATAAGCAAACTCTACCAAGTACAATTGAGAATCCCAACCGCCTCAAAATCAAGAACACAAGCCCTCAACATATCCTCCAGAATCGGTTAACTCTCCTGGCCTCGACCATCCTGCCTGGGGGTGAAAAGCTGTGCTAAAATCCAAGCCTGTACCCATGGCTGAATGTAAACTCTGCCAAAACTTCGAGACAAAACGAGTGTCCCGATCTGATACTATCCTCACAGGCACACCATGTAATCTGACAATCTCCCGTAAATACAACTGTGCCCAAGTCTCCACTGGGTAGGTGATCCTCCTAGGTAAAAAGTGCGCGGTCTTCGTCAAACGGTCTACAATCACCCAAATGGTATCATAACCCTTGGGCGTCCTCGGCAAACCACTGATAAAGTCCATGGAAATCTCCTCCCATTTCCATTCCTGGCACACTCGAGGGGTTAAGTAAACCCGATGGACTCTTCCTCAAAGCCTTGACTTGCCGACAAGTCAAACATCTACTAACAAAGTCCGCTATCTCAAAAATTCATCCCAGGGCCACCAATAATGCTCTCTCAGGTCCCTGTACATCTTCGTACTACCTGGATGTATAGAGAAGATAGAACGTGAGCCTCCTCCAACAGTTCCCTTCTAAAAGTCGATCCTAAAGGCACACATAGCCTCTTACGATACATCAGAGCACTGTCTGTAGAGAAGGTAAAATGGCTAGGAACATCTGACTCAGCCTCTCTAAAACCGGCCTGCAAATGAACCTCATCTCTCTGTGCATCTATCATCCTCTGCCTCAAAGTAGGCCCCACTGTCAAACTAGCCAGACTCACAGTGACCTCGGCAGTAAGTAATGCTATCTCAGCTCGTTCCATATCCCACCTCAATCTCAAAGGTAAGGCTGACAAAGCTGAAGAATGAGAAGACTTCCTACTGAGTGCGTCAGCCACTACATTGGCTCTCCCAGGATGATACTGAATGTCACAGTCATAATCCTTGACAAGCTCTAACCATCTCCGTTGTCTCATATTCAATTCCTTCGAGTGAAGAAATATTTGAGACTCTTATGGTCAGATAAATATCATAATCTTCTCACCGTACAAATAATGCCTCCATATCTTCAATACATGCACAATGTTGCCAACTCTAAATCATGAGTCGGATATTTCTTCTCATGCTCCTTCAATCGACGAGAAGCATAAGCTATAACTTTACCATGCTGCATCAACACACATCCCAAACCTCGTGGGAAGCATCCAGATATACAGTCGGACCACCAGCTCTGTCAGGCGATACTAGAACAGTCTTGTCACAAGCCTCCTCTTGAGCTTCTCAAAGCTCCTCTCACAATCCTCGGACCATACAAAATCAACCCCCTTCCGGGTCAAACGTGTCAAGGTCAAGCAATCTTGGAGAAATCTTGCACAAACCGTCTATAATAGCCTGCAAGTCCCAGAAAACTGCGAATATCAGCCACACTCGTCGGTCTAGGCCAGTTAGTAACTGCCTCAATCTTAGAGGGATCAACAGATACTCCTCTACTCAATACTACGTGGCCTAAAAATGTCACTTCCCTCAGCCAAAACTCACACTTAGAGAACTTGGCATACAATCTCTGATCTCGTAGTACTGTCAGAACCTCTCGAAGGTGTATAGCATGCAACTCCTCTGTCTTGGAATAAACCAAGATATCATCAATAAAAACAATCACAAAAGAGTCAAGGAACCTCCTGAACACCGTGTGCATAAGGTCCATAAAAGGCGCAGGCGCGTTAGTCAAGCCAAAGGACATAACTACAAACTCATAATGTCCATAACGCGTCCGAATGCGCCTTGGGAATATCCTCATCCCGAATCCTCAACTCGATGATAGCCAGGATCTCAAATCTATCTTCGAAAAGATAGTGGCTCCCCTCAATCGATCAAACAAGTCATCTATCCTGGGCAAAAGGATACTTGTTCTTCAACGTAAACCTGGTTCAACTCTCTGTAATCAATGCATAAACGCATAGAACCGTCTTTCTTCTTCACAAACAACACCGGGCTCCCCACGGTGAAACACTTGGGCGTATAAACCCCAAGTCTAAAAGTCCTCAGAATCGGCTCTGGAGTTCTTTCAACTCACCGGTGCCATACGATATGGTGCTTTGGACAATGGAGTCATCCCCAGGAGCAACCTCAATCAGAAAATCAAACTGTCTCACTGGTGGCAAACCGGGTAACTCATCTGGGAAAACGTCAATGAAATCCCTCACTATAGGCACTGAACTCAAACTAGCCTCTGGTATAGAAGTGTCAACCACACTAGCTATATAGCCCAAGGCTCCATCACTTAGAAGCATACTAGCTTCTAACATCGATATCAAAGTGGGTACTGATCTACTACTAGTCCCACGAAAACGTACACTAGTCCCACATGAACTCATAAAATCAACCACTCTCGCAGTACAATCAATAGTGGCACGATTAGCCGATAGCCAATCCATACCCAAAATCACATCGAAATCAGACATAGGCATGATAATCAAAGTAGCATACAAACAACAACCCATAAAGCACAAATCATCTGTGCTAATCATACTATCAGCAATAATAAACTTCCCCACTGGGGTAGAAACACGCATCTCAAAACCTAACGGTACAGACTCAAGCATAGCCGACTCAACAAATGCAGAAGAAATAAAAGAGTGGCTAGCTCCAGAATCAAATAAAACAAAGGCCGAATGGCCCAAAATCACAAAGTACCAGGAACTACAAGATTCGCGGCCTTTGCCTCCTCTCTAGTAGCATAAACTCGGGCCTGATCTCGAGCGGTGGAGGCAAGGATCGACGTGGCGGTGGAGGAAATCTCGGTGGTGGTGGAGGTAAAATCGTGGCGGTGAACAACAAGCGGAAGTCTAAATCGCCGTGCCTGGCCACCCGACCTCTACCCCTAAACTGTCCTCTGCCTCGGTCCTGACCTCTGCCTCGGTCATGACCTCTACCTCTAACTGGAGGAGCATATAAAGCAGGGGGTGCCTGATAAGGTCTCTGCTGACTACCCTGGCCCGGGTAACCATACTGTAGTGGCTGAGCCTGATAAGCTCTACAGTGCCAAGATGTATGACCCTCCTGACCACAAGTATAACATATAAGTGGTAGGGGACATGCTCCAGCATGATGACTAGAACAGTGTCGGCAAAAGCGGAGAGGTGGCCCCTGTACCCTCGGCTGTCCATACTGAAATCCACCCCGAACCTGCTGCTGTTGCTGTCTCTGCTGTGGCGGTGGTACTCGACTAGCAGGGTCGCTCTCTACCTTCCTCTTATGAGAGGAAGTCTCTCCTGTAGCGGCTAGTTTACCCTTTCTTTCTTCAGATGCCAAATCTAATGAAAGAGCAAACTCTAAAGCCTCCTCGTAGGTAGTCGGACGCAGGGTGCGTAAAAGACCCCTAATCTCGGCTCTCAGCCCTACCAGAAACCTCCTCATCTTGCTCTCAGGATCAGCAACCTGTCCAGGAGCAAATCTAAACAGTCGGTCAAACTCTCGCTCATACTCAGTCACAGAGCTATCACCCTGTTTCAGGGTCAGAAATTCCACCTCCAATCTATCTCTCAAATCAGCAGAATAGTATTTCTCATAAAATTTCTCACGAAATACCTTCCAAGTAACCTCCATAGTCAAAGAAAGTGATCTATGTAGGCCTCTCCATCAATATAGAGCATCATCTACCAAAGAATATGTACCACAGTGGACCTTCAGATGGTCCGGGCACCTGATAAACTCGAAAGCTCTCTCAACTCTATCAATCCAGAGCTCAGCAAAAGATGGGTCCAAAGACCTACCATTAAACTCACCAGGTGCATGTCTACTATACTCTCTCAAAAACCTAGCAGCCTCGGTAGATCCAACCTGATCAACTGCCACATCAGCTGGTCTAGGTGGTGGTACAACAGCAATCCTGGGTGCCACGAAGATCTCGCAATAATCCCAGGATAATCCTCCTCGAAAATATAAACTCCTCGCCCCGAACAGTGGCGGTACAACAGAATCACCGGCGGAGGTACTATAGGAATCACAGTGGAGATGGTGGAGGTGTAGGGCTCCGAGCTCTGCCTCTACCTCTACCTCTCACTCCAGCTCGTCTAGCCCCCCTTCTAGGAGGCATACTGAAATAAAGACAATAAAACAAGATAAGTCACTTGTAAAAGAGGATTCACCACTCTTTTACCAAATCGAAATGAAATGCGAGTTTAAAGATAAGGTCTAGGAATACCTGGTGCTGCTGATCTCAAATGATGACTTTCGAGAATGGACTTAAAACAAAACATGAAATACAAACATGCATCGCATGTAGTCTACAGAACCCGTCGGCTCTGATACCAACTGTGACGACCCGTCATTTTTAAATAATTTAAATTCAGAGAAAACAGCGGAAGTCTTTTAATTTACGAAAAATTGGCGTGGTTTTGTTTGAAAATTGGCATGCCGAAAACCTGTTTACATCCTAATTTTTGAAATCTAACATAATCTCATGGACTTTAAGTCCAAATCAGGAGTTCAAATATATAATATCATAAAACATCAACATTAGGCTCTTAGGAGCCAAATACAAAGTACAATTCCTTAAAATTCATCAAAATAAGACATAAACTTTACCATCCATTAGTCCATCTCGAGGTCAGCATCCCTCGATCACGCAGCACCACCTCCTCTTCCTCGACCTCTAGCCAAGGCATTACCTGAAATTGGTTGTAATATCATGAGCTAACAAACTAAGCCCAGTGAGAATAATAAGCATAAAAAGTAAAGATAGACCTCAAACTCGCATTTCGATTTGTGTCCAAGTAATCTGACACTAACTTTCCTAGAATTCTCCAAAGTCTAGGTCATTTTATTTCATATTTTCTAATTGATGATACTAACTAGCACACTTGGTCTAATTATTCATCCAATAACTTGTCATAACATGAGTAAGAAAAGTAAATCAATAAACTTTGTATAATTATAACATCTCGATTCTCTTTCTCGTCTATCATATGCATAAAAGTAATGAGTACATTCCGTAGGATACACATTCGCCATTTATGCATGGAATGAAGGTAATGTGGATTTTTACATACTATCCACCCTTATCCTTATGTATGAAGTAGTGTGGACAATTATCGTATTCCACCAGTACTTATGTATAAAAGTAGTGTGGGCAATTATCATGTCCCACCAGTACTTATGTATGAAAGTAGTGTGGGAAATTATCATGTCCCACCAGATTTATGCATGAAAGTAGTGTGGGCAATTATCATGTCCCACCAGTACTTATGCATGAAAGTAGTGTGGACTTTCTCATATTCCACCATTAACCTTTCGTTTTTCTTTCTCACTTTCTTTTCTTTTCGATAATGCGAGATGTTATGCATATGCTTGCATATGCTTGCAAAAGTAGATAAAATAAACGTAATTGATGAAATAACTAAAATATGCATAAAGTAAATGAGTAAAGTAAAGACATAAAGTAAAGGACAGATAAGAATTCTCGAACGAACGATTTATAAATCGAACTCCGGTATCATTAATAATAAAAGTAAGAACATAACATAACGATTAACCTAAACCTCCAAGGATTCTAAACTTCCAGTAATCCGAGGTTTTATTAACCGTTCTAAAAACAAACTTTGAACTTTTGACTTCTAATGATCCAATCTTAGTTCAAATCGAATATAACTTAGAATCTTCTAAGATTCAAAGTCTCTATCGAGAACTTCTAAGTTCTCACTTAAAGGATTAACTCTTAATCCTAAGGGCACTAACTCACATCCTTCTAATCTTAGATTCGGATTCTAATCTTAGTTCCAAACTCTTCAAACCATCATACTTGTCCGATTTCTATAATTACTTTAAATACTAACTATTCTCACCTTAATAAAAGTGAAGACTTTGCTCCTAAACACCGAAAGAGCAATCAACCACGTGGTTCGAAAACACCTACAAACGAATTATATCATACAATCAATAACTTCACCAACTATCGATCAAACAACTACTAAACATAAAAAGCAACAAAAACCCAACTAAACCCACAAAGAGGCCCACGGCCCTATCATCAAAAATGAGTCTCGGGTTTGGTTTTCCGCTTTTTGGCAATTTAAATACATTTTGAGTTGGTTTTAAGTAAATTCGATAATCCCGATTTCAATGGGTATCGATAAATAGGGTTTTCGAACATTAATCCCTTTCCCGAATTGAGTTCAAATAAACATTTATTCAATAATTTCTAATCCATTTTCAATCCCAAAAGGGTAAATTTCAAACGGAAAGGGTTTCGACTGAAACTCGGTTTTAGGGTTATGGAATAGTTTCCAAAAACACTTAAAACTACTCCCGAATTGACAAACACCGAGTTCCACGGCAAGAAATCGAAAGAAGATTTAAAGAAGATGAAGCAATAGTGATTTTAGATATTTTGCAAATTGGGTAATTACAACTTTGCCCTTTTATGACTTTTGGCTTAAAACGAATCCCGAACATCTCAAACTATCCCAATGGTGATTAATAATTATTAATTGGCCCGTTAATAATTATTAATACCATTTTAACGTATTTAAATAAATAAAGCCATTAAAAGGAATTAAAATGAAATAAATTACTAAATTCTAATTTAATAATAAATAAATGAATTTTAATTACTCAAATTAAAATAAAATAAATAAAAAAAATTTTTTATCACAAAATAACGGGACGTTACACCAAGGCATTACCTGAAATTGGTTGTAATATCATGAGCTAACAAACTAAGCCCAGTGAGAATAATAAGCATAAAAAGTAAAGATAGACCTCAAACTCGCATTTCGATTTGTGTCCAAGTAAACTGACACATTCTACTCCTAAAGTTCTCCAAACTCTAGGTGATTCTATTCCATATTTTCCAATTGATGATACTAATTAGCACACTTAGTCCAATTGTTCATCCATAAACTTGTTATGACATAAGTAAGAAAAGTAAATAAATAAACTTTGCATAATTATAACATCTCGATTCTCTTTCTCGTCTATCATATGCATAAAAGTAATGAGTACTTCCCGTAGGATACGCATTCGCCATTTATGCATGATATGAAGGTAACGTGGATATTCACATTCATCCACCATTCAACCTTATGCATGAAGGTAACGTGGATATTCACATTCATCCACCATTCCTTATACATGAGGAACGTGGATATTCACATTCATCCACCATTCCTTACATTTTCATCCTCACTTTCTTTCCTTTTTCACTTTCTTTCAATGATGCGAGATGTTATAGTACAATAAATAATGGTGCAAAAATGTTATGCATATGCTTGCATATGTTTGCAAAAGTAAATAAAGTAAAGTGTGAATATTAAGGAAATCGAAACCAACATAAAGTAAAGGGGCATAAAGTAAATGACATAATGATAAACATAGATAAGAATCTCGGACGAATGATTTATAAATCGAACTCTAGTATCAAATAATAAAAGTAAAGTCAAAACATAACGATTAACCTAACCTTTAAGGATTCTAAACTTCCAATAATCCGAGGTTCTATCAACCGTTCTTTATAAAAGTCTTGGATCTCTTAACTTCAAATGATCCAAACTTAGTTCGAAACGAATCTAACTTAGAATCTTCTAAGATTCGATACTTTCCTTGAGAACTCCTAAGTTCTCCTTAAAGGATTAACTCTTAATCCTAAGGGCACTAACTCACAACCCTCTAATCTTAGATTCGGATTCTAAACTTAGTTTCAAACTCTGCAAACCTTCACACTTATTCGATTTCTATAATTACTTTAAATCCTAACTATTCTCACCTTAATTAAAAGATGACTTTGCTCCTAAGTCCGAAGGAGCGATCAACCACGCGGTTCAAAAACACCTACAAACGAATTAATATCCCGAAAATTAATAAAATTACCAACTAACGATTAAACAACGATTAAACAAGCAAAAGACGGAAAATCCACCAATCCTTCCCCTTGGAGGCTCTTGGCCCTCCCTAAACAAAGGGGTTCGGGATTGGTTTTTCGTCTTTTTGGCAATTTAAATACGTTTTGAGTTGGTTTTAAGCAAATTCGATAATCCCGATTTCAATGGGTATCGATAAATAGGGTTTTTGAACATTAATCCCTTTCCCGAATTGAATTTAAATATGCAAATATACATGAATCTATAACCCAAAATCAAACCCCAAAGAGGAATTTTCAAACGGGAAGGGTTTCGACTGAAACTCGGTTTTAAGGTTATGGGATAGTTTCCAAAAACACGTAAAACTACTCCCAAGTTTACAAACACCGAGTTCTACAACACGAAATCGAAGAAAATCAATGAAAACTCCATTAAAACACTATTTGGAGCTTAGGGTTTCAAGAGAAACTTACCGAGAACTCCGTATAATACGAGCGGCAAGTATGAAGGCTAGGTGGAAAAGGATCGTAGGATCGATACCTTTCCAAAGGACCCGGAATCAAGTCGATCGGGCAAGAAATAAACGAAAAGCAAAATCTCTCTTTTTCTCTTTGAGACCCACGGGTGGAGGAGGAGAATTGGATGAGTATTTTTGGTCAAATTGAGTCAATGGTGAGTTTTTAAAGACAAATGAATAGTGTTTTTAGATATTTTGCAAATTGGGTAATTACGATTTTGCCCTTTTTAAGACTTTTGGCTTAAAAACGAATCCCGAACATCTCAAACTATCCCAATGGTGATTAATAATTATTAATTGGCCCGTTAATAATTATTAATACCATTAAAACGTATTTAAACAAATAAAGCCATTAAAATGAATTAAAATGAAATAAACTACTAAATTCTAATTTAATAAAAAAACATGAATTTTAATTACTCAAATTAAAATAAAAAAATAAAAGTTTTTTTTTTATCACAAAATAACGGGACGTTACAATCGTCGATTGGTAAGTTTTTTTTTGTCGTTTTCTTACGTACTTTTTTCTTGTTTTCTTTTTTCAATTAGTTATTATTTTATTATGTTTTCTTCTTCAATCTTTAATATTTTTAGGAAGCGAAGCACGGTCGCCCTGTTCCACCCGATGAGCTGCACTGCGTTCTTCACACGAAGAAGGACGGGACGTTCGTCGACGATAAGGCAAAAGCAGTTCAGGTATTTAATAATTTTTTCATTTATTATTTTTTCTTTAAAATTTTTCCTAACTTATATATTAACTATTTTATTTTCTGAATTTTAAATGTTTAGGAACGTTTCACGGAGTCCTTGAGTCAGCGGTTGCCCACACCAGACTCACAACCAACTCAGGAAGACCGTAGAGAGGCGTTCTTGGAGGCTGTTGGAGGGGTTCGGCCTGATGGATCAGTTCCTGGGCTCGGCTCTTACGGGCGACGCCTTTACGCGGATGTGCCCCGGTCTCAGTGGAGTGGAGCGAGCACTAGCTCCAGCCCTTCTCCGGTTGAGCAGAAGCTGCGCGCGGACATGGACGCTATGCGCGACGACTTCGTTTCTCAAGTCGCTGCTATTGACGCGGACATGCAGGCACGGGTCGAGGCCCAGGTCACAGCAGCTTTGGCCGCGTACTTCAAATCCCTAAGCGGCGGCCATTCATCATCGACGCCTCCTCCACCACCCCCGCCCCTCCGCAGTAGTTCTAGGAATCTTTCGTCTGTATAAAACGTTTTTTGAATATTTGATATATATTTTTTATTTTAATTCCAATTTTTTGTTATTAAATTTTAATATTAATAAAATAAATAATTAATAATTAATTAACTAATTATTGAAATTTAAATTTAAAAAAAAATTCTTAAATGCGACCATATGGTCGCATTTTATTTCAAGAAAACGACCATATGGTCGCATTTTGATTGAGTCCAAAAGTGACCATTTGATCGCTTATAAAACGACCACGCGGTCACTGTTTCATGTGACCAACTGGTCACTTATCTTCAACATAAATTACGACCAGATGGTCACTTTTTAAGCGACCATCTGGTCGTATTTTGACTGAGTCCAAAAGTGACCATTTGGTCGCTTAGAAATACGACCACTTGGTCACTTTTTATGTGACCAACTGGTCACTTATCTTCAACATAAATTACGACCAGATGGTCACTTTTTAAGCGACCATCTAGTCGTTTTTTCAAAAAGGTTGACTTTTTGTGACCAAACTTTTCTGGTCGTATATTTGTGACTATCCAGTCGCACAAATTCCAGACCGACCAGCTTTTTGGCCACCACCATGTTCGTCGCGTTTTTGGTCGCATTATACAATAAAAACGACCATTTGGTCGCAAATTTCTGGTCACAAATTGACAGTTTTTTTTGTAGTGATGTAAGTAAAGAGTTTTAATTTTAGAAAAACTAGCATGAATCTACATGTTTTTATCACAAATTGCATGATGTTAATAGATCCGTTATTAACTGTTAATAAATTTACTAAATAAATTTCCGCTAGTTTAGTAAATCATCCCTTCAGATAATATTAGCACACAGTCTCAACATTATTCATTAACTCGCTCAATACATGTAAAGTACACTCGACCTTTACATTAATATAACCAAAACCATGCTAAGCTCACTCGGTCTTAACATATGGAAACAAGATAACACGCAATTAATGTCGATAATGTTAGCACACGCAGTCTCAACATTATTCATTAACTCGCTCAATACATGTAAACTACACTCGGTCTTTATATTAATATAACCAAAGTCATGCTAAGCTCACTCGGTCTTAGCATGCTTACAAGTGATAAATGTCAATAATACTAGCACACGCATTCTCAACATTATTCATTAACTCGCTTAATAAATGTAAAGTAGACGCAGCCTTTACATCAATATAACCATCAACATGCTTATAATGACAATATTGAAAGCTCATGCAGTCTAACAATACCTCATTATCTCTCTTTCCAAAACTGTTAAGAATCAAATTTCTCAAATCTTTAAATCAGAAGAAAACAGCGGAAGACTTTGTTTTTATAAAAATTTGGCATGGAACCGTTTAGAATATGAACTATCAAAACCTGTTTACATGGGCCCATTTCAGAGAATGTAAAAACAAAAATGTACATACTCCATTTCATGACAAAATCAAAAGAAATAGACTTGATAATATGTACAACAATCTTAGGCTCTCATTAGCCACAAACTATAAGTTTTAAGACAACAACATATAATGTTTCATCTAGCATTCGTAGAATGCCCCAAAATATACACGTAAAGTCCATGTCCCAAAATCCATCCACTCGTGATCAAGCAGCACCATCTCCTCCACCTCGTACCCTACTAAGAGTATTACCTGAAAAAGTTTAAGTGTAGCAACATTAGCATAAAAATACTAGTGAGAATAAGATGGATGCAAGCACTCCGATGGACCGAATCCCATACCGGAAAATGTGTCCAAAAATCATAATGTGCTCTTACTACCCATTTCATATTCCCAAGTACTTTACATAAGGAAATCAATCACATTCTACTATATCATAATTTTGAAAAGTAAACATTCAAGCTCGTAAATAAAGTACTAAAACAACGAAATAGTATTAAAGCATAACAAAGTAAATTTCTATCATTTATGTCATTCCACACATTATTTCACATTGTGACCACATTGTCACATTTCACAATTCAACTGTGACCACTTTTCACCATTTACATTCACACCGTGACAACATTGTCACCATTCACAACTCACACCGTGACCTCACTGTCATCAAATACAAACCATACCATGACCTCACTATCACCGTGACCTCACAGCCACCAAAGACAAACCATATCGTGACCTCACTTTCACCGTGACCTCACAGTCACCAAACACAAACCATACCGTGACCTCACTGTCACCAAACACAAACCATGTGTATCATAACGCCACACGTACTACTCCCCTTTGGTAGTACTAAATAGCGAACCACATCGCTAATAATATCATACTAACTTGATTCTACACGAAGACTCTCTCCAAAGTTGCTTTTAACTATCTTGTAACCACTCAAAATAAACAGAGTAATCTAATACTCATCTCCAATCACTGGGAACCTAAGTCTCCTTTAGAATACAACTTAATCCACCAATAACACCTCATTTTAAACAACACCAAAACTTAATTAACTTTCCTTATACACTTTCCTTAACTCCCAAATATACATATATTCTTGGAAAGTTCTAAAGTCTAATATCCCTCTTAACCTCAATCAAACATAATCGTCAAGCAATTCGAAAACATAAAAGTAATCGCAATCATTTTAAACTCACCTTATTATTGAAGTCAACTCCGAATCACCAGTTGACCAAAATTCACGATCGATGCAAGAAACCTATAATTAAAATACACCTAAAGTATATTAATTAACTGAATCGAATAACGATCAACACGATACTAAAATAAAGGACAAAACAACCCGGAAATGCCCTCACAAGGCCCTCGGCTCAAAGGGAGTTCAAGGTGAAGTTGGTTTTCCGGATTTTTAAGCACTTTAAAAGGGCTTCAAGTTGGTTTCGGGCACTTTTGAGGTTGGTAACATCAATGGGTAAACATGATTTAGGGTTTAGGTCAAAAGTTCAATCCCGAACAATTAAGAAAAACATCAAAACATAACAATTTCAAAACCCTAATCATCATCAAACATGAGAAAAACTAAAAGAAATGGCTTTTGGCTCAAACCCGATTCTAGGGTTTAGGAAAAGTTCTAAATATACATAAAACAACTCCCTCGATCTAAATCTCCAAGTTCCCGAGCAAGAATTTGAAGATTAAAACCAAAAACACCATTAAAACACTATTTGAAGCTTTAGGTTTTGAACTTTAACATACCTTAAAGCCTTGAGAGAACAGATGAAAACCTCGATTATTGGGATGGGTAGAAAGTACGTCTCAAGAGCTTTCCAACGAGCTAAGACACGATGAAAACGGTCGAGAAACGAAGTCGGGGTGACAATTTCTTTCTCTCCTCTTTTTTTCTCTCTAAGCTACGGGTTTGGGGAGGGAAATAAGAGAAGAAATGTGATGTTTTGTCTAAATTTGGTTTAATAAAGGAGAAGGATGAATAGTGTTAGGATATTTAAGAAACCGGAAATGACGCCTACGTCTTTTTCTTGCCTTAAGCTTTTAAAACGAAACCCGAAGCAGTTAAACTAGCCCAATAGTGATTAATAATTATTAATTGGCCTATTAATAATTATTAATACCATCAAAACTCATTTAGGCTAATTAAACGATTAAAAAGGTTTTTCGAACGAAATTAACTATTTAAATCTAAATAACTAATTCTAAAATTAACTTTAATACTTTAAGTAAATAAATAATTAAACAATAAAAAAAAATTCACCTCAATAATACGGGACGTTACAGTCCACCCTCCTTAAAAGACTTTTCGTCCTCGAAAAGTGCACTTACTAAGTGAAAAGCGAGGGTTCTTAGACTACATTTCGTCCTCACATTCCCACGTAATTTCCTTCAACACTTGGTTCCTTTACAATACTTTGACCAAGTTGATCAATTTGTTTCTCAACACTTTGGTTCCGATGCTAGGATCACAACCGGTGTCTCCTTCTAAGACTATCTAGCATCCAAAACCACTTAAAGAATATAACATTCATAAACACGATTATCAGGACTTTCACCATATCGGATATCAGGAGTTTCACCATATCGGATATCAGGAATTTCACCCTCTCGGATATCAGGAATTTCACCATATCGGATATCAAGAGTTTCACTATATCGGATATCAGGAATTTCACCCTCTCGGATATCAGGAATTTCACCATCTCGGATATCAAGAGTTTCACTATATCAGATATCAGGAATTTCACCCTCTCGGATGTCAGGAATTTCACCATCTCGGATATCAGGAATTTCACCATATCGGATATCAAGAATTTCACCATCTCGGATATCAGGAATTTCACCATATCGGATATCAAGAGTTTCACTATATCGGATATCAGGAATTTCACCCTCTCGGATATCAGGAATTTCACCATATCGGATATCAAGAGTTTCACTATATCGGATATCAGGAATTTCACCCGCTCGGATATCAGGAATTTCACCATATCTAAAACATTGGCATCTTAATCAACGCAGCATACAGGCAACAACCCAAAATGCACATGTCATTGGTATATATAACTCTATGCATGATCAAAATTTACCTAGCAGGGATTCAAGAAAAAATCAACCTCGAGTATTCTTGCTCATATTGGTACACTCATTACATGTAAGCTATAAGGCTAGACCGAAAATGAAGGATATAGTCACTCACTATCCTCATCGAGACCCTTTTCCAAATGGTCCTACCTCCCTATCTTGAGTAGCAACACTTTCTCAATTTAAAACTTCACTAATCCATTGAAATACCATAATTAAAAATAACTTCACTTTCTCAACTCCAAGTAGGGACCTGCCCCTATCTCAATCTTCATCACTAAACTCAAGCTAGATCGATTACTTTTTCACAAATAATCAAATGATCTAGGTATCACATCCCTTATCACCAAAATCTTGGCACAAACACGCCTCTTTTCATGTAAACCGTTAGTTACATGTTCTACTAACACAACTCTAACAACTACACCACAACCAAACCTTGATCGAAAGATCAATCTCTAGGAGTATCCCGACTCCCTTGCACTAGCTCTATGTCACACGCTACACAATATGCATAACCTTCAAACAACACTTGATAAAGCCTAACCTCACTACTTATACCAAGATTCCCGCCAATCAATCAAATCAACACCGCCACTTAGTGGCTCTTACGAGGTGGGAAAATATCACAATTTATAATCAACATTCAATAAGGGAGAATCTCTCCTCATAACTTTTCACTTCTAAGAAAAATAACACTTAAGAATAAAGTTCAAGGAATATATGGTGCCGTTGATCCAAGTGATGCTTTCGACAAGGACTTTGAACCAAAACATGAATAACATGCGATGCATGTGGTCTACAGAACCCGTAGGCTATGATACCAACTGTTAAGAATCGAATTTTCTCAAATCTTTAAATCAGAAGAAAATAGCGGAAGACTTTGTTTTTATAAAAATTTGGCATGGAACCGTTTAGAATATGAACTATCAAAACCTGTTTACATGGACCCATTTCAGAGAAAGTAAAAACAAAGATGTACATACTCCATTTCATGACAAAATCAAAAGAAATAGACTCGATAATATGTACAACAATCTTAGGCTCTCATTAGCCACAAACTATAAGTTTTAAGACAACAACATATAATGTTTCATCTAGCATTCGTAGAATGCCCCAAAATATACACGTAAAGTCCATGTCCCGAAAGCCATCCACTCGTGATCAATCAACACCATCTCCTCCACCTCGTACCCTACTAAGAGTATTACCTGAAAAAGTTTAAGTGTAGCAACATTAGTATAAAAATGCTAGTGAGAATAAGATGGATGCAAGCACTCCTATGGACCGAATCCCATATCATAAGGAAATCAATCACATTCTACTATATAATAATTTTGAAAAGTAAACATTCAAGCTCGTAAATAAAGTACTAAAACAACGAAATAGTATTAAAGCATAACAAAGTAAATTTCTATCATTTATATCATTCCACACATTATTTCACATTGTGACCACATTGTCACATTTCATAATTCAACCGTGACCACTTGTCACCATTCACATTCACACCGTGACAACATTGTCACCATTCACAACTCACACCGTGACCTCACTGTCATCAAATATAAACTATACCATGACATCACTGTCACCGTGACCTCACTGTCACCAAATACAAACCATACCGTGACCTCACTGTCACCAAACACAAACCATACCGTGACCTCAATGTCACCAAACACAAACCATACCGTGACCTCACAGTCACCAAACACAAACCATACCATGACCTCACTGTCACCGTGACCTCACTGTCACCAAACACAAACAATGCGTATCATAATGCCACACGTACTACTCCCCTTTGGTAGTACTGAATAGCAAACCCCATCGCTAATAATATCATACTAACTTGATTCTATACGAAGACTTTCTCCAAAGTTGCTTTTAACTATCTTGTAACCACTCAAAATAAACAGAGTAATCTAATACTCATCTCCAATCACTGGGAACCTTAGTCTTCTTTAGAATACAACTTAATCCACCAATAACACCTCATTTTAAACAACACCAAAACTTAATTAACTTTCCTTATACACTTTCCTTAACTCCCAAATATACATATATTCTTGGAAAGTTCTAAAGTCTATTATCCCTCTTAACCTCAATCAAACATAATCGTCAAGCAATTCGAAAACATAAAAGTAATCGCAACCATTTTAAACTCACCTTATTATTGAAGTCAACTCCGAATCACCGGTTGACCAAAATTCACGATCGATGCAAGAAACCTATAATCAAATTACACCTAAAGTATATTAATTAACTGAATCGAATAACGATCAACACGATACTAAAATAAAGGACAAAACAACCCGGAAATGCCCTCACAAGGCCCTCGGCTCAAAGGGAGTTCAAGGTGAAGTTGGTTTTCCGGATTTTTAAGCACTTTAAAAGGGCTTCAAGTTGGTTTCGGACACTTTTGAAGTTGGTAACATCAATGGGTAAACATGATTTAGGGTTTAGGTCAAAAGTTCAATCCCGAACAATTAAGAAAAACATCAAAACATAACAATTTCAAAACCCTAATCATCATCAAACATGAGAAAAACTAAAAGAAATGGCTTTTGGCTCAAACCCGATTCTAGGTTTTAGGGAAAGTTCTAAATATACATAAAACAACTCCCTCGATCTAAATCTCCGAGTTCCCGAGCAAGAATTTGAAGATTAAAACCAAAAACACCATTAAAACACTATTTGAAGCTTTAGGTTTTGAACTTTAACATACCTTACAGCCTTGATATAACAAACGAAAACCCCGATTGTTGGGATGGGTAGAAAGTACGTCTCGAGAGCTTTCCAACTAGCTAAGACGCGATGAAAACGGTCGAGAAACGAAGCCGGGGTGACAATTTCTTTCTCTCTTCTTTTCTCTCTCTAAGCTACGGGTTTGGGGAGGGAAATAAGAGAAGAAATGTGATGTTTTGTCTAAATTTGGTTTAATAAAGGAGAAGAATGAATAGTGTAAGGATATTTAAGAAACCGAAAATGACGCCTACGTCTTTTTCTTGCCTTATGCTTTTAAAACGAAACCCGAAGCACTTAAACTAGCCCAATGGTGATTAATAATTATTAATTGGCCTATTAATAATTATTAATACCATCAAAACTCATTTAGGCTAATTAAACGATTAAAAAGGTTTTTCGAACGAAATTAACTATTTAAATCTAAATAACTAATTCTAAAATTAATTTTAATACTTTAAGTAAATAAATAATTAAATAATAAAAAAAAATTCACCTCAATAATACGGGACGTTACAAGAACAAAGTACATGAAGTCTTTTCAATTATATCTTCCCACCTCTAGTGAATAATGACAGGTAATGAAAGCTCACGCAGTCTAACCATTACCTCATTATCACAAATAACCAAATGCAAGGTACACTTAGCCCTTGCATTCTCTCATATATGCATCATAGTAATTATGGATAATACTAGATATTGTGAACACGTGCAGTCCCAACATTATCTCATTATCCATCCCCCCAATCATGAAAAGTCTACGTTGCCTTTAGCAGTCCTCATGATACATATATGTAACATAAAACGAATAATATCAAACAATGCAAGCACACTCAGTCTATGCATTGTCTCATTATTTCTCCCAATACGAGCAAATAAACATAAACAAGGTCTCAAGTGGGAGTAAACATAAAATTAACCATTCAAAAAACTCAAAGCAGTCATAAACTATCATTGATGCCTATATCATTAGTTACATTTCTTTGCATAAAACAAGAAAGTACTCATAGTCTCACAATTCAGAATTTCCATAAAATTCCATAACCTGCAAATCCATAAGGTCTCATAGCAGAAAATAAAGTCAAGTCCATCGGCCTTCAGATAGTCACATGATAATATTAAAGTCAAGCCCATCGACCTATAAAAGCCAAGTCAATCGGTCTTAGTTATTAACTTAACATAAGGTCTCATTTCCTTATTTTAATAGTCAAACGAGGTTCCATATCCAAATTTCTAATCACCCTATTATGCTTGGAACCTTCAACTTGCAATAATCATTGAGAAACGCCGGCGTAACGTAAACATAGAATCCCTAAGAGTTAGTCGTTTCCTTTGAAAGATCCATGAGTTCTCCCAACTTAAATTAGAACTAACTCCCAAGGTTAAACAAGTTGGTTCACTTACAGTAATGTCCCGTTACTTTTGAGGTAATTTTATTATTATTATTATTATTTTATTTTATTTTAATTAAGGTATTTAAGATTAATTTTAGATTTAGTAATTTAGAATTTAGTAGTTATTTTCGTTCGAAAACCTTTTTAATTCCTTTATTAGCTTAAATTAGTTTTGGTCGTATTAATAATTATTAACGGGCCAATTAATAATTATCAATCACCATTTGGCTACTTTAAGAGCTTCAGGTTTCGTTTTATAAGCTACAAATCATTTAAGGGACGAGATCGTAATTTCTGAATTTCTTAAAAAATATCAAATCACTATTCATTGTCTCTTTAAATAAGCCAAATTAGTCAACAAAAGTCTCACTTTCTCTTCCCTTTCTTTTTTCAAAGCCGTGGGTTCTAGGGTGGGGAAAATAAATTTTGGTTTTTCTTCGTTTCTTGGCAGATCATTGTAATTTTCGTTGCTTGGATAGCCCTCGGTCTAAGCATTCTTTCCAACCAACCAATCGATCTTTTCCTCCATTTTCAAAAGGCCTCAAGGTATGACAAAGTTTCTAAAATTTTCTTCAAATAGTGTTTTAATAGAGTCCATGGTTGAAATCTTCGATTTCTTGCTGAGAAACTCGAAGATTTCAATCGAGTAAGTTGTTTTAAGTGGTTTTAGAAACTTTCCCTAACCCTAGAATCGAGTTTGATCTGAAAACCCTTTTCGTTTTTTTTTCCTAGACTTGGTGATGGCTAGGCTGTTTAAATTGGTATTGTTTTATATTTTACTTAACTTTTCAGGAATCAACTATTGTCCAAAACCCTAAATTACGTTTACCCATTGATAGTACGAACCTCCGAAGTGCACCAAACCAACCAAGAACGCCTCTAAAATACCTAAAAGCCTGAAAACCTAACCCGAAATGTTTTTTCCTTGTGTTGGCTAAGAGCTCCATAAGGCTAAAAACTGGGTTTTTCGTTGTTTTATGCGTGGATTCTACCTTGACACCTTGGAAGCTCGACTTCAATTTTAAGGTGAGTTTAAAGTGGAAGTTAGTAATTTTATGAATTGAGTTTCATTACGATATCTTTGATTGAGGTTAAGTGACAAAACAAACTTCTAGGAGTTAATATTTGTTGGTTGGTGACTTTAGACTCAGAAGTAAGTTTGAGTGTCTTTGGAGCTATTTAGTGATTTTGGGTGGAAAAGTAGGTTTGAGAATGTTTTGGAAGTCTTGTAAGATTATGAAGAGTTTTAGATGAAATTGGGAGTTTAAAATACTTTGAGTGGCTTTGGATTCAAAGTAGCTTAGAAGTTATGCTTGGAAGTTAACTCGTGTAATTCAAAGTGGTTTATGTTCTTTAGTAGTAGTGTAGTATTTAATTTTGTTATCTAGCTTACTAGGGAACTTTGTGAACTTGATTTAGTAATGCCGTACGTGGTAATATGTTGATGTGGTAACATACGGTAACACGTTACGAGGATATGTGATTTGATAACGCCGTACGTGGTAGTATGTTGATGTGGTAACATACGGTAACACGTTACGAGGATATGTGATTTGATAACGCCGTACGTGGTAGTATGTTGATGTGGTAACATACGGTAACACGTTACAAGGATATGTGATTTGATAACGCCGTACGTGGTAGTATGTTGATGTGGTAACATACGGTAACACGTTACGAGGATATATGATTTGGTAACGCCGTACGTGGTAGTATATTGATGTGGTGACATACAGTAACACGTTACAAGGATATGTGATTTGGTAATGCCATACGTGGTAGTATGTTGATGTGGTAACATACGGTAACACGTTACGAGGACACTTGATATGGTAATATGATGTGGTAACAAAGAAAATTCGAGATACAATTATATACTTACGATAGATTTGTGTAGAAAGACTTAGTAATCGTTAGTACTTTTATTTAAAGTCTCGAATTCATTACTTTATGGAGCTGAATATTGATTGGTGTGGAATTATATTTAGATTGTATGCTTATATGGTAATTGGACGTGTAGAATGGGTAGTAAAGAGCATTTTAGGTCATTGGACACAATTTCCGGTAAGGAATTTGGTCCATAGGATTACTTGCTTCTATTTTACTCAAACTAGCATTTTTATGCTAATGTTGCTACACTTACAATTTTTTCAGGTACTTCTCGACGTAAGAGACGTGGTAGAGGAGGTGGTGCTGTTTGACATTCTCAAGGCGATGAATGAACATGAACAGGGACACATTTTGTATAGCATTCTTGAAATGCTTTGTATATACTTTCTACCTTTCTTACTTTGTGTTTCTGAGCTCGGAAGAGCGTTTGTTTAAAAAAAATTGTAAGGGTCTTATGATTTTAAGTCAGTTTTAGAAGTTTATTTACAAGTTGGAATGCACATTCTACTTTTTATCGCTTTCTCTGGTTGTAAACAGGTTTTGGTTAGTTCAAATTTTAAACGTATCCAAGTCTTTTTTTTTAAAAAAAACTAAGTCTTTCGCTGTGACTTTAAAATTAAAGGATTAAACGGAATCGGATCGTTACACTTACTTTAATCCTTTCATTTCAAATCTCAATCTCAACTTCTGATCATACAAGTCGTTCAACTTGTTCGGTTTCTAAGTTTACATTTAAATTCGATTTATCCTCACCTCGAATGTTTGCGTGACAACAAAGTTCCAACGAACTGTCAAACGAGCAATCACACCTACAAAACATCAATTGAAAACATTTTACAACTCATAACTAATATGAGAAAAAGTGGGATTCTTGGGTGAATAGTGATTTAGGAGGAATAGTGCTTTTGGGTGAATAGTGTTTTCAGATGAATAGTGTTTTTCGAAATTCTGAGCTCAAAATCGTTAAATTTCTTGATGGAAATACATGATTTTAACTTAAAAACTCATTTATAAACAAAAACAAAGAAAACCATAGGAAAAATTTTGAAAACTCACTTTTTAGGGCTTCCCTAAGAGAACAAGAAACACCAAAAAGCTAGGATGGATAGGTAGCCCTCGTCTCGAGAAATCCAATGCAAAAGAAATCAAGACGATCCACCGAGAATTGACCAAAACCCAAAGAAATTCCCCCCCATCAAGATCATGGCCAAGAAGAGAAAGGATGAAGAGTTTTGTCTCAAATTTGACTTTTTGACCTTTTAAAGAAGATGAGTGAATAGTGTCAAGATATTTTAAGAATTCAAAAATTACAAACTCGTCCCTCGTTTACTTTTAGCTGTTAAAACGAAACCAAAAGCATTTAAACTTGCCAAAATGTGATTAATAATTATTAATACGACCCAAATTAATTTAAGCTACTAAAGTAATAAACATCAAATAAAAGAATATAAATTCTAAAATCTAAAGTAATTAACTCTAATATTAAATTAAATGCCTTAAATAAAATAAGTAATAAAAAAAAATTTACCCTGTAAAATAACGGGACATTACATTAGCATTTCTAAGGTTTGAAGGAATTGAAATGGATGGTGTTCTTTCTTGAAAGAAAATGAAAGAAACAAGAATTTGGGTTTGGATTTTCTAAAACAGTGAACAAGAATTAAAAATCTTAGATTTAAAGTGATGAATTGAGTTTTACCTTGATCCAAATTTGAAGAATAACTCCTCCAATTCTCCTCTGACTTTCTTCAATGTGAACACCATGAACCACGATACATATATCAACATCCCAACGAGAAAACTTTATCAAAACCACCCAACAATGGCTTGAGGTTGGTGTAAAAAGAGAGGAGGAAGAGAGAAAACCCCTAACCTTATTTTGTCTGCTCTTCAAATGAACGTTCAACTGATAGTCTCTTTTACCTTCTCATTTTCTTTTAATAAATAAAGACTTTTATTTTATTTAATTCATAAAATAAGAAATTAAATTAAATAAATATCAAATAATATATTTCCAAGAAAGAACAATATTATTTATTCAAATAATTGTTTTTTTCTTAAAAAGGAAACAAGTACCGGGTAACGAGTCGTTACACTTTGGGTATAACCCTTCGCCAGGAGTCTAGTTTTGAAAGTCTCGACTTTTCCATCGACTCATAGTTTCTCTTGTAGATCTATTTGCATCCTATAGACTTTACCCCTTTAGGTTGATCTACAAGTTTCCAGATTGAGTTGAAGTACATGCACTCCATCTCACGATCCATGTCTTTGAGCCATTTTCTTTGTCAGTATCTTACTTTGATTGCTTGTAAGACAATAGATCCTTCAAATAAATATCTAGCATATTAAGAATTTTGGGTGCCCTCCATTGCTAAGTGGACTCAACAGGATCTAACTAGGATTTCTCATCTTACTTGAAGAGCTCGGTAAGTCAACAACTGTTGTTGGCTTTGTTGTGGTTTCAGTTTGTTTATTCTCCTCAAGTAACATTTTGCCTGGATATTTATAGTCTTTAATATAGTCTTCCTCCAAGAATGTGACATTTGTCGTTACAAATATTTTGTTCTCTTTAAGACTATAAAATAAATCACCACGTGTCCATTTTGGATAGCCTACAAAGAAGTACACCTTAAATCATAATTCTAACTTCTTATAGTTTGTTTTCAACATGTGTGTTGGACATCTCCAAACTCATAATTGACATAAACTTATTTTACGTCCCATCAAGCGTTCCACAAGTGTTTCTTAAATGCTTTTAGAAAGAATTGCGTTTAGAATGTATACTGCAGTCTTAACTGCATAACGCCAGAAAGTTTTTAATAATGATGAGTAGCTCAAAATTAATCTCTGTTAGGATTGGTATTCTAGAACTTGTAATTATTTAATAAAGATAATTTATTTTAAATAAATTAAATAAATAAACTCGAGTATCATTGTAACTACATTGATTCATAGAAGATATATAGGAAACACTCAAATAGTAAAACCCAAAGTTACATTTATGTAATCACGACTAAGTATGTGAGTCACACGAGAGGATTAAAGTCGAGATGAGTAACTTAATGTGTCTACAGTAAACGGATAATGTTTGGGAACCTTATCTTGGTAACATTGTTGATAGTTGTCAAATTTTGTATAGTAGACAAATGATCTAATCCTGATCATTCATGTGAGTGATATGAAATGGAAGTATCATATACAATGTTGATTGTATAAGACAGGACCACGATATTTGATCAATATTTCAATTGTACCGTTTACGAGAAATGATCGAATATCATACTTAGTTAATAACCGTGATAGATCGCAATCCTGAGTGAAATGTGGACTCCTGTTTATGGAGTTATATTCTTTGATTCACATGGTTGAGAGTGATTTGATATGAACGCTCAATTCACTCCTGTTTTGGGAACATAAGGGATAGTAGCTGGGAATACATTTACACGAGATGAAATTCATAACTTTCCTATAAATTAACGGTATTAGTGCGATGCCTAAACATTTTAAAAACTTTAGGAAACTCCCTTCATGTACTGATTCAATACATGAACAAGGGGCATCATGACTTCTATTGATCACAGAAGTACTTTATCTTTAGTTCGATTATAGATAATGTTCATTGGAAAATCAGCGAGAACACAAGGATAAAGCGGTAATTAAAGGGGAAAAACGGAAAATTTAATCCGCCTGTAATGACAAGGGTTTCACGTGAAGGATATATCACATATATAAATAAAAGATAAACGAAATGGACATAACTCATCTATAGTTAGGGGAGTTCAACTATGAATCTATAGTGGAATTATTCATAGTTAGATAATAAGTAATTAACTGATTATGAGTTAATCACTTAATTGACTAATTATTAAGCTCATGATCTATAGGTCCATCGAGTCCCTATGCTAGCCCAAATATCGTAGTCGTGAAATCAAATTGAAGAAATAAAAAAAAAATTAGTAAGGTGAATTACTATACTAGGCTATATTAATTGTTTAAATATTGAGTATATTTAAACGGTTATTAATAAAAAAGGGTATTAATTGTTTGAATAATGAATTTTATTTAAACAAAAATTAATAATGAAATATTATTAATTATTTAAATATTGAGTATATTTAAATGGTAATTAATAATTTGAAATTAATTAGCAATTATTAATTGTTTAAATAATTAATTTTATTTAAACAGAAATTAATAATTAATAATTAATAATAAAATATTATTTGATAATATTTAGTCGGGAGAAAAATATTAATATTATTAATTATTTAAATAAGTTTGTTATTTAAATGGGAATAAATAAATAAATAAATTAAGTTGGACTTATTAATTTAATAGAGAGTATCTAGCCCAATTGGATTAATGAACCCAATTGAAATTTACCAAAAATAAATAATTAAATAAATTAGATTTATTTATTAATTACTATTCTAAATTCGGCCATATATAGTATATTTTAGGGAGATAATTGTTTGCGTTATATCCTAAAATAATTACATAGATTTATCTACCCAAGATAAAGCAAATAAAATATTTCCTATTTATCTACATGGAATTTCGGCCAACGAAGATAAAGGGAAGGAAAAATCGTTTTCTTTTTATATTTATCTTAATGGAATAGTGTAACGTCTCGTTACTTTTGAAGTAAAAAAAAAATTATTATTTATTTTATTTTAATTTAAGCATTTAAAGTCTATTTTAGAATTGGTAATTTAGAAATTAGTAGTTTATTTCGGTTTAAATCTTTTTAAATTACCATTTTAGTTTAATTTCGTTTTAATGGTATTAATAATTATTAACGGGCCAATTAATAATTATTAATCACCATTGGGATAGTTTAAGAACTTCGAGTTTCGGTTTATAAGTCAAAAGCCATAAAAGGACGCAACCGTCATTTCCAAAATTCCTAAATATCTATTTACTATTCACTTCATCTTCTTTAAATTGCTTTGACCCAAAAGTGGACCAAAAACTCATCCATTTTCTCTCCAAACCCGAGCAACAAGAGGAAGAAAAGAGAAGAGGAAGAAAGTGTCGCCCCGGCTTCGTTTCTTGGCCGTTTTGTGTGATTTCTGATGCGTTGGAAAGCTCTCGCCGAGACCTTTCTACCCATTCCACTCTTGGAACGTTTCCAACTCTCTAAGGTAAGCCCTAGATTTCGAATTCTCATAGTGTTTCCATGGAAATTGATTCAAGCTTTTTAGTTCTTGGCCAAAACTCTCATCCCCTTCCAATTTGTTGTTGAATGTTGATGGAAAACTTATTGGGTAACCATTACTTGACTTTCCCTTAACCCTAAAACCGAGTTTCAGTCGAAGCTCTTCCTGTTTGAAATTTACCTTTTTGGGTTTAATTATGGATTATAAATTAGTGAATTATTGTTTATTGAAATTCAATTCAGGAAAGGGCATAATGTTCAAAAACCCTAATTATCGATGCCCATTGAAATCGGGAATATCGAATTTGCTTAAAACCAACTCGAAGCACTTTTAAATTGCCTAAAATCTGGAAAACCAAACCCGAAGCCCATTTTTCATGAGAGGGCCGAGAGCCTCTGTGGGGGGGGTTTGTTGAGTTTTTCATCGTTTTGTACGTTTTGTTGTTTTTTGATCGTTAGTAGGTAATTTATTGATTATGTGATATAATTCAATTGTATGTGTTTTTGAACCGCTCGTTTGATCGCTCTTTCGGACTTAGGAGCGAAGTCAACTTTTGTTAAGGTGAGAATAGTTAGGATTTAAAGTAACTATAGAAAGCAAATAAGTATAATGGTTTGTAGAATTGAAACTAAAACTAGAATCCGAATCTAAGATTAGAGGGATGTGAATTAGTGCCCTTAGGATTAGAAGTTAATCCTTTAAGTGAGAACTTAGGAGTTCTCGAGGAAAGTATTGAATCTTAGAAGATCTAAGTTAGATTCGTTTCGAAGCTTAGGTTGGATCATTGGAAGTTAAAAGATCCAAACTTTTATATAGAACGGTTAATAGAACCTTGGATTTTATATTGGAAGTTTAGAACCCTTGAAGGTTAGGTTAATCATTTAAGTTATGATTTTACTTTTATTATTGTTAGCGGAGTTCGATTGACATATCGTTTGTCCGGAGTTTCCTATTTATTCACTTTATGTCTTTTACTTTATGCCCCTTTACTTTATGTTTGTTTCGGTTACTTTATTATTTGCACTTTACTTTATTTACTTTTGCAAACATGTGCAAGCATAACCATTACATCTTGCACCATAACATCTTGCACCATATTATCTTACATCATTGAAATGGAAGAGAAGGGAGGCGAGAAACAAAAAAGGTGAATGTGGATCCGACGGGAGTCCCCATTACCTTCATGCAAAAAAGGTGAATGTGGATCCGACAGGAGTCTCCATTACCTTCATGCATATCATTTGTGGAAATGGAAAGTGAGAACGAAAGGAAGGGGAGAATGTTGGACCCTACGGGGAATGTCCGCATCACCTTCCAAGAAAAAGAAACGAAAGTGAGAAAAAGAAACTAAAGTGAGAAAAGAAAAGAAAGTGAAAAAGAAAAGGAGGGGAGAATGTTGGACCCTACGGGGATTGTCCGCATCACCTTCTTCATTCATAAGGTAGAATGTTGGACCCAACGGGGAGTGTCAGCATTACCTTCATTTATGCATAAAAGGTGAATGCGAATCCTACGGGATGTCTTCATTACCTTCATGCATATTATCGGTGGAATTATATCATGGAGAAAGAATTGTATATTTCATAATGGAAAGTAAAACAATAAAAGAAATTAAGATGTTATATTTTATGCAAAGTTTATTTACTTTCTTATTTATGTCGTAACAAGTTAATGGATGAGGATTTGACTACGAGTGTTAGTAATGTCATCCTTTGGAAAGTTTAGAATGAAATTACCTAGAGTTTGGAGAACTTTAGGATTGATTGTGTCAGATTAATTGGACACGGATCGGAATACGAGTTTGAGGTCTATTTTTACTTTTTATTCTTATTATTCTCACTGGGCTTAGTTTGTTAGCTCATGATATTACAAAAATTTCAGGTAATGCCCTGGCCAGAGGTCGAGGGAGAGGAGATGGTGTTGCGTGATCGAGGGATGTTGACCTCGAGATGGACTCATTTGTCGTAAAGTTTATGTAATTATTTTTTATAACTTTAAAGACTTTGATGACTTATATGTTGTATTTAGCTCATAAGAGCTTATGGTTATGGTTTCATGATATTAAATCTTTGAACTCCTGATTGGGACTTAATGTTCCATGTGATTTTATTAGATTTGAAAAATTAGGATGTAAACAGGTTTTGGCTAGCCAACTTTCAAACATAACCACACCAATTTTTCTTAAAATAAAAGACTTCCGCTGTGTTTTCTAAATTTAATTTATTTAAAAGTGTCGGGTCATCACAAATAGTCCTAATATGATTAGATTTTCCATTAGTGTAAAAATAGGAGGCTTGGGCACTCATTCCGCTAAGTTCATCGTCTAGTGCTTGGTACTCTTCGTGAGGCCGAGTTCTCTAGAATGGTCTTTCAAGATGAGCACTCACCTTGTTGGGCCCTGTGTGTGCTCATCCGACCTACTCCACTAGTGACATGGACGTCTTTAATCATCCCACGTGATCGTATAGTTGCTTGAAAATCCACCCATAACAGTGACCCCCAACTCCCGAGCTGAGGTAGTGTACTCTCATCGGGTTTTGAGTATAGCACCAAGTTGCTTAGGAGTAACCTTGTTAGAATTTATTGTAGCTTTGACTATGTTGTAGCTTTTTTGACCAATCACATCCATCCTATATAGTAGTTTGTACTTAGAGATTCTTGAAGAATCTTGCCATTGTCATATCTAACTCCATGGAAGCTTTTGTCTTATCACAAGACTCATGCAGTCTCTTGTCAGGTGAGGTGTGTGGTCTTCTCAAGAATTCAAGCCATTGATTTGTTTCTCAATCCAATGGCAAGGGAGCAATAATATCTCACTGTAAATTGGAGGTTTTGCTCCTTTTATTCTCACATGTTCTTGCCATCCTAATCCACCACTTGAGTGCGAGACTAAGCTAGACTTATGTTTCTGATTTTTGAGCAATTCGGTTCTCGGTCCAAGAAATAGAACTGAGGCTAGAGGTGAGTTATCACATGATTTTTGTTTAAGAATAAAACTGAGGAGTGAACTAACTTTCAAAATTTCTGGAATTTCACTGAGCAATGCTTTCAATTTGAAATTGTCGAGTTCATTTATCATTGTTGCTTAAACAGACCAGACTTGAAAGCTGACCCGAAGCATGAGAAACGAGCAGCGAACATGTAGACTTTTTCAAAAGCTTCATTTTAATTCTAGAATTATCGACATGTTTCTTAGCTTTCTCAATAATAGAAGAATACTGAGACCTGAGACCAGAGCACAATTTTTAATTGAATTTGAAACCCACTACACTAGCCTGCTACGGATCTGTCACCGAGAACTGAGGTAATATCTTTATTGCTGCCGGAATTTTTTTGTTTTAATACGAATTCCTTTGACAATGCTGAACTAAGACAAGAGGTGATTTATATTAAAATGGATTTCTCGTAGCTTCGATCTTCAGCTTCTAGACCATGGACTGTGGAAAGTGAACAGGTTAGTTTGGCTAGATTCTTCGTTTTAATATTGGTCTGTTGATTTTTAGAGCCAGGCAAATGGGATGGCAGCTTTTTTTTTTAATGATTTTGAGCTTTCAATTCAAGACCTTATTACCAAGGACTGAGGCATGAGAACAGACTAGCGAACAGGTAGATCTCTTCTCGAGGGAGAGAACTGAGCATTAAGCTGTTTTGAATCTTCTGGGGATGGGCTTCTTCTATTTGGTCTAATGATTTCGACGAAGGACGCTTCAATTTCTTATTCACAGTGGTTAGTTCTCAGCTTTTGTAGAAGAAGATGTCTGAGATAAAAGCTCTGCTTCATCATCTAGACAGAGGCACGAGGACTAAGATCTTAGCCTTTTGTAGAGAGCTTCTATTTCGGTGGCTTCAATTTGAAGCTTTTGGACTGTGAACCCAGGTGCAAAAGAAGATTTCAATTGGCTGGTTCTTCAATTTGATAGAAGAGAAGACGAACAGACAACTACAGTTCTTGCTTCCAGGCTTTATCTTTATGCTTAAATGAACATATGCTCACTGCCTAGTTAGGCTTGTAGGATGGGCCCTTATCATGAATTAATTCCTGAGTGGGCTTTTTACATAGCCACTTTAAGTTGGATTTCGCATTCAATGGGGCTGTTCGGTTCTCAGCAGATTTTTTTAAATTAAATTATGCTCATCTTTTTTTGTCTAGGTGCTTTGCTCGAACCGTTTTCCTGATCACTCTTCGGCCCCCAAATTAGAGGAGACTTAATTCATTGTATTCTTTTGATTTTTGAGCTGCTAGGTGCTAGGTTGACCTACTTGAACCGAGAAGCTTCTCACCAAATTTCTTTGATGTTAGCATTGTTGTTCGCGTGGTAAGAGGTGACATCGGCTATTGTGCTCAAATTTAAGTGGCATAGCTTATACACTTGAAATTCAAGTGCGTAATCCTAATCACTCTTATTCTATGCTTACTTTTATTTGAAGTAGAGTATCTAGGTAGGTGCTCACTCCTTGGTAGAGATTAAGTTAGAGCCTCTTATTCTAGGATGTCAGATGATGGATAATATTATAGATCAGTAGAGTGAGCTCACTCCGACAGCTCGGGTCACGCGTCTGAGTCTTATTCATATGCTGACTTATCAGGTGGAGCAGAGATAGGTATTCTCCAAAGCGGTTATTTTCTTCACCCGCAAGGGTTAGAGATGTCGTTTTTTCCATACACCATGACTGAGGAAGGCTTAGCACACTTAAAGAGAGAGGTTTCATATCCCCCCTTATGTTTGCCTTAGGTGCCATTCAAAGGCCACCACCTGGGGTGGTGGCCTTTTATTCTAAGATATTTAATTACGGGGTTAGGCTTCCACTACACTTCTTCCCTCAACACTTTTTGTCGAAGGCTGGTCTTGCCTCGGCCTAGTTTAGTCCCAATGGATGGAATATCCAGCTAGGTTGTTGGGTTTTGTGGCGCCTTTTTGGTCAAGGTGACACTTTGTCTTATAGAGCCATATCATATCTCTATCACTTGAAAGTATTACCAGAAGAAGACCAAAGGTATTACCTCATTTCTCGGGATGTGCCTTTAGTGGAGAGCTTTTCATCTGTCAAAAATTGGAAAGTTGAATGGTTCTTTGTTGGCCTGAATTGGATATTGCATGAGCCAGGAAAGGATTATGTCTATCCAGTCCCTAGTCACTTCTAGGTTCTAGGTGGGCATGACTTGGAGGTAACTTTCATTTATGTACTAGGTTCTCTTCTCTAACAAGTTATGTTAATGCTTTTCATTCCGGCCTTGAGAACATTCGACTTAACCGAGGTCTTCTAAAGTTGCGGTGAATCGGATTCTAAGTATCCAAATTCAACATTATCGCAGCTCTCGCTTGCTCACTGAGGAGAGGCTTCTTGATTCTTACCTTGCACTCGCCTCAGTTTTTGACTCAGGTAAGCTCATTACTCTTCTTGGTTTAGTAAATTTTACTAAGGTATGACCTTGTTGTCTTTCTTATTTCAGATATGTTGATCAATCCACTAAAATTCCTTCAGGACACTCGTCGAGCTCAGGCAAGTAATGCTCGCATCCCAGCACAGGAAGATGAGTAGGGTGCTCGAGTCAAAGGGCAAGGGGTGGGGCAGGATTCTCACCTGGCCTTCTTTCGGTCGCCCCAGGTTCAGGCTCCTCCGTCCTTAACAACTTGAGATTCGTCTTCTCAAAGGAGCCAACTTATTTGGGATGTTCCTAACATCCAGGGGGATGACTTATCTTCCTTGGAGAGAGATGTGCACTCCCTTACTTAGTGTATGGAAGAGATTGTCTTGGGAGGCCACTTTGAGGTCGTCAACATGACCATTACTGAGCTACATGAGGATGTCATTCATCAGCAGTATCGGGTAAGTAGACTTGTTAGGCGCTCTTTCATCTTCCTTCTTTTTATATAGATTTTTATGGCTTCTTTCCTTTGCAGAGCACAACTATGATGTCCTTAGCTGGGATGAGGAGCATCCGAGAGCTGAGTAGGGTGAGAGAGGAAAGTGCAAGGCATGAGCGGAACGCAATGGAGCAGGCTCATCTTAGAGAGGTAGCGGAGTTCATGGTGGGGAGTTTGGAGAGCCATGCAGAACTCTTCCATCATGTTGGAGTGGGATCTTGGATCTTTTCACTAGGAAGAGCCATGAGGAGCTCCCCTGTCTAGGAGAAATTATATTTGTCTGAGTCCTTCCACCCGAGAGAACCATGTGGAGCTTTCTTTGGTGGCGAAATCATAGCTTAGATCTTTCCACTAGGGAGAGCCATGAGGAGCTCCCACGTTTGGTCAGGCTTGTGGGAACCACCTGCTCCTTGGTGAGACTTTGAGCCCCTAAAATATTCAGACTCCAACCGGGTTGGTGGGATTAAGAGCTCTGATTGCTTGTACTCATCCATCAGGGGCAGCTCGAGTCTATCACGTTCTGTTATAGATATTAAAAATTGCTTGTACTCATTTATTTTCGTTTTATAGCTCACTTTGCCTATAATTTTTTCATACATAATTTATTTGACAATGTAGGTTAGTGAATTATGGAGTCATCATGAAGTAAGTTATGATTTGTACGCATTGTCTTTGGGCCCAGACATTCGTGCTAAATCATATACGGGATGTTGTTTTAATGAGATGTATTTCCACACAATGGAAAGATCTTCTAGTCGTAGTACTACAAGTTGTGGGGTTTCCATTCAGGGTGATCACGATGAAAGATCAACGATGTTTTATGGACTCTTAAAAGAGGATCCAGAACTTAGTTACTTAATATCCAATCGAGTCGTTCTATTCTAATAAACATGATTTGATAGATCTCTATCTAAAATGAATAAATAGGCGGGTAATATATTGATTTGCATATCTCAAAATTGTTTTGAAGAAGAACCATTTATCTTAGCTACTCAAGCTCAATGAGTTATATACTTGGATGATATTAAATATGAGAAAGATTGGAGGGTAGTTCAAAGTTTAAGACAAAAAAAATGTATGGAATGTCCCTGAGTTGGAGGAAGATGACGAGAATGACAAGATTTTACAAGTGAGTTCACCCATGGATACACACGTGAGTGATAGTCTATATGTTCAGAGGCTCGATAGAGATGACATTTCTGGAAGTGTAGTCGATAAAACGGTTATGGAACACATTCTACATAAATCAAAATCCCGAAAAGAGGATGATGAGTTGAGCGATGATTACATAAAGGAGTTTATAAACAATAATGGAGAAGAGTTGGAAAATGAGATTGATGAGTCTGAAAATGAGATAGATGACTCAGAATAGTAAGTCGAGTTTGCGTAGTTTTCTTAATTTCTATAAATATAGATTTGTTTGTAAACACACGATGTTTTTTCCTTTTAACAAATATTGTTTTTGCGTGTTTTCAACAGCAATGATAAGAGGGAGGGTAGGATGGACGAGTCACGACCCATCACACCAGGCAACCGGAAGACTCCTCGTCATCATACAAGTGGGGTGGTTTCTGCAGAGCCATCATCGGATACATTGATACGTTCTCAGTCGTCTTCGCCTTCACCGGGGCATGTATTCATCTCAGATTCACCGATGTCATCACATATGCGTTCAAAGTCGCCTTCGCCTTCACCGGGGGATGTATTGACTTCCAATCATGGTAAGAATAACTTTTTGTGTGTGAATATAACTAATGCTTTGCTTTGTACTTACTAATTAATTTGTTTTATAGTCTCATATCAATCATCGGTTCCTAAATGTGGTTATGCAAAGAACCTTGCATTGCATAAAGGAAAGGGTAAGAGAGATCTGACTATCTCAGAAGAATTAATATAGGTGGTTGGCGATAACGCTAGACCATTTATCACTGAGGCGGGCATATTGGTGCATGCCCTTATACCACCGAGCCACAAGAGATATGATTTGGTCCCAGCAGAGATTCTTAATGATATCAGGCAACAACTTGTGGTGAGTCTTGTTTTAGATGTGTGATTTCCAATTACTATATAATTTATACTAACATGATTTCTAATGTGTTAAGGACAAATTCAATCTTCAATTGACCAACGCAATAACTTAGCAAAGTTTGGTGAAGAGCAAGCAAACTGCATGAGGCAACCAAGAGTACATAATGAGGATGAAATATTTAGAATTTTGTGGATTGGGAGAGGGGGTGGTAGAATTTTGTGGGATGATATTTTTTGATGGACAAGGGGTAGTTCCTTCAATATAGCCAAGAAAATCATACCCATAGAATTAGAAGTTGCTCTTGGACCATTATCTGGGGAAGATATTTACTTAAAGATAAAATATTTAGAGTTTATCTGGGCTGTTTTATGGCCTGTTTTTAGGCTTGTTTTTGGGCTGTTTTGAAACCTGTTTTTGGACTGTTTTCTAATGTTAAGTTAAATAATGTAAGAGTCAGCATTTGGATTTTTTCAGTGGAGAAATAGGGTCTAAGTACCATTCTTTCTCTACATTATCTCACCCACAGCCTGAGAGCCAATTTTTTTTTTACTTTTTCTCGTTTATTTTTTTTAGACTTGTTTTTGGACTGTTTTATGTGTTTTTATGTCAAAATATTAGACATCCCAATCTCATTTCAACATGAATATTGTGTTTATAATGTTGGTTATATGAATAAAGAATAAAATAATCAAGAAGCTTGATGTTATATATAAATATATCTGGTACACCTCATGGCAGTGATACTGGTACTATACTGGTACTGTACTCATAAAATAGTTAAAATCCCAATGCATCCCATTTGTCAAAATTTTACTCTTCTTGCCTCGGTGTTTAGTTTTTTTTTTTGCCCTTTTTCTAGCCTTATTCGATATAACCTTTCTTACCACTTTTTTTTTTCTCTTTTGTGTCTTTTGACCAGCCATTGCCACAACCAGATATGAAAGCAACTTTAACTGCCATTTTTTCCAACAGTCACTTACCTTCCTTGTTCTATTCTTTCTATTACACACTTACTTTAATCTTTTTTGTTGTTGTAATAACCACTGTATAGTTTCACTTAGCTTAGAGGTTTATTGGACAGGCTTATAAAATAATGTCTTCTTTTTTACTCTTGGTTTTATTATAGTTTCATTTTAAAGAATTGAATCTCCATTTCTTTGAGAATTTTCTTTTGCCCTTCAAGTTGGTAAACAAAATTGTGCTACTAAGACTTTTTTTTAGCAGTATTGAGAGCCTTATACTTGTTTTTGGACTGTTTTTTGGCATTGTTTTTGGACCTTTTTTTCTCTTTGCTGTTTTTGTTTTCCTTGCCTAAATTGCTCCAGAATATATATAGATTATCGAGGATATTTATATGGTTTTAGTCTTATGTTTTGAGTCTTATGTGTTTTGTTGTCACTTGGATTTGTTTTTACCACTTCAAGTTGAACTTAGATTTTTACCCTTGAATTTGTTTATTGTACTTGAAGTTGATTTTATCTCATTATTTTGGTTTAAGAAGATATTTTATATTTGTAGGGCACTCACAATGTTCAAAGCTCATAATCCATCACAAAGATCTCGGCAAAACACTACATGGAAGAATATTAGGGTAAATATTTCGTAGTTATAAATTTTGTATTAATTCTAGTTTGTCGTGTTTCGTAATTATAAATTTTTATATTAAATCTAATTTGTTGTTTACTACAATCATTCAATTTTTTTTATTATAGTGTCCACTTCAAGACGGAAATGTCGAGTGTGGATATTTTGTAACGAGATTCATGCGAGATATAGCAACTCAATCTACTTTTGATTAGTGATGTGGTACGTAATTATTATGCGTACTATTTATTCATGTTCATTGTTAAAAGTATAAAATTATATGCTAAACAAGCCTTTTTATTAAACATGTAGATCGACACAAGGGTTACCTACTCTCAACATGCTATTGATGATGTGCGGATCGAGTGGGCAGAAATTTTTAGCACAATATATCTAGACACACAACAAATCACTCATTTTGTTATCGGTTGGAATTATGCTTTTAGGATGTCTATTTTAGAATTTATTATATTTTCTTTATTCTTTTTTGTTGGTGGAGCTTTTTGATACCTTAATATATAGTTTTGGTAACTATGACACTCAGCCCAATAGTTTTTTTGTTGGTTTAATTTCCCCTTATAGGTTAGGATTTTTTTAAAAACTATGATAGACTAATAGTTTTAGTAGTTACACTTAAGGATATTTATTACCTTTTCAAACATTTAGCTATTATGAGATCTCTTTTCTTATGTTTGTGTTTTACAATTAGTATTTTAATTCGATTCTTTATTAGAATGAAGTTGATTTATTTCATTAAAATTGTGAACAGGAAGAAAGCTCTAAATTCAAAACAAAATTAAAAAAAAAAATCATTGATATGTAAAACATGTCAACTAATATGTAAACAACGAATCGGTTTATAAATACTTGAAAACTTAAATGAATCAAACGTTTTTTTCTTGACAACGAATGTTGTGTCAAGATATCCATGTTAACCTTGACTTGTGAAATATGTCAACTACATTTATCACTTGACGCAAAAACCGAGTCAATAGTTTTAATTTTGACGCTTCTGGCGTGTCAACTGCATTAAAATTATACTTGACACTGACATATTTGACACTAAAAAAAGTGTCAAGTGTATTGAATTTTGACACTTTTTAATGGTCAAGTATGAAGTATTTTGTTGTAGTGGATTAAGGTTTAAGGGATCTTAGTTCTTGTTTGAAACAAGAGAGATTTGATACCATAAAGATGATAATGAAATGAATTTGAATTGTTTATTTCTTCATTGCAAAGAGACAAATTTATATACTGGCAGAGAGCAATTAGAGTAGCAATCACTCTAATTACATATGTAATAAAGGAAAATAATTATGTGCAATATACAAGTTTCCATGTAGATAGATAGCAGTATCACGGTGAGCTAATTACGGGGTGTTTTCCTTTTCAGGGAACACTATAAGAAATTTGACAATAGGTGACGCTAACTAATATAAAGGGTGACCCTTATTATAAAAACACGGATGAACAGTGAAATAAAAAAAAAAAAGCGTCGTCACCTCCCCCCCCCACCCCACCCCACCCACCCCTCAATAAAACGCATATCTAAAAAAAACGCATATATGAAAAAAGACGCCAAAATCCCTTTTCCCTCTCAGTCGAAAACTCAGCAAAATCCCTCGACGAAACCCTAATCTCCATCTCGCTTGAACTCTAATCTCTTTCTCCCAAATAAGATGATTTTCATCTCAATCTACCGTTTCTCACTTTCATGCTTTGGGGTCTAGGGTTTTCCAAACTCTTTCTTTTGTTCTGTTAACGAAAACCCGAACTCTGATCTAAGAGTTTCAATGGAAATCGGTGAATCTCAATCAAAAGGTGGTGAATCTCTCTCTACATCTCTTTATTCTCTCTATGTTTTTGAAAATCTGTTTTTCTCTTCTTTTTGAACCCTTGATCTAAGTTTTTAGATATTTTATTCTGATTTTGGATCTTGTATTTTCTTTCTCGGATTTCAGAGATGGCGTTGCTCTACAATAATTCGAAGACACAAATCAATTGTCTTCTCTCTAACCCTCTATGTGAAAAATCAAAGGCTTAGATGTGTATCTTCTACTGAATCAGGTTAAATCAAACCCCCACGCTTGACGCCTCTTTCAATCTAAGATGTTTCTCGTTTAATGGGTAATATTTCATTTCTCTTTGTGAAATTTCAAAGACTCCATCCCTAAATCTTCTCTCAAGTTTTTTTGTGTTGTTTGTGGTTTTGTAGATCTAGATCTAGATCTACCGGTTTGTTCATTACTTTTGTAATAGTTCAGACGACAAGGTATTATCTCTCATCATCTAGATCTAGATCTAGATCTACCGGTTTGTTCATAACTTTTAAATATTATGAGTGAAGTATTAGGTTTTAGTTATTTTATGTTGTATATTAAATTCATATCCCATTTTAATTGAAATACTTTAAACTTACTCCATCAATTTGGCAACTTAAGTTCTTGTTATAATGATAGATTATATTTGTAGTTATACAATAAAAAAGTAGTATTTTTATTCTTGAATCTATGGTTTTGTATTGATAGTTTACTATAATCTGAAAGTTCATTGTTCTCTAGTTGTGGAAGGTTTCCTCTTTATTTGCCTCTGCATTATTTATTGTGCCTATTGCCATTGTTGATATTTTTTTTTAATCGTGTTTTCTTTTAATGAACTCGTTGAGATATAGGAGGGGAAAATTGGAAAGAAGCTTGAAAAGATTCATGTTTCAGAAGATGAGTTGCTTAGGAAAATTGAAGGTATAAACTTCCATTTCAAATTTATTGACTTGATGTTAAATGTTTAGATTTAATGTTGACTAATTATGAGAAGATTTAACCTTACACTTCACGCTTCCTCTATTTCAAAATAAATTTAGACAGTAAAATACTATGTTGTCATGTCATACATGTAGACTTAGAGTAGGGGGTATTGTCCTTTTAGTGATTATCATGTGGATTGAAAATGAATTCATATTTATTTTGTTTATTTAATTATTGCTAATGCTGATATTGAATACCATTTCTTATTTTTATCTCTTACTCTCTTTCTGTATCAATATCCCACTCTTTGCTGTCTTGCAACAGAAACATTAAATTTATTAAACACAAGCTATCTCTGATTCTTAGTTTAATAATTAATTGAAATAGAACTTTAAATTTGATTGAATGCCCTGTTAAATTAGTAAAATTTTAATGAAGACTATTGCACCTCCTTGACTTCAAAAGATGGAACTGAAGCTGATTACCCTATTAAGCAGGTTATTTCATTATTGTGTCCTTTATTTTATTTGATTTCCTAATAAGAAATTGTTGTTTTTAATGTTGTCATTTTTCCTTTCCCTAGTCAATTTTTTTTTCACATCAACTATTTCTTCTTATCAAGATCAGGTTAATTTCTGTAAAATTGGAAACAGGAAAATGTGGGAGACATCGATGAGAGGTCTTTTAAGCTTGACTAGGAACACAACGCCATCATATTTCACATATATTGCAATGGTAGTTAGCATGTAGTTGATGGACTTCTTCTATCTTTCTTGTTGCTCTTCATAAATCTCTTTCTTGCATATCAACTACGTATTTGTTATGCTTTTACTAACCACCATGCACTACTTTACTTCTTAGGCATGAATTCATTGTGGTCATATGAAGTTGATGGGTTGCTTTGTTTTTGGTGTATTTATGGCCTTTAGATTTGCTGGATTAGCCATAGATAAATCTAGGTGTTTCAAATGGTAGGTAATATTGATCCATTGGATTTTTTACTTCTTATTTAACTTTTTGTTCCTATATTTAAGTTCACATGGTTTGACATTAATCTTGAGTTCTATGATTTTTTTCTTTTCAGATTTTATAATATCCAAGTTGTTGTTTATATTGTCCAGGGGATCATCTTTGGTTTTAAAAAATTCCCAAGAAGTCTGAATGTGTTAACCTTTTGACTGATGAAGACTTATATGCTGTAAGTTTTTACCATATATTGTTGTTTGTTAAAGGCCATTGAATTAACTTTGTTTTTGTTGCTTGCTTCTAAGTTATGACATTTTTCCAAAGACTTCAAATACTTGACTTATGCTTATGTTTTAGATTTTTTGTTTTTGAGATTCAGGACAAAGGACTGCAAGATGGTGTGTAATCTTTCAATTCTTTGTTTAGTTACTTTGTCGACGTGGTTGAAGCCATTTGAAATGATAAAGACGAGCTGTAAAGGCCATCGTTTTGGGACAATAACACAATGAATGTTAGTGCTTTAAGGAGTTAGTTACTATATAGCTAAGCTATAATTACTTATAATTAGTTTTATTAGCTAAGTTACTATTTTCTTAGTTCCCAATTTTCAAGGTACATAGAAAGTTTGCTAATCAATGCCTTTCACATTATTCTTTCCATTTCGGTTTGTGCATGATAGTCGGATTTCCCAACTTTCTAATCAGAAAGAAGTTGTAGATGGAGTATTAAGCAAATGGATAGCCTAGAATTTAGTTTCAATGTCTTGAATTTTCGTTTGTTTTAGTATTTAGATATGTGAAAGCTTGCATACTTTTGACAAATAAAAAGTTTGCTTACCCCAACTCTAATAATGTCAATATAGATAAACTCTTCATTTGTTACTTCAAGATAATATTATGTTGCATGTTTTTTTATTGCTATGTCTTTCATTGCTCTTATGTTCATATGTTTCATTTTCCTTTTTATTTTGTAGGTAGCAATTTTGGTAGCTTTGAGCCTCCATGTTAGAAAGAAGGTAGACAAAGATTAGATGATTTAAGTTCGTGAGGCCGGCTTGAATTTTGCAAAACAGGTTTTGATCTTAGTTTTTTTTTTCTGCTAGCGTAGTTTTTTCCTGTTTTTTTTGGAGTGTTTCAGAGATTCTTTCATGTGTTAGTTACGAACTGTAATTGCAAATCATGTAACATATTTTGCTTAATCACTGGCAGGATGTAAATTAACACATATGTTGTGTTGTTTAAATACATGCCCTTACATCTCTTAATCACTAAAATTAAAATTTATCTTGTTTTTTAAATTTAAGTTTTCTTCCATGTTGTGCTTGAGGAAAACTTGTTTGACGAGCATGATTGTCGTAGAGGCTGTCTTATAATCAGTTTTATCTTTGAGCTCATGGTGTGAATTGTGTTGCCCAAAGTGAACGTCTGATCATATGTCTCATTAAATAAAAATTGTTCTAATGATATTTTTCCTGATATATTTGAGTGGTCTCGTTTTTTTAATTGGGTCTGTGTAGAGACCAAAGGTTTCGAACGAGAACCCTAAACTCTACTTGTTATAGGTCTGTTTGATGAGTCTGGGAAGCTTTTGGGTTCTTCTAGCAGCCCGAAACAGATTTGGAAAGACAGAAACTATATCGAGGTAATATTAATTTGATAGTGTGTTGAAACTGTACTGGTACTCGGCAAAATAGATATTGTAGATTGATATTGCATTAAATGTAGCCAACATGAACCTATATTGTAGCAATGTAACTCAACTGCTATCCATTTTAAGAAAGTCGTAATCAATTTGTAGAAAATATAGAATTGTATTTTTGATAGGAAACCGGGTTTTAAGATTTTATGACTGTTTGTTTCGTTCATATAGCGGTAAGATAGTCAACAGGATAACTTTCGGTCATAGTTTGTATGGTTGGTAATTGACACACTGTTCACACACTTGTATCACTAAACTTTTCCCAACTCGTTCACACACTGCGTTCCAGGATATCTAATAAGAACCTCCTGTTATGATAAACCTTTGCTATTCAATTTGTTAACATCTATTCCTTATTTGATGGTTGGATGAGACAATTTTGATTGTTGCAATAGTGTATGTTTATAATTGATCTTAACTTTGTGCATAGTTGTAATTACCCCCTCTCTTATTGCCCTCAATTGGAAGAATTATTTGTAATCCTTGGTTTTGTATACATTTCAGAAGACGAAGGGTAATTTTCTCACTTCGAGCAGCTTCAGTAGCTTTACTTTGAAATTACTACAAACCGAAAAGTGAACTGATTTTTCCCCTATAAATTCTACCTTTCAAATTCTGATTCTTTAAGCGAATTTGGGCACTAAACTGAGCTGATTCTTCCACTTCTTTGTTTGGCTTTAATTCGCAGCTTTTGATCCGTAGTTTGAGGCGTGAGAACAGTCCAGCGAGCATCGAAATCATAAGGTGATTCACTTTGAAATTTCCTAAACTCATTAGGCATTTCATTGATTAAAAATGTTGGATTCTTTTTATATAAAGAACTAAACTATCAGTACCAAAATTTGTGATTTGAGTTGCTCTGGTGTGTATTTTAATTAAAAATGTTGGTTAATATTTTGTTTTTCTATAGGATTTCAATTATGATGATCTTTTTTTGGTCACATTTCCAAGCATTAAAAAGAATGGAATTTTGATTAATTTGGTTTCTATTTCCAAGCAGAAGGTCTTGATTGTTATCAAGATTATGTTTGACTTACATTGTTTCATTGGTTGTTGAGTGTTAAATGAAGAATTGAAGTGTTAAATGGTCAATGTCTTTTTTTGTTTGTAATTTTTTAGGCTTCCGTAAGAGGAATATGGATATTGATTATGCGAGATGCTTGGTGATCTTGGACTTCAGGAAGGAACAATAATTTGTTATAATTATTTGTCTTTTTATGTATGTCTGATTTAATTTTTTTTGTTTATAGAATGTAATTCATGTAAATGTTGAGTAATATTTTATTTGAGTTGTAATATTTAGTTAAATTGGAGGTGTATTATAAATTTGATGTAAAATTAATTTATTAAAAATATTTTTTTTTTCAAAATTTAGACAAAAGGTGACGGTTTTTCCCCGTCACATTTTCTAAAAGGTGACGGTGGTTTTATGACCGTCACCTAATCCAGTGTCACCTATTTAAATAGGTGATGGGTAAAAACCGTCACCTATTCGGATAGGTGACGGGTAAAAAACGTCACCTATTCGGATAGGTGACGGGTAAAAACGTCACCTACTCGAATAGGTGACGTTCTTTTGGCGTCACCTATTCGAATAGGTGACGGTTTTTTTGGACGTCACCTATTTAAATAGGTGACACTGCCATAGGTGACGCCAAAAGGATGTCACCTATTCCCGAAATTCTTTTAGTGGAATCAGACAAATAATGTTTCAATGATATATAAATAAGTTATATTTGAATGATATTTAATAATATATATATATAAATAAAGATGTATCTAAAATTTGAATAATAAGATGAAAAAAAAAAACATCCTATTTACATCTGAAAATTTACTCTTAAATTATGTGATTATAATATATCATAGTTACGATGTATCATAATATTTTGATAAAAAGAAAATGCTATATTTGCAAATAGTTATAAAATGGCAATATTTACAAATATTACCGTTACTCAATGAAATTTCTCTTAATTTAATGATTAATTACGAATTTAATCATTATAATTTGGGGTCTATTTCAATTTGATCATTATAGTTTTAAATTTTTTAATTTAATTCTTATGGTTTGGAGTTTGTGTCAATTTAATCCTAGTTATTTTAAAATTTTCAATTTACTATGATTTGATTAAAGCTTACAAATATCCTTAGCGCTACCACATTTTACACGTAAAAGAACTCTCACATTTACATGATAATTAACACTACATTATCATTTTTATTGCCACACATGACTAGATTCACAAAAAAATGGACACACATTATTATCAATTTGTTAACTTTTTTACAATGACAGGGAAATTTAGTAAGTTTTTATAAAACCATAAGAATTAAATTGAAACTTTTAAACCATAATAACTTGATTGAAAATTTTAAAGTATAAGGACGCAATCCAAACACTCCACAAAAGTATGGACAAAATTTATAATTAAATTTTAACTTGGAAGAAAAGCATTAAATCAATGAATGTATCATAATAGTAAAAGCTAAAGAAAGTTGAAAATTTACTCAAATTGTAATATAAAGCACCTCAATAATCATTATAAAAAAAACAACGAGATTCATCATTCAATAATCATGGGAACAAATAAATGTAAAAAACCACTAAAGCAAATTCTCATAAAATATACTTTTTGTATGGTAAAATTATTTGCATATACATATAGTGTGGGCTTTTGATATTTTTATTATCATACTTTACCAAAAATAATACGGACAACCAATTTAAATATTTAGAAGATTGTTTGAAGGTTAAATTATAGGAACAAAAATAAAAATAGCCACTTTTTAACTCTTAAATTTCTAGATAGCCACTTTTTTAAAACTTTATCTAAATAACCACTAAAATAAATAAAAATACAATTTTACCCTCATCTCTCCTCTCTTCTCTCTCCTGTCAGCACGTCACTTCCACTCATTTCTTTTTTTCCTTTCTCTCTCTCTCTCTCTCCGCTTTTATCTCCTTTTTCCCTCCGTTCAACTTCTTTCTTTCTTTTTTTTTTCTTTTTTTTTTTAAATTAAATAACTCTTTCTTTTTCAAAAAAATTCCCTCCCATTTTCCCCCCATTTTCTTCTATATATTATATTTTCCTCATCTCTCTCTCTCTCATTTTTTTTCTTTCATTTTTCATTTTTTTCTCATTTCTTCTTCATTCTCTCCCTCATTTCTTTATCCATTTCCTATAATTTTCTCTCAAATTTCCATTCATTCTCTCATTTCTTCTTCATTCTCTTCCTACACTTTTTTAATTTACTATGTCTCGCCTTAATTTCTTCCCATTCTTGTTTTTTCATAAAAAAAATTTCACGTTTTTGTTCCGAATCTCGAAGATCTACACCAAACATAGCATGAATTTGACGAAAGGTATTATTTTTTTAAGTGTTTTAGTTTGATTAACGTCTTTTGTTATTTTATGTAGTATACATATGTTCTTAATACTGTTTTCTGCTATATATATAATATATGTGATATACGTTTTTTTTACAATATACATAATATACATATCTTAATCTATCGTTTGTTTCTATTTTGCTTAATCAGTCTGTAATATACGTAATATAATATTTGTAATGTATTATCTGCAATATATGTAAGAGATAATTACATAGATAACCAATTTTTTCCACTCAATTTCACATTTATCGGCAAATTCCAATTAATTTCATTTTTAACCAAAAACCGCCATTTTTAGTGTTGATACGATGGGAGGAGATTTCTTAGATTACTCATTTACCCTCAATCATAATTACAAATCTGAAACAGAGATCCTAAAATCATGGAGAATTTATTGGGGTATTAAATTAAAATTTCTTCTTTTTATTATATGTTGATATCCTGCGTTTTATGAGAATCACAAACCTAATTGGTGGCTTCATCTTCTTCTTCAACCCAATAACATCTAGATCTAGAATTGATGATCAAAATTTCTTTTTCCTCTTCTTCTTACGAGTTATGAACAAACTATTTTCACGCCTTTAGGGTCTTTTGAGTTTCCTTTCACGAATAACATGATCTGATGAGAATCAATGAGGGTTTATAATTATTTATGCAATAAAGCATTAGGGTTTACCATGTACTCTCTTGAAATCTCTCTAACCGTTTCAAGAATAGATGGATTAATTGCCTTTGGCAATTTTAAAAGCCAAATCGTATGGATTTACTCCATTTGTCGTATCAAAAAGCCTTGTCATTCTTGAAGATAATAAGGTGAGGCAAATACAATTCCACCATTGCTTCAATCATCTCCATTTCTTTTTTTTCAATTTCCGTAATCATTTTCTATGATTCCATGATTCTTGGGATTTTAGTTAATGACTGATATCTTTCCTTTTTTTTTCAAGGCCAATGATGGGTGTAAAGGGTACCCAATACGCTGCACTAGTTAACAAAGTTAAACGGAAAGTTCCGTTTACATGTGATTTCAATTGTATCATGATGGTTATTGTTCAAATCGAGGAAGAAAGCAGTAGCACAGGTACTTTTAAGTAAATGTTTATTTTTGTTCAACATTTATTTTTATTTTCTATTTACATATCTATAGAAACTTTGATCTTTTTTTCATCTTCAATTTTGTGCTTTCGCTCTATATCTGAATGAATTGTTTTTCTCTTTCATTTTACTTTTTATCTCTGTATTTTGTAGGAGGACAGGAGGATGAACAAGAAGGACATTCGAATTTTCCTAAATAAATGTTTACTAAAAGTAAACTGTTTATAAAAAAATTTACCTTTCAATTCTCGGCGAACTCGCTTTCTATGTATTTTGTAGATAAGTTACTTTTAGTAAAATGTTTATTTTTAATCAATGTTTATTTTAAAAGCCTATTTACATATGTTTTCAAAACTTTTTCATCAATTTTGAGTCCGGTATCAATTTTAAGTGCACATTAATAAACTGTTTACTTTTTATCTCCGTATTTTTTAAGATGACGAACAAGAAAGACATTCGATTTTTGAAGTCAGAAGGTTGAAGAACAAGTTAGAAGTTTGAAGATTTTTTATTTTATTTTTTGTTATAGTTTTTATTTTTGTTTAGATTTGATTTTTCCATTAATTTTGTAAAATTTAAGGGATTTTATAAATTTCCTTAAATTTTACACAAATTAAAGAGAAATTAAATCAGGGGTAGGTTTGTCCTTTCACAATGTAATTTAATTTGGCTGGTGGCGGTTTTGGGTACTATTGTTATTTAATAAAAACATCCGGTATATTTGATATATCCATAATTTTTTTGATTATTAGTGAAATTAACCCTATATGTAATATACGACTGTTTGTTTTATAAATATATAGTCTGTAATATATGTAATGTACATAAGTATTGTAATATACGTGATATACTACTGAAGGAAAATTGTTCACGTATATTACAATACTTAGTCTGTAATATACTTAATTTACATAAGTATTGTAATATACGTGATATACAACTGAGGAAATGGTCAACGTATTCCCATCATTTGTTTTGTTTTTCCTTCTTCTTTTATATTTTTTTAGTATTCGTACACTATGTAATATACATAATATACATTTAGTTTTTTATTTTACATATTAAGTATTATGTATTAACGCTCTTTTGTTTTTATTTTGGGTTAAATGACATGTTTATATATTTACATACCCGTGAGTATTTTTTAAATGCACTTACAAAATCGAAGGATGATATACACAATATACTAGAAGACAAACATATTTTACCTGAGAGAACAATATACCCAATATATTAAAAATAATATACATAAATGAATTAAAATGAAAATATGTATAAAATATACAATATACAATAATTCAAAATTGAAATAAAGCATTTACTAAAAAATATTAAAAATGTACAAAAAAAAAAAATCAAATGCAATAAAAACTAGACACGATATACTGTATATACGAAAATTAGAGATGAAATAATGCATTGGGAAAGAAAGTATTGGGAAAGAAAGTATTGGGAAAGAAAAAAAAATGTTAGAAATGTCAGATATGCGTCATATACGGAATTGTCAGACGTGTCAGACTATACTTGATATACGGACAAGAGCATTTTTGGTATATTTAAAATTTGAATAGTAAAAAGAGGCTAATTCAATAACTTTTAAAGAAAGTGACTATTTTGATAAATGTACCCGCAAAAGTGGCTAGTTTGATTTTTCCCCCTAAATTATATATTTGGTTCTTAAAGTTGGTCTGTTTTTCTAATTCTCAGTGTCTGACATTTGAAAATATCCGACTTTAATCTTTTGATTCGATTCAGTTTTGATCATCCCCATAATAATAATAATTATTATTATTATTTATTTTTTTTTGTGAAAAATTGAATTGCATTTTCTTTTGTTGATGAATTCATGCATATTTTTCATGTGGATGTCGATGGGATATTACGAAACACTATTTAATTTATCAGAAGAAAAAAAGTAGTTAGTTGCTTAAAATTAATTATAGCCAATCATGATTTTTAAATTATATATTTATTTTAAATTCAAACAACTCAAATAGTTCATAAAAATTGCATATCAACATCTAAATATTTACTTTCCATATCTGGAAATAAGTATGTCTCATTTGTCATCAGAAAAATTATGGGAAGGACTTGAATTGAACCTAATGAATATGTGAGGACTAAAATTCAACGTTTAAATTGATAGAAATTAAATTAGAAATCGGAGTAAATATTAGGAACAAATGTATGTTACTATCCCCGTTTGTTTTTTGTTTTTTTTTTAACTAAAGAAATTATCTCAGTTTTTTTTAAGAGAGAGAAACTAAGCAATATTTTAAATTTAAATATAAAAAACTGTTAACTTTTATGATTTTTAAATATTTTCTTAAGTAAGCAATGAGAACAACTCTAACTAATATCATATTTTTAAGAATGGAATTGGATTGAGTCTATAAACTAACTAGAACTTCTTATAACCCAAACCTTTATATTGAGTCTAAAAAATTAAGGAAATTTAATCAGATAGAATTTTTTGATGCAATATAACATTTTTTCAGCTTTAATTATTGGTTATCAGAATGAGTAATTCACTTATTGTAAAATAAGTAATTCGATACTAATATTAATTCAACAACTCAAAATTTTACTATATTTTAAAATATTTTTATAAATATTATAGAAAAATTGCAATTTCTAAGAAATTAAGAAATGGAAGTGGACCATAATGTAGGTGGAGGACTAGGACCCGTGATAGAAAGGTCCCATTGCTAGGTTGTCAAATCAGAAGAAAAATCAAGTGGGTGCGGTCAAGGCGAAAGAGCTCCGGGTAGGATTTTATTTCAGGAGCTACCAACGCCAAACGGTGGTCCTTTGGAAAGGCTGAGTGGTGGGTATTCAGAATCTGTCTTTGTGGGCCTTTCATGTTTCGTCTTTTTTTATCATATTTTCCCGTGTATTGTTTGTTGCCAACGTTTATTGACTCTTCTCGAATCCTATGACACCGCCAATTAATAAATACATATATATTTTTTTAAAGTTTTAAATTGTTTGAAAGAATAAGTGTGGGAAAAATATCGTTTTGATCAATGAACTTTCACTCCGTTTTCATTTTCGTCTCTAAATTTTACGATTCTTGTCGTTTTAGTTTTTTTGTCTGTGTTTTCCGTCTAACACACTAATGGAGGGCTTATGTGACATGTAATTGATGATGTGACATTATAGAAATATGCAGTGAGAATGAATGTCATGGAAAAACGAATATACAGTGAGGTTAATATCATTCTTTTCTCCTTAATTGCAGTCTTAAACCCCACTGTATATTCGCTTTTCTATGTCATTTAACCTTATTGTATATTTATATAAGGACACATCATCAATTACATGCCACATAAGCCCTCCGGTAGTGTCCTAGAACGAAAAACACAGGCAAAACGACTAAAATAGAACAAGTCGTAAAGTTTAGGGACGAAAAATATAACTTTCGAGAGTTTAGGGACGAAAATAAACTGAGGTGAAAGTTTATGGACAAAAATGGTATATTACCCGAATAAATTTGGGAGAGTTTATATATTTGTAAATTGATAATTTAAAAGAACATATAAATATCATTACTTTGAAAAATAGATCGTAGAGATATCTAAAATAAACGGGTTGAAAGAATGGTAAAAATCAAATTCTTATGGTTTGTTTGATTTTGAAATCGCACCGTGGTAGTTTTAAAATATTTTTCAACACCCCTTTTGTTTGGTAAAATTGTAAATCGCACAATTTTATCAGTTAGTTTATCAAATTGCAGACACTTACTTCTTCTACGTCTGTCACGTGTTTCAATTCCATTCAAATAATCCAACATTTTTTTTTATAGATGTGTGTGAATTTTAGAGATTGTACTTAGTTGACAATAACATATTACACAAATTGTACTCATTTTATTAAAAAAAAAAATTGGTTATCTTGAATATACTTGGAACACACAACATATGTAATATAAACATTGTTTCCAAAATTTGATAAACTAACGAATAAAGGGGTGTGATTTGAAATTTTGTCAAACTACTAAGGTGTTTAAAAGTATTTTAAAACCACATTGGTGTTGGATTGATACTCTAGCACTTACAATTTTATGTAAATATTATTTATTTTTTTAAAAATTTAATATGAATAAAATTTAGTCTTTTTAAGTGAATATGTGTATTGCCTATATGTGTACAATATATTAAAATGAAATTATGTTAATGCTCTTGAGTTACTTAGATGTAATTCCAATTAGGTACATTAGACATACAAGAGAATCCAGCTCGAGATAGTAAGTCAAATAGTCTATAGTATGTGGATAAAGTTGGGGGACCTAATCTTTATCACTCTATTGATAAGACCCATTTTGTTATGGTTTACAAACGATCTTATGGATCATTCATGTGAAAGACATACAAGTGGAGGTATCTTATACAATAGTGATCGTACATGACTGGACAACGATGTTTTATTAATTCTTTAATGATACCATTTATAAGAGATGATCAAAACATCACTTAGATTATCAAGCGTGTGAGAAACTCAATCTTGGGTGTGTTAAACTTCTGCTTTTGTAGTTGTGTCCTTTGATTCACATAGGTTAGAATGACATGTTGGTACATTCAATATGACTGTAATATTGGGAATATGTCAAAATAAGGAGTTAAAAACATTTCCATTCAAGATGAAATTCACAACTTTCCTATCAAGATAATGTCAGTGCGACAATTCATCATTTTCGGAACTTTACGTAACTCTTTTGTTGTACTGATTCGAAACTTGAACAAGAGGTTTCTCATCTTCTATTGATCATGAAATTATTTCTCAATAGTAGGAATATAAAAGTTTTCATTAGAGTGTGACGATTTGACTCCTTTTAAATCATTTAAAATTAGAATGTAGCAGAAGTTTTAGTATTTAAAAAAAAAACTGCATGGATACGTTTAAAATTTGAACTATCCAAAACTCGTTTACATTTTTCACAATCAGAGACATAGTAAAGACAAGAAAATGCGCATTTCCTGAAGTAAAGTTCAAAGGAGTTTCAGAATTATAAAAGTTTAAAACCAAAAGCTCTCATGAGCTTATATACAAACGTGCATCAAAAGATGAAAGACATAAAGTAAACATTAGTTCAAGGACTATTGTAACGTTCCGTTATTTTGAAGTGAAATTTTTTATTTTATTTTATTCTATTCTATTCTATTTATTTATTTTATTCTATTATTTATTTATTTATTTATTTCAATTTAAGTATTTAGATTAACTATTATTTTGTAATTTCGATTTTAGTAGTTAATTTAGCCCGAAATCCTTTTTAATCGTTTTAATGCTCTAAATTCGTTTCGATGACATTAATAATTATTAATAGGCCAATTAATAATTATTAATCACCTTTCGATTAATTTAAGAGCATCGGGTTTCTATTCTTAAGTCAAAAGTCATAATAGGACGCAACCGACATTTTCAATTTCTTAAAAAATATCTAAACACTATTCTCCTTTCTTTTTTAAATCACCATTGACCAAAAGTTGACATTTTACTCATCCAAAACTCTCCCAAAACTGTGGCTCTCAAGGGGGGAAAGGATTTTTTTGGTTTTTGCTCGTTTCTCGGCGAATCGACTCGATTTCGGTTGCATCGGAAAGCACTCAAGTCTAGGATTCATTTCCACCTAACCATCGTGCTTTTCTCTCGAGATCCATGGACTTCTCGGTAAGTTAAACTTCAAACCCTAAGCTCCAAATAGTGTTTTAATGGAGTTTTCTTTGATTTCCTTCGATTTCGTGTTGTGAAACTCGGTGTTTGTAATTACGAGAGTTGTTTTTACTAATTTTGAAATTTTCCCTAAACCCTAAAACCGAGTTTCAGTCGAAACTCTTCCCGTTAGAAATTTACTTTTTTGGGTTCAATTATGGGTTATAAATTAATGAAATAATGTTTATTGAAGTTTGATTCGGGAAAGGGCTTAATGTTCAAACACCCTAATTATCGATACCCATTGAATTCGGGAATATCGAATTTGTTTAAAACTTACTCAAAACACTTTTAAATTGCCTAAAAGCCGGAAAACCAAACCCGAGGCCCAATTTCCATGTGAAGGCCGAGAGCCTCTTTGTGGGGGGGTTTGATGGATTTTTCGTCGTTTTGTATGTTTAGTTGTTGTTTGATCGATAGTTGGTAATTTATTAATTTTTGAGATATAATTCCAACTGTAGATGTTTTTGAACCGTTTGCTTGATCGCACTTCCGGATTTAGGAGCGAAGTCATCACTTTTTAAGGTGAGAATAGTTAGGATTTAAAGTAACTATAGAAAGCAAATGAGTATGATGGTTTGTAGAATTTGAAACTAAGACTAGAATCCAAATCTAAATTAGAGGGATGTGAGTTAGTGCCCTTAGGATTAAGAGTAAATCCTTTAAGTGAGAACTTAGGAGTTCTCGAGGAAACTATTGAATCTTAGAAGATTCTAAGTTAGATGCGTTTCGAAGCTTAGGTTGGATCATTGGAAGTTAAAAGATCCACTTGTATTTAGAACGATTAATAGAACCTCGGATTATGTTGGAAGTTTAGAATCCTGGAAGGTATAGGTTAATCGTTTAAGTTATGATTTTACTCTTATTATTGTTAGCGGAGTTCGATTGACATATCGTTCATCCGGAGTTTTCTATTTATTTACTTTATGTCCTTTACTTTATGCCTTTTACTTTATGTTTGTATCGGCTACTTTAATTCTGTATTTTATTTATTTACTCCAAAACATATCATATTGCATCATAACATCTCGCATCATGGAAAAAAAAGTGAGAATGAGAAAGATATGAATGGGAGAATGATGGATCCTACGGGATAGACCACATTACCTTCATAGAAAAAGAAGAGAGAATGAGAAAGACGTGAATGGGAGAATGATGGATCCTACGGGATAGACCACATTACCTTCACAAAAAGAAAAGAGAAAGTGAGAAAGAAAAGGAGGGAGAACGATGGATCCTACGGGATAGACCACGTTACCTTCTTCATGCATAAGGGCGTATGCGAATCCTACGAGATGTCCTCATGCATTCATGCTTATGATCGATGAGAAAGAGAATCGAGATGTTATATTCTATGCAAAGTTATTTATTTTTCTTATTTTATGTCATAACAAGTTAATGGATGAGGATTGACTATGGGTGTTAGTAATATCATCCTTTGGAAAGTTTAGAATGAAATTACCTAGAGTTTGAAGGACTTTAGGAGTGAATTGTGTCAGGTAAATTGGACACAAATCGGAATACGAATTTGAGGTCTATTGTAACGTCCCGTTACTTTTTGAGGTAAATTTTTATTTATTTATTAAAGCTTTTAAAGTTTAGTTTTAATTCAGTAACTTCGATTTTAGTAGCTATTTTCGTCCGAATTTGTTTTTAATCGTTTTAGTACTTTAAATATGTTTTGGTGACATTAATAATTATTAACGGGCCAATTAATAATTATTATTCACCTTTAGATTTATTTACGAGCAAGGACGGGTTCCTTTAAGTAGAGAGAAAACTCAAGAGAGGGTATTTGAGTCATTTGGGCATCATTAATACTATTCATCTCCTTCCTCATGTCTTAAATTGATAAGAAAATCAAAACACATTCAGCAATTTCCGTCCAAACCCGAGGAAGAAGAGGAGGAAAAGAGAAGAGAAAGAAATGGTCGCCCCGGCTTCGTTTCTCGACCGTTTTGCGTGATTTCGGATGCGTTGGAAAGTTCTCGCCGAGACCTTTCTACCCATTTCACTCTTGGGATGATTCCACTTCTCTAAGGTAAGCCCTAGATTTCGAATCTCAACACTTTTCTTCATGGAAATTGAGTCAAACTTGTGATTTCTTTAACAAAGCTCCACTTTCTTTTCAAAATTGTTACTAAATGTTGTTGGGAAACCTTTGGGAACCATTTTTTCTCAACTTTCCTTGGACTTTAAACCGAGCCAAATGAAGAATCTGAAATTCCCTCCTCTCCCTTGTCGTGGGCTGTTTTGGTCATGGTGGAAAATACTTCATTTTTGTTTTCCTTTGAATTGGTGTGGTTGATTCTAGCCCTAAACCGTAATTTAAGCTTACCCATTGATCGAAACTATCTAAAAAGTGCTTAACACGAACCCGGAATGCTCCTAAAACGCCCAAAACTCGGAAACTCTTCCTCCCCCCTTTTTTCCCTCCTGGCCGTGGGCCTTATTTACCCATTACCGGGCTGTTTTGACTTGTTTTACCGCTTCGTGTTGACCGTTGCTCGTTTCGTTAATTTAATGTTGTTTAAGTGTAATTCGTTTGTAGGATTGTGAATTGATCGTGATTTTACAACCTCGGATTATTCGGAGCTTGTCTTCAAGCTAAGGTGAGTTTAATGTGAAAGTTAGTGGCTTTATGAATTTAGTTTCATTATGTAATTGTTTATCGATGTAAAGAGGGAGATAACTTCTTAGGATTATAGTTTGGTTGGAGACTTTAATTCGGAAGTGTGTGTGGAGAAAGTTTGGAGTTATAATGAGTTCGATGAATAGGGAACATCGGAGTGGTTTGGAAGTATGGTATTGAGATTTGAAGAGTTTAGATGAAAGTGAAAGTTTAAGGTACTTTGAGAAGTTTAGATCAAAGTAGCGTAGATGTTATTCTCAAAAGTATGAAAGGTTATAAAGATTCTGAGACAAAGTTGGATATTGAATTTACTTTAGGTAGTTTTGACTAAAGTAAAGCAAAGGAAATGTTTGGAAGTTACTTTGATGGATTTGGAAGTTACTTTGATGGATTTGAAAGTTACTTGAGCGGTTTGAAAGTTAAAGTAGCTCAAAAGATACACTTGAGTGATAACTCGTGTAATCTAGATAGTTAGGCTTCGTAATAACTTAGTAGGATTCTTTGAGATTAACTAACTTTTAGGAAGCTTAACTGTTTGTAAAGTGGCTCATGATAGTATGTTGATTCGGATCCATACGTATCATGTTGCGAAATGGTGAAAGTCCTGATATCCGAAATGGTGAAAGTCCTGATATCCGAAATGGTGAAAGTCCTGATACCGGAAATGGTGAAAGTCCTGATATCCGAAATGGTGAAAGTCCTGATACCCGAAATGGTGAAAGTCCTGATATCCGAAATGGTGAAAGTCCTGATACCCGAAATGGTGAAAGTCCTGATACCCGAAATGGTGAAAGTCCTGATATCCGATGATTGAGATATGGTACATGGTAGTACGTGGATTCGGATCCGTACGTACCATGGTATTATGATCTATGATACGGCACATGATAGTATGTTGATTCGGTTCCATACGTATCATGGTGCGATGGTTGTGATATGGTACGTGGTATGTTGATTTCGATCCATACAATATCACGATACGATGAAACTTGTTTGGTAATAAAAATAGTTAATGTTATTTTTACGTATTCTTTAGAAATGTGTAGTGAGACTTAGTTGTGAATGTTAATTTTACTTTAAGTCTTTATTTCTATCTCATGTTATTGAATGACGTGTACGGGTGGCATTCTACTATCGATTGGTTGTATGGAAATTGGAAGTGTGGATGTGGGTAGTATTGAGCATTATAGGCCTTAGGACACGATTTCGGTTATGAGATTTTGTTCATAGGATTACTTGCTTTCGTTTTACTCTCACTAGCATGTTATGCTAATGGTGCTACACTTAAAATTTTCAGGTAAACCTCGAGCTAAGAAGCGTGGTAGAGGAGGTGGAGCCGCGTGGTGATCGAGAGGGTGTATGGACAATACTAAGAACTCATTTTGTTTAGCATTCATTGAAATGCTTGTAAATTATTCCATCTTTACATAACTTGTGTCTTTTTGAGCCCGAAAGGGTATTTGTGTAAAATATGTCTATGTTTTATGGTCTAAATGTCTTTTGGAATGCGAAATTCCCGATTTATCGCTTTTTCTGGAAATTTGGGTTGTAAACAGGTTTTGGTTATTCGATTTTTAAACGAACCCATGCCGTTTTTCTTTAGAAATTGAGTCTTCCGCTGTGCATTTGAATTTAAAGAATTTAACGGAAAGCGGGTCGTTACATCTATCCTTACTTTTTATTCTTATTATTCTCACTGGGCTTAGTTTGTTAGCTCATGATATTACAAACATTTCAGGTAATGTTTGGGATCGTGAAAGAGGAGCTGGTGCGCGCTTGATCGAGATGATGATGATTTCAAATGGACTAGGTGTTATGTAAAAATCCATGTACATGGTTTTGTGAACTTTATATAATTTTGGAGTTGTATATTTTTAAATGGCTCTTAAGAGCTTTTGTCTTTACTTTTATGTTTATAAATCATTTTGAACTCCTGATAGGAACTTAATGTTCCTTGTGTTTTTAGATGTCTGAATTTAAGATGTAAACATGTTTTGGCTAGCCTATTTTCAAACGTAATCACGCCAATTTTTCTTAAAATAAAAGACTTCCGTTGTGTTTTCTAATTTAAATTATTTTAAAGTGACGGGTCGTCACAACTATAAACTTTCTCTAGTCCATCTAGCCATCATCGTCACCAAGATCAATTAGCACCGGCTCCTCTCCCATGACCTCGACCACGATCGATACCTGAAAAATTGTTATATCATGAGCTAAAGACCAGTGAAGATAAACAGAAATAAAATAACATTAGACTCTAAACCCGTATTCGGATTTGTGTCCAAAAACTTACTCTTTGCTCAAAATGCAAATCAATCTTATCCCTTTCTATATAGCACTGGGGCTATTTTCTCTATAGCAACTTAGGCTATACATAACATTTCCTTAATTTTCTCTATAGCAACTTATGATATGTAGAACATTTCCTTTCTTTTCACTATACCGACTTATGCTATACATAACATTTCCTTTCTTTTCTCTATAGAAACTTAGGCTATACATAAGGTTTACATTCCTTTATCTTTAACAATTAGTACTAAGCTCACTCGGTCTTAACATATTCAAACAAGATAACTCGCGATTAATGTCGATAATGTTAGCACATGCAGTATCAACATTATTCATTAACTCGCTCAATACATGTAAAGTACACTTGACCTTTACATTAATATAACCAAAATCATGCTAAGCCCACTCGGTCTTAACATATTCAAACAAAATAACTCGCTCAATAAATGTAAAGTACACTTGGCCATTACATTAATATTACCAAAATCATGCTAAGCTCACTTGGTCTTAACATGCTTCAAACAAGAAAAACACGCGATTAATGTCAATAATGCTAGCACACGCAGTCTCAACATTACTCATTAATTCGTTTAACAAATGTAAAGTACACGCAATCTTTACATCAATATAACCATCAACATGCTTATAATGATAGTGTTGAAAGCTCACGAAATCTAATAATACCTCATTATCTTGCTTTCTAGAACAAAGTACACGAAGTATTTTCAATAATATCTTCCCACCTCTAGTGAATAATGACAAGTAATGAAAGCTCACGCAGTCTAACCATTACCTCATTATCTCACTCAACAAATGCTAGGTACACTCAGCCCTTCATTCTCTCATTGTAATTATGGATAATACTAATACTAGATAATGTGACCAGACGCAGTCCCAACATTATCTCATTATCCATCCTCCCAATCATGTAAAGTTCACGCTTCCTTTAGCATTCCTCATGATACATATATGTAAACATAAAACGAATAATACCAGACAATGCAAGCACACTCAGTCTATGCACTGTCTCATTATTCCTCCCAAATACAATTATGTAAAATAAACATAAACAAGATCAGAAGTGGGAGTAAACATAAATTTATCCATTCAAATAATCAAAAAAATCATAAAGTATCATTGATGCCTATATCATTAGCTACCTTGCTTTGCGTAAAACAAGAAAGTACCCATAGTCTCATAATTCAGAATTTTCATAAAATTCCATACCCTGCAAATCATAAGGTCTCATTGTAGGAAATAAAGTCAAGCCCATCGGCCTTCAGATAGTCGCATGATAATATTAAAGTTAAGCCCATCGGCCTTTAGATAATCACACGACAATATAAATGTCAGGCTTATCGACCTTCAGATAATATCTAGTTATTAACGTAACATAAAAGTCTTGTTTCTTTATTTTAATAGTCAAGCAAAGTTCCTTATCCAAATTCCTTATTCACCCTATTATGCTTGGAACATTCAACTTCTGATAATCATTAAGAGATGACGAAGTGAACCTAAGCTTAGAACCTCCAAGAGTTAGTAATTTCCTTCGAAAGACCCGTGAGCTCTCTCAACTCAATTTATAACTAACTCCCAAAGTCTAAACAAGTTAGTTCACTTACTTTAATCCTTTCATTTCAAACCTCAATCTCAACTTCTGATCATACAGGTCGTTCAACTTGTTCGGTTTCTAAGTTTACATTTAAATTCTATTTATCCTCACCTCGACTTTTTGTGTGACAACAAAGTTTCAATGAACCGTGAAACGAGCAATCACATCTACAATACATCAATTGAAAAAAATAATTATAACTCATAACTAAGATGAGAAAAAGTGTGATTCTCGAGTGAATAGTATTTTTAGATGAATAGTGTTTTAAGAAATTCCGAGCACAAAATCGTTAAATTTCTTATTGGAAATACATGATTTCAACTTAAAAACTCATTTAGAAACAAAAACAATGACAACCATAGTAAAAGTTTTGAAAACTCACTTTTAGGGCGTTCCTTGAAGAACGAGAAACACCGAAAAGCTAGGATGGATAGGTAGCCCTCGTCCCAAGCAATCCAACGTAAAAGAAATCGAGACGATCCACCGAGGATTGACCAAAACCCAAAGAAATCCCCCCCATGCTCACGACCAAGAAGAGAAAGGATGAAGAGTTTTGTCCCAAATTTAACTTTTTGACCTTTATTAAAGAAGATGAGTGAATATTGTCAAGATATTTTAAGAATTCAGAAATTATGAACTCGTCCCTCATTTGCTTTAGCTTCTAAGATGAAACCCGTAGCACTTAAACTTACCAAAAGGTGATCAATAATTATTAATTGGCACGCTAATAATTATTAATACACCTCAAACTAATTTAAGCTAAAAAAGAAATTAAAAATATTTACGAACGAAATAAACTCGTAAATTCAAAGTTATAAATTCAAAATTAATTAAATTAACTCTAAAATTAAATTAAGTAATTTAAATAAAATAAATAATAAAAAAATTACCTTGTAAAATAACGGGACATTACAGTCTACCCTCCTTAAAAGACTTTTCATCCCCAAAAACTGCGCTCACTATGTGAAAAGGCGAGGGTACTTAGAATGTATCTCATCCTCACCTTCTTACATGGCTTCTTATGAAACTTGGTTTCTCCACAAAACCTTAACCAAGTGGATCATTTTATTTCTCAACACTTTTTTTTGTTCGAATGCTAGGATTTCAATCGGTGTCTCCTCATAAGACAAATAAGCATCCAAAATCACAGGCTCATAACAATCATGTGGGACATATCCATAATTTATTTCTAAAGCTTCGATACATGAAACATGTTAAGAACAGTTAAAGCTAAACGGTAAGCTACCGCTCCAACTCGATCGAGTATTTCTATATGACCACTAAATCTAGGGCTAAACTTGCCCCTCATCCCAAATCTCATAACACCCTTCATAGGTGCCACTTTCCATAATACATGATCCCCCACTACAAACTCAAGCGGACTACGCCGCTTATTGGCGTAACATTTCTGTCGACTTTGGGCAACCCTCAACCTCTCTCTAATCAAAGTGATCGACTTGCTAGTTATCTGCAACAACTCAAATCACAAAAGTCCCCTCTCTCCAAATTCTTGCCAATGAGCGGAAGAAAGGCACTTTCTGCCATAAAGTGCCTCAAACGGTGCCATCTCGATAATAGCCTCGTAACTGTTATTATAAGTGAACTCTACTAAGTACAATTGAGAGTCCCAACTGCCACCAAAATTAAGAACACGAGCCTTCAACATATCTTCCAAAATATGGTTAACCCTCTAGGTCTGACCATCAGTCTGAGGGTGAAAGACTATGCTAAAATCCAGGCCAGTACCCATGGCTGTATGTAAACTTTGCCAAAACTTCGAAACATACCAAGTGTCCCAATCTGGTACGATACTTACTGGCACACCATGTAATCTAACAATCTCCTGTAAGTACAACTGGGTATGTAATCCTTCAAGGTATAAAGTGTGCTATCTTCATCAAACGATCTATAATCGCCCAAATGGTATGACTCTTTGCCATGTTTAGAAAACCACTGGTTAAAACCATGGAGGACAAGCACTCTCAAAGGGTTAAGATAACCCTGTGGACTCTTCCTCAAGACCTTGATTTGCTGACAAATCAAGAATCTTCTCACATACTCTACAATCTCATGTTTCATCGTAGGCCATCAATAATGCTTGTCTCAGATCCCTGTACATCTTTGTACTACCTGAATGAACAGAAAAGATAGAACTGTGAGTCTCCTCCAATAGTTCTTTTCAAAAAAAGTCGATCCCAAAAGTACACAAAGTCTCTTATGATTTATCAATGCATTATCTAAAGAAAAGATAGATTGACTAGGCATGTCTGACTCTTCCTCTAAAAAACGAGCTTGTAGGCCTCAGAGAATTGCGAATCTTAGGCACAGTAGTCGGTCTCGGCCAACTACTATTTGCCTCAAACTTAGAGGTATCAACAAATACTCTTCTACTTGATGCCACATGGCCTAAAACTACACTTCTTTCAGCCAAAACTCACATTTTGAGAACTTGGCATACAATTATGATTTTGTAACATCATCAAGACCTTCTTCAAATGCATATCATGCATCTCCTCGGTCTTCGAATAAATCAAAATGTCATCAATAAAAATAATAATAAAGGAATCAATTAAGGTTCATAAAAGCTACAGACGCGTTGGTCAAACTAAAGGACATAACCAAAAACTCATAATGTCCATAACGCATCCTGAAAGCAGTCTTGGGATCACCCTCATCTCGAATCCTCAACTTGTGATAGCCAAATCTTAAATTTATCTTTGAAAAGATAGTGGCTCCCTTCAACTGATTAAACAAGTCCCCTATCCTGGCAAAGGATACTTGTTTTATTTTTTATTATTTTTTATAATTTTTTTTAACTCGATTCAACTCTCAAGAATCATGGAGAGTCTCATTAAACCATCTTTATTTTTCACAAACAACATAGGTGTTCCCAATTGAGACACACTAGGGCGAATAAATCCTAAGTCTAAGAGCTCCTACAACTGACTCTTAAGCTCTTTTAACTTAGCTGGTGTCATACGATAAGGTGTCTTTGACAATGGAACTGTCCCAAAAACAACCTTAATCTGGAAGTCTAACTCCCTCACCAGTGGTAAACTGGGTAACTCACCAGGGAAACATTAGTGAAAAACCTCACAATAGGCACAAAACTCAAGCTAATCTCCGGTACAGAAGTATCAACAACACCATCTTGATAACCCACGCTCCATCACTCAGAAGTGCTCTAGCCTCTATCATAAATATCAAAGTGGGTGCTACTCTTGTTAGGAATGCTGTCCTAGAACTTGTAATTATTTAATAATAATAATTTATTTAGAATAAATTAAATAAATAAACATAAGTTCTTTATATTATCTAGATTGATTCAATTGAAGATATTAGGAATATATGGAAATATATAAATATCAAACATTCAAATAGTAAAACCCTAAGTCACTCTTATGAAATCACGACTTAGTATGTGAGTCATACGAGAGGATTAAAGTCGAGATGAGTAACTTAAAAGTGTCTACAGTAAATGGATAACGTTTGGGAACCTTATCCTGGTAACACTGTTGATAGCTTCGCATTTTGTTTATAGACAAATGATCTAATCCTGATCATTCATGTGGGAGACATGAAATGGAAGTATCATATGCAATGTTGATTGTATAAGGCAGGACCACGATGTTCGATCAAATTTCTCATTAGTACCGTTTACGAGAAATGATCGAATATCAAACTAAGTTTATCAACGGTGATAGATCTCAATCCTGAGTGAAATGCGGACTCCTATTTATGGAGTTATGTTCTTTGATTCACATGCTTGAGAGCGATCTGTAAGAACGCTCAATATACTCCTGTTTTGGGAACATGGCTAGATAAGTAGCTGGGAACTCATCTTCATTCATAACTTTCCTATAAATTAACGGTATCAGTGCGATACCTAAATATTTTAGGAACTTTAGGAAACTCCCTTGATGTACTGATTCGAGACATGAACAAGTGGCGCCACGACTTCTATTGATCACAGAAGTACATTATCTCTAGTTCGACTAAAGATAAAGTTAATTGGAGAATCAGCGGGAACACAAGGATAAAACGGTAATTACAGGGACAAAACAGTAAATTTATCCGCCTGTAATTATGAGGGTTCCACGTGAAGGATATATCACAGATATAAATAAAAGATAAACTAAATGGACATAACTCATCTATAGTGAGGGGAGTTCAGCTATGAATCTATAGTGGAATTATTCATAGTTAGATAATAAGTAATTAACTGATTATGAGTTAATCACTTAATTGACTAATTATAAAGCCCATGATCTATAGGTCCATCGGGTCCCTATGCTAGCCCAAATATCGTTGTAGCAAAACTAAGTTATTAATTTAACTTAGGAAGAACAAATAATTTAAGTAATTGATTTTACTTAAAATTAGGCAATATTAATTATTTGAATAATGAGATTATTTAAATGAAAATTAATATTAATATTGATACAATATTAATTGTTTAAATAAAGAGTTTATTTAAATGGAAATTAATATAACATTATCAATTATAATAATTTAAGGAAAAATTAATTGTTTAAATAGATAAATTGTTTAAACGGGAATTAATGTTAATATTATTAATTATTTAAATAATGAGTTTATTTAAATGGAAATTAATAATAATTATTATTAATTAAATAATGAGTTTACTTAATTTAATTATAAATATTAGAGAGAATTAAATACAATTGGTTTAAGAAACAAATTGGTGTTAGCCCAAACTAATTAATTAATTAATTAATTGGATAGGATCCAATGGTAATTAATATATTAATTTTTGGCTAAATGTATTTAATTAGAAATTATTATTTGAATTTTTTCTAATATTAAATACATAACAAATAAAAGTAATTATAAATAAATTAAAAAAAAAAGAAAAAAAAAGAAATAGCAAATGTCAAAATCCTTTAGCGTCAACGTGCAAGCCATTTGCATTTGCCTTTTCTTTTCTTTTGTTTTTATTTTTTAATTTAATTTATTTTATTTATCTTTTCTATATTTAATAATTAGGAGATAAGCATATCTATAGAGATTAGATATCATATTTTCTTATAAATATGACCATTGTGATTCATATTTTATACACTTCTCACTTTAATTAGAAAAGTGAAAATTCTCTCTCAAGTTTTTTGCCCAATTGCCGATTTTCCTTAGGGAAAAATTTAGAAGAAATTTCTTCTTCTATTGTTCTTCCGGTTCGATTCCCACAAGTTGGTTTTGCTTTCGATCGAGATATAGCATAGAAGATCCGGTGTTGCTGAGGATTTGATGCTGTAAAGAAACCTCCAACCGATTCTCCATATTTTACTCAATGTAAGTAAACGGGTTTTAATTTTCGAAATTAAGCATGAATCTACATGTTTTTTTATCACAAATTGCAAGATGTTAATAGATCCGTTATTAAATGTTAATAAGTTTACTAAATAAAATTCCGCTAGTTTAGTAAATCATCCCTTCAACTCTGCACTAGACCCACGAAACGTAAACTAGTCCCACATGGACCCACAAAATCAACAACTTTCTTAGTACAAACGATAATGGCATGATTGGTTGATAGTCAATCCTTACCCATCAGACATATACATAACAATCAAAGTAGCATGTGAACAACTACTCAGAATACACAAGTCATAAGTAATAATCACATTATAAAAAATAATAAACTTCCCCACTAGGGTATAATCCCGCATCTCAAAACCCAACGGTCCTGACTCAAGAGCAGCCGACTCAATTGAGATGATATAAAAGAGTGTCTAGCTCCCGAATCAAACAGAACAAAAGCCAAATGGTCCAAAATGACAAGGTACCAACACTACCATACCCGCAGCGTCACCATCCTTTCTATTAGCAAATACTCAAGTATGATGCTTAGCAGGTGGAGGAGATAACAAGCAAAAATATGTAATGTTGAGCCTGTGTACCCTAATCTCTACCTCTGTCTTGACCTCTGCCTCTACCCTGGGGAGCATACTAAGCTGGCGGTGCCTACTGCATCTTTTTCTGACCATCCTTACCCTTGTTACTACGTTGTGGTGGCTGTGTCTAATATGCCCTACAAAAGTGGCATGATTCCTAGTTTCACCGTAAGTATAGCATCTCTGTGGAAGGGTGCACCTCTTAGAATTATATATGGCACGATTATGGCAGTAAGGGTGAACCAATCCATGTGCTCTTGGCTATCCATGCTGACCTCCACCTCGAATCTGCTTCTGTAACTGCTGCCTCTGTAGTCACGGTATCCCTCAATTAGCATGGTCGTCCTCTGCCTTCCTCTTCTGAAGGAACTCTATCCCATAGTAAATAATTTTCCCTTCTTCTCATAAGATGCCAAATCCAAGGAAAGGGCAACTCTGTAGCCTTTTCACTCAAATCTTGAATGAACTTAACTTCATAAATCGTTTCTTTTCTTGCAAAAAAAAATCGGTGTCTCTCAAGAACCTTAGTTCAATACCTTCCAACATAGGATTCACCTTAGAGTCTATCTTGAAAAGACTCATTAGGTCCAAAATACGACCTACAGGTTTCTCAAAGTTCACCATCCAAAGTAGATTGTCAGACACAATGTGATTTAAAGTTCACCAAACCATCACATCGCCTTATAAAAGTCACCATTACCACGGTCCGACAACATTCTCTCTAAATCTCAATCAGATACAAACACTCAATCTTAGTGTTAGTTATATTTGGTAATTTACCAAATGTGGATCTTGATAACTCGACCTCAAGTATTTCAAACTCAAATTGATACATCAAAGTGTAATTGCGACAAGATTAGGTCATTAACCATTTTACACAGTCGTTAATGATCCTCTTTGAGACCCATCACAGAATGTTCTAACTTCCTCTTTTAAGTGGCAACACACTTTAACACAATACTATCACAATGATTTACCAATTACCATAATTTAGCTTTCTGAATTCAAACCAGGAACTTGTTCCTTCAATTGAATATAGTTTAGTCGACTCGAGCTAGACCGATTAATTTTCAACAATTACTCACCTTAAACAGGTGTTTCATCTCTTAATACTGAGCTTCAGACAATCATGTCCCCTTTTGACACATAAAACGTCAACCACACATTCACTAACACCACTACTTAGCAACTGTGTGACAATCCAACTTTAATCAAACGTTGAGGATCAAACGATCAATCTCTCAGAGTATCTCATCTCCTTTACACTGACATTACATCATTACACTAAACGAGGTGTTCAACCTCTAAAACTACACGAGGTCATTTACATTCTCATCCCCCTTACCCAGATCTCAGCCTGGGGTCAAATCAACATCACCACATAATGATTTTACGAGGAGGTGAAATATCACAATTATATATAACGCTTAACAACCTTCTCATAAACTTTCCCACTACTAGAGAAAATAAAGCTTAAGAATAAAAGCTCCAGGCATACTTGGTGCCGCTGATTTGAGATGATGACTAAAGAGTGGACTTAAAACAAAACATGAAAAACAAACATGTTTCGCATGTAGTCTAAGGAACCCTAAGGCTCTGATACCAACTATGACGACCCGACTCCTTTTAAATCAATTAAAATCAAAATGCAGTAAAAGTCTTAGTATTTAAAAAAAAACAGCATGGATACATTTTAAATTTAAACTATCCAAAACTTGTAAAAAAATTTCACAATCAGAGATATCGTAAAGACAAGGAATTGTGCATTTCCTGAAGTAAAATTCAAAGGAGTTCCAAAATTATAAAAGTTTAAAACAAAAAAGATCTCATGAGCTTATATACAAACGTGCATCAAAAGATGAAAGACATAAAGTAAACATTATTCCAAGGACTATACACTTTCTCTAGTCCATCTAGCCATCAATGCCACCAAGATAAATTAGCACCAGCTCCTCTCCCACGACCTCGATCACGGTTGATACTTGAAATATTGTAATATCATGAGTTAATGTCTAGTAAAGATAAACAGAAAATAAAGTAACATTAGACTCCCAACCCGTATCCGAATATGTGTCCAAAACTTACTTACTCTTTGCTACCCAACTATTCAAAGGGATTCACATCAAATATTATAATTCTCATTTCAAGATCTTCCAAAGGAACAAGAATTAGCTCTCGAGCATAACAAAGTACTATATTTCACTATACAAATCAATCTTATCCCATTCTATATAGCACTCACGCTGTTTTCTCTATAGCAACTTAGGCTATACATAACATTTCCTTTCTTTTCTCTATAGCAACTTATGCTATACATAAAATTTCCTTTCTTTTCTCTATAGCAACTTATGTTATATATAACATTTTCTTTCTTTTTTCTATAGAAACTTAGGCTATATATAAGGTTTACATTCCTTTATTGTAAGGCCCTAGGTTTTAAAAGAGGTTAATTAGAATTTTATTCAATAATAGTATGCTTGTGTGTTAATGTTAAACATTTTAGAAATTATTATTTTTAGTTTAATTTGATTATTTGGCGATTAACCATGGTTTAGTTATGAAAAGGGGTTAGTTAGTAATTAAAATTAGGGGCCAGGGGTTGATTAGAAAAGGAAAAATAAGGAAGGAACTTTCGTGATATTTTAAGAGGTGGAGGGATCTTGAAGAAAGGTGAAGAGGTGGAGGGGTTAAGTTGCAATTAATCAGTTATAATTTCTGAAAATTGAAAGTATAAAAGGGAAAATTAAGTTGGGTTTGGGTTGATTTATGAAAGAACAAGCAAGAATCAATTGGTTTCCATAAGATTTAAGGTGGGCTTGGTGATTTTTGTTCCTCCATCAATTTCTCTTGAATCTTGGGTAAATCAAGTTAGGTTTGGGTTGATTTATGAAAGAATCATCATCCTAGGAAAGTACAAACAAGAATCAATTGGTTTCCATAAGATTTAAGGTATGATTTCAAATATTGAACTCAAGCTTTTCTAGGCTTTTTTTTTCATGGAAGTTTGTTGGGTGTTCTTGGTTGATGTTGTAAGTTACTTTTGTATTGAGATTCTTCCACTTTTAAATTCTGGAATTGTGTTTCCAAATGATAAATTCAAGCTTAGGTTTCACCTAACTAATGAAAAGAGGATGGAAGCCATAGTTAGCTATAAAGCTTTCAAAAAACTCCATTAATGATGGTTTTCTAAGCTTCTAGTTTTTCAAATTTTGGGTTTTCTTGGCTTTTACTTAGAAACTCTCAATTATGGAAATTATGGGTGAAAAATATATGTAATATATATGAAAAACACTTTATAATATCAACCCAATGAATTTTTGATAATTTTCCATTTGGCCGAAAATTACTCCTTAAAATTTACTAGTTTTGGGACTTTTTCCACTAACCGGGTATGAGTTTGTGTTTGATTGCATTGGGCTGAGGTAATTGTGTTATTATGTATCTAAATATGTTTGGAATGGTTTGATGTAGGATAAGAGCAAGCACAAGCAAATTGGGAGACTATTTGTGAAGGTGAGAACAAAAAGAATTAAAGTGGTGATGGTGGTGTTGTTGTGGTTGTTAGTGAAATGGTGTGGGATGAATTTTGAACTGATCATGGCTGGATTTGAGGTTACATTGGAGCTTGAAATTATAAGGGAATGGAGGTTGTGAAAGGAATGGAAGTTATGAGCTAAACTTGATGTGTTGTCAAGAATTCAGGAAAAGCGGAAATGTCTTGAACCAACTTTGCTTTTATTTATAACTTGAGCTATTCTTACATGTTTTATTTGCATCTACACATGTGTCAAGTTAAAGATCGAGTCATATAGTGAATTGAGATTTATTATCATTTATGCTCGATATACTTTCGAATATTGCTTGATATATAATGCATAGTCGAGATGGAAAACGTAATGCTTAAAGTGTGACTTTATTTGCTTGATGTACTCTTTGAAAGTGTCATGAGGAAAGATTGAATCATATGTTAATTGAAGGATTATCCTACTTGTTCTTGTTATGCTAACGTTCGTTTTCGATAAGAATTGTAAAGAAAACATGTTCATTTACATTTCATTTCATTCATACATATCATGTGTTTGTGAATGGCCATGGGGTCGTAACCCATGCAATGGTGAGTGGTTGTTGGACGTTACATGTGGTTACCGTGGCGGAAGGTGTGTAGCTCCGAGGCGCTGTGTGGTGGATGGCCTGGATGCTAGAGTGGTTATTACGATAACCTGAAAGAATAAAATGAGCTACGGCTCGAGTGATATATGTGATAGTTTGTGATATGTGCGTAGTGAGATGCAGGGTATGAATATGGAAACAAATGATGGTTGGAAAGCATAATGAAAAGTGGTATCGGCTTGAGCGTTGTTGTTTTGACGTAGTTTCGAACATGAAATGCTAACGGTTTGATCAAACATACACGCCTTTGATTTTTAGCTCATTTTCTTACATTCTTCGTACATGATTTTGTTTGAGCATATGATCCTGAGCATCACATATCACGACTTTAATTCTTTTTGCTATCAATGAGTGTCATGCTAAAAGGTGCTTTATATCATCTTTTAGGTACCAGTAGAGGTCGTGGGCGAGGTGCAATAGGTGGTGCTCGTTGACAATACGGGATGTGGACTTTTGGTTATGCCACCGGTCACGCGACCCTTGTTTTCCTAGAAGTGATTTTTTTTTCGAGATGGTTGTGTCCTTGTCTTGGAGTCAAGAATTTTGAAACTCTTTATAAATAACTATGTATGTCTTAAAGGGTTGTAATAACGCGTTTTTGGTGCACCACGTCCTTTATGTTTTCTAATTATGCTTCTTATTTTGAAACGGCTGACGAGCCGAGTGTGAGTATTAAGCAGGTTTTATAAAGAATTTACGTATACTTCATGCCCAAATTATTAATGTTTTGTCACAAATTTTTAAACTAAATGTGAGAGTCTTCGCTTCCGCTTTGCGTACTCGCGTCTTAAGCTTGTTTTACAAGTTGGGTCGTTACATTTATCTTTAATAATTAATGTTGAGCTCACTCGGTCTTAACATATTCAAATAAGATAACTCGCGATTAATGTCGATAATGTTAGCATATGTAGTCTCAACATTATTCATTAACTCGCTCAATACATGTAAAGTACGCTTGGCATTTACATTAATATAACCAAAATCATGCTAAGTTCACGCAGTCTTAACATATTCAAACAAAATAACTCGCTCAATACATATAAACACTCGGCCTTTACATTAATATAACTAAAATCATGCTAAATTCACTTGGTTTTAACATATTCAAACAAAATAACCCGCTCAATACATGTAAAGTACACTCGGCCTTTACATTTATATAACTAAAATCATGCTAAGCTCACTAGGTCTTAACATGCTTCAAATAAGAAAAACACGCGATTAATGCCAATAATGCTAGTTGTAACGTCCCGTTATTTTGAAGTGAATTATTTATTTATTTTTTTTTTTAATTAAAGTATTTAAGGTTAATTTAAAAGTAGTGATTTCGATTTTAGTAGTTATTTTAGTACGAAATTCTTTTTAATCGTTTTAATACTTTAAATTCGCTTCGGTGACATTAATAATTATTAATAGGCCAATTAATAATTATTAATCACCTTTAGATTAATTTAAGAGCTTCGGGTTTCGATTTATAGGTCAAAAGTCATAAAAGGACACAACCGTCATTTCCAATTTCTTAAAAATATCCATTTACTATTCATTCATCTTTAAAATGCCATTTTGACCAAAAAGTTGACCATTCCTCTCATTCTTTCCTCTTCAAAACCGTGACTCTCATGGTTTGGGGGAAATTTTTTGGGTTTTGCTCGTTTCTCGACGGATCGGCTCTATTTCGGTTGCATCGGAAAGCCTTCGGTCCTAGGATTCTTCTCCACCTAGCAATCGTGCTTTCCATCCATGTTCTAAGGACTTCTCGGTAAGTTAAAGTTCAAACTCTAAGCTCCAAATAGTGTTTTAATGGAGTTTTCTCTTTGATTCTTCGATTTCTTGCCGAGGAACTCGATGACTTTAATTACGGGAGTTGTTTTTAGTGATTTTGGCAACTTTCCCTAAACCCTAAAACCGAGTTTCAATCGAAGCCCTTCCCGTTTGAATTTTACATCGTGGGGGTTGTTTTGGGGTTTACTTTTATTGATATATTGTTTATTGTAATTAAATTCGGGAAATTTATTATTGTCCAAAAACCCGAATCATCGATACCCATTGAAATCGGGAACTTCGAAACTACTTAAAACCAACTCGAAACACCTATAAAGTACCTAAAAGCCAGAAAACCGAACCCAAAACCCTTTTTCCATAGAGGGGCCGAGAACACCCTTAGGGTTTTTCTGGGATGATCGATGTTTGATTTATTAATGATCGTTAGATATACTTTTAAATTGTAGGTGTTTTGGATGGTTCATTGATCGTACTTTCGGAGATTTGGAGCAAAACAATTGACTAAGGTGAGAATAAATAGGATTTAAAGTAGTTTTAGAAACCGAATAAGTTGAACGGTTTGTAGGATCGGAAGTTGAGATTAAGATTCGAATCTAAGAGTAAAAGAAAGTGAGTTAGTGACCTTAGGATTAGGAGCTAGTTCTTTGACTAAAAACTTTGGAGTTTCTCGAGGGAAACATTGAACTTTTGAAAGTTCTAAGTTAGAATAGTTTCGGAGATTAGAATGGATCATTGGAAGTTAAAGGATCCAAACTTTTAGATAGAATAGTAAAAGGAACTTGAAAATAGAACCTTGGACTTTATTTTAGGAGTTTAGAATCATTGAAAGTGAAGATTATTGTTTAAGAGGAGATCTTACTTTTATTAAAATATCGGAAGTTCGATTTACTTATTTGTTCTTCCGAAATTCCTATTTATTTACTTTATGCATAAGGACATCTATGATCCTTTTACTTTATGCACTTTACTTTAAGCACTTTACCTTTATGCCCTTTCGATTATGTTGAATGTTTATATTTACTTTACTTGCACTCGAAAGCATATTCATATCATATCATATCATATTGCATTATCGATTAGTGGGAGGAATAATGAGGCAATACATAGACTGAGTGTGCTTGCATTGTCTGGTATTATTCGTTTTATGTTTTCGTATATGTACATGAGGAATGCTAAAGGATTGTGGGACTTTGCATGATCGGAGGAGATGGATAGTAAGATAATGATGGAACTATGCGAGTTCACATTATCTGGTATTATCCATAATTACTATGATACATATACGAAGATACAGGGTATGACTTAGCCTACGGGAGCTCATTACCTGTATTCGGTGGGTGAGTTAATGAAGTGAATGAACTTAGCCTACAGGAGCTTCATTACCTGTCATTATTCACTAGAGGTGGTAAGATAATATTGAAAAGACTCTGTATATTTTATTTTGGAAAGTGAGTTTAATGAGGTGAATGAACTTAGCCTACGGGAGCTTCATTACCTGCCATTATTCACTAGAGATGGAATACTATTATTGAAAGGACTTTGTATATTTTATTTTGGAAAGTGAGATAATGAGGTGAATGAACTGACCTACGGGAGCTTCATTACCTGACATTATTCGCATGTGATAGTTATATTGATGTAAAGGTTATATGTCCTTTACACTTGTTTAGCGAATTAATGAATAATGATTAGACTATGTGTACTAATATTATCGTCATTAATCGCAAATTGTGATTGTTGAATATGTTAAGTCCGAGTGAGCTTAACATTATTATATTAAAAATAACGGAAAGTAAACTTTTGATAGCTGAATGCTATAGGAAAAGAAATGGGATTGAATTGATAATGAGAGAATACAAGGTTGTATTGAACCTTGTATATCTATTAAGTGATGTATGTAAGAGAACTAGTTTTTCAACAAATTGGAAGATCTTGAAATTGGAGATTAAACTTTTGAATATAAACCTTGCATATAGTATAAGGTATATAAAGAAAATGAGATATAAATTCTATATGCATGATGAAACCATACCTAGAAATGCTTGGAATGTAGTTCCACAATTATATTGGAGAATGGGTAAGTAAAAGTGGAACACTTGATATAAAACTCTTTGAATGGATTAATAGCAAAGAGTAAGTAAGTTCTTGGACACGAATTCGGATACGAGTTTGGGATCTAACTTTACTTTTTATTCTGTTTATTCTCACTGGGTTTTGTTGTTAGCTCATGATATTACAACCAATTTCAGGTATGCTCGGGGTTCGTGGAAAGGGGAGCTGGTGCTGCATGATCGAGAGGATGATGGATCAGAGACTTAGTTGTGTATTTTGTATCTTTCAAATTTGTACAATTGTAAGAGCTACACGTCTTACTTTTATGATTATTAGACCTTTCGAACTCCTAAATAGGAACTTGAAGTTCCTTGTGTTTTAAATTTCTAAATTGAAATGTAAACAGGTTTTTGGCTAGCCAACTTTCAAACATAACCACGCCGTTTTTTAAACATAAAGATTTCCGCTGTGTTTTATATTTAAATGATTTAAAAAGGAGTCGGGTTGTCACACTAGTACACGCAGTCTCAACATTATTCATTAACTCGCTTAACCAATGTAAATTACACACAACTTTTACATCAACATAACCATCAACATGCTTATAATGACAATATTGAAAGTGTCTTTCCACCTCTAGAGAATAATGACAAGTAATGAAAGCTCACGCAGTCTAACCATTACCTCATTATCTTACTCACCAAATGTATGGTACACTCAGCCCTTGCATTCTCTCATATATGTATCATAGTAATTATGGATAATACTAGATAATTTGAGCAGTCGCAGTCCCAACATTATCTCATTATCCATCCCTCCAATCATGCAAAGTTCACGTTGCCTTTAGCATTCCTCATGATATATATATATATATATATATATATGTAAACATAAAATAAATAATACTAGACAATGCAAGCACACTCAGTCTGTGTATTGTCTCAATGTTCCTACCAAATACGATTATGCAAAATACACATAAACAAGGTCTTAAGTGGGAGTAAAGATAAGTTTAACCATTCAAATAATCAAAGGAATCATGAACAATCATTGATGTCTTTATCATTAGTTACCTTACCCATAGTCTCACAATTCAGAATTTCCATAAAATTCCACAACCTGCAAATCCATAAGGTCTCATAGCAGGAAACAAAGTCAAGCCCATCGGCCTTCAGATAGTTATATGATAATATTAAATTCAAGCTTATCGGCGTTCAGATAATAACATGACAATATAAAAGTCAAACCAATCAGCCTTCAGATAATATCAAGTTATTAACTTAACATAAAAGTCTCATATTCTTATTTTAATAGTCAAGCGAAGTTCAATATCCAAATTCCTTATTCAACCTATTATGCTTGGAACCTTCAGCTTCTGATAATCATTAAGAAATGCCGAAGCAAACCTAAACCTTGAACCTACAAGGGTTAGCCATTTCCTTCGAAAGATCTTTGAGTTCTCCCAACTCAATATAGAATTAACTCCCAAGCCTAAATAAGTTAGTTCACTTACTTAAATCCTTTCATTTCAAGCCTCAATCTCAACTTTCGATCATACAAGTCGTTCAACTTGTTCGGTTTCTAAATTTATATTTAAATTCTATTCATCCTCACCTTGATTGTTCACGTGACAACAAAGTTGCAAAGAACTGTCAAACGAGCAATTGCACCTACAGTACATCAATTGAAAAATATTTTACAACTCATAACTAAGATGAGAAAAAGTGTGATTCTGGGGTGAATAGTGTTTTTGGATGAATAGTGTTTTTCGAAATTTCGAGCTCAAAATCGTTAAATTTCTTGATGGAAATACATGATTTCAACTTAAAAACTCATTTAGAAACAAAAACAATGAAACCCATAGTAAAAGTTTAGAAAACTCACTTTTTAGGACTTCCCTTAGAGAACCAAAAACATTGAAAAACTAGGATGGATAGGTAGCCCTTGTCCCGAGCAATCCAACGCAAATGAAATCAAGAAGTTCCACTGAGAATTGACCAAAACCCAAAGAAATCCCCCCCCCCCATCAACTCACGGCCAAGAAGAGAAAAAATGAAGAGTTTTGTCCCAAATAATTTTTTGACCTTTTAAAGAAGATGGATGAATAGTGTCAAGATATTTTAAGAATTCAGAAATTACAAACTCGTCCCTCGTTTGCTTTTAGCTTTTAAAACGAAACCCGATGAACTTAAACAAATCAAAAGGTGATTAATAATTATTAATTGGTCCGTTAATATTTATTAATACGCCTCAAACTAATTTAAGCTAATAAAGAAATTTAAATGAATTACGAACGAAATAAACTAGTAAATTCTAAAGTAAATTAATTAACCCTAAAATTAAATTAAGTTCTTTAAATAAAATAAATACTAAAAAAATTTACCTTGTTAAATAGCAGGGCATTACATAGAAAATCACCAGGAACACAAGGTGTAAGATAGAATTATAGGGGTAAAACGATAATTTTAGCCCAATTGTAATTATGAGTTCACCACGTGAAGGATACGTCACAAACCTAACTTGATAACATATGAACTTAGCTCATCTATAGTGTGAGGAGTGCAACTTCAGGTTGTTAGTGGAATAACATATATTTAATAATTGTGATTTATCGATTAAAGAGTTTAATCACTTAATTAGCATATTATTGGAGTCCATGATCAATAGGTCCATCACGTCCCTATGCTAACCCAAATATCGTAGTTGTAAACATAGTACTGATTCGAAACTTGAACAAGAGGTGTCTCATCTTCTATTGATCATGGAAGTATTTATGATCTACAGTAGGAATATAAAAGTTTTCATTAGAGAATCAACAGGAACATGAGTAAGATAGAATTATAAGGGTAAAATGGTAATTTTAGCCCAATTGTAGTTATGAATTCACCACGTGAAGGATACGTCACAAACCTAACTTGATAACATATGAACTTAGCTCATCTATAGTGAGATGAGTGCTACTCCAGTTTGTTAGTGGAATAACATATATTTAATAATTGTGATTTATCGATTAAAGAGTTTAGTTACTTAATTAGCATATTATTGGAGCTCATGATCAATAGGTCCATAACGTCTCTATGCTAACCCAAATATCGTAGTTATGAAAATAAGTTAATAATTTCACTTGGATGAATGAGTTAAGTAATTTGTTTACCTAAAGTATGGCAATATTAATTGTTTAAATACTGAGATTATTTAAACGAGAATAGTATTAATATCATTATTTATTTCAATATTGAGATTACTTAAAAGTAAATTCATAATTAATATTATTTAAATAATGAGATTATTTAAATTAATAATAATAGAATTATTGGGTTGGACTTGTTAAGTTAATTGAGATATTTAACACAATTGTATTTGTGAATGTAACGTCCCGTTACTTTTAGAAGTAATTTTATTTTATTTTATTAATTTATTATTTTTATTTAATTAAAGCTTTTAAAATTAGTTAAAATTAGTAATTTTCAGTTTTATTAGTTATTTCCGTCCGAAAATCCTTTTTATCGTTTTAATTCGTTTCGGTGACTCTAATAATTATTAACGGGCCAATTAATAATTATTAGACACCTTTAGATTTATTTAAGACCGTCGGTTTTCGTTTTATAAGCAAAAGGTCAAAAAGGGCAAAACCGTAATTTCTAAACTACCTAAATATCTAGATATTTGTTTCATCTTCTTTAACTATCCTCTTTGACCAAATATTGACCAAACTCATCATTCTTTCTTCATCCCCAAGCCGTGAGCTTCTCATCCATTGATGAGAAGAAACTTTTTCTTGTCCTTTCTTCGTTTCTCGGCGGATCGTCGTGTTTTCGGTTGCGTTGGATTGGTAGGGACGAGGGCTACCTATCCAACCTAGCTTTTCGAAGTTTCCCGTTCCCTAAGGGAAGTCCCAAAAAGTAAGTTTTCAAAACTTTTTAGGTGGTTTTGTTCGTTTTTGATTATAAATGAGATTTGAAGTTGAAATCATGAATTTCTATCATGAAAAATGACAATTTTGAGCCCGGATTTTCGAAAAACACTATTCACCCGAAATCACTATTCACCCAAGACACTATTCATCCGAAATCACTATTCACCCGAAATTGCACACTTGTTCGCATATTAGTTATGAGTTGTAATATGTTGTGCAATTGGTGAATTGTAGGTGCGATTGCTCGGTTGTTGTTTCGTGGAAAGTGGTGATTTGGAGTTATTTGGCTAAGGTGAGTTTAATATGATAGTTAGTAATTTTATGAATTTAGTTTCATTATGTAATTGTTTATCAATGTTAAGAGGGGGTTAACTTCTTAGAATTAAGTTTTGGGTGGAAACTTTAATTCGGAAGTGTGTGTGGAGAAAGTTGGACTTATGGTTAGTTCGATGATTAGAGATCATCGGGGAGGTTTGGAAGTATGGTAATGTGATTTGGGGATGTTAGATGAAAGTGGATTTGGAAGTTACTTGATTGATTTGGAAGTTACTTGGTTGATTTGGAAGTTACTTGATTGATTTGGAAGTTACTTGGTTGATTTGGAAGTTACCTGGTTGATTTGGAAGTTACTTCGGTTGATTTGGAAGTTACTTCGGTTGATTTGGAAGTTACTTCAGTTGATTTGGAAGTTACTTCGGTTGATTTGGAAGTTACTTCGGTTGATTTGGAAGTTACTTCGGTTGATTTGGAAGTTACTTCGGTTGATTTGGAAGTTACTTCGGTTGATTTAGAAGTTACTTTGATGGATTTGAAGTCATTTGGATGACTTTGGAAATAAAGTAATTAGAAGATGCACTTGAGTGTTAACTCGTGTATTCTAGTTAGTTAGGTTTCTATTTAACTTAGTAGACTTCTTTGGAGTTTAGCTAACTTATTGGAGACCTAGAGCACAATGATTCACACATGATAGTATGTTGATTTGATCCATACGTATCATGGTGTGATGAATTTGTGGGAACTTTGAGCACTTAGTAACTAGCACATGATGGTATGTTGATTTCGATCCATACGTAGTCATGGTGTGATGTTGGTACTTTGGTTTGTAACTAGCACATGATAGTATGTCGATTTCGATCCATACATATCATGTTGCGATATGGTGAAATTCCTGATACCTATGGTGAAATTCCTGATACCTATGGTGAAATTCCTGATACCTATGGTGAAATTCCTGATACCTATGGTGAAATTCCTGATACCTATGGTGAAATTCCTGATATCCGGTATGGTGAAATTCCTGATATCCGGTATGGTGAAACTCCTGATATGCGATGGTTGTGATATGGTAATACCGTACGGGCTTAGTATGCGATATTTATCCATATGGTATACCCGGTACGATGGTTGTGATATGGTAATACCGTACGGGCTTAGTATGCGATATTTATCCATATGGTATACCCGGTACGATGGTTGTGATATAGTACATGGTAGTACGTGGATTCGGATCCGTACGTACCATGGTATTATGATCTATGATACGGCACATGATAGTATGTTGATTTGGATCCATACGTATCATGGTGTGATGGTTGTGACATGGTATGACCGTACGTGGTATGTTGATTTCGATCCATACAATAGCACGATACGATGAAACTTGTTTGGTAATAAAGATAGTTAATGTTATTTTTACCTATTCTTTAGAAATGTGTAGTGAGACTTAGTTGTAAATGTTAATTTTTACTTTAAGTCTTTATTTCTATCTCTTGGTTTTGAATGACAAATACGGGTAGTATGATACTATCATATGTATACATGGAAATTGGAATGTGGTTATGGGTAATAATGAACGTTTAGGCCTTTGGACACGATTTCTGGTATGAGATTTAGTTCATAGGATTACTTGCTTTCATTTTACTCTCACTAGCATTGTTTGCTAATGGTGCTACACCACAATATTTTCAGGTAAAACCCGTCCTAAGAAGCGAGGTAGACGAAATGGTGTCGTTTGACTGTTCGAGGTGGTGTAAGGGACAATATTAAACACTTTTGATAAGCATTATTAAAATGCTTGTAATCATATACTTTTTACATACTTTGTGTCATTTTGAGCCCGTGAAGGGTGTATGTGTAAAGTATTTTGATGTTTTTATGATTAAACTTTACTTTGGAATGTGCATTCCCGATTTATAGCTTTCTCTGGACTTTGGGTTGTAAAACAGGTTTTGGTTATTCGACTTTTAAACGAACTCATGCCGTTTTTCTTTAAAAATTAAGTCTTCCGCTGTGCATTTGAATTTAAAGAATTTAACGGAAAATCGGGTCGTTACAGTGAACCACAATTGGTTTAGGCCTAAAATAATTAATTTTATATCTACTTACATGACTCATTAGTTATTTTTGTTTGCAAATAAAAATAATTAATTTGTTGAATGAGTTCCCATAATCATTTAATCATGGTATTTTTGGCCAAAACATATCAAATAGGAATACTTATATGATATTTTCCAATGTTAATTATAAGAGAGGATTATCTAGATAGATAAAGTCAAAGGAAGGAAGAAATAATTTGCATCTTCTAAATTTTCTTTCCATGCTCATCATTTGATAATATGAGGGATTTATCTCTCCCATTATTTTAATAATTAGGAAATAGGTTTTCTAATGTGATTATGAAAGACATATAGCTTATAAATATGACAATTGAGTGATCATATTATTCACTCCTCACAAATCAATTGGAAAAGTGAAATATTTTCATATCTCTCTCTACCTGCCATTCACGATTTTACAAGATAAAATCAAGAAGAAGTTTGATTTCTTCAATCATTTTTCTTGAAAAATCCCATAAGATGGTTAAAATTTCGTTTATTTTTATAACATTTTCATAACATGAAAGAGACATCTCGACTTTTACTGATCATCGAAGTATTACTCTATAGCTTGACTATAGAATTTGTTAATTAGAGAATCACTAGGTACACAAGGATACAAGGTATATTTATAGGGGTAAAACGGTAGTTTTTACCCAACTGCAATTATGAGTTTAGCACTTGAAGGATACGTCACAACTTAACTTGATAACTAATGGATGTAACTCAACTATAGTAAGGGGAGTGCAACTATGGTTTTATAGTCGAATTATTATTAGTTTATAATAGTAATTAATCAATTAATGAGTTTAATCAACTAACTACTTATTCTTAGACATGATCTATAGGTCCATCACGTCCCTATACTAGTCCAAATATCATTGTAGAAAAACTAAGTTATTAATTTAAATTAGGAAGAAAAAATATTTTAAGTAATTGATTTATTTAAAAATTAGGCAATATTAATTATTTAAATAATGAATTTATTTTAATGGAAATTAATATAAATATTATTAAGGGCAAGATAAAAATAAAACCTTGTGGTTTTGGTCAAATACAAACACACCCACAATAGTTAAAAATGAATATTTAAACCCTTATAGTTCCAAAATTATGTATTTTTTTACCCCTCCTTACTAACGTTGTAAACTTCTTTTAGTCATAACTTCTTTGTTTGAACTCTAATTTAGATGATTCAAGATGTTGTGGAATCTTCATTTTGAGATTTACGTAATAGTCACTTTAAAACTTTAAATCATCACTAAATAAAAAGGTTTATGACAACAATCATACCTAATGTGTTCATGATGATAACTCTTTAAAATTGCATTATTTTAAAATTATAAGGGTATAAATCTTCTATTTCTAACTATATGGGGGTTTGCATTTGACCAAAGTTATAGTGGTGTTATTTGTATTCTTTTTCCTATTATTAATTATAAGGTAGTATTAATTATTATATTTTAAAGAAATACTAATTGTTTAAATAAAGAGTTTAATTAAATGAGAATTAACATTAATAATATTAATTATTTAAATAATAAGTTTATTTAAATAGATATGAATTGTTAATAATGTTACTAATTAAATAAATAATGAGATTATTTATCTATTCATAATAATAAGATTTATGGGTTGGACACATTAATTTATTTGAGAGCTTAAAACGAATTCATGAACCTAATTGGTATTGGCCCAAAATAAGAAATTAATTGAATGAGATCCAATACTAATTAATATATCTAATTTTCGGCTATTTATGTTTGTCATACATGAAATTCTCTATTTGTTTTAGATATTTTCAATTGGAGTCTCTTCACTTTCTCCAAGTTCATGCCAATCTGATTATAAGATTAGTAAAAGATTTTACCTCTCCCATAATTTGTGATTAGGAGATGAGGAATTTTAATTAGATTAGAATACAAAATTTTCTTATAAATATGATCATTGAGTTGTCTTATTCTTTTTTTCTAATAGATAAACCAGGAAACAAACGAACCTAAGGCCCAACAAGAGGATGAAGGCCTTGCCTAGCCAACACATGGGCTTTCTTATTCAAAGCCCTTCCAAAAAGGTAAAATTCCATGGAAATTATCTCTCCATCTAACGAGCCTTGGATTAATTCCCTATAGTAGATAAAGAATAAATTTTTTCTTCTTTAGTTCTTCAAGATCGATTCCAACAAAATCGGTTTTGCTTTCAATGAGGTCATAACGTAGAAGATTCAATGATGATTAAAGAATCGCAAACTTAAATCTCCATCTAATTATTTGTAAGTATTTTTTAGAACCCTTATACTTGAAGTTTAAGGCATTCTAATTATATTTTTCATAATATATTAACGATGATCCCTGTTAACTAAAAGGTAATAAATAATTCAATTACTTTTCACTGCGCGTTAGATTTAGATCTCACTTCCTTCAATCGGTATCAGGACGGGTGTTAATTATTATGTGAATTATTATAAAAAAAATTGCATAAAATTTGGTGGGTGCATTAAAAAAAATGTTTTTTTATGTATGTTTATATAATTATTTTGTAAATTATGGACGTTTGATAAATTGAGTGTCTATGTATTCTTGGGCACTTAGAGTTTAATTTTCTTTATTAGAAAATTTGTAAACCCAAGTTTTGGGATATGATTAATTATATAATAGGTACAATAATTATTGATCGGTGGAATTACGACATCGATTCGAGAGAAAGAGAAAAGATTTTTTTTCCAACACCATCAATGATGTATTGTGCCGAAAAAATTGATTTTAAGAAAATTGTTATAATATGGTAAGTACTTTTCATAATAATTATCTTTCACATACAAGGAGAAAATCTCAATGTTCAAAATAAAGAGATGAAAATTTAAACAATATCTCCTTATTTTGATTTGATTTTTCGGTCATGTATAGATAATGGAAAGAATAAAATTTAAAATTACTTCCATAAAGATAAAAAGATAATTATTTGAAAAACTCATTATTCTTGTATGTGAAAGATAATTATTTTTTGGGTAAAATGCAAATAAGACCCCTGAGGTTTTTTCGAAATGCATGAAGTCCCCCTGTGGTTTGAAAATGGCAAATCACACCCCGTGGTTCCAATTTTTTTCAATCAGACCCCTTCCCTTCAATGTCAATAATTTTCTTTTAGCCATAACTTCTTCATTTGAACTTCGATTTGGACAATTCAAGATGTTTTGGAATCCTCATTTCAGGGTCTACGTAGTAGTCATTTCAAAACTTTTAAATGATTAATAAATAAAAGAGTTTATTAACATCAAAATAATAGGTAAGATCGCGACTGTTAACTCTTTTGGTTATTGACAATTTAGAAGTTTTGAAGCGACCACAACGTAGAGCCTGAAATGAGGATTCCAAAACATCTTGAATCGTCCAAATCAGAATTCAAACGAAGAAGTTATGGCTAAAAGAAAATTATTGATATTGAAGGGAAGTGGTTTGATTGAAAAAAATTGGAACCATAGGGGTGTGATTTGTCATTTTCAAACCAAAGGGGGTCTTCATGCATTTAGAAAGAACCACAGGGGTCTCATTTGCATTTTACCCTTATTTTTTTATGAAATATTATTGAAGTATAATATTGCATCGCATAAATACTCATTCATGCCTAAAATTAAGGCGGATAGAGAAAAATTCAAGTTTCAAGTTCTATAATTGAGGAAGATTTTAAATTAAATTGTAATTTAAATTTTCCATATTTGTAGAAATAGTGTCAAGATATTGGTTACTTTAGCTATTTATTATTTAAATTGTATATGTTCGAGATTTATATGTTTAAATAATTGTACATGCAATAAAGTATGTCATGCGGGAAATCTCACCATAGAATATGTATGATTAGAGTAGCTAATTATACATTCATGCATATTTATATAATAAAGTGTTATTGTTTGTTATTTATGTGAAACGTGCTAATTTTTATTTTTATTTTTATTTTTATGAATGTTATTATCAATAATTATTTAGTTCAAATAATTATTAATAATTATTTAAACTAATGGGAGCAATCGTTAAAACAGGACTTGACAATCGTGGCTTTTTACCCAATAAGTTTTTTAGTCTTAACATTAACACACTGAGATATGTTAGATCTAAAAATTTCATATTTTTCAAGAACTTACATGCCTTGATTTGCTAACTCGTTGCCAATATGTACGCAATCGAGGGCTTCACATATTTATCTTTCCCGACCTTCTTTATATGCAATTCAGATAGCATTCCCTAGTACTTTGAATCTAAATGTGCTTTTCAATGTATCCTTATTCTTTCATTCTAAAGAGAAACGTGTTTCTATTAAGTTATCACATATATTCTACTCCATGTGCATTACATCTATTGTGGGTGAAAATAAATCATTACACGTGAAATTTCTTAACTTGATCAAGGAATATATAACTTGTATGTCTATGTTACCTGGCAAGATAAACTATGTTACTTGAAAGGGTTTATCTTTGTCGCCCAAGAAAGTACGTCTACGTCACCCAGGAAGATACTACATCATCTCGGGAAGGTACGACTACATCGTCGAATAAGACTACATATCTAAGTCTAAGAAGTTACATTATGCAAGTATCCAATTAAAAGACAACACGTGGCATGATGATATCATCAACTTCTTCTCCTATAAATAGGAGAAGAAACTCAACCATAAGGTAACTAATTCTACTATAATTCTCTCTTGCACACTAGCTCTGACTTAAGCATAAGAGGGTGTTAGGCTGACACCACACTGGTGCTCTACTTCTTTCCTGTGCAGGTACATACATTAGTGGTTAACTACTCAACACATCACCTACACAGCACCTCTAGTGCAGCGTACTACCTCATACTCATCTCATATTCTAAGTTCATTGTGTACATAGAAGCCAACCATTTTTACGCAACAACATTTGACACCATCTTTTGGAAGAGTATATAACTAAATGCTCTACCATCAAGGATGAGTCAAAGATGTCAAGACAGTGATGATGTAGATTACGATAAAAATCGTAACCCCCGTAATAAAAGATATCAAACTTGTAGTGCTAGAGAGTAACAACAAGTTGATGAAAATCATAG